>CAWUFW010000014.1:6715000-7315000 GCA_963921515.1 Calotriton arnoldi | reverse complement strand
GGACAGGTTTTTGGGTTTCACCCCTCATCAGCCAGGCTAGCTTGAGTCCAGTGGCACAATGAGCCCGGGACCCACGTCTGGGCATACGCAGCGCACTTGAGGCGAGAAAGGAAAAGACACACAAATGATGGACGGAATGCAGAACAAATCAAAACATTCACCCCCAGTCAAGAGATCTGGGTTAAATCCATCGTTCTTTTGCTCATCATGCCACCCCAGTTCAGACCCAGCCATATGCAAGTCAGTCTTGACCCTGTGCACCACGGGGACAGTCCAGCCTGAACTGCCAAGCCAGGTCCTCCCTGGACCGTAAACGAGCATCTTGGGATCGGTTTCGGGGTTTCACCCCTCATCAGCCAGGCTAGCTTGAATCCAGTGGCACAGTGAGCCCGGGACCCACGTCTAGGCATACCAGACGTACTTAGGGCTAAAATGCAAAAGACCCACAAATGAAGGACGGAATGCAGAACAAATCAAAACATTCACCCCCAGTCAAGAGATCTGGGTTAAATCCATCGTACTTTTGCTCACCATGCCACCCCAGTTTAGACCCAGCCATATGCAAATCAGTCTTGTCCCTGTAACTCATGGAAACAGTCCAGCCCGAACTGCCAAGCCAGGTTCTCCTTCGACCGGAAATAAGCATCCTAGGACCGGTTTCGGCGTGTCACCCCTCATCAGCCAGATTAGCTTGAATCCAGTGGCGCAGTGAGCCCGGGACCCACGTCTGGGCATACCCGGTGCACTTAGGGCGAGAAAGCAAAAGACACACAAATGATGGACGGAATGCAGAACAAATCAAAACATTCAACCCCCAGTCAAGAGATCTGGGTTAAATCCATCGTTCATTTGCTCACCATGCCACCCCACTTTAGACCCAGCCATATGCAAATCAGTCTTGATTCTGTGCCTCATGGGAACAGTCCAGCCCGAACTGCCAGGCCAGGTCCTCCCTGGACCGGAAACAAGCATCCTAGGACCGGTTTCGGGGTTTCACCCCTCATCAGCCAGGCTAGCTTGAATCCAGTGGCACAGTGAGCCCGGGACCGACATCTGGGCATACCCGGCGCACTTAGGGCGAAAAAGCAAAAGACATACAAGTGATGGCCGGTATGCAGAACAAATCAAAACATTCACCCCCAGTCAAGAGATCTTTGTTAAATCCATCGTTCTTTTGCTCAACATGCCACCCCAGTTTGGACCCAGCCATATGCAAATCAGTCCTGACCATGTGCCTCATGGGAACAGTCCAGCCCAAACTGCCAAGCCAGGTCCTACCTGGACCGTAAACAGGCATCCTAGGACCAGTTTGGGGTTTTCACCCCTCATTAGCCAGGCTAGCTTGAATCCAGTGGCACAGTGAGCCCGGGTCCCACGTCTGGGCATACTCAGCGCACTTAGGGCGAGAAAGCAAAAGACACACAAATGAAAGTCGGAATGCAGAACAAATCAAAATATTCATCCCCAGTCAAGAGATCTTGGTTAAAGGGGGGGCGTGGCCAGCGAACCATCATGGCGGACGCAAGTAGTTAGTGCTCCGCCAGTGATCCCTACATTATCCTGCTAATTACCCAGCACCCGTGCCATCCACGTCGGGGAAAGACAGGTGCAGATCGGCGTTGTCCCGCGATCGCCAACGAGGGCCTACAGTGACTCGGGGGCCGCTCGTGGACGGAGATATCGCCATGGAGCGTTCTGCGGCCTAATTCACGGAGAGGCGCACGTGGTGACATAGTGGCCGCTGGACGAATACTGCCACTATCGCCGGCGGCATCGCTTACCTGGCTGGGGTGCGCCCCCGGTTGAAAGACGTCTCAACACTAGAAGCAGTGGGCACCTACCGGACGACGTCGGCGCCCCGGTCGGGGGTGCGCATCTGTGGGGTCCGCCTGCGCCTCAGGCTCCTCCTTGCGCCGGGCCTAACGGAGGAGACCCTGCCCGGCTGAGTGGCGCCCCGTGTAGTCGGTGGCCTGAGCAGACGATCTCAAATCCGGCAGCAACAGCACATCATGCCCCGGTGCGCGGGGTGACTCTGAGGTGAGGCATCCAGTGATCTGTGGCCCGTGGGGCCTGCCTGCACCAAGGCGGCGGCTGGCGGAGCCCTTGAGCCGCAATCAACAAAATGGCTGCACTCTGAGCAGCGAACGGCGGCGCCGACACCTGGGACCCTGACGGTGCGTGTCGGGCCGCAAACAGGATTACACTGAGTGCAGGCGGGGGTCCAATGACTTGCAGTGCGGCGTGCTCCCTGCCGGGGGCTCTGAATGGAGAAGACTCGGCTGGTGTGAGCCCATAGCTGTGCAGCGGAGGTGGGGCCTGGATGCCCTGGCGGGCCTTGGATGGACGACGCTACATGGTAGGCCGCAAGCAAGCGCGACGAGATCCCTGGGGCCTATATAGCCGAGCTGATTAGTGGAGGCCATTGTGCGCCGCGTAATGGCGGAAAAGATTTGACTGCCCCAGTGAGCCCTGGATGGGTGCTGTTCACTTATAGGCTGCGTAGAGTGTGGTGGCATCTTGGAAGCCCGCACGGCTGAGACCACGAGGAGCAGCCACTGCGCGCATCGCGCACAGCACAGGGCCAGAGACTGCGGTGCTCGCCGCTGATGACAGCTCCTAACCCCCCCTTGAGAAGCACCCTAGACTCTGGCCAAACATCGCGGCGACGGGACTGCGGCGGCTGCCTGCGACCCGCTGGGCACTGGTTTGAAGGTGGCTGCGCTTGAGCTGTGCAGGGGAGACCGGGAGGCCTCGCGTGTCTGATGTGGGTGACGCTATATCCAGAGCAGGCCGCATGAACACACAACATGACCTTGGAGGCCCATGTGACGTGCTACGCAGAGCGCCCTTGTCGTGAGTGCTGTGACCGGTGGGGACCCCGGAGAGGAGTGCTCTCTGAGGAACACCTGGAACTCGGCGTGGCCCGCCAGCTGGCTGACATTGCGGCAGAGCTCGGGAGACCAGGCCACGACTGCCATTAAGGACACAGCAAGCCGTGACACAGACTGGGGGCCCGCCCGACCTTCGGCCGCAAAACGACCCACGACATCTAAGGAGGCGGACTGTGCCTGCACCCTTGCATGCTGATACACAGAAACACCCACGCGGTGGGCATCGGAGGTGCTGCTCTGGGACCTGAGAATGCTCACTGGAGTAGGCTAAGTACTGGATGCAAACGCAGGACCCCACTACAAGCCCTTATCGCACTTGCAGTCGACACATACCGTCTGGGGGACGAAGAGATAACGCTCGATTCACAAGGTGTGCCTGAACATCCCCTGTAGTGCCCAGGACAACCTCTGCTAGATAACCCTCCATACGCGTGGCAATTAAAACCACTCCGAAGGCCACGCTCCGACACTAAGAGTGCTGCTGCATAGAAGCTGCCCGGCGCAAGTGAATGCCTACTGCGCAACAACTAGCAATGGGCCGTCTGTGCGCAACAGGGAGTCATGTGTGCCAGCAACCCGGAGGCACCGTACACAGGAGGGGAAGCGGCCGGAGATACCCTAAACACATCACTCGCAGCCAAGCTGGACTCTGTGCTGGCAGCAGTAGAAAAAATTGGGACCGCGCTGGACCAGACAAGGTCCTCCCTCGAATCCAGGATCGACAAGGTCACATTGGACTTTACCCTTCTATGAGCCGACCATCATAAGCGGTCAGAAAAAGTTCACCTGCAAGATCGATCGCTGACGGAGCTAAAACCCATCACCCAGAGCCACACTGCGGCACTACAAGACATCTTGGACCGAATGCACGCACTAGAGGACAGGGTCGAGGATGCGGAGGGGTGCTCCCGCCGCAACAATGTCCGCGTCGTTGGACTCCCGGAAGGAGAGGAAGGACGGAACCCTGAACAATATATCGAACGCTGGCTCCAAGACATATTGCCCCCGGGAAAACTGTCAGCACTCTTTGCAGTTGAGAGGGCACATCGAGTGCCGGCCCATAAACCACCCCCAGGGGCCCGGCCACGTCCGTTCCTATTCAAGCTTCTAAACTATCGGGATAGGGACGCAGTCCTACGTGAAACACGAAAGATTACGGATCTCAAATTCGGGGGCAGCCCCATTATGGTGTTTCCGGATTACACGGCCCAAGTGCAGAGGCGTAGAAGTACTTACACGGCTGTGAAACGACAACTCCGCGAACTAAAAATTGCCTACTCCCTCCTGTTCCCCGCTAAGCTGAGAGTAGTGGCGAAGGGCGTGGTCCGCTTCTTCGAATCGCCTGCGGACGTATGGGACTGGCTGGAGGAGTCAGGACTGTGGAAAGGGCCTCGTCCCTTGGATGCGGAATCCACCAAAGCTGCCGGTCGGCGGACTCGTCGGCGAGGGAGGCGTGGAAAGCTGGAATGCACGAAATCAACAGCAACAGCACCGAGTCCAGAACAGAGCCGTAAGGAGCGACACGATGCACTGGAGGTCGTTGCAGCACTTGCTACCACAATCTACCGGGAGCGCCAGGCGACGTGCTCCTCTGAGTCAGCCACGATCAGCCCTGAGGACCTGGATGACACGCACCTTCCGACAGTCACTCCACAGACTGCTGATGACCTCATTTGAAGGACTGCTGCTGTCGTGAACTGAGCCAGGTGTCTTTCACGCAAGTAGAGGCTTACTTGAACTGTTTCCTGTGATGATGTTCACCGGTTGATGCTGTATGCGCTGCAGGCATTTTAGATACAAGCGCACACATTTCACACGTGACACCTGCGCATAGCTGTCGCGTGTAGCCACAGCAGTATGTCCCTCTCTACGCTGGCTGGATGGGTGGGTGACAACACTAGGCACCGACACAGCAATACCGGCCAACTCACTGGGGGCAAGGCGACGCCAAAATTGGAAACACACGACACCAGTGCAGATGCGCTTGGACGCAGTCACCACACGCCCTGACAGGTCAGTGTCCTCCAACTGTCTACGCCCCCATGGACCCACGTTACACGCCAGAGCCGACGCACTCACACTTAGACATTGACCAACATTCAGCCGTGAGGTAGATTGTGTGCGACTCAGCTCACGCAAGATGATACATGGGTACATTACCCGTCCCCCGCACGCGTATACCTAAGACCAATGACGCACGGGCTCAGGAAACACACGCCATACACACCGACTTGGATGGCGGGTGGCGACCTGCGGATATGTAGGGAACGTGCGCATGAAAGTCAAGCACACGACACACGCACCCCTACCAGTCACCATACTGGACTAGTTTCTCTCACTGTTGGACAAACGTTTGGACGGACACCCCCGAAGGGTTTGCCCCTACCAGTTACAAATGTTAATGTTTAAACTGAAGTTTTGGTTATATACGCCCACTCCGAGACTCTCCATCTACACCACACGCTCAATGTCACGCTGCCCGCCTTGCAAACCCCCCTAATAGGCATACACATCAGTCATGATGTGCATTAACACCCTCACGTGGAATATACGCGGAATGCACACACCCATGCGTAGATATTCGATCTTTGCCTACCTACAGCGCCACTCGGTTGGCATTGCCCTGTTACAAGAGACACACATGACACACACAGAACTGGAGAAGCTGCGCAGGCAATGGAGAGGCCAGGTTTTTGGCACTACGTACTCGGCCCACGCGCGTGGCACGCTGATTTGGGTAAGGGCAGGAATTCCGTTTGTGCAAGAGGAAGCCATTAATGACGCTGATGGACGATACACGTTTGTCAGAGGACGCCTCAATGGTCAGCCAATGTTATTCGGCTCCATATATGCCCCCAATGTGGATCAGGCATCTTTCCTTGTGCACCTCTCAGAGAAGTTGGCTTCGTGGGCCGGGCTCCCCTGGCTGATGGGAGGGGATTTTAATTCAGTGCTTAACATTGACCTGGATAGGTCATTTCCGCCTCTTAGCAAAACTCCAGCCACGTCCAACGCTCAAGCTCTCACGGATTGGCTTGCGCACTGGACACTGGTGGACCTCTGGCGCACCCTCAACCCTGTTGTGCGAGTCTACTCGCACTATTCAGCGGTCCATGGACTGCATGTGCGCCTCGACAGGCTGGTAGGCTCACCCTCACTACTCCCGTTAATTTAAAAGACTGACTACCTCGGTCGGACCCACTCCGATCATAACCCGCTGTGGATGCAGCTCGGGTGGGAGGCTGACCGTCCCCCAATACCGACGTGGCGCCTCCAGGCTAGTACGCTGGAGGACCCGGAGTTCCGCTCATTGCTAGAGACAGCCACTCTCACATATTTTGAGCTCAACGAAGACACAGCGAGTAGCGCAGCAATAGAATGGGAAGCCTTTAAACAACGGTCAGGGGGCACTGTATGGGAGCCACATGGAATATCCGCAAACACCTATCCACCTCCCTTAAGAAAATAGAATCTCAGCTGTTGCAGCAAGAGCAAGAAGGTGAGGGACATGGTAGAGACCTGCGACGCCTAGAGCAGTTGCGAGCTGAACACGCTGATTTGTTAGAGCACCTGAAATGCCACAACTATACCGCGCACACAGCGCCGGCCGGCTGCTCGCCTGACTGATCAAACAGGAGTACACCCGTGCTTCAATTGGGGCCATACGCACAGACACAGGGCATATGTTGTATACCCAACATGAAATACACCAAGCGATGACACAGCACTACACACAACCCTATAACACTCGCGGGCGCTGTGATACCCAGAGGCTGGAGGAGTTTCTCAATTCCATACAATTACCCACTCCAACAGACGAGCACCAAACAGTGCTGAATGAGCAGCTTTCATTGGAGGAGATAAGGGATGCTATTGGATCAACATAATCAACATCTCCTTCGAGACAGCAACCTTCCCGGAAAGCTGGAAGCACGCCGAGATCACCGCCTTACTCAAGAAACCCAAGGCAGACCCCAAGGACCTCAAGAACTTCCGACCCATCTCTCTGCTCCCGTTCCCCGCGCGAAGGTCACCGAGAAAATCGTCAACAAACAACTGACCCGCTACCTCGAGGAGAACAACATCCTGGACCCTTCCCAGTCCGGCTTCCGCAGCAACCACAGCACCGAAACTGCCCTCATCGCCGCCACCGATGACATCAGGACCCTGCTAGACAACGGAGAAACAGCAGCCCTCATCCTCCTGGACCTATCAGCCGCCTTCGACACGGTCTGCCACCACACACTACGAACACGCCTTCACGACGCCGGGATCCAAGAGAAGGCCCTGGACTGTACCACATCCTTCCTTTCCGGCAGAACACAAAGCGTCCGCCTCGCCCCTTCCGATCCAAGGCCACCAAGATCATCTGCGGCGTACCCCAAGGCTCCTCCCTCAGCCCAACGCTGTTCAACATCTACATGGCACCCCTCGCCCACGTCGCCCGACAGCACAACCTCAACATCATCTCCTACGCCGACGACACCCAGCTGATCCTCTCCCTCACCAAAGACCCTCACACCGCCAAAGCCCACCTCCACGAAGGAATGAAGGCCGTCGCCGAATGGATGAGGACCAGCCGCCTGAAGCTGAACTCGGACAAGACGGAGGTCCTCATCCTTGGTTCCAACCCTTCAGCCTGGGACGACTCCCGGTGGCCAACATCACTGGGAACAGCCCCGCCACCCACCGACCACGTACGCAACCTAGGGGTCATCCTCGACCCCACCCTCTCCATGACTAAGCAGGTCAACGCCGTTTCCTCATCCTGCTTCAACATCCTCCGAATGCTCCGCAGGATCTTCAAGTGGATCCCCACCGAAACAAGAAAAACAGTCACCCAGGCCCTCGTCACCAGCAGGCTGGACTACGGAAACGCCCTCTACGCAGGAACGACGGCTAAGCTCCTGAGGACGGCTGCAACGCATCCAGAACGCCTCTGCACGTCTTATCCTCGACATCCCCCGACGCAGCCACATCACACCCCACCTGAGAGACCTGCACTGGCTCCCTGTCAACAAGAGGATAACCTTCAAGCTCCTCACCCACGCACACAAAGCACTCCACAACTCCGGACCAGCCTACCTCAACAGACGACTCAGCTTCTACACCCCCACCCGCCAGCTCCGCTCGACCAGCCTCGCCCTCGCCACAGTCCCCGCATCCGAGGAAACGACCGCCGGTGGCAGATCCTTCTCCCACCTCGCCGCCAAGACCTGGAACACCCTCCCCACCAACCTCCGACAGACCCAAGACCTACTGGCCTTCAGAAGACTCCTCAAGACCTGGCTCTTCATCAGTAGCAGCACCACCCCCCTCTTCCCCCAGCGCCTTGAGACCCTCGCGGGTATGTAGTGCGCTTTATAAGTGACATGATTGATTGATTGATTGATTGATTGATTGATCCCTAGCCTCCGGGAAAACGCCTGGGCCAGATGGCCTACCATCGGAATTTTATAAAGCATATAGGGACCTGCTCGCACCGAGTCTCCTTACCCTGTACACCACCGCTTTAGAGGAGCGAAAGCTTCCTCCCACAATGCGAGAAGCGTATCTGGTATCCCTGCTAAAGCCAGACAAAGATCCCACGGAGCTTAGTTCCTAAAGGCCTCTCACCCTGCTCAACACGGACTACAAAATTCTGGCAAAAGTGCTAGCAGATCGACTGGCGCCAGTAGTCTCCACGCTGGTCCACGCCGACCAAAATGGTTTTGTACCGTCCCGGAGCACTTCCCTTAACCTGAGGCGCTTTTTTAGGGTGGTGACAGATGCTGTGCAGGTTTAGCCGAGGGCAGGCTGCCTCATCCTAGACCTGGAAAAGGCCTTTGATTCCCTAGAGTGGGGCTACCTAGCAGCGACGCTGCAGAAGTATGACCTAGGCCCAGGGTTCTTACAGCTCGTCAACTTGCTTTACATTAACCCCACCGTCAGGGTCCGAATGGGGCCTTACCTGTCGGATGCTATCCCAGTGCGAAGAGGAACTAGACAGGGGTGCCTCTTATCCCCTCTCCTATTTGCGCTCGCAATAGAGCCGCTGGCAGAAGCACTGCACGCTACATTGGGAGACGGTATACCCCTAGGAGATGCCGTGCATCAGGTATCTCTGTATGCTGACGATCTCTTAGTCAATATAAGGGATATTGAGAGCGTCCCCGGCCAGCTGACGCGCCTGTTGCAAAACTTTGCCACCATCTCTGGGCTCCGGATCAACGTCGAAAAGTCCTGCATATATGCATTTAGTGAAGAATGTCGTGACCCAGGCTTCACTATTCATGGTAGAGCGGTGCAGTGGAGAGAGGACACCTTTCGCTACCTTGGCATCCGGGTCTATCGTCAACCACAAGATCTATTTGATGGGAACCTGGGAAGGGCCCTAACAGCCGTCCGATCGCAAATGCGATTCTGGGGCACACTCCCACTTACTGTTACAGGAAGGGTGGCGCTAGCCAAAATGGTAATCCTCCCGCGGCTTCTGTACTACTTTGCAAACCTACCTCTGTATATTCCTGCCTCCTTCTTTAGTACACTGGAGAAGCAGGTTAGGGACTTCATATGGGGCACGGCGCGACACAGAATACAGCTACAAAAGCTTTACTTACCAACAGACCAGGGGGGGTTAGCTGCACCTTGTTTCGAACACTACTACTTAGCTGCTCAGCTGCAGTGGGTAGCCCGGTGGTTGGCCGACAAACACCGTGCAGATATGGCAACTACGCAGCCTCCCTACTCGCTGAGTCAGATCGTTGGGCTCTTTCACCCTGGCATGAAGGCGAAGACACCCAGGCCAATGTTGCTTGCTGTGGCGTACAAATGTTTCCGCAGAGGTTTATACATCACCCGAGCCGTGACGCCCTATGCGCCGGCAATACCATTAGAAGGGTCTCCTAGTGGCCAAGTAGTGCTGACAGTGCAAGCAATTGAGGGGTGGCAGGAGAAGGGCATCCAGACCCTCGGGGATCTCTATCGAGAAGGGACACTTATACCATACACATCCCTAGTAGAGGAGGAGGGGTTTCCGCCGGGGCAGTTTCTTGTGCACTGCTCCCTGATAGCCACACTAGCGTCCAAATGGGGAGACATAGCTACGGAACCACAGACACACCTTGTCATGCAATATTTACATGTCATGGGGCGTGGTAGGCATCTCAAAAGCTGGTTTGCTGCGGCATTTCGAGCTCACGCAGCGATAAATCTGAACCCCCTCCGCAACAAATGGGAACTGGACTTAGGACGTCCACTCACTGACAAGGAGTGGGCCCTGACGCTGGAAAGCCCTACTCGCATACCCAGAAACATGCGGTTCAGACAAATTCAACTGTATATAATACATAGGGCCTACCTTACACCTGCCAACATTAATCGGTATTTCAGTAGAACGGACGCGGCGTGCCCCAGATGTGCCGCGGTGGGAGCTGACATAATACACATGTTGTGGAGTTGCACCCGGATCACTGTGTATTGGAACGCAGTAGCCCATCTGTTACACGCCTGCACAGGGCGCGAACTCCCCTTTGAATGGCCAGTATACCTACTGCACAAATTCAGGGGAACGGCGGCCACCAAAGTGACATTCAGGTTCCTAGACCTAGGAATAGTGGTGGCCAAGAGACTGCTTACGAAAAGATGGAAAGCAGCGGATCCGCCGAATGCGCAGGCATGGCACCACTCAATGCTTGCTTGGGCTAAGGCGGAACACCTTGCCATCAGACGTGAGGCAACACTGGGTCTGAGACAGATCCCCATTGCAATACCCTGGAATGGTTGTCTAACAAAGTTACAGCAACCCACAAGCGGGGACTCGGAGGGCTTCACGGTCTGAGAAACGCACGGGTAACTGGCATACACAGTCGTGCCACACGCGTATATTCCATCTTACCATACTAGCAAATATATGTTCGTCATGATACACTCAGGCTAATGTGACACATTTGTGAGGCAGTGGGAAATGCATTAACAGGGCAGCAACACACAAATGTATACAAGGGAGTGGAGGACGGCTACGGGAGGGTCAGTGTTGTTTATGGTTTATCTTTTTGCCTTTTGTAATACCGGTTGGACTTGCACAAACTCTGCCACAAGTTGTAGTTGGCTGTATCCATGCCTGCACGCACCGAGCTGTGCATGTTGCATAATGTAAAACAATGATTAATGGTTACGCACATAACTGTTCTTAACTTCGTAGTTGATGCTAAGGCAACCTCACCACCAGTCACAGAGACTAAGTGAATAATTTTCATGCCAGTATTACACGAATGTTTTACTAAACTGTACACATGATTTGCACTGTATATGTAATCAATGAGACATCGTGTATGTATGTAAAACCAGATAAAAATGTGCAAACTCAATAAAAGAGATTTTATAAAAAAAAGAGATCTTGGTTAATTCCATCGGTTTTTTGCTCACCATGCCAGCCAGACCCAGCCATATGCAAATCAGTCGTGACCCTGTGCACGATTGCAACAGTCCAGCCTGAACTGC
The DNA here is from genome assembly GCA_963921515.1 of Calotriton arnoldi. Taxonomy (NCBI): domain Eukaryota; kingdom Metazoa; phylum Chordata; class Amphibia; order Caudata; family Salamandridae; genus Calotriton; species Calotriton arnoldi. Next base: position 7,303,628 of record CAWUFW010000014.1, on the reverse strand, counting down.
CAAGCCACGTCCTCCCTGGACCAGAAACAAGCATCCTAGGACCGGTTTCCGGGTTTCACCCCTCATCAGCCAGGCTAGCTTAAATCCAGCGGCACAATGAGCCCGTGACCTACGTCTGGGCATACCCGGGGCACTTAGGGCGAGAAAGCAAAAGAAACACAAATGATGGACAGAATGCAGAGCAAATCAAAACATTTACCCCCCAAAAAGTGATCTGGGTTAAATCAATCGTTCTTCTGCTCACCATGCCAGCCCAATTTAGACCAAGCCATATACAAATCAGTCGTGACCCTGTGCCTCATGGGACCAGTCCATCCCAAACTGCCAAACCAGGTCCTTCCAGGACCGGAAGCAAGCATCCTAACACCGGTTTCTGGGTTTCACCCCTCATCAGCCAGGCTAGCTTGAATCCAGTGGCACAGTGAGCCCGGAACCCACGTCTGGGCATACCAGCCACACTTATGGCGAAAAAGCAAAAGACACACAAATGATGGACGGAATGCAGAACAAATCAAAACATTCACCCCCAGTCAAGAGATCCATCGTTCTTTTGCTCACCATGCCACCCCAGTTTAGACCCAGCCATATGCAAATCAGTCTTGTCCCTGTAACTCATGGAAACAGTCCAGCCCTAACTACCAAGCCAGGTCCTCGAACCGGAAATAAGCATCATAGGACCCGTTTTGGCGTTTCACCTCTCATCAGCCAGGTTAGCTTGAATCCAGTGGCGCAGTGAGCCCGGGACCCACGTCTGGGCATTCCTGGCACACTTAGGGCGAGAAAGGAAAAGACACACAAATGGTGGACGGAATGCAGAACAAATCAAAACATTCACCCCCAATCAAGAGATCTGGGTTAAATCCATCGTTCTTTTGCACACCATGCCACCCCAGTTTAGACCCAGCCATACGCAAATCAGTGTTGACCCTGTTCCTCATGGGAACAGTCCAGCCCAAACTGCCAAGCCAGGTCCTCCCTGGACCGGAAACTGGCATCCTATGACCAGATATGGGGTTTCACCCCTCATCAGTCAGGCTAAGCTGAATCCAGTGTCACAGTGTGTCCGGGATCCACGTCTGGGCATACCGGACGCACTTAGGGCGAAAAAGGAAAAGACACACAACTGATGGACGAAATGCAGAACAAATCAAAACTTTCACCCCCAGTCACGAGATCTGGGTTAAATCCATCGTTCTTTTGCTCATCATGCCACCCCTTTTTAGACCTAGCCATATGCAAATCAGTCTTGACGCTGAGCCTCATGGGAACAAGTCCAGCCCGAACTGACATGCCAGGTCCTCCCTGGAATGGAAACATGCATCCTAGAACTGTTTTGGGGGTTTCACCCCATATCAGCCAGGCTAGCTTGAATCCAGTGGCACAGTGAGCCTGGGACCCACGTCTGGGCATACCTGGCGCACTTAGGGCGAGAAAGTAAAAGACACACTAATGATGGACGGAATGCAGAACAAATCAAAACATTCACCCCCAGTCAAGAGATCTGGGTTAAATTCATTTTCTTTTGCTCACTATGCCACCTCAGTTTAGACCCGGCCATATGCAAATCAGTCTTGACCCTGGCTCTCATGGGAACAGTCCAGCCCGAACTGCCAATCCAGGTCCTCCCTGGACCGGAAAATAGCATTCTAGGAACGGTTTCGGGGTTTCACCCCTCATCAGCCAGGCTACCTTGAGTCCAGTGCCACAATGAGCCCGGGACCCACGTCTGGGCATTCCCGGCGCACTTAGGGCGAGAATGCAAAAGACACACAAATGATGGACGGAATGCAGATCAAATCAAAACATTCACCCCAGTCAAGAGATCTGGGTTAAATCCATCGTTCTTTTGCTCACCATGCCAGCCCGGTTTAGACCCAGCAATATGCAAATCAGTCTTGACCCTGTGTGCCACGGGGACAGTCCAGCCTGAACTGCCAAGCCAGATCCTCGCTGGACCGGAAACGAGCATCCTGGGACCGGTATCGGGGTTTCACCCATCATCAGCCAGGCTGGCTTGAATCCAGTGGCACAGTGAGCCCGGGACCCACGTCTGGGCATACCAGACGTACTTAGGGCGAAAAAGCAAAAGACCCACAAATGATGGACGTAATGCAGAACAAATCAAAACATTCACCCTCAGTCAAGAGATCTGGGTTAAATCCATCGTTCTTTTGCTCACCATTCAACCCCAGTTTAGACGCAGCCATATGCACATCAGTGTTGACCCGGTTCCTCATGGGAACAGTCCAACTCGAACTGCCAAGCCAGGTCCTCCCTGGACCAGAAACAAGCATCCTAGTACTGGTCTCAGGGTTTCACCCCTCATGAGCCAGGCTAGCTTGAATCCAGTGGCACAGTGAGCCCGGAACCCATGTCTGGGCATACCAGACACACTTAGGGCGAAAAAGCAAAAGACACACAAATGATGGACGGAATGCAGAACAAATCAAAACATTCACCCACAGTCAAGAGATCTGGGTTAAATGCATCGTTCTTTTGCTCACCATGCCAACCCAGTTTAAACCCAGCCATATGCAAGTCAGTCTTGACCCTGTGGCTTATGGGAACAGTCCAACCCAAACTACCAAGCCAGGCCCTTCCTGGACCGGAAACAAGCATCCTAGGATGGGATTCGGGGTTTCACCCCTCATCAGCCAGGCTAGCTTAAATCCAGCGGCACAATGAGCCCGTGACCTACGTCTGGGCATACCCGGGGCACTTAGGGCGAGAAAGCAAAAGAAACACAAATGATGGACAGAATGCAGAGCAAATCAAAACATTTACCCCCCCCCAAAAAGTGATCTGGGTTAAATCAATCGTTCTTCTGCTCACCATGCCAGCCCAATTTAGACCAAGCCATATACAAATCAGTCGTGACCCTGTGCCTCATGGGACCAGTCCATCCCAAACTGCCAAACCAGGTCCTTCCAGGACCGGAAGCAAGCATCCTAACACCGGTTTCTGGGTTTCACCCCTCATCAGCCAGGCTAGCTTGAATCCAGTGGCACAGTGAGCCCGGAACCCACGTCTGGGCATACCAGCCACACTTATGGCGAAAAAGCAAAAGACACACAAATGATGGACGGAATGCAGAACAAATCAAAACATTCACCCCCAGTCAAGAGATCTGGGTTTAATCCATCGTTCTTTTGCTCACCATGCCACCCCAGTTTAGACCCAGCCATATGCAAATCAGTCTTGTCCCTGTAACTCATGGAAACAGTCCAGCCCTAACTGCCAAGCCAGGTCCTCGAACCGGAAATAAGCATCATAGGACCCGTTTTGGCGTTTCACCTCTCATCAGCCAGGTTAGCTTGAATCCAGTGGCGCAGTGAGCCCGGGACCCACGTCTGGGCATTCCTGGCACACTTAGGGCGAGAAAGGAAAAGACACACAAATGGTGGACAGAATGCAGAACAAATCAAAACATTCACCCCCAATCAAGAGATCTGGGTTAAATCCATCGTTCATTTGCTCACCATGCCACCCCAGTTTAGACCCAGCCATATGCAAATCAGTCTTGACCCTGTGTCTCATGAGAACAGTCCAGCCCGAACTGCCAAGCCAGGTCCTCCCTGGACTGGAAACAAGCATCCTAGGACCGGTTTCAGGGTTTCACCCCTCATCAGCCAGGCTAGCTTGAATCCAGTGGCACAGTGAGCCCGGGACCCACATCTGGGCATACCCGGCGCACTTAGGGCGAGAAAGCAAAAGACACACAAATGATGGACGGAATGCAGAAAAAATCTAAACATTCACCCTTAGTCAAGAGATCTGGGTTAAATCCATCATTCTTTTGCACACCATGCCACCCCAGTTTAGACCCAGCCATACGCAAATCAGTGTTGACCCTGTTCCTCATGGGAACAGTCCAGCCCAAACTGCCAAGCCAGGTCCTCCCTGGACCGGAAACTGGCATCCTATGACCAGATATGGGGTTTCACCCTCATCAGTCAGGCTAAGCTGAATCCAGTGTCACAGTGTGTCCGGGATCCACGTCTGGGCATACCGGACGCACTTAGGGCGAAAAAGGAAAAGACACACAACTGATGGACGAAATGCAGAACAAATCAAAACTTTCACCCCAGTCACGAGATCTGGGTTAAATCCATCGTTCTTTTGCTCATCATGCCACCCCTTTTAGACCTAGCCATATGCAAATCAGTCTTGACGCTGAGCCTCATGGGAACAAGTCCAGCCCGAACTGACATGCCAGGTCCTCCCTGGAATGGAAACATGCATCCTAGAACTGTTTTGGGGTTTCACCCCATATCAGCCAGGCTAGCTTGAATCCAGTGGCACAGTGAGCCTGGGACCCACGTCTGGGCATACCTGGCGCACTTAGGGCGAAAGTAAAAGACACACTAATGATGGACGGAATGCAGAACAAATCAAAACATTCACCCCCAGTCAAGAGATCTGGGTTAAATTCATTTTCTTTGCTCACTATGCCACCTCAGTTTAGACCCGGCCATATGCAAATCAGTCTTGACCCTGGCTCTCATGGGAACAGTCCAGCCCGAACTGCCAATCCAGGTCCTCCCTGGACCGGAAAATAGCATTCTAGGAACGGTTTCGGGTTTCACCCTCATCAGCCAGGCTACCTTGAGTCCAGTGCCACAATGAGCCCGGGACCCACGCCTGGGCATTCCCGCGCACTTAGGGCGAGAATGCAAAAGACACACAAATGATGGACGGAATGCAGATCAAATCAAAACATTCACCCCAGTCAAGAGATCTGGGTTAAATCCATCGTTCTTTTGCTCACCATGCCAGCCTGGTTTAGACCCAGCAATATGCAAATCAGTCTTGACCCTGTGTGCCACGGGGACAGTCCAGCCTGAACTGCCAAGCCAGATCCTCGCTGGACCGGAAACGAGCATCCTGGGACCGGTATCGGGGTTTCACCCATCATCAGCCAGGCTGGCTTGAATCCAGTGGCACAGTGAGCCCGGGACCCACGTCTGGGCATACCAGACGTACTTAGGGCGAAAAAGCAAAAGACCCACAAATGATGGACGTAATGCAGAACAAATCAAAACATTCACCCTCAGTCAAGAGATCTGGGTTAAATCCATCGTTCTTTTGCTCACCATTCAACCCCAGTTTAGACGCAGCCATATGCACATCAGTGTTGACCCGGTTCCTCATGGGAACAGTCCAACCCGAACTGCCAAGCCAGGTCCTCCCTGGACCAGAAACAAGCATCCTAGTACTGGTCTCAGGGTTTCACCCCTCATGAGCCAGGCTAGCTTGAATCCAGTGGCACAGTGAGCCCGGAACCCATGTCTGGGCATACCAGACACACTTAGGGCAAAAAAGCAAAAGACACACAAATGATGGACGGAATGCAGAACGAATCAAAACATTCACCCCCAGTCAAGAGATCTGGGTTAAATCCATCGTTCTTTTGCTCACCATGCCACCACAGTTTAGACCCAGCCATATGCAAGTCAGTCTTGACCCTGTGCCTCATGGGAACAGTCCAACCCGAACTATCAAGCCAGGACCTTCCTGGACCAGAAAAAAGCATCCTAGGACCGGTTTCGGGGTTTCACCCCCTCATCAGCCAGGCTAGCTTGAATCCAGTGGCAGAGTGAGCCCGGGATCCACGTCTGGGCATACCCGGCACACGTAGGGCGAGAAAGCAAAAGACATACAAATGATGGACGGAATGCAGAACAAATCAAAATATTCACCCCCAGTCAAGAGATCTGGGTTTAATCCTTCGTTCTTTTGCTCACCATGCCACCCCAGTTTAGACCCAGCCATATGCAAATCAGTCTTGTCCCTGTAACTCATGGAAACAGTCCAGCCTGAACTGCCAAGCCAGGTCCTCCTTGGACTGGAAATAAGCATCCTAGGACCGGTTTTGGTGTGTCACCCCTCATCAGCCAGGTTAGCTTCAATCCAGTGGCACAGTGAGCCCGGGACCCACGTCTGGGCATACCCGGCGCACTTAGGGCGAGAAAGCAAAAGACATACAAATGATGGACGGAATGCAGAACAAATGAAAACATTCAACCCCCAGTCAAGAGATCTGGGTTAAATCCATCATTCTTTTGCTCACCATGCCAACCCAGTTTGGACCCAGCCATATGCAAATCAGTGTTGACCCTGTTCCTCATGGGAACAGTCCAGCCCGAACTGCCAAGCCAGGTCCTCCCTGGACCAGAAACAGGCATCCTATGACCAGATATGGGGTTTCACCCCTCATCATTCAGGCTAAGCTGAATCCAGTGTCACAGTGAGCCCGGGATCCACGTCTGGGCATACCTGGCACACTTAATGGGAGAAAGCAAAAGACACACAAATGATGGACGGAATACAGAACAAATCAAAACATTCACCCCCAGTCAAGAGATCTAGGTTAAATCTATTGTTCTTTTGCTCACCATGCAACCCCAGTTTAGACCCAGCCATATGCAAATCAACCTTGACACTCTGCCTCATGGGAACAGTCCAGCTCGAACTGCCAAGCCAGGTCCTCTGTGGCTGGAAACGAGCATTCTAGGACCGGTTTCATGATTTCACCCTCATCAGCCAGGCTAGATTGAATCCAGTGGCACGGTGAGCCCGGGATCCACATCTGGGCATACCGGACGCACTTAGGGCGAAAAAGGAAAAGACACACAAATGATGGATGGAATGCAGAACAAATCAATACTTTCACCCCCAGTCATGACGAGATCTGGGTTAAATCCATTGTTCTTTTGCTCATCATGCCACCCCAGTTTAGACCCAGCCATAGGCAAATCAGTCTTGACCCTGTGCCTCATGGGAACAGTCCAGCTCGAACTGCCAAGCCAGGTCCTCCCTGGACCAGAAACAAGCATCCTAGGATGGGATTCGGGGTTTCACCCCTCATCAGCCAGGCTAGCTTGAATCCAGTGGCGCAGTGAGCCCGGGACCCACGTCTGGACATACCCGGCGCACTTAGGGTGAGAAAGCAAAAGACACAAAATTGATGGACGGAATGCAGAACGAATCAAAACATTCACCCCCAGTCAAGAGATCTGGGTTAACCCCTTCGCTGCTAGGCCTTTTCCCCTCCTGTGCTAAGCCTTTTTTGGCTATTTGGGGTAGTTCGCGCTAGGCCCCTGTAACTTTTTGACCACATAACGTATCCACGCCAAATTTGCGTCCTTTTTTTCCAACATCATGGGGATTCTAAAGGTACCCAGGGTTTGTGGATTCCCTGGAGGGGACCCAGAAATTAGCCAAAATACAGCTAAATTTTGGTTTTTGGGGAAAAATGCGAAAAAGGGCTAAAGATGAAAGCGTCTGGTTTTTTTCCTGCAAATGGCATCAAAAGGGATTGTGGTGCTGAAATCACCATCTTCCCAGCTTTCAGGGACAAGCAGACTTTTGTCAGAAAACCAACATATTTTACACAGTTTTGGCATTTTTCTGGGACATAGTCTATTTTTGCTATTTTTTGTGCTTTCAACCTCCTTCCAGTTAATGGTAGAAATGGGTATGAAAGCAATAATGGATCCTGGAAAGCCATACATTTCTGAAAAGTAGACAAAATTCTGAATTCAGCAAGGGGTCATTTGTGTAGATCCTCAAGTTTTCTTTATAGAAACAAACAGTTAAATATAGGAAAAATTGAAAATTAGTTGAAAAAATCAGCCATTTGTGTCAACATTTTCACCTGTAACTTCTTCTAATTATGACAGATATTTGAAAGCAATATACCATTACATCCGCTGGACCTTTCTGGTTGTGGCAATATATAGGACTTGTAGGTTCACCAAGAATCCGACGAACCCAGAGCCAATAACTGAGCAGCGTCTTGCAATGGTGTTTTTATTATGTACCGGGTATATAGCAATTATTCTGGGAAAATTTATACATGGAAAAATCGGTATGAAAGACACCTATGTATTTCTGAAATGGGAACAAAATATGGAGTTTAGAAATAGTAGATATTTGCACATTTCCGAAATTGGGAGTACCTATACTAGCATGAGAATTATAGGACATTTTTCAAAATGACTTATTTTTTACACATTGTCTTTCATTTGGAAGGCAGAAATGCATCAAAAGTCAATAGATAATAACAGTTGCTCTACAATTTTGTGTTACCCTAAGTCTCCCGATAAAAATGGTACCTCACTTGTGTGGGTAGGCCTAGTGCCTGCGACAGGAAACGGCCCAAAACGCAACGTGGACACACCACATTTTCACAGTGAAAAATGACCCTTTTTTGCAAAGTGCCTAGCTGTAGTTTTTAACCCTAGCTCTGCCGGCACCTAGGGAAACCTAGCAAACCTATACATTTTTGAAAACTAGACACCCAGGGGAATCCAGGATGGGGTGACTTGACTGGCTCTCACCTGGTTCTGTTACCCAGAATCCCTTGCAAACCTAAAATATTGTCCCCAAAAAAATTTCCTCACTTTTCTGTGGTGGAAAGTTCTGGAATCTGCATGGATCCACAAAATTCCACCCACCCGCGTTCCCCAAAGTCTTTCGAGAAAAACGGTACCTCACTTGTGTGGTAGGCCTAGTGCCCGCGACAGGAAACAGCGCAAAACACAACGTGGACACACCACATTTTCACAGTGAAAAATGACCCTTTTTTGAAAAGTGCTTAGCTGTAGTTTTTGAACCCTAGCTCTGCTGGCACCTAGGGAAACCTAGCAAACCTATACATTTTTGAAATCTAGACACCCAGGGGAATCTAGGATGGGGTGACTTGACTGGCTCTCACTAGGTTCTGTTACCCAGAATCCCTTGCAAACCTAAACAATTGTAAAAAAAAACACATTTTCCTCACTTTTCTGTGGTGGAAAGTTCTGGAATCTGCGTGGATCCACAAAATTCCACCCACCCCGCATTCCCCAAAAGTCTTCCGAGAAAAATGGTACCTCACTTGTGTGGGTAGGCCTAGTGCCCACGACAGGAAACAGCACAAAACACAACGTGGACACACCACATTTTCACAGTGAAAATGACCCTTTTTTGAAAAGTGCTTAGCTGTAGTTTTGAACTCCTAGCTCTGCCGGCACCTAGGGAAACCTAGCAAACCTATACATTTTTGAAAACTAGACACCCAGGGGAATCCAGGATGGGGTGACTTGACTGGCTCTCACCAGGTTCTGTTACCCAGAATCCCTTGCAAACCTAAAAAGTGTAAAAAAAACACATTTTCCTCACTTTTCTGTGGTGGAAAGTTCTGGAATCTGCATGGATCCACAAACTTCCACCCACCCCGCGTTCCCCAAAGTCTTCTGAGAAAAATGGCACCTCACTTGTGTGGGTAGGCCTAGTGCCCGCGACAGGAAACGAGGCAAACGCAACGTGGACACACCCCAATTTCACTGTGAAAAATGACCCTTTTTGGCAAAGTGCCTAGCTGTAGTTTTTGAACCCTAGCTCTGCCGGCACCTAGGAAACCTACCAAACCCACACATTTCTGAAAAGTAGACACATGGGAGATTCCAGGGAGGTATGGCTTGCGTGGATCCCCCAATGTTTTCTTACCCAGAATCCCCCAGAAACCTGAAATTTTGCTGAAAAATCACTTTTTCACACATTATTGTGTGGGAAAGTTGTGGCATCACCGGCTGACACAAATTTCCTACCACTCAGCGTTCTCCCAGGTCTCCCGATCAAAATGGTGCCTCACTCGGGTGGGAGGCCCAAGTACGCGCGACAGGCAAGGGCCCAGATCAGATTGAGGCGACATCGAAATTGCCTATCAGAAAACGCATCTGGTTTTGCAGGGGGTCCCATGACTTTTGGCCCGGAGCTCGGCGGCCACCTAGGAAACCTAGCAAATCCACACATTTCTGAAAAGTAGACACCGGGGACTCCAGGGAGGTATGGCTTGCGTGGATCCACCAACGTTCCTTACCCAGAATCTCCTGCAAACCTGAAATTTTGCTGAAAGAAATCACTTTTTTCAACATTTTTGTGTGGGAAAGTTGCAGCATCACCGGCTGACACAAATTTCCACACCCAGCGTTCCCCAGGTCTCCCGATAAAAATGGTGCCTCACTGGGTGGAGGCCCACGTCACGCGACAGGCAAGGGCCCAAAACGTATTGAGGTCGACATCAAATTGCCTATCAGAAGACGACCTGGTTTTGCAAGGGGTCCCATGACTTTTGGCCCGGGCTCAGCGGCCACCTAGGAAAACCTAGCAAACCCACACATTTCTGAAAAGTAGACACCTGGGATTCCAGGGAGGTATGGCTTGCGTGGATCCACCAACGCTTTCTTACCCAAAATCCCTGCAAACCTGAAGTTTGCTGAAAAAATCACTTTTTCACACATTTTGTGTGGGAAAGTTGTGGCATCACCAGGCTGACACAAATTTCCTACCACCCAGCGTTCCCCAGGTCTCCCGATAAAATGGTGCCTCACTCGGTGGGAGGCCCAAGTACGCGCGACAGGCAAGGGCCCAAAACGTATTGAGGCGACATCAAAATGCCTATCACAAAACGACCTGGTTTTGCAAGGGGTCCCATGACTTTTGGCCGGGGCTCGCGGCCACCCAGGAAACCTGGCCAACCCACACATTTCTGAAAAGTAGACACCTGGGGATTCCAGGGAGGTATGACTTGCGTGGATCCACCAACGTTTTCTTACCCAGAATCCCCTGCAAACCTGAAATTTTGCTGAAAAAATCACTTTTTTCACACATTTTTGTGTGGGAAAGTTGTGGCATCACCAGGATTACACAAATTTCCTACCACCCAGCGTTCCCCCAGGTCTCCCGATAAAAATGGTGCCTCACTCGGGTGGGAGGCCCAAGTACGCGTGACAGGCAAGGGCCCAAAACATTTTGTGATAGGCAATTTCAATGTTGCCTCAATACGTTTTGGGCCCATGCCTGTTGCAGGTACTTGGGCCTCCCACCCGAGTGAGGCACCATTTTTATCGGGAGACCTGGGAGCGCTGGGTGGCAGGAAATTTGTGTCAGCCCGTAGATGCCACAACTTTCCCACACAAAAATGTACGAAAAAGTGATTATTTCTGTAAAATGTCAGGTTTCTGGGGATTCTGGGTAAGAAACGTTGGTGGATCCACGCAAGCCATACCTCCCTGGAATTCCCCGGGTGTCTAGTTTTCAGAAATGTGTGGGTTTGGTAGGTTTCCTAGGTGGCCGCCGAGCACCGGGCCAAAAGTCATGGGACCCCCTTGTAAAACCAGGTCGTTTTGTGATAGGCTATTTTGAGGTCACCTCAATACATTTTGGGCCCTTTTCTGTCGCGGGTACTTGGGCCTCCCAACCGAGTGAGGCACCATTTTAATTGGGAGACCTGGGGCAATGCTGGGTGGTAGGAAATTTGTGTCAGCCCAGTGATGCCACAACTTTCCCACACAAAAATGTGTGAAAAAGTGATTTTTTCAGCAAAATTTCAGGTTTATGGGGGATTCTGGGTAAGAAAACGTTGGTGGATCCACGCAAGCCATACCTCCCTGGAATCCCCGGGTGTCTAGTTTTCAGAAATGTGTGGGTTTGGTAGGCTTCCTAGGTGGCCGCCGAGCCCCGGGCCAAAAGTCATGGGACCCCCTTGCAAAACCAGGTCGTCTTCTGATAGGCAATTTTGATGTCGCCTCAATACGCTTTGGGCCCTTGCCTGTCACGGGTACTTGGGCCTCCCACCCGAGTAATGCACCGTTTTTATCGGGAGACCTGGGGGAACGCTGGGTGGTAGGAAATTTGTGTCAGCCCGGTGTTGCCACAACTTTCCCACACAAAATGTGTGAAAAAGTGATTTTTTTCAGCAAAATTTCAGGTTTCTGTGGGATTCTGGGTAAGAAAACGTTGGGGGATCCACGCAAGCCATACGTCCCTGGAATCCCGGGTGTCTAGTTTTCAGAAATGTGTGGGTTTGGTAGGTTTCCTAGCTGGCCGCCGAACCCGGGGCCAAAACTCATGGGACCCCCTTGAAACCAGGTTGGTTTGTGATAGGTAATTTTGATGTCGCCTCACTAGGTTTTGGGGCCTTGCCTGTCGCTGGTACTTGCCCACTCCACGCGTGTGAGGTACCATTTTTATCGGGAGACCAGGGGAGCAGAAAGGCTGTAATGTTGGCGGGGATGTGGGCATTGGCGTGCCCACTTCGGGCAGCCCCCACCCTAAAAACAAATGCGCAAAAAAAAATCCCTGGCGTCAAGTGGGCTTTCTGCTGCCCCGGGGGGGCAGATAGGGGGCTACTACCCCCCATCTACCCCCCAGGGGGGGCAGAAAGACTGTTATGGTGGCTAGGGCTTGGGGGCATTGCTTTGCCCATTTTGGGCAGCCCCCACCCTAAAAAAAATTGCAAAAAAAAAAATCCCTGGCGTTTAGTAGGCTTTCTGCCCCACCGGGGGGGGCAGATTGGGGGCTACTGCCCCCATCTGCCTCCCAGGGGGGGCAGAAAGGCTGTAATGGTGGCGGGGGGTGGGGGCATTGGCGTGCCCGTTTCGGGCAGCCCCCCCACCCAAAAAAAACACGCCAAAAAAAATCCCTGGTGTCTAGTGGGCTTTCTGCCCCACCAGGGGGGCAAATTGGGGGCTGAAAGGCTGTAATGGTGACAGGGGGTGGGGGCATTAGCGTGCCCGTTTTGGGCAGCCCCCACCCTAAAAAAAAAATTACACAAAAAATAAATCCCTGGCGTTAGTGGGCTTTCTGCCCCCGGGTGGCAGATTGGGGGCTACTGCCCCCATCTGCCTCCCAGGGGGCAGAAAGGCTGTAATGGTGGTGGGGGTGGGGGCATTAGCGTGCCCATTTCGGGCAGCCCCCACCCTAAAAAAATGCGTCCAAAAAAATCCCTGGTGTTTAGTGGGCTTTCTCCCCCGGGGGCAGATTGGGGGCTACTGCCCCCATCTGCCCCAGGGGGCAGAAAGGCTGTAATGGTGGCGGGTGGGGTGGGGGCATTGGCGTGCCCATTTTGGGCAGGCCCCACCCTAAAACAAATAGCACACACAAAAATCCCTGGCATTTAGTGGGACTTCTGCCCCCCGGGGGCAGATTGGGGGCTACTGCCCCCATCTGCCTCCCAGGGGGCAGAAAGGCTGTAATGGTGGCTGGGGGTGGGGGCATTGGCTTGCCCGTTTCGGGCAGCCCCCACCCTAAAAAAATGCACCAAATAAAAATCCCTGGTGTCTAGTGGGCTTTCTGCCCCCCTGGGGGCAGATTGGGGGCTACTGCTCTCATCCACTCCCAGGGGGCAGAAAGACTGAACATTGGCAATTTGTTTGGGGGAGCAAAGCCCTGCCCAAGGGGCCGCTCCCCCTCCTTGGTGCCTTAGTGGGTGGATCCCTGCTTGGGGATCGCCCTCCTGGGACGATCCCCAAGCAGGGATCCACTGGGAGGGGTACCATTGGAAAGGGGAGATTCTCCCTTTCCAATGATACCTCTCCTGTCTTTCTACGTGCTGAGGGGCTGAGATAGCCCCTGAGCACGTAGAAAGTGAAACTGAAATGAGCCTAAAGGCTCATTTTAGTTTCGCTCAGTGAAATGAAGTCAGCGCGACGTGCACGCTGATCTTCATTTCACTGAAAGGAGGGGGCCTCGGGAGCTGGGGAAGCTCTTCCCCAGCTCCAGAGGCTGTGGGGAAAAAGGAAATCCCTCTGCTGTCTGCAGCAGAGGGATTTCGTGCCCCTGGCCTCATGACGGAATGGTTCCGTCATGAGCACAGGGGCACCGATGCTCATGACGGAACCATTCCGTCATGAGCATCGAAGGGGTTAAATCCATCGTTTTTTTCTCACCATGCCACCCCAATTTAGACCTAGCCATATGCAAATCAGTCTTGACGCTGAGCCTCATGGGACCAGTCCAGCCCGAACTGACATGCCAGGTCCTCCCTGGACCAGAAACATGCATCCTAGAAGCGTTTTTGGGGTTTCACCCCTCATCAGCCAAGCTAGCTTGGATCCAGTGGCACAGTGAGCCCGGGACACATGTCTGGGCATAGCTGGCGCACTTAGGGCGAGAAAGCAAAAGACACACAAATGATGGACAAAATGCAGAACAAATCAAAACATTCACCCCCCAGTCAAGAGATCTGGGTTAAATCCATTGTTCTTTTGCTCACCATGCCACCCCAGTTTAGACCCAGCCATATGCAAGTCAGTCTTGACCCTGTGCGCCACGGGGACAGTCCAGCCTTAACTGCCAAGCCAGGTCCTCCATGGACCGGAAACGAGCATCCTGGGACCGGTTTCGGGGTTTCACCCCTCATCAGCCAGGCTAGCTTGAATCCAGTGGCACAGTGAGCCCGGGACCCACGTCTGGGCATACCTGGCGCACTTAGGGTGAGAAAGCAAAAGACACACAAATGATGGACGGAATGCAGAACAAATCAAAACATTCACCCCCCATTCAAGAGATCTTGGTTAAATCAATTTTCTTTTGCTCACTATGCCACCCCAGTTTAGACCCAGCCATATGCAAATCAGTCTTGACCCTGTCTCTCATGGGAACAGTCCAGCCCGAACTGCCAATCCAGGTCCTCCCTGGACCAGAAAATAGCATTCTGGGAATGGTTTCCGGATTTCACCCCTCATCAGCCAGGCTAGCTTGAGTCCAGTGCCACAATGAGCCCGGGACCCACGTCTGGGCATTCCCGGCGCACTTAGGGCGAGAATGCAAAAGACACACAAATGATGGATGGAATGGAGAACTAATCAAAACATTCACCCCCATTCAAGAGATCTGGGTTAAATCCATTGTTCTTTTGCTCACATGCCACCCCAGTTTAGACCCAGCAATATGCAAATCAGTCTTGACCCTGTGTCTCTTGGGAACAGTCCAGCCCAAACTGCCAATCCAGGTCCTCCCTGGACTGGAAACAAGCATTCTAGGACTGGTTTCTGGGTTTCAACCCTCATCAGCCAGGCTAGCTTGAGTCCAGTGGCACAATGAGACCGGGACCCACGTCTGGGCATACCCAGCGCACTTGAGGCGAGAAAGGAAAAGACACACAAATGATGTGCGGAATGCAGAACAAATCAAAACATTCGCCCCCAGTCAAGAGATCTGGGTTAAATCCATCGTTCTTTTGCTCATCATGCCACCCCAGTTTAGACCCAGCCATATGCAAGTCAGTCTTGACCCTGTGCACCACGGGGAGAGTCCAGCCTGAACTGCCAAGCCAGGTCCTCCCTGGACCCGAAACGAGCATCCTGGGACCGGTTTCGGGGTTTCACCCCTCATCAGCCAGGCTAGCTTGAATCCAGTGGCACAGTGAGCCCGGGACCCACGTCTAGGCATACCAGACGTACTTAGGGCGAAAAAGCAAAAGACCCACAAATGATGGACGTAATGCAGAACAAATCAAAACATTCACCCTCAGTCAAGAGATCTGGGTTAAATCAATTTTCTTTTGCTCACTATGCCACCCCAGTTTAGACCCAGCCATATGCAAATCATTCTTGACCCTGTCTCTCATGGGAACAGTCCAGCCCGAACTGCCAATCCAGGTCCTCCCTGGACCGGAAAATAGCATTCTGGGAATGGTTTCGGGATTTCACCCCTCATCAGCCAGGCTAGCTTGAGTCCAGTGCCACAATGAGCCCGGGACCCATATCTGGGCATTCCCGGCGCACTTAGGGCGAGAATGCAAAAGACACACAAATGATGGACGGAATGGAGAACAAATCAAAACATTCACCCCCAGTCAAGAGATCTGGGTTAAATCCATAGTTCTTTTGCTCACCATGCCACCACAGTTTAGACCCAGCCATATGCAAGTCAGTCTTGACCCTGTGCCTCATGGGAACAGTCCAACCCGAACTACCAAGCCAGGCCCTTCCTGGACCAGAAAAAAGCATCCTAGGACCGGTTTCGGGGTTTCAACACTCATCAGCCAGGCTAGCTTGAATCCAGTGGCACAGTGAGCCCGGGATCCACGTCTGGGAATACCCAGCACACGTAGGGCGAGAAAGCAAAAGACATACAAATGATGGAAGGAATACAGAACAAATCAAAAGATCACCCCCAGTCAAGAGATCTGGGTTAAATCCATAGTTCTTTTGCTCACCATGCCACCCCAGTTTAGACCCAGCCATATGTAAATCAGTCTTGACCCTGTGCCTCATGGGAGCAGTCCAGCCCAAACTGCCAAGCCAGGTCCTCGCTGGACGAGAAACAAGCATCCTAGGACTGGTTTTGGTGTTTCACCCCTCATCAGCCCAGTTAGCTTGAATCCAGTGGCACAGTGAGCCTGGGACCCACGTCTGGGCATACCTGGCGCACTTAGGGCGAGAAAGCAAAAGACACACAAATGATGGACAGAATGTAGAACAAATCAAAACATTCACCCCCAGTCAAGAGATCTGGGTTAAATCCATCGTTCTTTTGCTCACCATGCCACCCCAGTTTAGACCCAGCCATATGCAAATCATTCTTGACCCTGTGCCTCATGGGAACAGTCCACTCCGAACTGCCAAGCCGAACAGGAGGGGCATCGAGCTCAGAGGGCCAGTAGGTGTTGGCCTAGAGATATGTCCTGTGATTGTGAATAATCAGCTGAGTCTTATCGACGTTTAGCTTGAGGGAATTGGTGCCCATCCAGTTCCAAATGAACTTCAAGGTAGATTGAAGTTCCTAGTGAATTGGGCAGTACCCTCAAGCCGGAAAAAGAGCTGATGATCATCATCTTATCTACAAGCACGACTAGCAAGGGCTAAGATCAAAGGGCAGATGTAAACAATAAACAGTAAAGGAGATAATTCTGAGTCCTGGGGGACCCCACTAACGATATGGGTCTTAGAAGAAGAAAACGGATCAAACTGCACTTCCTGTGTGCAGCCTCCTAGAAAAGAGATTATCCAACTTAGAGCCTGACCTGATAGACCAGCCGCCTTCAGACGATCCAGCAGAATCGTGTCGTCGACAGTATAGAAGGCCGTCAATAAATCTGGGAGAACTAGCATGGACAAATGTCCCGAATCAAAATCCCATTGGGGATCTCTAAGGACAGAAAGCATGATTTCTTCTGTACAGTGGGCTGGACAGAAACTAGCCTGCAATGAATGAAGAAAGTTGGATTAATAAAGGTTGGGAGGACCTGCCAGCAGAAGTCTGACTGGATGACTCTGCTGTTATTTGGGGCCTGAAGGTGCACCAGAGGAAGCCAGTAAGGTGACAAAGATCTACAGTATAGCCTCTTTGAAGCCTTTTACTTGCTATGACATTGCCAACGGACCTGGAAACTCAGTGTGTGTCTGGACCAGACTCTGAAACGGCTCCAATGGAGATCAGGTGCAAGACTGGGAAGCACATTGACACCTTTGCACCCTCCCTTGAGTTTGAGAATCGAGGGATGGGGCTGTTTCCCACTTGGAATTCTTATAGTTTTTTTCTTCATCTTACCGGAAGACTTCGACAATGACGAAGGCTTGCTGCAGGAACAACTTTGGGAATAGGAACGGGGCCTTCCTTTTGAGTTCATCCTCTTGTGTTTGGCGATGTAGAGTCTGTGCACTCCCAGATGGCCTTCGGATTTATCTGGGTGCAGTCATCACAGTCCTTGCAGTCATGGTCTGACTCTGGGCACCACAGAGTTTGTGAGGGTCCATCACAGGCAATTATTTGTAGCAGACTCTGTACAGCTTGAACCCTTTGGCTTTACGTGATGGCATTTCCTATACACACTAGATCAATTTTGATGAAAAGTCTGGTCAAAGACCAGGGAGAAGCTCCGGAACCATGACTGAAAGAGCAAAAAAAATGGAATGGACGTCAGCCCGCATGGGTGGCACCTAAATTCAGCTCTGGCTCTGCCAGAGCAGAATGATGTTGGCACAAAGCTGCGCAAAAGAAATTTTGAAAGGGACCCACACACCAATGGGACAGGGTACCACTTAACAGTAGATTCACACGATTCCCCTTAGGACCGAAACATGAACCAAATACAACACTACACTTTCATCCAACATGCACACTTCATTGAAAAAACAAATCTTTCATCACCACAAAGCTGCACAAAGCCACCAACCAGAGCACAGTGAAAGTTTCCTGATCCAGTCTGACACCTGGTATTATTCACAAGGTGAGGAATTTACCATTAGAAGTGTCCAGCAAGTCATGACCTACAGCCATGGCAACTTAGGCATGAATCCAGGAAAGTAGAGACACTGTCAACAACTGGATACTTATCAGGGTTTAGCCATCTCAGAGTGGTAGAGGGCAACTGACAGAAAAAAAAGAACAACCTCAACACTTTTGATTTTTCGATCCCAAACAGGATCAGCTGCTGTTCATTCCCATAATACTGGAATCTCCTCACCAGCACCCCAGAACTGAACCCAATGTGAGTTTGAGTGGCACAGAGGATGCTCAGGGCGGACCCACTGGCAGAAGTCTGAGTGGAGGACTTGGGGCCCAAAGGTGCACCAGAGGGAGCCAGTTAAGTGAAGAAGATCCACAGTATAGCATCTCTGAAGCCTTTTACTTGCTGTGACATTGCCAATGAACCTGGAAATTCCGGGTGCACAGGACCAGACCCTGAAACGGCTCCAATGGAGATCGTGCGCCAGACCGGAAGGCACATTGACACACTTGCACCCTCCTAGGAGTTTGAGAATCAAGGGAAATCTCCTCAGGTCTAGGAATGTTCATTCCTAGAACTGAGGAGACTACACCTAAAGAAGGCAGTGCTGGAAGAAAGAAGACTCACTACTACTGGAAGAGGTTGACTCAAGGACTTCTGCTGGGAAAGATGGACTGGAACTCCTCTCCAACAATCAAGTTGTTGGTCTTCTGTTTGTCTGCTCAAGGGTCACAAAAAGCAGGACTTCTGAATTCAAGAAAGTATCATACAGTTCCTACTAATCAAGTAAGACTGTGCGTTTGGACAACATATGCGTCAAACTATGGGGACTAAGTCAACGCATATCATCAGAATATGTTGGCGCAATTCCTGGCTAGCTCACAGTGCACCATCTGGACCCCTAAACCTGACAGGGTACCGGATGGAGTCTGCAACCTTAGAACATGACCACTCTGACTCCCCAAGGAAATCATGGAAACAGATCTACCCTTTCGTGGTTACCTTAAGCATTCCCAAAGGGAGACACAAGAAATACACAAATTGGCCTTTCAAATATTTATTGAAGTAACTGGATTCTTGTGTAAAAGACAAGAGCTGCAATTATCAGTAGGAAGAAACAAAGCATTCTTACCAGTATTACAAGAATAGTGAAGATGAATAATTCAACCATTATAACTTTGCAGTGATTGTATGAATATAAGAATATATACATATATCATAAGGATAATCCTACCTATCACTAAGTATACCATAGAGAGCATAGTAAGAAGTGCATTCTGCTAGATCTCTTGGAGCAGCTTAACTCCCCATTTACCTGTATGTGTGAAATATCAGGAGGCCAGTCTGGTTTAGAGCAGGCCACAGTCATTTTCAGGATAATGATGCCAGTCAGGATGTTAAAGATTGCAGGAATCGCTGTTAGCATGAGCTGAAAGCCATTTTGTACTTGGCAGCCATTTTAGTTAGCCATGTGCTCGCCATGTGCTTTCTCCCTCTTCCAGAGTCTTGCACATGCTCAGAGAGGCCTAGCTGGTAGAATGCACCTGCTCCTAGTATAGAACTGTCAGGCTATTCTTACTCATGTAAGCAGTTTAGTCTCCCCTCCCACTTTGTGGAGCAAGCAAATTTTGTATACCCATATTAGTCAATAAGCATGCTTGTATGTGCTAGGACCTCCCCTTGATTTTATGCTGACTATGTAACAAATACATATATAAGGACCCTGTTCTCTGCACTCATTAGAATGCCTCCTACAGTGGCCTGCGGGTACCGTAAGATGCAATCTCCCTCATCTGAGGTTAATAAAACATGTTTTTTGATATTACAGCTTCTGTGCCAATCTCTTCTTTGTTGGTCTTAAGGACCAGATGTATCAGTGAACCCCTAAGAAGGTTTTTATTTCTACAAATGGCGCCCGAAAGTGGACCTCATTCGGTGCAGCGGCTATCCAAGGGAGTGGTCTTGAAGGGAGACATGAATCTACTGAGGAGTACAGGACAGGAATCTACTGAGGAGGTACCCTGCGCACGGAGATTGTTTGTCTTCCAGCCCAGTATATTTCTGGTCTTCCTGATCTGATCCTCCAAGTGTTTGCCGCTCCCGACTGAGAACTTCTTTGGCGTGAGTATTTTAAAACGACCGTTAGGTCACTCAGAACTTGGCAGTTGGAACCTGGACACCATTTGATTGGTAAGAGCCGTTTTGCGGCACTTGCTGTTGGTTTGATGCCTTTGATTGGTAAGGTAGTTTTAGTAACACTTACTGTGGCTTTGTTTGTATGATTGGCCAATTTTGGAATTTGTTTTGTAAGTTATATATGCATTGCAATTCATATAGGCAGGTAATGAGGAGATTTTTCTCTAACTTTGAAAACTTGAACGGCACACATTGTGTTAAGTGTCACTTGGAGTATAATATTATATATGCTATAATATTCTTGACATGCCTGCTTCTAGCACACTTTTGTTGAAAGTGTTGCTGTTTTGGAGGTACCGATATGGATTTAGTAAGTACTTAGTTGACTCCCTCAGAGGGGATACCTAAATAGGTTTACGTATAGTAAAAAGATATTTCTTCCTTGGTGACTAAGTACCCCATGGAACTAAATATGTACATAAAACGGATCCGGATCTGCGCACTTAGTAACATTCATAAGTGGTGATATGCAGAGCGCTTTTTGAGTGTTCTACCAGCCAAAACTGGCGAATTTGGTGTATTTTGGCTTCTTGACCATGGAACAGTTTTTTGGGCTACTTTTGAGAGCTCTTCTTGTAAATATGACTTACAATTAGTATTTACAAATAGGTTGGTCTTGCGTACAGTTTGTAAGCTGTCTTAAAGTCCTAAGTATTGATTTGTGGGTTAAATGTGTGTTTAAATGTCTATGTGGGGTTTGTGGTTTGACATTGGTAATACTTGTGTGAGTACTCTTTGTGAAAGAATGTCTAGCTTTAAGCGCGCTGTGTTGTGTGCTCTGCGTATATGACCCCCTTCTGTAAATATCTGAATGAGCTCAATGAGTTTGTTTATGTTTTTTTGCTGTCATCATTCTGTTATGCAAAATGTCATTTAGTTACTTACATATTAAATAAAAATCCAGAAATGAATTATATAACATACGCTAAACAGCTGCATGTTACTATTAAATTGACAGAGTACGACACTGTACATGTGTGCAAATTGCCACAATGCTAAAGATAAAATTAGAATTCATATTCAATAGGATTAAAATAGGCCTCATACAGAGGAATAAAAACGAAATTATGTGTTTTGTAATCAATAGACTAAAATACATGTTACAGCATTTTCCTTAAATACATTGTATTAGACATTAAAAGGCATGCACATCATATGAGTGAATTTGGTCGTTGCTGAACTAAATACACATTATAGAAAGATAGATTTGACTGCATTGAAATGCCTCAGTTTTTAAATAGACTGTGACATGCTTTTCTTTCAGCACCCGAGAAAAAAGCTTTCCAACAGCTGTGTTTAAACTGACTAACTGAAAAGAAACTGTTTGACACAGCAAATGGGGATTTAACTCTGTCAGGGTATTTCAAATAATAAAGGGGTTTTTTCCTGAGAAAGGCGTGAAAATTCGACGCCTGCTGACAAACAACAGCTGCATAAATAGCATATGGCTATTCCTGATCACGGCCACAGACAGGAATGCTGAGTCAGCGAAATTTTAAGTCAGTGTAAAACTGGTATAAGGGCCTGCATTATTTTAAAAGTTTCAAAAAAACCAGTTTCATTATTTTGGATAACAGAGAACAAAATTGAAAGTAGGGATTTCCTTTCTTAATGCCTTTTTTACATAAGTACATCTGTGGTTCTGATGTTAAATGATAACTGTCCTTTTAAAAAGTGGCGCAGACTTTTCCTGTTTCAAGTAAGGCTTCTGTGCTTAGGGTTATGAATGAATGCGTTTAAATATGATAGGCTACGAATGAAGCTTGCTTTTCCAATGTGGAATCATCAAAATGGTTGGTTTTGATTAAAAAAATAAAAAAATAATTATATGAAAAAAAATATATTGTTAAACATAAATGCTTTAAATTCGTTTTTTCATCTTTATAAAGCCTAATCATCATACTGTGAATTCCTAGTATCAAAGTTGAATTTAAGCAGTGCTGTACCGCAATAAGAAGGGAACTTAAATGTGAAATGTCACTTTACCCAGCCGTACAAAACTCATTTTTATAAGGGTATATCTTATACATTTCTGATTTCCCATTCCTGGGCTATCTAGAGAACACTCTGGGGGTTCCTATTATGCAAAAATATTGTAGGATATTCATTTTTAAGTGCCCCTACCACCAAAGTCGAAATTGAGCTAAATTCACAATTTTACAAGCAGTTCTACCACTCAAGGCAGTTTTAACGTGCTCTCAGGCTTCCATAAAGTATATGCAAGTATAAAACAAACAGCTGACCTCTGTATTACTAGATTGCACACCACACACTGTACATAAATGAAAATAAGTATACAGAAACCAGCAGACGTTATTATCCTACCTTTAAATTACTGGCAAACGGATCGGACAGGACTGCCTTTTAGCTGTGATTCTCCAGAGTTGCTTTGCATTACGAAAACCGCATGGCAAGCCTTGCACAAACAAAATGAACAGCTGCTGAACGGGTCAAAGGTCGGAGTTCTGCATTTAGCAACTTAGCAGGGTGAAGGGTAATGTTTGCTGGGACACTTCGACCTTCGAAAGAGTTTTTGAAAGACGAGATGATAGCGCAAAGAGAGAAAGAGAAGCTTTGCTTCCTATTTTTGGCAAACACACGTTTTGCGCAGTCATATGAAACGAAGGAAAACAGCCCTCAGTTGAGCATTGATCTGCCATGTATATCAAAATAATGGTTTTAGTTTAAAGAATACTGTGTAGGGGCTACGATAAGGAGGAAATGGATTTTAGTTTGCATTCATGCGCCCTCATGTTAATCTAGTACAATTGCTCAAGAAATTGATACATTGGTTTGTTTGTGCCCAGTTGCTACAAATAGGGGTTGAAAGTGTTGACAGAAGTAAAACCTGTTTCAGGTTTTCCTACTGTCAAAATGGGGGAAGGAGGCTAGCTCCTCTACAAATTAAGGGTAGGCAAAATTATGTTTTCTCTCTTCTTTTTCTCACTTTTTTTTGAGTCTGTCTAAGCTGTCTAGGAAATGGCCATGTGATAGTTATTGGCTATTCTGTAATACTGTTTTAAAATTGTTAGAATTAATAAAAAGATGAAACACATAAGCTATGTTACTGCCCATCCTGTATGAAAGAATGAGTAGAACAGATTGATGTTCCCTTATTTGATCTTTAAGGGGAACTGTATAGTGGCGGTTTCTGTTCAAAAATCTCAGGTGGCAACACTATTATTGTTTATGTTATTCTCATGTTCTATACAGTTTTGCAAGGGCATTGCTAGTTTTTTATTAGCTAGTCTCTGTCAATAAGCTGACAGCCCTTATTAGAGCTGGAGATAGGGTTTTTTTCCTTTTGAAAATGATGTTGCATAGTCCAGATCGTGAAAAGTACAATGCAGGAAAGACGCTCATGTGATCCTTAGCAAACATTTTGAAGGAAAATATTGTTTTATAGGAATTTGTTTGTCATAACATGTTCTGCTGGAGAAAATGTACTCACTATGTTGAAGTTTAGTTCTTTTTGCAATAAGAATCCCTGTTAAATTAGCAGTTTTAGATTTTCCTGCTGCGCCTATAACATGAGAGCATGGTCCTAAGCATAACATGTAAGAGAAATTATTTTACAAGTGTCTGCAGTCCTGTACAAGTAATGTAAAATCTATGAGTAAAAGTGTAGAACATTTCCTTTTTCTTGAGGGTTCTTCAGATTGGTAATATAGGAATACACCAATGTAAGTATTTGGAGTATGTCTGTATTGTTTTTCTCTTTTTCTCAGAATTTAGTAAATGAACACAGACTTCCTTGGCTGTTTGGGATTGGGTGATGTATTACTCTTGTCAGTTCACCAAAACGTTCCTTTTATACTTGCCAATAGGTCCAGGGTTTTCTACTCTCAGATAGATGAAGTGGCTCTTGGGTGCCTTGCTAATGTATGGGGCGCCCCAGGACTAAGAGAGTATTCTGAGACTATCCTCTCTGTTGTTAGATTATTTCTGTGCCTTGTCTAAAGACCTCTTGTTCTGTCCACCAATAGATATTTGCTGCCTTACAACCATTGCCAGAGGGGCCCGGACATCAGATCCAGCCTGGGAGTCAGCACCAGTCCAGCCTACAGTCAAAACGAAAGGAACCAGCATAGGCCTTGCTGGCAACTAGGACCTCAGTGAAGGCGGAAGCACTGGGACGTGAAGTGTGTACCCCTGCCACTGTCTTGGGCGAAAGACGGGGTTACAAATCAGGATGGAGAAATCTTTGTGTGGATCCAGTTTTTGATGCCCAGCTGAGAGAGTCACAGAACGACAAGGACGGCAAGGAGGCTTTTGCTTGAGGTGACCCCCTTTGAAACAAGGGTTGCTTCAGGCCTTTGAGTCCTGGTCCCAAGTGAATGCAAGTCTACGCCTTTGTTTGTTGATCAAGAGATGCCCGAGCACACTGGGTACAATTTGTGGCCCTAACAAAAGAGCAGTGCGCCAGAGGTGCAATACAGGAGTTAGGGAAGGACTTGAGTTTAGGGTACAGGTGCTGTGCCCTTGGTGCCTGTTAGATTAAAGTGAAGAAAACTGGTGCACTGCCTGAGACACTGGACAGGATCATTGAGGGTATTTGCCCTGGGGGGGTGATTGCCCTATCCTGAAAGAAAGACTTTTCCTTCTCTGTGATTCTTGAGTTGCGAGTTGTGCAGCTCCACCGTGGGAACAACAAGAGCCTGCCTGTGAGGCTCAAACGGACACAGGGAGAAGACTCCCCTCTGGCTGGTTGGTTCTAGAAATTCCCAAGGACTCTTTTTTTGTTAGTAATGTACCCCTTTGGTCGTCCCATTTTTTTTGGAGGAGCAGCCCTTTGCGGCTCCTTGTCCTAATTCCTATGGCCCTGTGTGGTCCTCCTGGTCCCCCGGAGCCAGGATTGTTTTTGTAATAATATGTCTGATTGCTTTAATATTTTTTAAGAGTAATGTTTATTCTGCACGAGAAAAGTTCATCTGAGCATGTTACTTTACTCTTTCCTTAAGTATATTAATTGATAATTTAGCCCTCATAAAAAATACTGAGAAAGTCTATTGAAAATGTTTTTATTAGGTATGTGCTGTTGGCTATTTTGAAATTGACATAAATAGTCACTGAAATACATCAGAGCCCTGAAACTTAAAATTAGACTAGATGGTTTTGGTATTTGCTTTCTGCTTAGGATTGGAAAATATTGAGATTTCTGTTTGAGATAATAGTCATTATTCTCTCTTGCTACCTGTATGACCCAATGCTCTGTTCACTTTGTACTCCTGCTTATACCTTGTATATACCTGCTTAATGAAATGTTTAGAATGTAAATGCCCACCTAGCATAGGATATTGATGAATTTATGAGAAGAAAATGTGCAAAATATTTTCTATGTCTCTACTAGATCATGGGAATGTCTTTAGCTCATGCTAAAAGGATCATCTGCTAAAGATTGCAGGAATCACTGTTAGCATGAGCTGAAAGCCATTTTGTACTTGGCAGCCATTTTAGTTAGCCATGTGCTCGCCATGTGCTTTCTCCCTCTTCCAGAGTCTTGCACATGCTCAGAGAGGCCTAGCTGGTAGAATGCACCTGCTCCTAGTATAGAACTGTCAGGCTATTCTTACTCATGTAAGCAGTTTAGTCTCCCCTCCCACTTTGTGGAGCAAGCAAATTTTGTATACCCATATTAGTCAATAAGCATGCTTGTATGTGCTAGGACCTCCCCTTGATTTTATGCTGACTATGTAACAAATACATATATAAGGACCCTGTTCTCTGCACTCATTAGAATGCCTCCTACAGTGGCCTGCGGGTACCGTAAGATGCAATCTCCCTCATCTGAGGTTAATAAAACATGTTTTTTTGATATTACAGCTTCTGTGCCAATCTCTTCTTTGTTGGTCTTAAGGACCAGATGTATCAGTGAACCCCTAAGAAGGTTTTTATTTCTACAAGGAGGGCTAGCAATCAGGCATCCAGGATGATCCATGAAAGTGCTCCTCTGATGAGCCAAAGTTCAGAAGCAGTTTATATAATCAAAACCGGTTCCGTTTGCACTGCGTCTGAGATCCTTTGTCAATGTTATTATTTGTCTTTCAGATTCAGAGCGGTCTCCAAACGGACAACAAAATACAAGGGCAGCGTGCCCCAAGTACTTTATCCTTGAACAGGATGTACAGTGTTGTGATAACATTTTTACGAAGAAATGTGAATAGCAAGCAGAACACTTTCCGAGTACATTATCACATACATGCAAAGTATGTTAAAAGTACCCATCCAAAAAGATGTCAAGTTTAAACGTGAACTTGCAAAATGGAAGCTTTTGTGTGTATGGACCCTGTTGAAACCCACAACATCCACTTCTTGGCTAGAGGGAGACAAACACTTTAAACTAAAATTAAAGGCATTTCCTAAAATTAAACTTAATATGTTCATAAGCCTCAAATCATAAAACTGTATAATAATGCACTTTCATACTGAAGCATAATGAGAGCCAATTTAAAAACATGCAATGTAAAACAAGAATCGAATGCAATTTAAATTTTTTTTTTTTAAATGCAGAATTAAAATTCAGAAAACTCCACGAATGTTTCATATGTCCCGGTAGTCATTAGGAACCATGATGGAACCAGCTTCGGCAGACGATTGAACCTCCCAACCCAATTTGGAGGATATCTGAATCCCTAGATAACTAAAGATATTGGTACTTTGTAATTTTCTCCCCTTAATATGGAAAGTGTTAGGTTTCCCCCTTGCTCGACCACAGCTCATAGTATAGGTTTTTTGCTATGTTAATTTTCATACCCCTCCCTTCCATAAAATCTGAGATGGAGTTGATCAAAACATGCAGGCTATTTGGGGTAAGCACCAAAACAGCTGCGTCATCGACATACAAAAGTATTGGTATGTGCCGCCTCCCAATCCTGGGGGTATCTGCACCAACTGTCTGGAGTGTTTCTTCCACTCCATTTATATAGAGAGAAGAGGAAGTGTTAGGGTGCTCGACCCATGTTTCCCAGAGGAGCCGAAAATGTTGAAAGCCTTGCAAGTAGCGATATCAATAGAGGAGTCAAAAGGCCTCATTACTAGGCTGTATACGACTTCGCAAAGGGAGACAGAGGTGCAGAGCTCTCACTCTTTGGATAAATGGAATGAGCAGCTGAGTAGCCCGCTACCTTGGGAGGATTGGGTGGAATTCTGTGCGCCAACGGGCCGTCTAACGGCAAATTGCAACCCCCGCATGATTCATTTCAAGTTTCTGCACCAAATGTATTATACGCCGTTGAGACTGCAAAGATCTGGATTGCGAGAGGATGCCCGTTGTGCGAGATGTGGGTTGGATGTAGCCGACTTTGTACATTTGGCTTGGACATGTGGTCTGGTTTATGTTTCTGGATAGATGTAACTCGCACACTTACGGCGATTGTAGGCGAGGTAGTGGACTGCGCGCCTGAGATTTGCTTATTGGGATTGGTGAAAAAACTAAAGCCCTGTAATAGGCGCATAGTTGCTGTCACTGCCCTACTGGCGAAACGATTAGTAGCTAAGCACTGGGGAGGGAAACTCGCAGCAAAAGTGTTGCAATGGTTGAAAGAGATTACTTATTGTAAAGAACAATTAGCCACATATGCGGAAGTACTCCCAGAGGCCCATCGGCCTAAAGACTTATGGGCCCCGTTCACATGCTTTATGCCACAGCACCCCACTGTGGGATAGCCCCTTCCTTCTGTGAATGTAGTACTGGCTCGTAGGTATTAATTCATCAAGATGCTAAACTAATGGACGATAATCAATGACCTAATGTATAATGCTGCACTGCATTGCACTGTTTTTTCTTTTCCTTTTCATTATTGTAGGAGTTGATCCTGTTGGCTTTTCTCTAGTCTCTCTGGGCATTCTGCATTGAAGATGGGTCATGTGTGGGGCAAATGGCAAGATATGTAATTGTAACTTGTATCTGATCAGACTCAACAATCTGTACACTGTATGGTTTGTGAAAAAACTAGAGAGGTGGCCCCACTGTCCAAGGGAACAGGGCACTGAAAACCAGTAGAGAATAGAGATTTCCCCTGGATGAATACAAAAGCACCCACACTTATACTCACTAGCATACCATGCTCACTGTGCATACACCTTCTGCTCTAACCATACTATAAAAACATGATATCAATCAATCACAGAATTTGTAGAGCGCACTACTTACCCGCGAGGGTCTCAAGACGCTGGGGAGAGGGAAGGGGGGGGAGGATGCTGCTACTGGTCGAACAGCCAGGTCTTGAGTAGCCTCCTGAAGGTCAGCAGGTCTTGGGTCTGTCGTAGGCTTAGTGGAAGGGTGTTCCAGGTCTTGGCGGCGAGGTGTGAGAAGGATCTGCCGCCGGTGGTTGTTCTTCGAATACGAGGGACGGTGGCGAGGGAGAGGTCGGCGGAGCGGAGCTGGCGGTTGGGGACGTAGAAGAAGAGTCGTCTGTTGAGGTAGGCTGGGCCAGTTTTGTGGAGTGCCTTGTGTGCGTGGATGAGGAGTTTGAAGGTGATCCTCCTGTCGACGGGGAGCCAGTGCAGGTTCCTCAAGTGGGGGGTGATGTGGCTGTGGCGTGGTACGTCGAGGATCAGTCGTGCGGAGGCGTTTTGTATGCGTTGCAGTCGCTTGATGAGCTTGGCCGGGGCTCCCGTGTAGAGGGCGTTCCCATAGTCCAGTCTGCTACTGACGAGGGCCTGGGTGACTGTTCTTCTTGTGTCTGTCGGGATCTCAGATATATACCCCAAGATCGAGATGTAGCGCTTACAACTGTTTTTATTCTTATTGTTTTAGTGAAGGAAGGGACTCAATAAATCTGGGTGTTTGGATAAAAATATAAAACATATTTAACATATCAATAAAATTCATACATAGCATGAAATTTATACAATGAACACTAAATATTTATAAAAACGGCGAAAAGGTTACAATGAATCAAAACAATAAATCAAACACAAAAATATATGCAAAAGGAAACCCTTTAGGCACAGTTCTACATAAGCTGTTGCACAAAATGATCCAACATCAGATATTAAAAACAGAAGAGCTAGAAGGATAACTATTCCTTTCCCGGAAATTCATGTAGTTGGATTCAGACAGGTAGGCGTCGACGCGTTTCGGTGGTATGAAGACCAATATATCAACCACCTTCTTCAGGACTCACAATCAGGGATTTACTCCTCCTCAGAATATACGAAATGTTTATCTACACAAAAAAGGAAACATAAAGACAGGGGGTGTGTCTTAATTTATACAATTGACCACCTTCCTCTCCGTTTTTACCCCATTCTTTTATACATTATCCAGTTTTGCGTACTCCTGGCCCCAGAAAAATTCCTACTCCTAAAATTTAGACCAGTTTGCACTACATCTCCATTTACAGAAGGATAGTAGGATCCCAAATCTTTACTTCAACACAGGGAATACGTTTCTACTCCCCCCTCTCTCTTTCCCCCAATCTCTCATTATTTCACTCTTGCATTCCATCTCCATTCAATCATACAATACACTCACCGTGGTAAGTGTAGTTTATCACACCTTCTGATAGGGCTTTTCACTGGCCTCTATTTTCATAATGCCATCTTATTTGATTGGCATAAGAGTGTATCAAAATACTCCTAGGAAAAAAGGAAAAAGACAAAGAATTCTATTTCTATTTCCTTTTGCTCATGTTCTATCTCGTCCTATTCTTTGGGGGTGGGAAATCTTACCTCCCACTGTTAAACGCTCATATCTTCGGGCTGGTAAATCCTCCAAAATTATATTTCTTTGTGACTGTACCAATGCCTATTATTGGACATGGGTCGGTATCTTCCCTGCCATATAGTGCCCAGAAGGTCAAAGATGGCAAAGTGATGTTTCTATAAATAAGCAAAGGACAAAATGAAAGCGCCGCTATATTATGAGGTTTGTTTTAAGAGTATACCTACTAGATAAGGGTGAGGCCACTTACCTCCCATTACAGGATGCTAGATTATTTATAGCAAATAGATTTTCCCTTCTTGAAGCTGCAAGTTCCTTTTCCCAGTTTTAAAATCCGATCAATATTGCTCTTGCCTTACACCGCCCCACAGGTCGGCTGGTCGTTTTTCCTACAGGGGAACCAACATGTTGTATTATAACCCCCTATGTAAGCAAGTACTGCACTTAAGACGCTTTATTTTAATATAAACAGACTATTAGCTCTGCCACTTCTCCTCAACTCCTACCTATACTCGTCGAGATATGGTGCACAACTTTACTCCCAAACTGTTTTAATAAATATCTTAAAGTGCCGTAGAATCTTTAAATGCAGATGCATTTAAGGGTAAATAAATCTCAGTGCAACTTCATGTTTGCCTGACAGCACTCATAATATCTTAAAAATCGGCTATTGCAGTGCCGAGATAGTGTTACGGAAATACGGACTCTTCCAGTGTGCACTCAAAGCCACGGCCCCAGATTTCCCCTTGTTGTCACTCGCAAATTGGTACCTAGACGGACATGGAGGACATAGTGTTCTCTCCTGATTTTGCTCTGAGAGCCATCCCGTTCCCTTTACGCATTAACATTTACTTTCCTCTCGATCCATGCATATACTACCTTTTAACTACAAGTTGCAGATTCCCTATTTTCTAATCACTATTTTCTAATCCCTAACTTAACCATGGCGTCATTCGTTTAAGCGCTCACCTTTTTTAAGAGAGTACGGCGTCTCCGCGTCCGTGATTCTGCAGTTTCCTCATTGTTCACTACTGCCATTTTTAAAGCCCCCGTACTCAAAAAGCACGCGGTCAAGCGTCTTCCCGGCATGCATTTTCCTCCCTTCAATGCGCATGTCTGGCGGCCATCTTTAAATGAATGTTAAATGACCTAGTCAATTTCAATCTGTGACGTGCCTATGCCGATTTTGGCTGGATCTATGTGTTAGTTATATAAAACACGGATTAGGAGTACTCCCATGTTATTATAAACAAGCATTTACAATGCAATAGGTCTCGCAATTACATTGTTTTGAGCTATTGGCATTGTAAATGTTATTGGTTTTTTTTCCCTTCGTGAAGCATTAATCAAATGGTGTAATGCGAAATGGCAATAGCTCACTTTGTTGTAATGGCGAAATCTATTGCATTGCATTTGTACTAGTGTGAGTTTTGTACTGTAAATGGTACTGGCTTTTATGAATGTTTTTTTTTAATCACATTAATCTAATGCATTAAAAATGTTAATACCGGCGAACTAATCTCCATACGATATCTATTTGTTGCTAAAAATACATCTGACGTCATAAGCACACACGTGAATTTAATAACTGCACGGAAATGGAATAGTCGTGCTCACTTTATACCGCATTTACTGTTGTAAGGCGCATCTACATTCCTTTCTGCTCACCACCTCTATCACGCACTCCTATGACCAAATTCAGAAGTGCGCTTTGTAGCTGGGAAAACATAACGTGCAGGCAAACAATTCTAGACAAAACGCAGATGTGGCCAAGTTATCTCAACAGAGGCCGCTTTAAAATAGAACTGATTTAGCTGGGGGCTGGTATGTAATTAACGATAACGTTGCCTTTGTTTTTAGATTAGTGCCAAAAATGTACGCGATTTGAAATAGTCTTAAAAATCCGCTCTTTAATCACCAATCTTTATGTGCCTTCCTGACCTTGGTGCTCTGAGCCCAAATGACTGTGCTGCGGTATCAAAGCATAGTGTGTGTCTGTGTATATATTTGTGCGTGTGTTCGCATTCTATGAACGTGATGGTTTTGCCGTGTCTTTGCAGGTGTAAGCACTTGTGTGTTTCAGTAGCGAGCAAGAGTGGGCGTCTGTCAGTGAGAGATACACAGAGATAGATTTCTGCTTGCTGTTACGTCTACAGACCGTCCCATGTCGGACGTCCTTGCGGCGTCCCGGCACAGTGTTTGTATTCGCACGTCTACATTGGCACACTGACGCAGACACATACATGCACTCGCAAAAATACACCACCTACCAACTTACAGACACATCCTATATACAAACAACCAGTGGCGGCTGGTGACATTTGAAAGTGGTGGGGTGGAAAATCAGTTGTGGAGCACACCGCGCGTGCGAGCGTAGCGAGCGTGCCCGAACCACCTAAGAAGGGTTCGGGGGGAGAAAATTTTGAAAAATGAGTAGGCAAATGGTGCATTTTCAAGACTTTCGGAAGCCACTGTGCTAAACAGAAACAGGCCACTGCCGCCCCTCAAACTATCATAAGTTCCAAGGCCTCATGAATAAACCATTCTAAATTGCAATAAACCACAATTAATTTTAACAATGTTGCATAAATAGGTTGGATCTGTCTACTGAGCCAGTGCCTACGTGAGATAAAGTGGCATTCAAGATGGCCCAACAGAGTAAAATGCCTACTTTTTCCACATAGAATTGAATATCATATTGGTTAGTGTTCATTTTTTGAAACTCAATATCATGCATAAAGGCAATTTGCATAAACTAAAAACACATAAGCATACAGAGATAAAATATATACATGCAACACATAAAATGTTTTCCCTACCTGTGCTTGTCTGTTTCCTTTATGAATCATTTGTTCAAAGCCAAGTACACAGGAGGAGGTGAATGAAATCTTCTTATGATATAATTGGCTACAGATAGAAATATTCATTCGAAGAAAAAAATAATTCAATCTTATAGAATGTCAACCAAACTTTGAGCCGGATAGCTTTACAGCTGAAAAACGAAACGTAAATATCCATCACCCCAAAGCCAATTGTTCAAACAGTAATGTAGAATGCTTTATATAGATTTACATTTAAACAATCAAGTATGGTAAAATCCTTTCAAAAATTATTACTTAGAGCAGGAAGATGACCAAAATCTTTGTGTAGAGAAGGTTTAATAGTACAAGAAGTATGTTTTATATACTTTAAATTTAAATACTTTGTACATCACTGATAAAGTATCTGGTTAACCAGTACTTTAGAAAACTTGAATAATAATTACATGAAATATGTATTGGTGCATAGAAGAAACATAACTTTCTCAAAGTTGTATGGGTTCACACATTTATATTATCTAAAACCCATGAGGCCATCAACAAAATATTACTAGTAGATAATTCTATATGTTCCAACAAGCAAACAAACATTGTTATATCATTTATCAAACTGAAATGAGCCAACATTCAGACCCCTTGCATGAAAATATAAGTGCACCCTTATAGATGTTGCATCACTGCAGATGGCAATTTGCATCAGATTCTGCTAAAGTAATGGACTTGATCAACATGAAGTGCTGCCGCCTTAATATAATTGTTTGAACTTTTTATGATGTGTTGAGTATTAAGTTTGAGGTAATGAGTCATGTGTAGATCTAAAGATATGCAATGGTGTCAAATCTAGTATGCTCTTCAGTTCAGAAATGAATCCCATCATTATAAATGAAGTAATATTATTAACAAATCCACTCAGTATCAGTCCATATGATGGTCAGTGATAGATATCATTAAAAAAAAAATAAGTCCAGGATTCTACAGGCCTCTACCACACAGCAAACACTACAGTGTATCAGTTTGCAATTAGGAAAAGAGCAAACAAACTACAGCTTTATCAAACGGATAGCCAGAAGAAAATAGTTTCTCCTAAAGGACACTGCTGTACAGCAAAAGTTTGTAAAAAGAGACTGTAATCAGGACTGACAATAATACCTGGATCAGGACTGACTATAAAGATGAGACCAATAAACAATATCCTGTAATTCTTACAAGACTGACTGTAGCCCAGTATGCACCATCTTTAAGTATGTCATGGAAGGTACATGGTCTCAGTCTGTCAGGCTATAGTTTGTAAGTTAGTCCAAAGCTTGCCAGAGTGTAGGATATTCACAAAACTGGGTCATATTTTCTGGGGAACTTTGAAAAAAGGTTGAGAGAGAGGTGCATTAACTAATACCCTGAAACAACACCAAGCTTATGTGGCTTTATAATGATAAGTCTGAATTCCTCTCAAGTCCTGCAAGATACTGAAACATACATTTAATACATGGTGCATTTACTTTCATAGGTTCCTGCAGTATGCTTGAATGTTACTTGCAGTACAAAGTAAACAAAAACTATATTTGTTAGCACCAATGATTCACAGCACCACGTGCATTTCCATGGTTTCTATTTATACAGAAAGTTTGCACGCCGTTCTTTAATGTGAGCAAACTTTTCAATAGTTCTCTTGTTGAAATCTGGAATCTGGTTTATTAGTTCCTTTTCCATTGACAGCATGGCCAATGCATTTAGTCGAGCTTGGGTCATTGTGTTCCTTAAAAATGTTTTTATCCTCTTCAGTGTGGAAAAGCATCTTTCAGCCTCAGATGTTGTCATAGGTGTCGTAATGACAATTCTCAATAATTTAAGAGTCTCACAAACAGAAGTCTGCAAGTTGTTTTGACATAAAAATATATATAAAGCCATGGCACCACCTGTAGCCTGCTGAAAGTCCTGTCTTCCATGCAGGATTGATAGTTCAGTGCGCAATCTTGACTTGTTTAGCATTGGATACGCTTCCACTGTTTCACTGAGAGCTGCAGTAGGAAAACATTTGCTATGTTTTTGAAACAGGTCACTATGCAGTAGTGTTGCACTGACTAGATGCCTTGTAAATGCAAAGCGCTCCTTGGCATGCACCACAATAATGTCACATACTTCTTTTCCTTCCTGAATCAAGGTATTTATCTGCAGTTTGCGGTTTGTAAATCGAGAATCATGTGGCAATTCAGAGTCCAAATTATCAATGGATTCTCGTACTTTGTTGATGCTGATCATAAAGGCTGAAGTGTCCTTTTGTACAGATACAGTATCAATGTCTCGTTTTTGTAATTGATTGTACAAAATATTGACGTGCGGCATTATGCCGTGGAACAAATAAAGAAAGAAAAGAAACTCCCTGTCTTCCAGAGTCCTGGTAAAGCCCTTTGCTTCACACACAGAAGTGGAATCAAATGTTCTGTCTTCTGTAATACATTTCATGCATTCTACAAGGTCATTCCTGTGTTCGTGAATTATATTGACAGCTCGGATGTTGAAGTTCCAGCGAGTTGCAGACCCTCTCGGTATTCTTTTTGCCACTATCTGTTCAAGCACTTCAGTCCGTTTTGGCGAACGGGAAAAAAAAGCAGTAATACCACCCAGCTCTTTAAAGAAAATTCTGACTCTGGATATTTTTGAAGCAGCCTGTTCCATGATTAGATTTAGTTGGTGGGCATAGCAATGGACATAGTGTGCATTTGGATAGATGTCTCTGATTTTTTTTTTAACCCCACCGGAGGCACCACGCATGACACTGGCACCATCATAGCTCTGAGCAATTAACTTCTCTTTACCACTGTGCTCTGGGAAAATATGTTCAAGTTCATTAAGAATAGATGCTGAAATTGTATCTGCAGTTGAATCTTTAAGATTCGAAAAGCAATAAAATCTTTCCACTACCTTGGAATTGCCATCAATGTAGCGGAAAACAAGTACTGACTGCGTCTTGGTAGAGACATCAGTTGTATCATCGGCCTGGATAGCTAGGTAATCAGTGCTTCTTATTTGCTGTACAATAGTTTCTTTTGTTACCTCCAGCATATAGTCAAGCAACTCATTCTGGATTGTCTTAGAAGTGCCTTTAAATACAGTTGCACTTTTCAAGTGCGCTTCCATTGCACTGTCTATACTGGACACAAAATCAACCAGCCCTCTGAAGACTCTGGGATTTCGGGAATCTTCAGTTTCATCGTGGCCGCGCAATGCCAATTCAAAAGCTCCACAAAATTTTACACAGTCAATCAATTTGGATAATATATAACGGTTCTTATCAACCTCCTCATTGTGTTTGATTACCCCCTTGCGGTAGGCTTCATTTAACTGCAGTGCAATATTTGATTTTCCAAACAAAGATAACTTTAATACATTGGTCAAGTGGGCTTCACTGGAATCATGCCTCTTTATTTTTTCGGCCAGATGTTTAAGGTCAGTAACTCCTCTTTTAGTCCAGCTAACTTCACCCCCAAACAGCAAGCAGGGGAAACAGAACAAGGCATTCTTAGAAAAGCTGGCAGTTAACCACTCCATTTTATCAAACCAGGTTCGTGTAAACCTACGTGTGTAACCCTTGCCCCGGTCATTTGTAGACTGTTCAATGTTTATTTCAGGTTTATCAGGTCCTAGTCCTTTCACCCGAAGTTTATCTTCGTGTGTCATACCCAAAAATGGTTTTGTGAGTAAACTGTCAACTGTGTTCATTTTGACAAATAATAAAATTAACAGTACAAAGAAAGCGTAAACTATATTATAGTCTCACCTAACAGAGACCACCCGCGTCTATTATGTAAAATACCATAGATGTACTAACAAGAAATGTCAATAAGTACACAAGTAGCAGTGGTTAGTTGTTATTTGTCTATCACTTGTGATACGGATTTGCAACTGTACTTACAGTTCCTTTGTAGCGATGGGTGATGAACTTTCAGCTGATTTAGTAACTGGTCCCTTCTGTTAAACTGTCTGCTGAGTGTTCTGTAACCTAGAGACAACCTTCCTGCTGAGTTCCTCTCTAGCTCCTGTTGATAAGTTATCTGCTAATTTCCTCCCTGGTGTTTTTCAAACTATCTGTTGATTTCCTCTGGTGCCTGTCCTTTCTGCTGGTTTCCTCTCTGCTGCCTGCCGTTCCTCTTGATAAACTATTGGTTGAATTCCTCCCTGGAGCTTGTCAAACTATCTTTTGATTTTCTCTGGTGCCTGTGGAAAACCTTTCTGCTGGTTTCCTCTCTGCTGCCTGTCGTTCCTCTTGATAAACTATTGGATGAATTCCTCCCTGGAGCTTGTCAAACTATCTGTTGATTTTCTCTGGTGCCTGTAGAAAACCTTTCTGCTGGTTTCCTCTCTGCTGCCTGTCGTTAAACTATCTGCTGATTTCCTCCCTGGTGCCTGTGAAAAATTAAAATAGGACGTAAGCTTTGAGACTTGTGTCCATTGGATAGCTTGAACAATTTTAAAGCAGCTGTTAATTCCACATTTGCAGCAAAACCACATGCCCACAGTAAAGCCAGAAGTGACTGCGGTGTGTAGGTTTCTATCTAACACTGCACCTCAGTGGTCATCCCACACAACATGGAAACACTTCCCACATAGCATCAAAGCAAAGACAATGTCCTCCCAACCACACACCCTGCACAGTGTAGTGTGCTACTAATGCAGGCAAGCACTTCTGTGCCCCACATCAGGATAGTAAAAGGAATATAAATGCTACAATACATTGCAATACAATAACATATAACACATCTTCCGATTTTTAAAAAAAAGAAGAAAGATTATAGGATGTTGTGACTTGCCATTAGAGATAAAATGTAAGACTACAGAACTACCCTACCTGATACCACGTAATGCCATGGAATATTACCTCACCTCACAACAGACGAGAATAAAATTAACAAATGTTCGGTGATTCGAGGCTGCAGATGTTTTTCTTTTGCAGCTTGTGGTGAAAAAATATTGTGCAGCCTTTCAAAGAACACGCATACAATTAGTTCTGCAACAACCAAATACACATTTCGGGGATATACTCACTATTGAGCCAGTTGCAAAGGCTCACGTGATGACGAGTCAACCCGAGCAAATACTGCAAGTAGGCAATGTTGGCCTTCAGCCGAGTTATAGAATATGAAATTAAAGTGCGGAGAAATTACAGTTTGAAAAGCACGACTTGCAGCGATAAAGCGCAGTATTGGAAGTGACAACATTACCGTCGCCGGCTAGACACGCACACAAAAAAGCAGGGAAACCACATACCATAAAAGCGAGCAAGGCAGCCTGGAATGGAATTACAAAATGATTAATCAATAGACATGAGAAAACGTACAGGAAGCGGCAGTTGGTGAAGCTTCTTATGGGAAACTACGCACCCTCCGCTTAAAGATAATGAAGGAACGCAGCGCAGCCAAGGAAGCTTTTATTCAGCGGCAAAGTCATTTGTGAACAGCTTAAATTACCCTAATCACCTCCCCTCCAGCCGTCAGTGAGAGTGAGAGGGGAGACTGAGTGGAGAGTAAGAGGGGAGAGAGGTCTGACACTGAGACGAGAGCAGAGAGTGAGGGGGAGAGAGGTCTGACACAGACAAGAGCAGAGAGTAAGGGGGTGAGAGGTCTGACACTGAGACAAGAGCAGAGAGTGAGAGGAGAGAGGTCTGACACTGAGACGACAGCGGAGAGTGAGAGGGGAGAGATTATTTCAGATACAGATGAGAGCGAAGAGTGAGAGGGGAGAGAGTGGCGAGTGAGAGGGGGGAGTGAAGAGCGAGAGGGGAGAGTGAGTGAGTGGAGAGTAAGAGGAGAGAGAACTGAGACAAGAGCAGAGAGTAAGGGAGGGAGAGTGTCTGACGCTGAGGTGAGAGCTGAGAGTTTGAGGGAAGAGACTAAGAGAGGTCTGACACTGGGATGTGAGTGCAGTAACGGTGACAGCAGAGAGTGCTCTGACTCAGAGGTGACAGGTTGGTGAGGATGGTGGTGGAGTCTCCGGTGATGGTTGGGGTCCGAGATGAGACAGAATCCGAGCCTCAGCACTGCCGCGCTCCATTGCTCAGCAGCAAAATCCCCCCCCCACTCATGTGCTTTACACAATGGGACAATAACGCAGCGCTAGAATACACGCAGGAAGGCGCGTGTCTCCACGCAGGCCGTGGGGCGGTGACAGCGCACTGTGCATGCACGTCACCAGGGCCGGCTTTAGGGTTGGTGGCGCCCTGTGCGGGAATCTATGTTGGCGCCCCCTCACACCCCGCGCTGAACTTGTATTTTTTTAAAAAGTGCAGGTGACTAAAATTGTTCTCAGGAGGCCCCTGCCCTTGTCTACTACTGACATGATCCTCTTCAACCAACTGCACCACCTGCTGCCTGCATAGACTGACTGAATTCAGGTGTACTACCTTATCGGATTTGCAGAGAGAAAAGGAGCATGATAAGGACAGGATAGAGTGACACATGAGTCTAACCTCTTCCAGAGGAGAACTTAAAATCTCTAAAATTAAACTACTGTTTGGTTAGGTTACTCCCTCACAGCGTCACTGAAATCTCTTGTTTTTCCCCTCAAATGATATATCCTACGTCACGACGAGGACACAACACCACTGAATCACACAGTGAAAGCAGGCACACCACAACCTGGGAGCCACCCCTTCCCCGCTTAGCCTGCAGTGTGCTCTCCCCTCCGTCACCACCCCTCCACCCCCCGCAAAGGTGGGATGCATCAGTGACTGCTGCTTTGAGCATGTGGGAGAGCTCCGAAGATGGGGGTCTGCAGCCCACACACACCCAGGCATATCTGTGGCCAGGCCTGCACACACACAACTTGAAGGCAGGCCTCGAATCTGTGGCCTGTAGTCTAACGCATACGTGTTCACTGCCAGCCATAGACTGAGCTGAGGGACACGCACACACACCATACGTGTACACGTCGTACGCTCGGGAAGACACCTGTCCTGTTACCTGTGCTGTGAAACATGCATGATCAAAGTCACACACAGAAGCACACGCACGCGCGCGTGAAATCTGTGGCCTGTAGTCTAACGTCGTATACGTGTTCACAGCTAACCATGGACTGAGGCACGCGCACACGCACCATACATGTGTACGTCATAATATGGTCTGGAGTTCCGTCTCCAATCTCCATTCTATGTGAGGGTATTTCAAATAGGCCACATATGAACAAATATCGAGACATGATTATTCGAACAAACATAGGAATACTGCCCAAGGGGAAACATCCTTTTTAACGAAGTCTTTAATACGAGAGGCCTTATTAACGAAACCGGTACCACGACAGAGTCATTACTACGCACGTCATACTACGAATGGCATTACCACCCGTGCCATTACAACGAAAATAAAACTAACGCTGCACCGGCATTGTGAAGTGAAAAGATTTGGTGCAGCGTTACGGGGGAGGTGCTGTTTGTTGTCCGGTCGAGTTAGGGTCTAAGAGCTGCAGTGGGCCAGACAGATTCTCGGCGTGCATAACAACAATTTATTTGTTTATATTTGACAACAGGTTTTAACATGGCAGCCAGGCAGACACAGCAAACATTACGGCATGATGCCCCGTCAGTTACAGATTTGGAGAAATGTCCCACCTACGCTGAATAACACTGCTGCTTGAGGGTGTGGAGGGGTGGAAAATGCACATGGTGTGGGTCTTGGGACTTAGAGCAGGGGAAGGGGCGGTTTGAGACTTGAAGGACATACAAGCAAGAGACTTGAAGGACATACAACCAAACGTTTATCGAAATATGCCCACATAACAGAAATTAATGACAAACAAATTAAAATAGTACTCAAGAACCGAGAAAACCGACATCATTTTAAAAGTTGATAAGGATCAAATTTTCGATTAGCGTCTCCCTCCCCACTGAATGTACAGGAAGTTAGAGGAAAACTGGAGCAGAGAACGAGGCAAAACTTAAAAATCTGCTGATTCGTTGAATCACACGTACAATCAGCTAACTGGAATTCCTAAAACCACCAATCCAATTAGCACAAAATATACGGACTCGCAGCTCAATTTCTTAGGGTTTGAGATTATTTAAAAACACTAACTTGCATTTGGCATTAAAATGGAAATCGATTAGGTATGCTCTACAATGCCGTTCGTTGTTATGGTGCTTTGAATGATTCACTATGTGACGGCGTGATAATGATATTCGAAGTAGAAACTGTCGTGGTAAAGCCAGTGTCGTGATTATGCATTCGTGGAAAAACCTTTGTTGTAAAGGCTTTCGTTGTTGCATCATACATTCCAGACTGGAAGGCAGGGAATGGGAAATTAGGGAATTTTCTTACAGGGGCTGAATAGGAGGAGATATGGAAATCGGGCAGGAGACAGGTTGTACACTGTCGCCATGGTGATCCCTATCTTTATCAGGGACCAGGAAGGCTGTCACATTGTGATCTAAATCCCATTGGCACATACGACATTCCCTTCTACATTTAAAGAGGCGAGCTGCTTGTGATGAATTATCCACAACCATCACCTCGTTTCTTGAGTTCACACAACGACACGGGCAAACTAAAAGAGGGATTGCTAGCTTTCGCGTGCATCTGCAGCAATAGTACTCCTACCCAAATACGGGTCACAAGTTCCCGAGACAGAGCCGAGGCCCGGGGCCAGGCCGGACAGCGGCCAAGGCCTGCTTCACGGGCCGGGGAGCGGCATGGCATTTTCTTTCATTCCTGTCCTTTCTCCGGACAAACCCTGCTTAGTGCAACCCACTGGGACACGGACACTCCTGAATTTCTAGTCTAGGGCACTCCTATGAATAGTTACTAGATTTCAAGATAAAAACTCCCAGTAAACGCAACCCCGCGCCGCGCCCGGCATTTGTGTTAAACCCTTCTTCATATTTTCCTTCAGAAAAAAGTGTCATTTGGGTCCCGAGACAAAGCAGCAGCACTGCCCACTTTAGTCACGCTGGCACGAATCTGGCAGAATTAAGCTTTCACCTTGGCAGTTCGGACCCAGGAGGAAGGACAGGCGGCCAAGGAATGCAGAGGTCACCCACCCCAAAGGAAAGTACAGGCCGTGCCTCTCAACCAATAGTACAGGCCGTATTCCACGAAGGGACCCAATCACTGCGCCCCGCGCACGGAAAGAGAAATATTTGCCCCTCAAAGAAACATGCGGACCCCTTCGCCCCAAAGGACCCAGCATGACATACCCATCCAAAGGAGGAACGGACGGGGCCTCAAAGAAGCGGGAAAATCGAGCCCTTTCAAACAGAACATTACAAACTCTGCATCCCCCACCAGAGACTTACAGGTTGTGTGCCAAAGGACCATACCTACATGGCTCTAAGAAGAATGTACAAACCGAGTCCCCAGGGGGTATAAAGCCCGTACCCAAAGGGGTATATAGACAGTGACCCAAAACACTTAACATAATATTCCCACCAAATGAACGTGCAAGCAAGCATGAAGGGTATACTTAGTTGTATACCTTGTTGTATACCTTCTGTTGGGCTACAATATTTGGACTGAGATCATTCGCTCCTAAAAGAATGGTATAACCCATGCCGCCCTCTTCTCACCTGCACCCCGGCTGACAAAGCAGAGACCGTGTCCCCGAAGCAACGTACAGAGCACATTAGGCACAACTCTCAGCACTGTTGTGCGCACCTCACAGTTCGACGCCACCAACTTGTTAAGCGTTTGCCTCCTGAACGATACCTTCATTCACATATATCCATGCCCTCATACACATAGAATTTCACCAACGCCACATGATTTGGAAAGACGTCTCGACTCTCGAAACATAACCATCTGCAGTTGAGCAGTGGACAACCAAACACCACACATGAAAGCAACAGATAATGCCCTTTGGCACATTCATCTGTACCCATAAAGCCCGCACTGATCCATAACCACATCTAATGGTAAAATGTCCAATTTACTCAATCAATCTTCAATCAATCTTGTGGCACTTATATAGCACTACTTATTACAACGAAGGCTTTTACCACGAATGCATAATCACGACATAATCACGACACTGCCTTTGTCCGAGAGGCCCCAGAATTAATTAATAATATGTCCTACTAACCTCTAACCTACTAACCTCCTGCTGCAGTCAAGTCAGTCGTGGTGGCACCGTGCCGGCAAGCAGCAAACTGGCACTAAATGATGGTTGGACTGACTCGAGGCACTCGAGTCAGAGAGAGTCGTCTCTGCAGTGGCTTACTGGCTTCCAGAAAGTTCCAGTGCAGACACGCGGGAAGGAGTCCGAGGTCAAGTCTGCGCAGACTCGAATCCTCGGCTTCCCGCCTGACACACCCCTTTCCCAACTCGTCACACGGTGGGTCCCACCACGCCCTGTAATGAGTTGGGAAAGGGGTGGGTGACAAGCTCTCCACTCTCTGATTGATGTGGAGGGTTAGGGTTAGCGTTACCGGGCTTAGACTTAAAACGCCCGGGGCTAACTTTCCCTCCACGCCATTAGGGGGTGGAGACTCGGCCCTGAAGCTAGGTCTTTGCCGAGCTGATGACATCACAGCCTTCAGGGCTGTGAGGTTGTCGCCTCGGCAAACACTTAGGCTTCTTTGGGCCCGCAAGGGGAGTCAGTCACGTGACATGCTTCCTTTGAAGTCACGGCGGCGGTATTGGTGAGTGGCCGGGGCTGCAGACAGTGCTGGGGCAGACAGGCTGGCTGACAGTGGCTGCTGTGTTAATTGTGTATAATTGTAACACTAATGGAGCCAAAATTAGAAGACGTTAGAAAACGTATTTTTTTAAAAATAAATAAATATGATTGAGCAGCTTTTAGGAACGGGGGCGGAGCCCCCACGCCCTCGGGTAGAAACCGCCACTGCAAACAACTCCATATGTACTTATTTGTACACATTTATACACCAATAAATACACAGATACACAAGCACTTATGCACATGTCAAAACATACAAACACAAACGTACACATACAGACTCGTACTCAAAGATTTACACACTTAACCACGGGCAAACACAAGCATAGACGCGTACGCAGGCACAAATACACACAGACTCACAGGCACACAGACTCACATACACACAAACTCATAGATCCAGACGCACCATCCAACACACTGATCCACACGCCACGCACATACAATCACACACGCACATACACACACAGACCCAGACACACACCATCAGACAGACGCAGACACACTCACAGATCCAGACACACGCCATCAGACAAACACACAGAGACCCACACATGCACGCACACACACACAAATACAGATCCAGACACAGAATTAGACAGGCCCAGGCACACACATGTGCATACACGAACGCGCGCACACATGTATTCACGTACACACTAAGATGCAGAGAAGAGAGCCAGGATGAAGTGTACAGATCGGAGGGGGATAGGCAGAACCCCTTCCCGCCCTCACCCAAACCCTATAAATCATTCAAACATGGACTCACT
Organism: Calotriton arnoldi; assembly: GCA_963921515.1. Classification (NCBI taxonomy): domain Eukaryota; kingdom Metazoa; phylum Chordata; class Amphibia; order Caudata; family Salamandridae; genus Calotriton; species Calotriton arnoldi. Next base: position 7,259,519 of record CAWUFW010000014.1, on the reverse strand, counting down.
CTCTGGGCTGAGACCCCGGGTGACCCCAAAAAAGGAGCAGCAGGAGAGAGGGGCGCCTGGTGCCTCCAAATACCAACTTGGGCATTCTCCTCTGTGCCACCCCACGCAGACACAGGGGCCGCTGGCACCGCCGAGTTCAGATGAGCCGTGCAGGGGTAATCCGAGGCTGATGCAGTGAATATATGACGCAGGGGTACTCCGAGGCTGATGCACAGTGAATGTCTGGCTGTGTCAACACTGGGGGCACCACACAGGGGCTGCCGGGGGTCAGCGGTACGGGGGTGCACACACTATGCACGAGGAGGTGGGGGCAGCAGACTGGGGCTGCCGGTGTCCCGCGGAGGTCAGGGTGTCCTGCACTTACCAGTAGTTGTGGACGGTAGCAGCAGCCCAGCTCCTGTCCCTATGTGCCGGGCGCAGAGTAGCAGCAGCAGCAGCAGGCAGAGCCCCGGTGCATGAAACTACTCGCCACTAATGATCTGTACAAACCACAGTGTCACAAGGCATACTCGTCCAACTCCCTCAGCGCCTACGTTTGCTTTTTTGACTGTTTTCCTATCTCACATACGGAGTGCGACGTAAACTTCTACACTTCTTTAAAAACAAGCATTTGCAATGCAATAGGTCTCACAATTGCGAGATTTTGAGCTATTGGTATTGCAAATGACAATACCTTTTATTTTGTGTTTTAAAAACCTGCAATAATAAAAGGCATTGTCATTTACAATACCAATAGGTCAAAATTTCTAAAATGCGAGACATATTGTATTGCAAATGCTTGTTGTTTACAAGCGCCCCATGCTGGCTTTCATGTTAATGGAGGCCACGCCACTTTCTTAAGACGAGCCGTGCCTAAAGAAATTCCGCGGCCGCTATCAAAGTGAATGCGCGGCATGGGGCACTTTTACCCAAAAAAGCATTTGTTTGTCAAGTTGACAAACAAATGTTTTTTTTTGTTGTAAAGCTCCCTGTGAAACTGTGCATGGCACGCTGAATGTTGCAGGAAAGCATATAGTGCCTGCAGTAGGAGAAACCATTAAAGAAAATAGTGCTTACAGAGTAAATAAGACTTAATGTGCAACAATCGAAGTAAAAGGGCCAGTCCTCATGGGAGGTTACAAATGAAGACAAGGCAGTACTAAGGAGGGACTAACAAGCCTATTAACGAATTAGAAGCCAGCATTTAGGAAGGACAATGGAACAAGCCAATGACAAATATGGGCGGAGAGTGGGCGGGGCTTTAAGTTCACAAAGCATGGCTCGCAGAGAAGCGCATGCGCTTCCCAGGCTCGACCTAAAAAGTGGCTCAAGGGGGTAGAGAAAAATGTGGAAAAGGAGCAGGTGAGAGGCAAGAGTAAAAAAGAGACTCAAAGGGGTCAAAGCAAGAGTGAAAGACGGAAAAGAGGTGTGAGATGGAGCAGTTAAATGCGCAAGAGAAGGAGCAGAAGGAAAAAGCTTGGCAGAAGCTGAAAGTGGGAGAGAGGCGAGTAAAGGAGCTGAAACGAAAAAGCGAGGCGGGCTCCTCAGACAAAAGGAGCCGGTCTGAAAGTGCCCAGACTGGTCGGGGGATCAGTTAGACAAGAGGGGGTGGGGGTGCTGGGCCTAGGCACTTGCTCCAAATATTCCAGTGCTCTCGAGTTCTTGCAAAAGCCAAATGCCTGGAGATGTTTCATTTTATATTTGCTGTGGCGAACTGAGATGCAGCTCACAGATATTGCAATTGCGCTCAGGAAGGGCTATAACTGGGGATTCGCAGAAATCATTTCAGCAGGAGTACCTCAAAATAGATGGGCTGGACATGAAATGTAGGTGCAGCCCAAATTTCAATCCACATTTTGAGAACTCTAAGTGCTGTCTAAAACCTACTTCCTGCTTTGCAATATTAACTGTTTTTTCAGGGCACAAGGTTGAGTAGGGGAGAGGTGTGAGAGTTTGTTCAGAGTTGTTGCCAGTTTAGTATTCTTTTCGAAACGTACTATGTACATTAAAATACAATAAAAAGATGTAAAAATGATTGCCGTTACTTAAAAATGTTGAATTGGCAAAGGCATATGTCGCACGTCGCTTTGTCTAAGGGGATAAAACTAAGTTTTAACGTGCATTACCTGTATTTTAATGTTTTACTTGGAATCGGTGGTTGTTTAATTGTTCCCTGTGGCCTTGTCTGCAAATGAAGAGCCCCTTTTTCATCAAAATATGTAACAGCATAATTCATCTGTTTGACGTACAGCATCATGGGTAACTTATTCCGTGAAGCACAAATTAAAGCCCTGATTCTCTGTGAAGTTTTGAAGTGATTGTTGCATGGAATAAGCTATTACTTGCAGTCGAGTTGAGCTTATTCTTACGGTTCCAGTTACAGCTTTCCCATTGTATCAAAGTGTGATCTTTGGAAAATCACTCGCTTTCCAAAGCCCCTTAATCAGACAGAAAGTAGACGTGCTGGGGAACCCGCTAAATATTGGCAATAGGCGCTATGGAAAGAAGTAGACATTTATATTTGCGGAGAAGGCATAGCTTAGTTGCCATCAGGTAACACCTCCCAAATAATATGTTTTCTGTATTCAGCCCAATTACGTGGGCCTTTGTAGGCATTGGAGGCCTGGCACACAACCCGGCACTTGTGAGACAGAAAACAGGATTGTGGAATAGCGAAGACCAAGCTTAAACTGTTTTCAGTATAAACAGCCTCAAATATGGCTTTAAAGATTGACACGTCATTGTTTTGTTGATTAATTCAGTACCGCGAAGACATCTAACTGTAAAAAAGTGGCTTCTTACATTGTGCAAACGCTTTCATGTTGATTGAAGCCAAGGTCAAAGAATCAGCACAGACTCACTACGCTTAAAGGAGAAGTCGTTCTGCCTTTTGTTGCCGACATTGTACAGTGGCCGCATTTATTGTGTGGTGCGGAGCAGCAGCGATTCATGGAGCAGTAGAGTCAGCTTTCACAAATGAAAATTCCTCCATTCTCTCCATGTTATGTTTATTTTGGTTGTATGCAAGGCACATTTTCACTGTAACAACATGGACAGCAAAAGGGAGAGGCAGGGAGTGTGTGCCGTGATGTTGTCTCCTGGGAGCAGCAGCAGCCAGCGGGAGGAGCGGGACGCGCTCTGTGGTGGGAGAGAGGAGGCGCGCGCGACGGCAAAAGTGAAAGCAGGCTGGCGAGTGGTGTGCGATGTGCGCGCACCATGACGAGAGAGGAAAGCCAGATGGCGCCTCTGCTCGTCATTGTGCGCGTAACCGCACGCTGTATGCCAGCCAAAAAGCTGTGGTAGCACTATTAAAAGCCCACACACTAAATGTCTCGGTCAGAGCAGCGCATGCGCTGGCTCAGGCGAGACCTAAAAACGTGACTGAATCTGTGGAGTTCTTTTCACGCTCGATTGGCACTTTATCTCTAACAAATCCCTCCTGGCTTTCACTTGTAATTGTTTTAGGGCTATAAAGATACAGCGCTTTCTGTTGACTTATAAACAGACACTTTTCACCCACAGTTTACACACCTTTTGGACCAGCAGTCACTTAATCCGTCTCTGTCAACAGAATTACAGGATTCAATGACGCATTTCTTGCCCTCTCGTTTTGATGGCTTTCAGATCCGAATCTACATAAACTCGAGGGTTTCTCTGATTTGTCCGTAGCCTGATGTAAAGATTTTCCCTAACACTCGCCAAAATGTACTCAAGCACAACAAATTCCATAAAATGCAAATTAAAAGTCACACAACTCTCAAAGAAATTATTAACATTAAAACTCACGAAATCTCCCACAATGAAGTACCTCAAGATCTCTCTGGAATGGCAGCCATTAATTACCCACAAATCTGTGTGAAATAGTTATAATCCTCCCAAATATATCTAAAACGGAATCAATAAGAGTGAAAAATGCACTTGGTCTAAATTTAGGACAAACCCCAGCTGGGCAACAGACAAAAAAACAATTCAAGATCATTGTACAAATTAAATGGTAAAGTTATTCGGCATCGTAGCCGTGGACATCGTACACACCACCTTCAATTTATACATTGAAAGTCTCATCTTCGCCTCACTGACGAAACACAATAATATCGGCTCACCAAGACTTTGGTGAATAAAAATTAAAACTCAGAAACATGCTAAAAGAGCACCCGGATTCCAAAGGCACAGGGACCTGACCAGGCACACACTAGAAACGTGCAATGAGGGCGCATATTCATAACTGCGCATGTACGATTCGCCCGTAAAGCCTCTAGCGAGTCCCGGCCGTACTCTGAATGTACGCTGATACCCCCCCTGAATTACCCTTCCACCGATTTTCCTTCTTAGTTTATGGTATTTCTCCATACAGATGGTTTCTGTGCCCCTGTGAAGCGTCGTTTGTACAAAGTAGCCGCTGCCAAGAAAATGTATATTACTCACGGATTCCACGTGATGAAAATACATCAATAGTCCATACCACTGGTTCTCCTCGCCCCAAACCTTTCAACAAGCGCTCGCCATCTGTTTTCACTCAGTCGCGTGTTTATATTTGCATCGCGCTTTCACTTTAAGTGAAAGCGCGATGCAAAAAAAATAAACACAGGGCTGAGTGAAAACAGATGGCCCCCTAAAGATAAGAAAATGCTTTGTGACAGCCGCAAAGCAGACGAGCCAGTCCGGATGGGCCGGACCAAAAGGCGAAAGGGAGGCAACCCAAAAAGCTAATTTCCAATGGCAGCCCACCGTTTAGCATAAACGGTGACGCCAGCCAATGGAAATGAGGGGTGGGGCTTCAAGCCCCCTTCTGAAAGTCCTCATTCACAATATATCTCGCCAAGCGAGCAGCGCATGCGCGCTGCAACACTAGGCGAGACCTAAAAAGGGGGATTTTGAGTACACCAAGATTGGATTCTTTATCAATCTTTTAAATACCTCGTAGTACTATTAACGCTAACCATTGAGTTACAAAGTAGTTTACCATTTTCTATCTTTGTATAAGTGGTTACTGTGAAAGTGCCCCCATAGACACATGAGAGAACCTTTTTAACAAAAAGTAGAAATGTCTACCGGTGCATCATTTTATATAACATCTTACTACTATGATTTACATAAATAGTAAGACACTAATATAGTACCGACTGCGATGGAGATCTTTCACAAATTGGGGGTTTCCTTTATCTAGAACCTATATTCAGAACTGGAATAAGGGTCTATAAGGTAAGTATCCCTCTATAGCAGGTCCTATATTCTGTGCCTCATTAGAATAGCACATTGTCTCCTCGCTCCTATTTCCAGGCCTACCAAGAGTTGTAATACAACTACTAATTCAGATTATTATGTACCATCTATCACCTTATGCTGTTATTATTTTTTCCCAGTCCTCCCTACTATTAAGACCATTCTTGATTGTATCAAATTTGATAATGTACCATTGTTCGCGTAATTTACGCCTGTAAACACTATTGCCGCCTCTTCTTTGTTCTCCTATCTTCTCTAATACTATCCATCTAATGTCGGCAGCTCCATGTTTTTTCTCTACCCAATGGCTTACTAGGGGCGCATTCTCCTTTTTGGTGTTTATGGCAGACCTGTGCTCGCATAACCTCTGTCTGAACTCTCTCCCCGTTTCGCCTATATACCCCAATCCACATGGGCACACTATAAGGTACACAATGTTTTTACTCTTACAGTTATTAAGTGTGGTAATATCCTGAGTCACCCCATTGAGGGTCGCTGCCTTTGTTACAATACAAAAATCGCACACGCTGCAGTTACCGCATTTGTAGTTACCCTTAGCCTTGCCCCCTGTGAGAGTCCTTTGTGTTTCCATAGCATCTTCTCTATATGTGAACACTAGGGAGTTACGAAGATTTTTATTTTTCCTGAAAGCATATAGGGCTCTAGGCAGACTGGTATTTTCCCCATCATTGAGGATTTTCCAGTTCCTATTAATGATGTTTTTAAGTTTGTTGCTGATCGTAGAAAACTGACTTACCATCAATATTTTGTCTTGTGACTTATCTTTTTCACCTCCTTGAAGGAGGCTGTCCCTATTGTAAAACCTAGCCCTTTTAAAGGAGTGGTTGATACATTTTTTGGGATAACCTCTTTCTTTAAACTTATTTTTCAGCTTTTCTGAATGTGTGTAAAAGTCTTGCAACGAGGTACAGTTTCTACGCAACCATAGGAACTCCCCAAAGGGAATGTTATCCTTTTGACTTTTGGGATGATGGCTGCTATAATGCAGCAATGTATTTCTATCTGTGGGTTTCGAAAAAAGCTCAACAGCTAAGTGTCCTCCCTCATGTTTGATGCAGATGTCGAGGAAATTCACCCTACTGTTGCTAATGTGGGCAGTAAATTTTAAGTTGTTGTCGCCTAGATTAAGCCATGCTAGAAACTCATCCAGTTGTTCAAGCGGACCACGCCAAATAAAAAAGATATTGTCTATAAAGCGATACCAATTATGGACATTTTCATAAAATGGAGAAACTTCGTTGTGTATATGTTTCTCTTCAAATGCTCCCACATAGGTACAGGCCAAGCTGGGAGCACAGGTTGCTCCCATGCTGGTCCCTTTTAGTTGTACCTACAAGTCTTCCTTAAAGAGGAAAATATTGTTGAGTAGTACCATTGATATACATTTTAGAATAAATTCTTTGTTGGCCCCTATTATGTTGGATTTCTCTAGAGTTTTTCTCACTTCTTCTATGGTATCTAGTTGAGGTATGTTTGTATATAGCGCCTCAATATCGAGGGTCACCATATACTCTGTGTTACTATTAAAATCTAGGCCTTCAATCTTACCAATCATATCAGCCGTATCCCTCACAAAAGACTTTTGTTTTTGAACAAGGGGTTTTAAAAACACATCGGCATACTTGCTCAATGGTTCGAGTAGAGAGTCTATTGATGCTACAATTGGTCTAAGTGGTGGATTAGAGGGATTCTTGTGCACTTTCGGGAGTCCATAAAACGCAGGAATTTTAGGATTTCTGTTGTTTAAAAATTGGTATTCCGGGGGCGTGGCTTGGGCGCGCATGGAGTGAGACGTGTTCCATTGAGTCTCCGCTCCGGCGCTTCCCGTATTTGCTTTTCTTCCAGTCGCCGGGCCCGCTTTGCAACTTGTGGGGCCCGGATACCTGCGGGAGACCTTGGTTGTCCCGCCTGGTGCTGCGGGGGCTGCCTGGAGGCTCCGTCTCGGCCGAGCTCCTGCGTCTACACCGGCCCGTTCTGCTCCGGCCGCCATCTTGAGCGCTAGCTGTGACGGAGCTGTGTCGGCGCCTGTGGGCTTCTACCGGTGCTCCGGAGGGGCACTGATGACAGCGGAGGGGTCCTGAGTGCCCGGACCTCCCCCGACCTGCGTGGGACCCCGTGCTGTGCCCGGTGCCTCCTGCCGGCCCTTGGTGCTGCTGAAGAGGTGCGGCGGGACTCCCTCAGCCCGAGTGGCCTAGCTGTGTGGGGGACTGGCCCCCTTCCTGAGCCTTGGGGGTAGTTCGCTCTACGCTGGACAGCCTACAGTTGGAGGTACTGGTACGGGGGGAGCGCCTCTGAATGGGCGGCCGGTTCGGGTGAGCTTGGGCTACCTCCCCGACGCTGGTTCCGCCATCTTGTCCTCCTTTGCGGCCTGCGCCTTCCTGGCCCCAGTGTTAGCGCTCCTAACTCCCCCCCCCAGGCCCTGATTTCCAGTGACATTCTTGTTAGGGGCCTACCCTGAGGAGCTTTTCCCCATCATCGCCTTCCTTACCTCCCCTTGCGCTCTGGGCCCCGCTCGTCTGATCTAGCTTCTGGAAACCTCCCCAACCCTGCGAAAGCCTGCCTTTCCTTCGCTGCCGCCTCGCTGCCTCCAGCGCCTTTGGAGGGTCCTTGGAGACTTCCCTTGCCCCTTGGCCTGGTGGACCCCCTTACCGGCCTACTTGGACCGCCTCTGGGACGGAGACCCCTTTGCTGCTGCAGGGCTGCAGTATCGATGTGTGGGGGACCTCTGCTGGCTGGCGGCTGTGTTGGCTTCGATTGACTGTGGCCCGACCATCCCTTTTCTGCCTTCAGGAGTGTGTCTGTCTGTGCTTCCCTGACTCTCGACGGCCCTCCGTGCTTGCGAACTGTTGGTCCCTGTCTTCGTCCAAGGAGTTGGGGGCCACGCCATTTTTACGCTGGGCAACCCTCTGCTGCGTTCCTGCCTTCCCGCCGCCCCTCCTGGGCCCTACCTTTGACTGGTGTGCTCCTGTCTTCATTGCCCGAGGTATCTGGCATCTTCGACCCTCGCAGGCATGCCTCCTAAGCGTGGAGGCACTAAGGAGTCCGATGCTGCGGTCTCCCGGGATAATCCGGTGACCTCCCTGTGGACCAAAACGCTCCCTCGTGCGCAGGAGGACCCTGCTACCGGGCTGGCGGCATCTGGGGTGCCCATCACCCAGGCTTACATGTCTTCCTTCCTACAGGAAATTAAGACTGAAATACGCTCTCTTCGGCAGGACTTCAAGGCCGGCTTCAAGACATTCGTAGGGAGGTCACTGAGATTGGTGACAGGGTCGATGGTCTTGAGCGGACAATGGACACCAGGACGGAAGATATTGATGGACTCTGGAAGAAGGTAGCCGAATTAGAAGATCAAAATATTGCTCTCCAGTTGAAACAGGAAGACCTCGAGAACCGCAGTAGGCGGAATAACCTCCGCATCCGTGGGGTTCCATTGGGAACAGAGAGGAAAGACATCCTGGCGTATACGGCTGACCTTCTCCATGCTATCCGCGAAGGTGAGGGCACCTCCCCGCCTATGCTTGATAGAGCACATCGAGTGCCTGGCCCCCGCGATCGCCCAAACTTTGTCCCGGACATCATAACAAGAGTCCACTTCTTTGCAGACAAAGAAGCCATCCTCCGCAAAGTACAGGGAGCTCAAGTGGTCTCCTACAATGGGCTCTCTCTTCAAATCATTCAAGATCTTGCACCAGCTACGCTTCGAAGAAGGAAGGATTTCAATCCCGTGACGAACAAATTAAAGGACCTTGGGATTAGATATCAATGGGGCCACCCTTTTGCTTTGATGTTCACCTGGGAGGGTCGGCGGCGAGTTATCCGGTCCCTACGGGAGGCGCAGCGTCTCCACCATCTCCCTGTTGACTCTGACCATGATGACCTCCCGCCTTCTCGCACAAGTCCTAGGGGCCCGCTCCGGCCGGAGGGGTCCACTGTTCCTCCTCCTCGCTCCAGACGCCTCTCTGGAGTTCTTGACTCGTCTCAAGCTAAGCAGGACGCCATCAACCAAATTCGCTCCTTGAGTGCCTCCCCATCTCTCATGAACTGATTGACTTCTATACTGCACTTCGCCTGGCTAGGACTTCACCTCGCTTGCTGTCTGGGGCCCCTCCTGGCCTGGCCCAGAAGGCTGGATCCAGTTATGTTTTTTCTACGATTATGCACGGGAAGCTGCCGGCGGAGGCCTTCCGCCTCGTGTGTTCCCGCCGCCCCCCCTCTTCAGAGTCCTATAGGAGAGAGACTTCTCCGGAATGGTCCGCCCTCGGGAGTCCAGACTATTCCGTTTAGACTCTGTATTGACCTGGCCCAGTTGGCCCGTTTTTTCTTTATCTTCTTTTCTTTCTTCCTTTTCTCTCTTTTGTTCCCCCTTCTATAGGTTCTTTTCGGATGCGCCTCTCTCGGAAGTTGGTCTGTGGGGTTGTTTTTGGAATGTTTGGAGGGTCTCTTGGCCACTATGCAGGGTTGGCTGTCCCTTTACCCCTGTGCTCTATGTATGCTTCCTGCCGCTGCTCTTGTTGACTGGTCTCTATTTTTCTTTCATGTACCCCTGGGGTTCTGCTGACGTCCTGGGCTCTGTCTCCTCTAGCTCCCCTGGAATATCTTTGGCGGGGTCTGGGCTATGTTTTGCGATTTGATGATGTTGCTGTGACGCGCTGTCCTTCCGCCACGCCATGACACACACTGTTACATTCCTCTCTCTCAACGTAAAGGGGCTCAACTCGCCTAACAAGCGTTGACAGGTTTGGCGCTATCTCTCCCAACTTGATCCTGATGTGATTTTCCTACAGGAGACTCACTTGCTTTCCTCTGACACCCACCTCATGTCCCATCGCAAATACCCCACCCAATTTTGGGCATGCTCCGCGACCAAGACTTGTGGTGTGGCAATCTTCTTCAAGTCTGGCTGGCGCGCGGCGGCCTCTCAGTCCACTGCTGACGAAGGCGGGAGGTATCTTAAGGTTGACATGGTTTGGGGTCAGGGCTCCTGCACCTTTGTTAATATCTACGCCCCTAATCAGAAACAGGATATGTTCCTGCGCCAGCACCTTGGGACACTGTTCCGCTCTCTCTCTACCCCTGTTGTCCTTGGAGGTGATTTTAACCTGGTTTGGGACCCTGAGCGGGATCGCACTGCCCAGGCGAGTCATGTGGCTGGGGCGATGTCGGCACAGTTGAGGAATGCCCTCACTGACTTTGGTTTGGTTGATGCCTGGAGATATCTGCACCCGGATTCGAGATTATTCCTTTTATTCTCACGTCCACCGTTCCTATTCGTGAATTGATTATTTCTTTCTCTCGCTTTCTCTGGCCCATGTCTTAATTACGGCGGACATCTCGGATATATTTATTTCGGATCATGCACATTTGTTGCTTACACTTCGGCCTCCCACTGTCCATGATGACCCCCTTACGCGGTGGCGCCTTCCCCCTCAGGCCCTCCGCGACCCGGTGGATGTTGCGGACATTCGAGGGGAAATTGAGTCCTTCTTTGCAGTTAACTCTCTTACTGATACGCCCAAGGATGTCCGGTGGGATGCCTTCAAGGCTACGGTTTGGGGGGTTATCACCTCCATTTCTATTGCCCGGACCCATGAGGCCCGTTTAGTGGAATCCACTCTTTCCCGTGATATCAAGGATATGGAGCGCAAAGACCATGCCTGTCCTTCCCTTGCTAACAAGCGCCGTCTAGCTGCCCTACGCGGTCAACTGCGTCTACAATGCACTAATAAGGCTGAACGGCTGCTTGTCAACCTGAAGCAAAAATTCTATGTGGGTGGTGATAAGGTGGGAGCATGCTTAGCACGCCGCCTACGAGCCCAGATGGCCCGATCTCATATTGCAAAGCTTAAATGTCCTGATGGCTCCTGGGCTATCTAGGAAAGGGATAAGAGGCATACCTTGATGGCCTTTTACACGGATCTCTATGCCCACGATCCTTGCCCTGTGGAGGCGGTGGAGTCGTTTCTCGACTCTTGTCCCTGGGACCCTATTGATCCCTACTTCAAGGATCTACTCGATGAGCCCATTACCCATGGGGAAATTGCCAAGGCGTGGAAGCAGCTTCCGACGGGCAAAACACCAGGTCCGGACGGCCTACCGGTCGCTTTTTATCGGGTCTTCTACCCCCAACTGCGTGACCATCTACTCCATCTCTTTAATAGCTTTACTGACCATACGGGCCTCTCCCCCACGATGAATGAAGCGGAAATAGTGCTAGTTCCCAAACCTGGCAAGGACCCGACCCTGGCGGCCTCTTTTCGCCCCATTGCTCTGTTAAATACCGATGCCAAGTTATACACCAAAATTTTGGCGAACCGGTTAGAGCCCCATCTTCCGGGCCTTATTGACCCTGATCAGGTGGGGTTCATCCGCTGCCGACAAGGCGCCGACAATATTCGGCGAATTGCTCATTTGGTGGAAAAATCGCATATCAGAGATAGCCCTGCCTGTTTGGTATCCCTCGACGCCGAGAAGGCGTTCGATCGCGTGGACTGGGGCTTCCTTCAGGCTGTTCTCCGGAAGATTGGCCTGGGACCCGGATTTATCTCTAAGTTGATGGCCCCCTATGCGAAACCTACCACTCGTATTCGCTTCAATGGATCTACCACCGCCCCTATTTCTATTCACCCCAGTACTCGCCAGAGGTGCCCGCTTTCTCCTTTACTTTTTGCACTTGTTGTCGAGCCCCTAGCTATTGCCATACGTCGCAAGCAGGATATACAGGGTATCCGTATGGGGGGGGCAGATCATAAGGCTTCTCTCTTTGCCGATGATTTGCTGTTGTCCTTGTCTTCTCCGTCGACCTCTCTTCCCGCGGTGGCTGAACTCTTGGGGTCCTTTGAGGCTGCTTCGGGCTACCGGATTAATCTGGCAAAATCCCATGCACTTAATCTCACGCTTCCGGCATCGGAGGTCCAGAGCTTGCGGGGCCTGCTCCCGGTCCACTGGACAGATGAGTCGATCCGCTATCTGGGCTTAGACTTAACTCCCACGCTCTCTTCTTGGTCCGCATCTAACTGGCCTAGATTTCGAAACGCTGTCCGTGAAGAAATGCCCCGCTGGAAGGGTCTCCCCTTGGCATGGCTAGGCCGCCTTCACGCTGTTAAAATGTCCCTTCTTCCTAAAATTCTTTATTTGTTCCAGTCTCTCCCTACTCCTATTCCGCATGCGGCCATCCAGGCACTGCAACGTGAGCTTACCAAGTTTATATGGGGGGAAGTCGCGTCCCCGCTTTTCTCACAAAATACTCATGCTTCCTAGGTCTCGGGGTGGCTTGGCCTGTCCCAATTTATTGGAATATTATTGGGCTTGTCACCTCCGTTATATATCGGAATGGATCGTTCTTGAAAGCGAGAAGCACTGGTTCCATATGGACCATGCGGTGGCTTGTGGACCGCTGTGGGATCTTGCCTGGCTCCCGCGGGCGGCGCGTCCTCGCGGCGCCTACCTAGCTACCCCAACGAGAACGGTCTTGGAAATATGGGATAGATTGGCGCTCCCGCGGGGCCTTACAACCTTCCCCTCCCCTAACACCCCGCTCACACGCAACCCGGCGTTCCCCCCTGCTTTTCAGCCTCTGGCCTTTGAGGCTTGGACTACAGAGGGCCGACGGGTTCTTCAGGATTTCTTCCAGGGTTCTGTCCTTCGCACATTTGATCAGTGCAAACAAGTCTTCCATCTTACGTACGATGCGCGCCTCCAGTATTATCAATTGCGTCACTGGCTGTCTTCTCCTGTGTACTCCCGGGAGGTGACTCGGCAACTCACTCCTTTCGAATCCCTGGCCCGTAGGTTCGACGGGTCTCGGGCCTTATTTCCAAAACTTACTCTGTCCTTCAACACTCTGGGCATTCTCCGCTCCATGGCTACCCGACACGTTGGGCATCTGATCTGTCTGCTGACATCTCCCCGGAGGAATGGGACCGCCTTTGGAAAGACATCCCTAAGGTGTACCGTAGCATTCCTCAGCACGAATCTGCCTATAAATTAATGACGCGCTGGTATTATACCCATGTTCGTCTCCACCAGATGTTCCCGAACACTCCCCCGCTCTGCTGGCGATGCCGGACTGATAGAGGAGACTTTTTGCACATTTGGTGGTCTTGCTCGGAACTCACTATGTTCTGGAAGGAGGTCCTCAGCCACATTAAAGAGGTGGTGGGTTTCCCACTCCCTGCTACCCCGTCCCTGGTGCTTTTGGGCATTCGACCCGACACACTGAAGGCCATGACCTCAGCGCAATGGCATCTCATCCTCCACCTACTGGGAGCAGCGCGACAGTCCATTGCCTCCTGCTGGAAGCGATCCCACCCCCGCCTATTGCGGCGTGGTTTCTGCGGCTGTGGGATGTCCTTTCACTGGAATTGCTTACTGCCCGTCTCACACACACTGACACACGCTTTGACTGCATTTGGGGCCCACTTATACATCACCTTACTAAAACTGAACACTCCCGATTGATGCCCCCTGGGCTGCGGGCTCTACAATTGTTTGACGATCCCTTGGAGCCTTTCACCAGAGGCAGGACATCGGATTCTCCGGAGTAGCCTGCTTTGCATGATTGATGGGTCTCTTGAACCGTGTGACTGCCAGCCTTCACTCTGGGTATTGGCCTTTTCCCCTCCTCCTCACTCCCTTGGTGCATCCGCCTGTTTCTTTATTCTCCTCTCTGTCTTTCTCTTCTTTTGCCTCCCCTTCTTTTTCTCTTTTTCTCTTTCTCTTTCTCTATCTCCTTTTCTTCTTCTTGTTAAACAAAGGCATCTTATGTTCCTTGTTGCAGAGCGTACTGATGCTGTCGCAGTATGAAGTGTAACCCTTATTCGGTCGGGGGATCTGGTTTTGATTAGACATTGTTAGCTGTGTCCAACTGTTTGATTCCCAGGTGGTGTAGTGGTGTTTTGCTATTATCCGACAATGACATTTTGGCGATGCCTTACCTCTTGGCCCCCTGCATGCCTTCTCCCCAAGGGCTGGCGAGAATTTCGGCTCTGAGGCTGCCTTCTAAGTCTTGGACAGTCGCTACGTTCTCCTTATATATGTGTTTGATAATCTTGGAAACTAATTTGACCCCCTTTTTGCTGGGACCCAAGACTGATGGTTTCCTTTTGTTACTCCCCCACCCTTGCTCTTCATTTTCTGCGACATGTGGATGTGTTCAATAAATTAAAAAAATTAAAAATAAAATTCCTCAGTGCTTATCCACTCCTCATTCTTAGCTAATTCTAATAGTGCTCCTACCTCATTTTTCAAACTATCTAGTCTCGCATGTGAAACTCTCTGATAGTGGTCAGGGTTGGAGAGGAGTTCTAGTGCTCTACGTTCGTAGTCAGCTGTATCAAATTCAACTACTCCTCCCCCTTATCTGCTGGCTTTATAGTAATAGTATTGTCAGACGCTAAAGACTCTATTGCTTTTTCTGATCTTTAGACACATTATAAGTCTGATAATGTTTTTCCTTAAGGAGGTTACTGACTTCCATTTTGACCACTGTCTTAAATGTTTCTATGTTTTTACCCACCATGGCTAAACTAGGAGTAAAGGTGGATTTCGGACGTAATCCTGAGTCTTGTGGGAGTTCCCTCTCCAGTCTCTCTTCAAAGAACCTGCGCAATCTCACTTTCCTAAAAAACGCACGTAGATCTTTCTCCATCTCAAACTTATTAATGCCAGCTGTGGGGACAAAACTAAACCCTCTACCTAAAACTTCCTCATATACCCTAATAAGCTCTCTCTTGGATAGGTTAATTATGGGGGTTTGTTCTACTGCCAGTATTTCTGGTTCCTTGTCTTTATGTATTCCTGCGGTTGTTGGTTCCTGGAGTAATCCTGTGGTTGTTGGTTCCTCCCTCAACAACAGCTTATGTAGAACTGTGCCTAAAGGGTTTCCTTTTGCATATATTTTTGTGTTTGATTTATTGTTTTGATTCATTGTAACCTTTTCGCCGTTTTTATAAATATTTAGTGTTCATTGTATTAGGCTGTCTATTTCATGCTATGTATGAATTTTATTGATATGTTGAATATGTTTTATATTTTTATCCAAACACCCAGATTTATTGAGTCCCTTCCTTCACTAAAACAATAAGAATAAAAACAGTTGTAAGCGCTACATCTCGATCCTGGAGTATATATCTGATATCATATTTTTATAGTATGGTTAGAGCAGAAGGTGTATGCACAGTGAGCATGGTATGCTAGTGAGTATAAGTGTGGGTGCTTTTGAATTCATCCAGGGGAAATCTCTATTCTCCACTGTATGGTTTACCCATAGATTGCAACTTGTGTTTGTTAAAATCTCAATAAACAAATATAAAAAAAAAAAAAAATAGAGAGAAGAGGAAGGGTGCCAATATGCACCCCTGCTGAACCCCTCTCCTTATACCAAAGGATGGCGTTAGTTCGCCTTTTGTTCCAAAGCGGGCTTTGGCCGTTAAATTACTTTACTTGTTTGACCCTCTTCTGGCCTTATTGGGATATATCAAACCATTGCCACTGGGGCTACGTTGCTTTACTGTTATAGCTTTACTTTTAGCCAAGAGGCAAGTTTCATTACATTGGGGCGCTCACACCTCCCTACGATAGCAGCTTGGCTGAAAGACTTGTCTTACTGTGACACTACTTCCGAGCTATACGCTTCACCTCATCCAATTGCGTCAAGGCCCAAAGACATTTGGAAACCATTGCAAAGCTATTTGTTATCCATGGCAGACTCTGCCGATAAGGCATCAACGGATTTATTATAGTCCTCTGCCATCTGTTGTATATGTCAGCTATCTGCATCATCATATGAATGTTGAGATGCCTTTATTCTCCTTTCTTGTTTGACATGCTATGTCATTTATATATCCCCCTCTGCCTGTGTCTCTCTACTTTGGATGTTTTATTATTCTCTTTCTTGGGTAACCAGTTGTACCTCATGTAAGTCACCCTTTTATTTACTGCAATTACAGTAATTGGCTTCACTGTCTGTATTCATTGAGGAATAATAAATAAAGTTATTTTTTTTTTTTACTATACTTGTAGGCCAAAAGCGAGATAATATCCTTTGGTGCCCCCAGTTTGTCCATACATTCCCAAAGTCTGCTGTGATTGACCAAGTCGAGTGCACAGCTTAGGTCGATGAAATATATATGTAGTGACCCTTCTTTGGACAAGATGTACTTCCCCATCAGAAAGTTCAGGTTGAGGGATTGCTCAACCGTCCCCAGGCCTTTCCCGAACCCATATTGGGCATTTGAAAGGATTTCATTTTCTTCTGCCCACAGTTCTAGTCTCTCTAACAAGACTCTCCCCAATAATTTGTTGGAGGAGTCGAGTAGAGAGATGGGACTATAACACTTAGGATCGTTCCTTGGTCTCTTCTTAAAAATGGGTATGATGAGAGAGTCAGACCAGAATGCAGCTAGTTACCACTTGTAGGTCCAAGATGTTAACTCTATTGCTATCTGAAGTAAGAAAATGGTCAATATTGCTACTACAGTCTCTACCTAGGAATATGGGTAACTCAGGGTCGCTGCTAAAAATGTAGTGTTCGACTAGTTTCAAATTAATTTCATTATCAGATCACTGAGAGCTAAACCATATGAACTATGTTTAAAATGGGCCAGAGTATGTCCGCCATGATTTGAACATAATAGGGCATACCGTAATGTTAAAATCACCAGCCCACATTATATAAAAATCCTTGCTTGACCGGTCGACAACATGAGCCAAATCTATTTCTTTTTAAAAAAAATTTATTGTTTGTTTATTGACATTTTAAAACAAACATTCCATAACATTCAAACGAGTCAGTGCAATATTGATCAAGAAGTTATCCCATAGAGCCATAGGCATTTCAGTACACAAATCCAATAACAGTTTACACCGTAGCCCCCCTCCACGAGTTCCAGACACTATGACAAGTCAGGGGAAGAAAATACATCAAAGGAGTAATACGTACAATTCAGCAAATGTTAACACAAGGGTCAGCATTGTGCACTTATCGGTTCCAAGAGGGCTGTTTCTACAGGTACACAGTGGGCTGCTGGTCCCATATGCCAATACATGCGTTCTAAGCATTCGAGTTTGGTGTGTGGTGTGAAACTATCAGGTTTAGGGTGCAGTTTGCGCAACTCCCGCAGCCACTGCCCCAGTTGATGTTCGCAAATCGGCGCTCCATGCTAAAAATGGTTCCCATATGTTGCGGGGTCTAGAGGAGGGTGGCATCAATTCCCAGAATGTGCTTAATTGTGCGTGGCCATATGTAAGGTCTCTAACCCAATCTGCGATTGTAGACACTCGGCGCCTACCCCAGTGGACTGCAACCTGTCTTTTAGCAAACAAGAGGAGAAGAGCGTGTAATTTACGCAGCTTGGGCGGTGTGTCTTTTACATATCCCAATAAGCCAAGCGTGGGAGAGCTGGCCAGCGACACCCCCAAGATGCTATGTACTGATTTAAAAATCTGCTCCCAAAAGATAGCTATCTTGGGACAGTGCCACGCAATGTGAAGGAATGTAGCTGAGGCAGAACCACATCGCCAGCATTTATCATCATCTCGGATACCCATTCGGTGGAGGCTCACTGGAGTTCGGTGGTACCTATGCAGGTATTTGAAGTGAATCAATCTCAACTTATAATTCGGAGAAAGTTCTGAAAGTTGACCACAGCAATAGGTCCACTGGGCCTCGGTCAGAGGTGTCTCCAACTCAGCATTCCAGTGGCTAAGCGACATGGGCGTTACTATCGGGGCCGTATCTTGCATGCGGGTATAGAGGCGCGTAATGAGTTTACGGGGAGATGGGAATTTCAGCAAGTTATCTAACGCAGGCAGGGTCGGCGGCGGCCTCGGAAATTCCTCCCAGAGGGCTCGGCACGCCGTGCGTATTTTGTGATATAGAAACATCTCGGAAAACGGTACCGCCTTCCCCTCGGGAGCCTCAGGGGGAGGTCTAAACTCATCACCTGGGTATAGGTCCTCGAACGTCTGAAGGGCCATTTTCTGAGCTAGAGTCTTGCTCATGCTGTCTTGTAAGCATGGCATCATCGGGTTGTGAGATAAGGGGATAGAAGGTGCATATAGCAACGGGATCCCCGCTCTTTTGCGCAGTTCATCCCATGCCCAGCATAGAGTCCCAGCAGAGTCTATGTCACCTCTAGGGCGGCGTGCCTTTTGGTATAGCGCCACTTTGAGCGGGATGGGGGCCATCACATCTGTCTCGGCCGCCACATGCGGTTGAAATGGGGTCGGGTGGACCCAATATTGCAAAAATTGTGCTTGTGCGCACAGCGCGTATAGCCGCATGTCAGGAGCTCCCAAACCACCTTGTCTCAGCGGGAGAGTCAGCAAATCCCAGGAGGCACGAACCTGTTTACCGGCCCACGCCAGCGTGGTCAGCAGTGTCTGAAGTGTATTAAAAAATTGTTTAGTGAGTGGAAGTGGTACATTAACAAATAAATATAAGAATTTGGGCAAAATAATCATTTTAGCTAGGGCAATCCTGCCAGCTAGCGACAGTGGCAATTGAGCCCACACTTTACCCTTTCTTCCAACCACATAATAGTTCGCCCATAATTTAGGCGCCACACCTCCTGCGTATCTCGGCTGATCCAGACCCCTAGATATTTAACCTCGGCAGCCTCCCAGCGCAATGGGAACTCCGACGTCACCGGGGGGGGGTGCCATCCATTAGCGGAAATATCACAGATTTGGCCCAATTGACAAATACACCCGAGAGTCCGCCAAATCGTATGAATTCCCTCAATATCGGATCCAAGTTCTCAGCGGGGTTTACAATGTATAGCGTGACGTCGTCCGCATATAAGGAGATAAGCAAGCTACGAGAACTGAATCCGATACCTCGTGCAGTATGGTGTAGTCGAATGCGGGCGGCCAGGGGTTCCATTGCAATCGCAAAAAGCAATGGGGATAAGGGACACCCCTGTCTAGTGCCGCGGGATATCCGGAAGGGGCTTGAAAGCACATCGTTCACTCGGACCCGTGCTGGGGGTAAAGTGTTCAGCAACCGGATGCGGTTCATGAAAAGTGGACTGAATCCCATGCGTTTTAAAATAGAGAAGAGAAAGGACCATTCAAGCGTATCAAACGCCTTGGTGGCGTCTAAAAATACCACCGCGGCCTTTTCGTCTGGGTGCAAGTAGTGTAACACCGAAAATATAGTCCGTAAATTATGAGAAGTCGATCTCCCCGGGATAAATCCCGACTGATCTGGTAGCGCTATTATTGGTAGGAGTGGCTGTAATCTATTGGCGATTAGTTTCGCTAGGATTTTAACATCCACATTGATCATAGAGAGTGGGCGATAGGAGTCCAGCTCCTCCCCTGGTTTCCCAGGCTTTAAAAGTGTCAGAATCATCGCCTCTCTCATGGACTGTGGTAGCACGCCTAGCTCCAGCACCTCCTCATACATCGCTAGCAACCTAGGTGCCAGTTCCTCAACATAAGTTTTATAAAATGATGTAGTTAGGCCATCGGGGCCCGGAGCTTTCCCTAAGGGCAAACCTTTGATAACCTGAGCCACATCTTCCACTGTAAATGGGAGGTCCATATATTCTCTATGGGAGTTGTTGAACCAGACCAGTGCCAAGGAGTCGAGGAATGACTGCAGCTCCCCCTCACATGTCCCCTGAGTAGTCGTGTACAGCCTGGAATAAAATGCGGAGAATTCTTCAGACACCTCCATGTGGCCTCTAACCATATCGCCCCGCGGAGTTCGGATCTCATGGATAAATGCCGCCGATTTAGATGGTCGAAGCATGCCCGCTAATGTGCGCCCGGCCTGTCCCCCTCCCCATATCGCCGAGCTTCTGCATATTTACCTAGAAATTTCGTTTCGCGCTGCGCCTCTTCAGCGTAGTCTAATAATAGAGATTTCAGGGTTTGTGCAGTGAGGGGGTCATTGGTGGAGTAAAAGGTGCCTTCTAATACTTTAATCCGGGTTTCCAGGGAGGCAAGTGTGTTCCGAATGGCCTTTAGCACCCCCGCCTGTCTCGCTATGCATTGTCCTCTGATCACCACCGTGAAAGCCTCCCAAAGTGATGCTTCTGTATCCACAGAGCCTAGGTTATTAACAAAATAGTCAGTAATGTCCCCCCTTATCTCCTCCTTAAAGGCGTCATCTAGCATGGAGTGCGGTGGGAGACGCCATGTGAATGCACGGGGGAGTGATCCCGGGAGCAGCAATCTCAGCAAGCATGGGGCGTGATCCGACAGTGTGCGCGGTAAGTGCGAGATATCAGTAGTCCAAGCCGTGACGTCTCTGGAGACTAACCAAAAGTCCAAGCGGGACCACGCATTGTGATGGTCAGATATACATGTTCCCTCCGTCACCAGTGGATTTCTATTACGCCATATGTCCACTAGGTCCCCATCTGTAGTTATGGAATGCAAAGCGGCACTAGCTGCCGGGTGTAAGGAGCGAGCGACCCCCTCCTGTCCATGGCATCATCCAATATAGCATTAAAATCTCCACCCCATAACACAGTGTCATACCCAGTCGCCTTGATTCTGGACCATATGTCCTGAAAGAATTCGGGGGAGTCTACGTTCGGACCGTAAATTGCTGCAATTACCAGGGAAACCCCTCCCAGCAGACCACATATAATGACAAACCTCCCCTCGGGATCTCTGTGTACTTCTCGCTCGCGCCAGTCTATCCCCCGCCGAACCAGCACAGCCACACCTCTAGCGTAATTAGAATATATGGAGGAATATGCGTGTCCCCATCTGCGATGCCGCAGTCTCTGAGACGGTGTAGCGTTTAAATGCGTCTCCTGTAGCAGACAGACGTCGATGTTGTGTCTAGTTAAATAAGCATGTACCAGTCTGGACTTACGGCTGTCATTTAACCCTCGGATGTTCCACGTTAGCAAATTCAGTGGCTGTGCGTGGTCTTGTCTATATGGATTCTTACTGCGTGGACTAGGGGCGCAGTGTGTGCAATGAGCAAAACACAAGGTGTGTACCCTGACCAATATCCAGTATTTGTACTGACTCCAACCGAAGAAACAATACCCGCTACCCACCCACCACCCACTCCAACCCCCCAATCAGGTTGCAGCATAACCCCCCCTAAAAAACTAAAACAACATAGACTTCGTAAAATAAGAGGGAAACTCCCCATGGGGGCGTAGTGGCTTCAGCAATCAACCCCGTGTTAACAGGGTGGCTGGGATTACTTCAGTGTACGCTGCAAGCCCACCTCGACATCTTCAGGTTAATCAACTATCCGAAACAATTAGAGTTGCAAAGACCCACAGTCATATATCTAGAAGATATCACATAGTTCGGAGACTCATTAAATGAGGCACTTAGACCTGCGGAGAGCGATGTCAAAAATCAGTCATTATCGCTGAGTTGGCCAGATGTCGACGCAGCAGCTTCTCGCGAATCTTTGCCCTTCCTCCCCCCGACGTGTTTGGCGAATTTCAGGGCAGATTTGGCATCAGTGAAATAATGCGCTGTACCATCATATGAAACCTTCAACTTAGCAGGATAGAGCAAGGAGTATGGAATTTGCGCCTGTAAAAGAATTCGCTTGGCCGGGAGGAATTTGCGTCTCGCCGCTTGCACAGTTGGAGTGAAATCTGGATAAAGTGAAATGTTATTACCCTGATAGGATAGCTGACCTTTTTCCCTCGCCATTCTCAAAACATTGTCCCGGTCTTGATAGTTCAACAATTTGGCCAAAATCGGTCTTGGCGGCGCTCCCACTGGAGGTTTCTGGCCAAATGATCTGTGTGCCCTTTCCACTATGAAAACAGGAGACAGATGGGGGTCGAACAGCGCATGCAGGAGATCCGCTACATAGGTCTCCATCTTGGTGATAGCGGTGGTCTCCGGAACACCAGTAATGCGTAGGTTGTTTCTCCGTGACCGCGCCTCCAAATCGTCATTTTTGGCGCGGATGACCACTAGGAGTTTGTCCATATGCAACAGCTGCTCCTTAGTTGCCACTTGAAATTCGTGAAATTCGGTGTGTTGATTTTCCAGTACATCTAATCGATTTTCATGAACAGTGACCTGAGCTTTGACTGAGTCCAGCTGCGTGGTCAGGGTGTCCAATTTGGAGTCGCTATTCCTCAGGCTGGACCGCATCTCCAACATGAGGGTATGCAGGTCCTCTCCTTGGTCTTCAGGGTGTGTCTCTAGGTGTTCCTCCATTGGTGTATCCGAGGGTGGATCAGTGTGGCGCGTGGAGCGCTTATCGAACGTGATCTTCGGTTGTTTGGCATCTTGTTTGCCCATGTTTGAGTATCCGGGTAGAAAGCGCCCGAGCAGACAGGAGTGCACAGCCGCAATCGATTCTCAAGGTTCCGCGGCCGTCAGCCCGCTTCTCGCGGGTAATTCAGCACAAGGCGCACGTTTTCAGCCTGTCTCAGCGCAAATGGCCTCCAGTCCGCCCAAAGCGCTGGACATCCGCAAGTATCTACACCTTCAAACCGATCCACGCCACATGAGACCACCAGGTGCAATCCCGGAGACAGGCCAGCTCAATCCTCTTTAACCACGGCCAACAACAGGAGCAGGATCTCAGGGGAACAAACTCACCACGAGTAGTGGTGGGTAGGTCAGCTTCGGGGCCCCACTCAGCCAGCCATGAGTTCGGGCAAGTGTTGTAGTGCCTCCCGGGACTGCGTCGCCAGAGCACCCCAAGGTCGGTAGGCCAGATCCCCCGCGCTCTCACCAGGTCCATCCGGCGCGCAGTAGTCGGTGCGGGTGCCAGGGCGATTATGCAGCAGTCTCTCTCGGGCCTCGGCTCCTCCACCCCGCAAATTCACCTTTATAGGTATCGTGGGCAGGGAAGTCGACCAGAGCGCTCAGCGGTCCGCCGGGGGCACGGCCTCCCCGGCTCCACACCGGCCTCAACAATGCAGGATTTCCCCCTCCGTGATGGCCTATTCCCAGCGCCAAGGGGAACAAGGCGGCAGCGTAATTGCGGCCGTCACTTCAGGCACCCCGACCACACCCAGCACCTCGCGGGGCCTAGCAGCAGGTAGGAATCGCTAAGGGCGCCGAGCTGTCCATGCGGCGTATGTCTTCCCTCACCTCCTCTCTGGCTGTAGAGCATTTAAGATGGCGGCGGCAGGCCGCTGCGTTCGCGCCGAGCTCACCGTATTTTCCAGTAGCACTCGTCCGCCGGTATCGAGTGGATCTGATACCAGTAGTACTGTTCATATGGCACCTCTCGTCGCTCACATATCCAGCAGCAGCAGCGGGCTGGGTTTCGCAGGGCTTTCTCGTCTCCGCCTCTGAATTTCGGCCTGTGTTTCCACCGCACCCCCGGACTCGAGTTGTAGGACGGCCGCTGTCCGCGGCTACCGCGGAGATGGGGCTCCCCGGCAAGAGGCAGCGTCTCTGTTCCGCACGTTGCAGAGCTCACACGGATCACGGATTCTGCAGCAACTCGATCCGCTGTGGGTCAGGCATTCAGGGACATCGAGCAAAGGCTCACCACGTCACCTCAGAAAAGGATTAAAAGAGGATTATTAACCCAGCCGGCGGAGCGCACTCAAAGAGCGGCCATTCCGCTGCTCAGCAGACCACGCCCCCTCAGCCAAATCTATTTCTAATGTTTTGACCATGCCCAACCTTGTTAGGTCAAAAAGATTATTATAGAAATTTATAACAATTATGTCTTGAATGTTTCCTATGGTAAATAACATAAATTGATAGTAAGGAGAAGTTAAAAACTTTTCTTGACTCTTGGGGCAAGACTAGTGGAAACAAACATTTCCATTCCGTAACCAGACCCCCCTCAGCCCTACTCATGTTAGAAGGGATTGCAGCAGAATTAAAAGACACAAATCCATCCAGATCTATTGGATTAGACACCCAAGTTTCTTGTATGCATACAATGTGTGTCATTTTAACATATTTTGCCCAATCCTCTGTATCTGTTTTGTTGGCAAGGCCAGCAATGTTCCATAAAGAAACAATTGTTACACTGTTCTTGTTTACTGGGGCTAGGCACGATATACTTCCGTTATGTTGCCACAATCTGCAAATGGGAATTGACTGGAGGAGGGAATTTGATCAGAGAGTCAATCCAGATGATCCAGTTGCGCAAGAGGGGGAAAACTATTTGAAGTGGGCACCAGGTAAAAGGAGCGCACAGGGCCAAGAGGCCTTTGCCTCTGAGGTCTATAGAAGAAGCCTAGCGGTAACACTTCTATTAATGAGGGTGGCCTCCCGGAAAAGTGGATCCTTGTCAGGATATCCTTTGCGACTGCCTTGTCTTGAAAGTTAATGACAATGCAGTCATTAATATCCAGTTTCATGGAATGGCCCAACCAACCAACCTTTCGAACAAGAATAATCTGCTTATGCAAAAGCAGTTGACCCTCTATTCTACCGTTTATCCAGTGCACTGCTTTGTTCAGAAGCTGATCGTGATCTTCCCTCATGTCCTGCCTCGGGGGGGAACACTTTTTAACACCAACACGTAGGGAGTAGCTTCTGGTAGAAGTTGAAGTGTTGGGAGCGTCAGGGGCTCTAAGGAGCTATTGACCATGTTATTTGATGGACCACAAAGTTACTGTGTATGGGCCATATAATGGTCTTTGGGAGCAATTGTTATGAGTGCTCTGTACTCCACCTATGGGGTGGATTACCCTCCCATGGGCACTGTCAGCAGCTGCCAAGAGATTGTGACCTCCTTGATAGTGACAGATTTGGGGCCCGTTCCCCCATAGTGGACTCTCCTTGAGGATATATCCTTCTCGAAGAAGGCAAGCCCAGAGCATTCTCCACCCTGTCCATATGCAGCTGGCCCACATGCTTTCCCTCCCCAAGTAAAAGGTTCAATTTCAAAGGGGCTTCTTCAATTTTTTTGGTATGTGTGCTAATATGGGACTCAAAGCAGTGGAGAGCAATGTAAGAACACCCTTAGAGATCTCTTCCACCAAGCAGGTATGTTGCTACCCGCCAGGCTGCAGGTTGACCTTATCTATGTTTTGTCCGGGCTGTGCTCACATAAAGGTAAGCCAGGGCATGGTCTTTTAGATTTTGATCCTCCCTCTGCTCTTTTCCTTTTCCCTCCTTGGGATTTTATCGTGTTCCCTTTGCCTGGAGCTTGATTCGAGAATTGCATACCTTCCCCCAGTCACCAAGGACCAAGACAGGAGTGGTACCTGGATCTACGAGTTCAGGCACAGCATCCTGGGTCTCACCAGTTGGGCTACTAATAGACGCCAGATCATCATTTAAATCAGTTGGGGCACATGGAGCAGGGGGAGATGAAAAGGATAAGCGCCTTCCGGCCAACTCGATTTCTTTGTTAATAACACTCACTGCTCGCTGTATAAAGCTGTCCATGGTCGTTACAGGTGTGGGGGCTGGGGGATTCGCTTTACATTTTCCCATAGTAAAGCTGATGACGTTTCTCCCTAATAGATGTAAAACTAATTACCTTAAAACCTGAATGTTAGGGGGGTGGCCCAGCCCAGCCTCTGTCAGCCGTTGGCGAGGGCAGATGGGCCCGCCCTTGGCCCGGGGTTTGCCTGGGCATATCCTGCACTGCAGGAGAGCCTAGGGTGCAATTTGAGTGCGTTGTTAGAGGGTAGCCCCACCCCTTTGCTGTTGCGATGCAGTGCTGTTGCTTGTTGAGGTTGGGGTGGAGTGGAGCAACACTCCAAGAAAGCAAGTTGGTTCACTGCCGTCCTCCACGGGTCCAGATGTACCTGTAGACGGCTTGAGAAGAGATGGAGGAACAACAAAACCCCGGAAGCCCACTCAGCCTTCAAAGCCGCTGTCAGCGCACACCACATCCGCCTCAAAACCACAAAGAAAACGGCCCTTCAAGACAGAATCAATGCCAACACACACAACATCAAAGAACTCTTCACCATCGTCAAGCAGTTCGCCAAGCCCAACAGCGAGACCACAGAAGTCCCACCCTCCCAAGACCACTGCAACAAACTCAGCACCTACTTCCACCACAAGATCAAGCAGATCTACGACAGCTTTGACACCCAAGACCCGCCCATCACCCCCACCACCACCACACATGACGACGCCCCCCAACAGATCCTGTCAACTGGATCCATTCTCCATGTACGACACTCTCAAGACCATGAAGAGCATTCACTTAGGAGCCCTGTTGAATCCATGCCTGCTCCACATCTTCCACAGAGCCGCTATTGCCATCACCCCCGAACTACGCTGTACCATCAACTGCTCCATATAGACTGCCACCTTCCCAGACGACTGGAAACAAGCTGAGATCAACCCCCTGCTGAAGAACCCATCTGCAGACTCGACAGACCTCAAGAATTTCTGACCCATCTCCCTGCTCCCCTTCCCAGCCAAGGTCATCGAGAAGGCCATCAATGCCCAACTCTCAGTTCATCGAAGCCAAACACGTCCAGGTGTTGCGGGGATTTTGCACATACACAGAACTATGCGCTGGAAAACAGGACCTCGGTGTATAGGGGTGTACCAACCTACCACCTTAGTATCCAAAATCCCAAAGCCGACAAGCTATAGTGTCTCATTCATTCTCCTCCAAAATCACGAAGCTACAAATGATTAGACAACCCAGAACACAACACTCCCGACTCTCTCAGGAATCGCGGTAGCAAGACATACCCTTTCGCTCACTTACTCGTACTTGTCCACAATAAGAATGGTCAGAGTCACTGTTATAGTTCAAAATGTTTATTTTAACTATCGTGCTCTATAATGCAGTATAGGAGCCACTACCAGCAGCGAAATGCATAAACTTAGAACAATTAGCATTGTTACAATTCCATAGAATATAAAGGGGGATGTCATCATATACAGACAGTGGAAAAAGGACTAACATGGAGGTGGTGTGTCCATCAAAGTACGTGAACCTAACAATGCAATTTGTTCCAAAAGGTCATCCCTATCATTACTAGAAAAAGGGATGCCATCCAATCAAGTAGGCTGAAGGAACAGACGTGCTCCTCATAATCCGATGCTTCCAAGAGCATATCCCGGCAACTTGTGTGATATTCAATAAAGCTCCGTTGCAATAGGTTCTGCGCAGCCGCACAGATATCCCATTCTGCCAATACTCCAAGTGCAGCCGCACGCACCAAACATCCATGCCTAGAACAGGCCTGGTCATGGGCCACTAAGGGACCCATTAACTGGTCATAATCCGGGTCCGAACATGACGTATTGGAGAGGCATAAATCCAAAGCCCAGTAGAAGGGGCACCATTGACAGTAGAACACAGGTTGCACGCAAGTGAAGTAAGCAAAGTGAAAAGTTAGTCCATAACTTACGCTAAGCGTCGCTAGTGGCAAGCATCCAAAAAGTTGTTGCATTCGGTCATGGTACAGTTGCAATTGGCCTGGTCTGTGCAGTACCACAAGGTAAGCAGCCATTGAGTAGCAGGAACAGAAGCAGCAGGATTCCACCAGCTAGCGCCAGTATTAATGGGAATCCACCGAAGACGCTGGAAAAAATAGAATGAATAAAGGCCGGTATTACACTAAAAATCGTCTGAAAAGAAGTCACAAGGCCGGATCCCACCAGTTTAAAAAAATGAGCAAGGCCTTCGGTGTCAGACGCATTAAATATTTGATGTATCAGTTCCCCAAAATGCAGTGGAAGATTCGTGTTCAGAAGTGACTGAATCTCGCTAGAAGTTCTAGCCACCTGCAATTCGAAGGTCTCCCGAGCTGAAGTGAGAGCCACTTCTTGTTGAAAGAATAGCGCTTTGAGCCTGCTTAATTTGTTGAAATCTGTTTTCAAAGTCGGAATGGAAGGCCAAATCAAAATATCCACATTTTCATGCGGGGGCAGAAAAAGCACATTGCTACAAGTAACACGTTGTAAAACTGTTACTATATACGAGATTCCTGCCCGTAAACCACAGCAGTCGTGGTTATTCAAAATAAGATAACTGCCGTTAGTAAGCAATGAAAAAGCGGGGATTATTGGTGGGACGGGACGCCCTTACAAAAAACAAGCAAGATTAGGTGCGGAAACATTACAAGCGCCGTGCAACTTAACGTGTTTGCAAACTAGGGAGTGTCCCACTGTGGAATCGCAGTCCTCCCCTGTTAAGAAAACTTCCATATCTTCTCGATGACATCTATAAGTGAAAGGTAGGGACCACAATTCATGAAGAAACGTACTTCCCAGGGGTTCAAAGTGGCCGATTGGGAAATGTTTCATGCAAGACTTAAATTGAAACAGCGAAAAAGGGAGAGAGATAACCCCATGAATTAACCATACAGCTGAATCTGTCTCTGCCACAGAGAAAGGCAAGTGTTCTAATTGTTCAATGTGTAATAGTGTGTATGTAGCATCTTTCATGGACATAAATCTCTGTTTATCAGTTAGATTAAATAGCAAAAACAAAGCGGAAGCATTTAAATAATCCCAAGGTACTTTTCCCATTTTAGGAGTCTGTAACGTCCATGCAAACTGCATTACAGACCGTAATTGATTTTGACCATGATATAACACTGATACATCATTCTGAACAATATCAATAACAGATGAAACAATATTATCCAAGGTATAAATGCGTGGAGACAGTGTATTAATGCTATTATCGACCACTGCAAGGACATTTTCTAAATTTGCTTTGTCAATTTGGCGCAGACGAAGTGCTGCCTCAATCTGCGAAAGTTTCCATATTTCATTGTAAGCAGCATAGAAAAATCTTTTTGTTCTCGAGGTCCTAGGACCTAGAAGAAAATCAGCCAAATTGATGTCACTCGACAAGAGTGACAAGTGTTGTTTAACTGACGATAACGTGGCGTGTTCCAACCATTGTTGGCACAATTTACCCACAGAGTATGTGGTGACTGAATGTGAATGTGAATGTGGAAAACGTGGATCCGGTCTAGTCTGTGTGAAGCCAGGCGTTATATTATAAAAACGCAGTTGGCATGAATTTGAACTGGTTTGCCACAGCAACCAACCGTTAGGGTCAACATCAGAAACATTGAAAGTGCCATTCCAAAAAAGAGTTTGCAAAACATCGATTGAATAATTTGTGTGTGTGCGCCAATTATCATACTCAGCCAAAGACGGAATGCACAGATTATTTAAATTCTTTGCAGTTGCGAGGCCAATGCAAGTAGTTTGATATATCGTATCATTTAAAAATAACATTTGTGCTGGTATTAGGCAGGCACGATGTAAAGCCTCAGTTCCCTGACCCTGCCAAGCCTTAGTGCCCCATATTGTTTTTAAATCAATGGTAGCACTCCAGTGATCATAACCCTGTGTGGCCAATTCAGATCTAAAGGAATTGGAATAGATTAATTTAGTATGGGTCAGAATAAATTTAGATTGCGACGACAATTGTAATTTAAAGAAATAGGATTCAGGATTGGACATGTCATAATCCGTGAAATAGGTGAACTTATCCCTAAGTGTTTTAGAACTTCCCTGTAAAGGAGTTGGACAATGTTCCCATTGTGTGTAATTAAAAACAGGTCTTAACGTGCTTGTCTTGTGTAAGTAATGATGCCCATAATGTTGATAACAGAATAAATCAGCATAATTGGCAGAATTTAAATATAAATCTTCAGCATCAAAAGCAGCATAATACTTTAAATCTGAAAACAATGAATGTACAGCTTGTACATCTCAATCATCGGAATGTATGTCCGGTGTTACCACGTCTCCCAAAGAAACGCGAAACACGTATGGTATGTTGAGGACTTCCGTCGGACCATGGATTTCGAATGCTACTTTATCCCAAACGCTGCCATCTGCAACTGGGAAAGCCAAAATGTTCACGAAGGCTTGATCACGTTTCATTATAAGGGACGATGTATGAGGGGCCAGAATTCCATCGACCAATTTCACAGCAGAGCGTTCTGGCAAGTAATGACCATTGATGAGTAAGAAAAATACAGTCACAAATCCGATTGACATGAAGAGGAAAATCAGGATAAGTACCAACCAGATATAGGTCCAGGGTGAGACCAAGTAAGTCTTTTTGAACCAAGAGATAAAAATACTTATTTTTGTCGGTGGAAGTGCCAACGTGGAAGACGAGGAGGAAGAGTCATAGGAGAAGCTGGCACGGTCCCCAAAATAACCGCTTGCACCCATATTCATCAAAGGCGGTAGGGCGGCATCAGTTTGATGTTGACGTGGACTGTTCGGCACTCCACTCTGGGACTCTTCCGCAGGATAAGTATACTCGACTTCGGCGGTGGAACAGGAGGGGTTCAGGACAGGTAAAAGGTCAATGGTAGTTTCCGTCTCACCCTCAGCGATACGAGGATGAATCGAAGCGGACGAATGCACCGGATTCATTGAGATAGCGTTGCATTAAACTGCAGGAGTTACACTATTCAGAATCGGCCAGACGGTGTAACTTGACATTGTCCACTGAAATATATCTGTTGTCTTTGCGACCAGGTAAAGGTGGTAGAATCACTGTACGAGTACCCTTCAATCCAAGAACCGGGACCGGTGCACGATAAGAGGGACCAAATTCTTTCTTGTTCTCCAGCTTTTCTCGTACCAGATCTCCAATCTTAGGAAGACTGCCGGCGACCGGAATCAGCATCGCTGTGTCAGTGGAAGAGGGCAAATGTTCAGTTGCGTAGCTGTCACAGGTCTTTTGTAGGTCCTGTAACATAGTAGAATGATTATCTACGTGAAAGGTTGCGTGCAGCCGCCACAACGTCTAGACCATCAAGGTCTGGCACAAACATTTTAATGCCAAAGAGCATTTCGTATGAGGTCCGCCCACCCAGAGATCTTCTAGGGAGATTATTGAGTGCACGTTGAACTCCATACAAATGGGCCAGCCACTTCCTGCCAGTACCTAAGACTCTAGCTGTCAAAGATTTCTTTAAGTCACGGTTCATTCGCTCCACTATAGAATTGCCCTCAGGCCTGTATGGAGACGAAAACTACACCAGCACCCCCATCGACTTCATCATGTCCTTGTACGCCTTAGAGGCGAATGCTGGACCTTGGTCTGAATGGAAGGTGCCACAGGCAAACCTCCCGACAAAGACACGCAAATCTCTGATGACATTTTGAGCGTCAGCACTGCGTTTTGGCCAAACCCAAAGGAATCTAGTGCACGAATCAACTGCAACAAAAATGAATTTATACGCAGTATCAGAAGAGAAAGGACCGCAGTCATCAAGATATACACAGCCAAATGGCCGATTAGAAATACATAGCCGTGATTGTGGTGGGCGTGTGACCGTAGACGGTTTGATTTGCTGACAAATGTCACAAGAAAGCAAATAATTACGGGTTTGTTTATATAAACCACGGCTCCAATAACGTTGCTGTAAAATAGAGACAGTCGCAGACACCCCGGCATGTGCAGAAGCCATGCCCTCATTTGCGGCTATGATCAAAGCAAGTCTGCGGTCCATGTTGGGAATCAGCCAATCCCCAACTGATGGAATCTTAGCATAACAAACTTGTTCGGGAGATAAATGATAAGAGTACTTCTAAGGGAAACCCTGCGGATAAGCATTCCCTCCTTCGTAGCAGCTACTGCTGCCAGAATGTCATTATCTATCTTAGTCATGGACCTTGTAACTGCTGCAACGGAACACGTGGCTACTGCAGATTTGGCCGCCTCTTCAGCCAAAGAATTACCAAGAGCATGTGCTCCCACACGCTGATGGCCAAGAGTATGTATAACTTGTGTGAGGGGCAGACGTTGTTTAAGTTATGCCACTCGAACCCAAAGCGTTTTATGCTTAATTGCGCTGCCTTTAGAGTCTCGATAGTCATTTTGAGACCAAAAGAATAAGTTGCCATTAAAAGACTGAACACAGTAGAAAGAATCGCATACAATAAGAGCATTCACATTAGGATCAGCAAACTCAAGGGCTAATAGATGAGCACGCAGCTCCGCCAATTGTGCTGTACAGTCTCCAAGTGCCTGAGTATGCACTATGGAAGACTTAAATTCTACATTCACAATTGAACCAGCCACAATAGCGCAAGCTGCTGATTAAGCGTGTTTTGAACCGGTGGCCGGTTGAGCAGAGCCATCGGTATAAATGATACATTTGTACTCAACCAAAGGAAGCAACGACAACGGAGGAGGATGAACATGTTCATACTGTAAAAACTCCTGTGTCTGAAGAGCAGGATCAAAGATAAACGTGACATCAGACGATGTCAATAAAGTAGCCCATTGTATCCAACGGGGATGTAGTGCCTTAGAGTTGGGTACACTTGCCTTAGTCACCGCTTCTAAAGCAGGGAAAGGCGTGACCATAAGAACGCGTTTTCCTTGCGCTAGCGAGCGTTCTTTCAGAATCGCCATTTGGACCGCCGTCAAAACTTTTTCAACATTCGAAACACGCATTTCAGCCGTTGTGTACAAATGTGATTTGTATGCAATTGGTACTGTGTCTCCCTCATTGAACGTCAAGTAAGTGAAACCCACCGTCACTAGTACTATACGTATCACCAGGTTCGTGGTATTATCACGTGTCAACAAGTAGTTAGTTGCAAGCATATCTGATTGCAAAGATTGTAGGATAGTGGTATGTTCCGGAAGTCAGCTGGCAGAAGAATAGGTTGGTTGTATCAACGCATAAAGCGGATTGATAACGCTGGGCATAATCGGGGATGTAAGTCCTTCCGAAATTTAAAAAACCCAGCAAAGACTGAAGTTTCTTCAGCGTAGAGGGAGGTTGCAATTGTGCACATTTCTCCAGAAAGTGGGGGGCTAACCCCCTCCCTTCATTATTGAGCTCGTAGCCCAAAAAAGAGCACCGCAAAATGAGCGATGTGTGTGAGAAAGTGCCATCTTTCTTGCATGGTATGCCCCCACTTTTTGCTGAATTGCTGATGTACTTTGACTGAGTGTGCCCTGGGCTCCTGCCAATCAGGTGCCCAGGGCCTGTGTTCCTTCCCTAAAACTGCATTGAAGCCTAAACCCAATTGGCATCTCTGGCCACATGTCAGCCCCTGGTAAATGGTACCATAGGTACCCATGGCACTGTGACTAGAGAAGGCCTCTAAGGGCTGCAGCACTTATTGTGCCACCCTTAGAGGCCCTGTACCCTGACACACACACACTGCCTTTGCAGGCTGAGTGTCTTGGTGCAGAACAAAACAGAGAGTCGACGTGGCACACATCCCTGTGTGCCATGCCCACAAACACACTGCCCTGGCATACCTCAGTCACCCCTCTAGCTGGGTGCACTATGCCAGTGGTGAGGGTACAGGTGCATGAGCCCTGTACTCCCTACAGTACCCAGGTCCATTCCTGGGCACTGTAAGTGCAGTGCTGCCATTAAGAGTATATGGTGCAGGGAAGTCGCCATCACGAACTCCACAGCACCATGATGGCTACACTGAAGACTGAGAAGTTTGGTATCAAACTTCTCAGCACATTAAACCCACACTGATGCCAGTGTGGGATTTAATGTAAGATGCACGGCAGAGGGCAACTTAGAGTTGCCCCCTGAACCTAACCCACAATCCATGTCCTGCCTGAGAGGCTGCCTAGGCTGCCACCCAGCAGACATGTTGCTGGACCCCTGGGTAGAGCCATCCGCTCTCCTGGGCCTGCAACAATGCACGTCCTGGGCGAGGTGCTAGGTCTCCTCCCCCAGGATGGGCAGGGGAAGCTTCAAAGGCATGCCGCCTTTGTGAGCCTCCCCAGACCACTTGCTGTACTCAGCAACTGGTCCCCACCGGTTCTAGCCCCCACTCTGGCGGGAAGACTGGCGGGAAACCCCAAGTGAGGAAAGGGGGTGTGCCAGCCTCTGCCAACCCCACCTCTCAGGTGGGGGAGGCGAGGTGAAGCACATCTCCGGGCTCTCGCCATCTTGAAGATGGGGAGCCCTGCCCAATCAGGACTAGGCTCCTGCCCCCCTCCCACTGGAGAGTGGCAGAATAGGGGGTGTGCCCACCCCAGGGAAGGGACCCATTGGTCCCTGCCCTTTACCTACCTGTAACGCCCCTAAATTTAGTATTTAGGGGCACCCTGAACCTTCCTTCCTCAGATCCCGAATCCGAAACAAGCAAGAAGAGAAAGAAGACCTGCCATGCAGCTGCTAACAAGAGGAAGACACCAACTGACTTGGCCCCAGCCCTACAGGCCTGTCGACCCTCGAACCTGCTCCTGCTAAACTCCGGCGTCTCCAGTGGTCAGCAACCTCGAAAACCCCGGAGGACCTGACTGCCTTGTGACTCTAAAAAGACTGGGTCTCTCACGAGCAGTGGTTCTGCTCAAAGCAAGTAACAAACCCCTGGTGCCAGCCAGGAACCGCGACTCCTGCACACTCTGCACCCGCCGAGCCCAGCCTGTGCCTGAGTGGACAAAGACCACGAGGGCGTCCCCCCGGCGACTGTGACCAAGAATCCAGCACCCAAGGACCCTCCTCGACGCTCCTGATGACGCCTGCAGCCTCAGAACCAGGGACCCCTCCAACCGCGACCAGCAGAGGGTAAGATTTCCCGACGCGAAAAGACACCCCTGCACCCGGCGCCCTGCGGCCCCCTGTGCCCAACTCCGGGGTGCCTACCTAACCTACAACTTCCCAACTTACCTCTCGAAGTGGTGGTCGCACCTGAAGAATCTCCGTCCCCGAGCTTGCAGCCTTTGTTCATCTGGTAACTTCTCCATTGAAATCCATTGAGCGCCCGATGGCTCAAAAGCACCCTGCACCCAGCCGCCCGAGTGCCCCTGGGAGTGCAACACCTATCCTATTCTACTTCCCCACTTGCCCTGTGTAAGTGACCAGGAGCCCAGCTCCCACAGCCGCGTGGCCTGCCTGCTAGCAGCCACCAACCAAGGGCCCCCTGCCCGCCATAGGCTAACATTGGGCCTAACTCACTCTGCACCCGGCTGCCCCTGTGCCGCTGAGGGTGTACCAACTGTACCTACCTGACCCTGGGAGACCCCTGAGTCTATGCCCAGAACCTTAACTCTGCCAGTCGAGTACTTACCTGAAAGCCGATAACCTACATTTTCTCCATAGGGTAACATTGACTGGTTTCACTTGGAAATTCTTCTAAGTGTCGAGTTTTGAAACTTTAAAATATTCACTAAAAATCGCCCGATCAACAAAAACGAAATTACTCACCTGTTATCAGGAGAGATCCCAGTGCTGGATCTTGGTGCCAAGCACTGACCCTGAAAAGTAATTATAACTGTACTTACCGATATCTTGATTTTCCTCCATAGGATAACATTGCCTGGTTTTTGCCAGAAATTCTTCTAAGTGTCGATTTTTGAAACATACAAATATTCCTTAAAAATCGCCTGTGTAACAAAAACGATTTCTTTCAACTGTTTACAGGAAATGCACCAGGGCTGAATCCAGGATCCAACCCTGAGTAAGAAAATCATACGCAAAGTAACTGAAACTGCCTTTACTTAAAAACTCCCATTGAGCTCAATGTTATAAT
Organism: Calotriton arnoldi; assembly: GCA_963921515.1. NCBI lineage: Eukaryota > Metazoa > Chordata > Amphibia > Caudata > Salamandridae > Calotriton > Calotriton arnoldi. The sequence continues at coordinate 7,223,945 of CAWUFW010000014.1, read as the reverse complement.
TGTGTTGGAATTGTGTTGCCTATTGCAACAACTGTAACTATTGCATTTAAAAGTCAATTGCTTATTGAAAGTATACAACTACAGCATTTTATTCTGAGAAAGTATTTTGATACCTATTGTTGGTTCTAAAATAAAACAACTATATATTTTTATATACAAAACAATTGGCCTAGAGTTCAGTTCTTGAGTGTGTGAGACCATTTGCTGACTGAGTGTGTACAACAAATGCTTTACACTGTCCTCTGATACTGCCTTAGTGCTCCGACCAAGCTACCACTTTAGAGAGTAAGGTTCTATCTAACTTTAACCTCTGCCAAACCTCTGGGGACTGTGGACTCTGTGCACACTGAACCTTACTTTGGTTCAGTATATACAGAGCCACTTTCTTACAATGTGTGATTATGCAAAATTGAATTTGTATCCATAGTCGGTAAACGATAAAATGATGCGGTCGACTCGGACAAGATGCGGCATTAGTTCATCGTCCGTCAGATAAATATCATCAACGTACGAGAACGCATCTGGATCTATGTCGTGCAAAAAAGACACGACACGCACAGCAAAAGCCCCGGGGCTGTTCTTATGCCCCATAGGCAAGCGCGTACATTTTTTCTGATTTCCGACGGCGGTGAATGCTGTCAAGTCATGGCTCTCAGGAGCCAGATTATGACTGTAGAAACCATTCAATATGTCCAGTGTAGTTTTGTATTTCTTACGAACAAGGTTGTTCACCAGTGCAGAGCTGTGTGTGTTCTGTACCGCAAATGTACGACAATGACTATTCAAATTTCGATAATCCAATACAATGCGATATGAACCGTCAGGTTTTGTTACCGGAAAAAGAGGATTATTCATCAGTGATACACAGGATTCAATCACTCCTTGATACTCCAACTGAGTTAGAATGTCACAAACGGGAGTCTTAGCCTCACGTCTGATTGGATACTGTAGTTGTGGCATAGACCGTAATGGTATCTCATGTGCCGGTGAATCAATATTCCAGCCCACCTGATTACGGTACACCGCTGGGGCAAGGGCCACAGCCCACTCAGCTGCGTAAGCCTTTGCATGTTCCTCAGGGACGTAACGCGAAAAACTCTGAAGTATCACGTCCTCCCCTCTAGAAGCAGCTAGTACAAATGGTGGAGGCCAATCTGCCTCTGCCAATAAAATGTCATATGAGGAGGTAAGATTTTCCCAGAAAACTGCTGTGATTGTACGCTGTATATCACCTTCAATTTGGAAGACAATCTCATAGAGTCTATCCGGGGGGGGAGGGGGGCAACCCGGGTATCTGCTGTTTCTACTGTAATGAATGTATCAGTTGCTCTCGCCTCCAGACAGGGACGCAGTGCCTCCCGCACTATGGTAACCTCCGCTGCGCTGTCGAGCAGAGTCACTGCCCATGTCCAGTCTAGGAGTCGCGTTCTCACCGTCTGAGGCATACTTCGCTGTTAAGGCAGCAACTTTTTTCTTCTGATATGGGGGTCGAAAACGAGGCAGATCCTCTTGTTTGGCTTTGACGTCAAACTGTCGAGGTTGATCTCGTCCCTGTTGTTTAGTCGGACCTTTGCCACGATCCTGGCACTCCCCACCACCGACTTGTGAGTCCGATGTGTCCTGTAAAGAACGAGGAGAGCGCTGATCAGGGACTTGAAATCTATCATGAGTCTTAATTTTCGCACGGTCGTGCAAGCCATAAGTACACTCAGAAGACTCAGGTGTCGGTGAACCAGCACGCGAACCTTGCTTCTGCTGTTGCTGCCCCTGTTTTTTATTTCTCCACTTCCTTTTAGGAAAGAACGAGCGCCCATCTTTATCAGTCTGGGCTTTTTGTGTACTTTGAGATTGCGTTTGAGCAAAAGGCTTAATTCCCAGACTATTGCACCCTAAGGTTTTATAAGCTTTAGCAATAATCTTCGGTAATTCGTGCTGCTTGTCTGCATCTGCCACAGCCTCCAAGCAGTTAGCCTCTTGCAAGCTTACAGCATCACCCTTAACATTCGCAAGGATCATATCGGAAACAATGTCGAACACCCCACCAGTCTCATCCCCAACTCCAGGGCCGCCTTGGCCCAGTGTTCATCTTGAACACGCTTTATCACGGACGGGAGGACGGTCATTGAGGGGGTGCCAAAACACATCGAATATACCACTGCAAACACTCTACCTCAAGTGTTACAGTCAGCTAATTCGGGAACCAAGCCTTTAGGTAAACTTATGGTCAGGATCCTGTGTTTCTCCACAGGAGTGGTATTTGGAAAAACAGCTTCGAGTTGTCCAAATTTTTCAGCAAGCCAATAAGGGATTTCATCCATATTCTGCGGATGCTTGCCCATCACGGAATTAACCAAGACAGGACTGCTGGTTACACCACCAGGTCCAGGTGGTTGCGCAGCAATGCCAGGTGGTCCCACCTGGAAGTTGCGTGACATGAACTGTATAACAGCTCTATGCACACGTATCAATGAAGTATGTAATATGCGGAGCTCTGCGACTGTAGCAGTGAGATAATTTGGGTGCGGGGTATACCCAGCCAAAACGGGCCACGTGGCCCCATCTATTGATAAAGGGCCTAAACGGACCAGCGTAATTGGATGAGGAAGGGCGCCATTAAACCATATTTGGTATTGCCAAGCCGTTAGTGGAACTTCAAGAGACCTATAAGGCCAATAATTCTGAGGAAGGGCCGTGGCAGTATATTCGTGAAACAAATTATCCGTTCCATCTACCGTCGGAAAGGTGACCCAAGAATAAAACACCTCAAAGCGGTAAGCTGCATCCGCTTCTACAACAAAAATTAACGCAACCCCAGCATTAGGGACCCCATGTTGAGTTAAATAAGCCGTGATTGCTGCTCGGTTAGGCGGTGCAATGACAACCGCCATAATCAATAGCAGAGAATAACAACCTATGCGTGGCAGCGCAATAACGGGTTAACTAGAAAGAGAAAGACCTTTTTAAGATTCAAGCTTGAAAAACCTATAAAACATCAATATAGGAGGTTACACCTTCACAACTGTCTCCGGAAACAGATGTGAGAGGATTGTGGACAAGCACAAGCACTACTCAGGAGTCTCGCAGATAAGAACCAGACCAAACGTTGGCGGCGCCATGTTGCGGGGATTCTGCACATACACAGAACTATGCACAGGAAAACAGGACCTCGGTGTATAGGGGTGTACCAACCTACCACCTTAGTACCCAAAATCCCAAAACCGACTAGCTATAGTGTCTCATTCGTTCCCCTCCAAAATCACGAAGCTACAAATGATTAGACAACCCAGAACACAACACTCCCAACTCTCTGGAATCGCGGTAGCAAGACATACCCTTTCGCTCGCTCACTCGTACTTGTCCACAATAAGAATGGTCAGAGTCACTGTTATAGTTCAAAATGTTTATTTTAACTATCGTGCTCTATAATGCAGTATAAGAACCACTACCAGCAGCGAAATGCATAAACTTAGAACAATTAGCATTGTTACAATTCCATAGAATATAAAGGGGGATGTCATCATATACAGACAGTGTAAAAAAGGACTATAAAGCCTAACCACCCTCCCCTTGGTAAGGTGTTTATTTTATAAAAGAAGATCACTGGGCTTTGTCAGCAGACCCCATACCTTAGTGCCTAGATGGAAGCTTTACATCATAGGAACCGCATAGTTCTTCTCCCTGGAAAGGGCCATCACCAAGTGTGTGTCAGAATAACATGCATCCCTGCAATATCTAGAGTCTGTCCTCGGTCGCAGGGGGTGCCGCAGGGTTCGGCTCTCAGCCCCACCCTGTTTAATATCTATATGCGCCCTCTGGCAGATATTGTAATGAGGCATGGGATAAAGCTGGTGTCATATGCTGATGATACTCAGCTGATTGTTACCCTGGAGCAAAAGGAGTCTGGAATGGCAGCTGATTTTAAGGTCTGCTTGGGGGAGCTTGCGGACTGGATGAAATACAGCTGCCTCCAGCTGAATGCGGGGAAGACAGAGGTGATGGTTGTTGGAAAGCAGCCCTCTCTTTGGTCACAGCGATGGTGGCCTGCGGTACTGGGACCTACTCCGGCACCGAAAGCAAAGGTGAAGAATTTGGGAGTATGGTTCGATGAAAATCTGTCTTTCTCTGATCAGATAACCGCTGTAGCCGGAGCCTGCTTTGGCATTCTTAAAATGCTACGCAAAATTATGGACCTACTCCCCTTGACGCCAAAAGAACTATTGTACAGGCTCTTGTTACATCTCGCCTTGATTACTGCAACATATTGTACCTAGGGGTGACCGCCAGAAATTTGAACCTCTTGCAGAAGGTTCAAAATACTGCAGCCCGACTGATCCTGAACATCCCTAGGCGGGCCTCGGTTGGGGAAGCTCTGAAGAAACTTCATTGGCTCCCAATACAGGCCAGAGTTACCTTTAAGGCCCTATGCTTTGGTCATAGGATCCTTAGTCGGAAGGAGCCACGATTTTTGCTCCCCCTTCTTACAGTTTATCGGCCCGCACGGGATTTGAGATCACTGGGCTCTGCTAGGGTGATTGTGCCCAGGGTGTGGAAGGTTCGAGCTGGAGGGAGATCCTTTGGCTTCCTGGCACCTAAGGCATGGAATGACCTGCCTGCGGATCTTAGGACCTGCGTGTCAGAGTCTCTGTTCCGTAAAAATTTAAAAACCTGGCTCTTCCGACACCCTTTTGGTGGACGGAAGTAATATTTCTTGACTTCTATTGTTTTGATAGTCATATGCGCAGGAAGGGCGTTAGTTCAGGACAGTCGCTGGGGTTTTGATGATGTTCTAGCGCGGGGACACTCCGTTGGAGTAACCAGGCGCTTTACAAGCTAAATAATAATAATATCAAAGCACGAGTTTCCAGTAGCGCAGCTGTGTCAGCATGTTTTGTCTAGGTGCTAGGGACTGACCAGAACAGAATAACAAGGGGCATTGTTTATCGACCTTGCACATCGTGTTCAGACTAAACTCCAGGAACAGGCAGAGAATGCAGAAAGCAGACAGTTCTCATGTGAAAGGCACAAACAGAGTCTTGCATAACAAAGTCATGTCGTACCGTGCGCAAAAGCAGCATCATGGCAGCCGTGCTCATGCTAACTTAGCAATGTCGACAATGACCCTAATGGCCATATAACACTGGACTCCTCTCAATCTGGCATATGCAGAAACCACAGCACCGAGCCCGCCCTCCTCGCTGCCACTGATGACATCTGCTCTCTCCTCGACCGGGGACAAACAGCAGCTCTCATTCTCCTGGACTTCTCAGCTGTCTTCGACACCATCTCCCACTGCACCCTAAGCATGAGACTCCGTGGTGCCGGCATCCGCGACAAAGCCCTGGACTGGATCCGTTCCTTCCTCACCGGTAGAACACAGTAAGTCAGACTACAATCGTTCCTCTCAGAACACACAGAGATAGACTGCGGAGTCCCCCAGGGCTCTTCCCTTAGCCCCACCCTCTTCACCGTTTACATGGCCCATCTCGCAGCCATAGTCAGGAACCACGGACTCAACATCGTCTCCTATGCGGACGACACCCAACTAATCCTCTCCTTCACCAACGAGCCCACAATCAACAGAAACAACTTGCACGACGGGATGAAGGCTGTTGCCACCTGGATGAGAGACAGCTGCCTCAAGCTCAACTCGGACAAGACCGATTTCCTCATCCTGGGGCCCAACTCCTCTGCTTGGGAAGACTCCTGGTGACCTGCCGTGTTAGAAACCCCTCCCACACACACACCCATGGACCACACACGAAACCTCAGCATTATACTGGACTCCTCGCTTACTATGAACCTCCAGATCAATGCCGTCTCTTTATCATGCTTCCACCCTCATCGCCTGCTTTGAAAGACCTTGAGATGGGTCCCCACTGAGGTCAGAAAGACGGTCGCCCATGCACTCATCAGCAGCAGACTCGACTACAGCAATGAACTCTACACAGGCGTCACCCAGAAACTCCTCTGGAAACTACAGAACGTTTAAAATGCAGCAGCCAGACTGGTCCTTAACATCCCCCGCTGCAGCCACATCTCCGAACACCTATGAGAACTCCACTGGCTCCCAGTCAACAAAAGAGTCACCTTCAAGCTCCTCATACATGCCTACAAAGCCCTCCATGACATTGGACCAGCATACCTGAACCACCGCCTCTCATTCCACGTACCCAACAGACACCTCCGCTCAGCCCAACTGGCCCTTGCCACTGTCCCTCAGATCCACAAGACCAGGACTGGAGGAAGATCCATTTCCAACCTCACCGCCAAAACCTGGAACACCCTGCCTCTCCACCTCAGGCTATCCTCATCGCTGACCCAATTCAGGAAGGATCTCAAGACCTGGCTCTTCGACTGAACCGCAGAGCCCAGCGGACCCGCAGCCCCCCGACCTCCCCCACTTGAGACCCTCAAGGGTGAGTAGTCGTGCTTAACAAGTACTGATTGATTGATTGGGGTCTCTTGCCAGGAAGAATGCAGTTCAGACAGGGGTCTGGTCCTCCTCACAGTGTCCCTGTAGTCCTGCACTGCTGGAGAGCCTGGTGCGTGCCTGGAGCATGCTTGGAGCACATTGGTAGAGGGTAGCCCCACCCCTTGCAGTTGCAATGCAGCACCTGTGGGCGCTGTGGCTTGTGGAGGTTGGGGACCCTTTCCAGGGAGAATACAGCTTAGACAGGGGTCTGTTCTCCCCCACAGTGTCCCTGTAGTCCCGCGCGGCGGGGAGCCGGGGGCATACTTTGAGCGTGTTGGTAGAGGGTGCCCCACCCCCTTGCTGTTGCAGTGCAGCACCTCTAGGCGCTGTGGCTTATGCAGGTTGCGGTCCCTTTCCAGGGAGAATGCAGTTCAGACAGAAGTCTGTTCCCCCTCACAGTGTCCCACAGTGTCCCTCTAGTCCCGGTAGTGTAGCCGCAAAGGATGAGCTAGGATCCATGAAACCAGGAGCCGAAGCATCCATTGAAGGCTCATAATATGCATTCTGTAGCAATGGCAATCTCATAGGACAACACTGAACATGAATTCTTAGTGGGCACATCAGCAAATCCATAGATTGTACCGGTTGCATCCCAAGGCATATATCCAGAGCACACTCGAAAGTGCACAGCAGACAGCAGAACACAGGCTGAACGCAATGTAACCATATAGGTCGAAAGGACAAAGACCAGTTGTCATTTAGTTCTTGAATCAAAGACGCGCCAAAACACTGCATCATAAGTTCATGACACAGCAGCACTTATGGCAGTTCCATCTCCATTTTTCCACGAGGTGGAACATCCATTGCGGAACAGCAAAAATAGGACCAAAATACCTACAATTGCTAAAAGTACCAGTGGCATACCTCCAAAAACGCTGGAGACCAGATCATGAAAGATGGAATCACTCTGAAGACAGTCTGGAACATACTAATAAAGCCAGACCCAATCGCTTTAAATAGTGTACTACTCTTGCAGTATTAGATGCATTAAATATGCGGTGCAATAGTTCTCCAAAATGTTGAGGGACGTTAGAGCGTAGTAGCGATTGTATTTCAGAGGAAGACCTTGCAACTTAGAGACCAAAAGTCTCTCTAGCAAAGTTAAAGAAACCTCCTTCTAGAACAATAAGGCTTTTTTAGTCTGCTCAACTTATCAAATTTCACACTAAAAATAGCTATTGAAGGCCAAACCATCACCTCTTTGACTGTACCCACAGGTGTGAATAACACGTTTTTACAGCAAAACACGACCCTAGAAACTAATACTACATAGGGTATTCTCGGTTTGATCACACAACAGCATTGGTCATTCAGCATCAAATAACTTTCCATTTGAAAGCAATCTGAATGCCAGCTGAATCAAAGCAGCTGTGCCACCTTTCAGATAACTTGTTAAGTTGGCCACAGACACATTACAAACGCCATGAAGCATGACCTTCTTGCAAATGAGAGAATGGGCAAATGAAGTTTCACATTCATTTCTGCTGAGAAATACTTCAGTTTCTCCATTACTACATCTGAAATCAAAAGGTAGGATCCATGTCTCATGTACAGATCTTTCCCCTAACACCTCATATCTGCCTACTTGAAAATGTTTCAGGCAAGACTTGAAATGAAATGTAGAAATTGGTAGCGAGACAAACCCATGTATTAGCCATTCGCCAGATGGTGTCTCAGCCACGGTAAACAATAATTTCTCTAAATTCTCTATATTTAACATTGTGTATGTCACGTCCTTTTTCGACATATTTTTTGTGAAAGTGTTAAATTATAAGGAGAAAATAAATCGCTCACATTTAGGTGTTTCCATGGCACATGTCCAGCTTTAAAGTCTGTAATGTCCAGCTTAATTGCATAATTGATCTAAGCTGACTTTGCCCGAGTTGTAAGTGGGAAATGTCACTTTGTATGATGCCAATTGCTGAAGACACAATGTTTATTCAGAGAATAAATCCTAGTTGACAACATAGTAATTTCGTTATCAACAACAGGTAATGCCTTTTCTAAATTAGCTCTGCCAATTTCACGTATGAGTTCAGCAGCTTCTTGCTGGGAAACTTTCCAAAGTTCATTATACATAATGGCTTATAAAAAATCCTGTAAGTCCATGTCATCAGATAGGAGAGACAAGTGTTCTTTCGCCTCATCTAAAGTGGAATGTTGTAACCATTGTTGGCATAACTTTACCACACTGTATGTAGTGATAACTTCCGAGTGCTTGTGTCTGTACATAACATGGGTCTGTTCTATTTGTTTTGAAACCCTTTGCGTTGTTTAAAAAGTGTGCATGACAACCATTAGTATCTAACGGCCACACTAGCCACCCATCTGAACCAGAATGTGAAGAATTGTATGTACCATTCTGTATTATGTGGGTGACGACCCTTCTATTTTAAAGAATTACCACCCAATCTCCCTCCCTCCTCCCCTACCTAGCCAAGATCCTGGAAGCTTATATTGCTCATCATCTCTGCTCCTTGATTGAAGGCTCATCATTTTAAGACTCACACCAGGCGAGCTTCCTGCCCTTTCACTCCTCAGAATCTGTAATTCTCTCTATAGTAGACGACATGAGAGAGGAGGAAGACAAAGGTCAGCCCCAGGCGTTAGTCCTTCTGGATCTTTCGGCGGCCTTTGACACAGTGGATTATGACATTCTTTTTGACTGTGTCGAGGATGCCGGGCTGAGAGGTTGTGCCCTGGATTGCATAAAGTCCTATTTATCGGACCGCTCACGGTCGGTTCTCCTCTCCCCCTTCTGCTCCTCCAAGGTCAAGCTCAGTTGTGGAGGGCCTCAGGGATCATCATTATCCTCCATCCTTTTTAACCTCTATATTTGCCCGTTGGTAAATGCCCTACAAAGGAAGAACGTATAAGTATACAAATATGCTGATGATTTGCAGCTGTATTTAACTTCATGGATACTCCTGACTCAATAGGATTCTTCCAGAGCACCATGATCTTAATTCGGGACTGGATGAACAGTCACCAACTAAAGCTGAACTCGGATAAAACAGAGGTGATGATGGTCAAAAACAAACTGCACTGCTGGAGTCCTTACTTTTGGCTCTGGGAGTTAGGCCCCCCTTCCACTCCTAAAAAGTCGGTCAAGAGCCTCTGTCAATGAAACCCCAGATAGCAGAAGTGACTTCTTCCTATTTTTTCAACTCCGTAACATAAAACAAAATCTGAAACTTTTTCTCAATTAAAGCCATGAACCAGATTATACTTGCACAAGTGATGTCCCGCATCAACTATGCTAATGCACTGTACCTAGGCCTCCCAAAGGGTCTGAGCTAAAGATTGCAGCTGGTCCAGAATCATGTAGCAAGATTGGTCTATCAACAACCTAGGTACTGTCATACCACACCCCTACTAAAGAAACTGCACAGGCTCCCAATTGCACAAAGAACTCTGTTCAAAACAGGCTGAACAATCTTCAAAATCCGGCATAGTAAAAGGCCCATTTTTGTCTCCTCTAGAACACAGAATTATACTCCTAGGTGCAACCTCAGATCGGCTCATCTCGATCTCCTAGAGGTTCCTAAATTCTACAGGAAGAGGCTAGGGGGAACCAGGTCTGCTGTGTTGGCTCCCGGCACTTGGAACTCTTTTCTGGCCAACATTAGAGCAACAACCTCCTATGAGCAATTAAGAACTCTGCAAAAAACTTGGCTCTTCAGACAAGCCTATGGCTAAGCCATATCTCAGCCCTGTTGCTAGTGCTTCCAGCATCACGAAACCATTTTGGTGAAGTGCGCTTTAGAAATTCCCTATAACATAACATGTTGTTGAGCTGTTCCTCTGTGTAATTTGTAAACTGTTGCCAATTATCAACATGTGCAATTGTGGGAATGCTTGGTACATTCATGTCATTTATTTTAGCCAAGCCTAGGCACAATGCTTGCTGTACTGTTTTGTTCAGAAAAATCATTTGTCTTGGTATCAGACATGCTAAACAAAGCCTCATTGCCCTGAATTTGCCAATCTTTTGTTCCCCAGACAGATTTCAAATCAATATTGTCTTTCCAAAAGTCGTAACTCTATACACTCAACTGGGGAAAAAGGAAGCCGAATAAATTAATTTAGTTTCGGTCAGCATATTTTTCTTTAAGGGGGGAAGGGGAAAGTTTAAGTTTAAAAAATAATAAGACACTGGGTCTACACAGATGTTGCCAAAAAATATGCAAACTTTTGCAGGTTTGTTTTTGAGCTACTTTTCCTATTTTGAGGCAATTTTCCTATTGTGTATAATTAAAAACTACATGTGGAGTACCAGCTCTGTGTAAATAAATGTGTACATAGCGATGATAACAGAATATTTCACAATAATTAGTTGTTCCACTACACATATCTTCACTTACAGTAGAATATTCTAGCTCAGAAAGCATGGAAACAGATGTTACATCCCAATCATTAGACCAGCTGCCAGGAGTTGTAATGTCACTTAATGAGATTTTAAAAACATAAGGGATCTGTAAAGACTCAGTAGGACAAAACATATCAAATGGGACCTTATCCCAAACAATGACATCTGAGATTAGAAATGCAGAAATGTTCACAAGGAACAGGTCTCTTCGCACTTTATGTGATGAAGAATGAGGCTTCAATACTTCTGTAACCAGTTCAACAGCAAAGCGTTCTGGGAGATAATGTCCATTTAGGAACAAAAAGAAAACTGTCACAAATCCAATCCAAACAAAAAGGAAAAGCAATGAAATGGCAATCCGAACGTAAATCCAAGGTGGGATAAGGTAAGTCTGTTAAAGCCAAAAAATAAATACACTAATCCTATGCAATGGTGCATCTGACGAATCCGAAGAAAAGTCATCGACATCGGCAAAATAGCCAGAGGCAATCTGTGCAAAAACTGGAACATCATGAGGCAGTGTAGAACTGGTGGATACCTCCAAAGGTAGATCATAATAAACAACTTTGTTGTTTTGAGTAGCAGTCAAAGTCTGTGAATTCACATACAGTTGTGTATGGTGTTGGTAGTTGTAACTGGAAGTAGCAAAGCTTCAGTGTCTGATATCCCCCGCTGGGCAGTTGAATTTTCAGTATTATTTAATGCTTTTAATGTGATTTCCTGTATGGTAGTAAGAGCAGACAGTTAACTACCCAGGAGCCTTCATGGCCTATTGTGTAGGACTGGCCACATGGTGTGGTTTTATGAGATCTATGGCTACAAATCTCTTGTGTTTACAACCAGCAAGGGGTGGCAAAAGTACTGTTTTGGTACCTTCAACTGCCAGGACTGGCACCAGTGCTCTGTATGATGGGCCAATATCCTTTCTGTTGACAATCTTCTCTTGAACTAGATCCCCAATCTTTGGAATCCAGATAGGAGTTGCTGGTTACACCTTAACATCTTCAGTGGAAGAACACTTCATGTGTTCATTCAAACCCTCATCTTGGAAGTCTTTCAGTTCCTGTAAGACAGCCAAACGTTCATTGATGTCAAAAGACGTATCCGCCATCACTGTACCAGGATAATCAAGGTCTGGAACCCACATCTGGAAGCCGAACAAGACCTCATAGGGAGTCCGGACGCCCAAGGATTTTCTAGGCAGGTTATTTAAAACTCACTGGACTCCATACAGATGATGGATCCAACTATAACCTGAATCTAATATTCTAGCTGTTAAAGACTGCTTTAAGTCACGTTTTTTCATCTCCCCTATCGAATTTCCCTCAGGATGATATGGGGAGGAATAATGCATAACACACAGGGTGCCCATGGTATCCTGGTAAGCCCTAGAGGCATACGCTGGTCCCTGGCTCGAGTGCAATGCAGCTACTGCATATGTCCCAATGAAGACTTGCAGATCTTTTATAACAGTTTGAGCGTAAGCCAATCGCTGTGGCCATACCCATAGGAATCTAGAACACAGATCCACGGCTAACAAGCTGTATTTAAAGGAGCCATCAGAGTTTAATGGCCCGCAGTGGTTGAGATGCACACAAGCCAATGGCTTGTTTGAAACTATTAAAGGTGTCTGTGGTGGGTGTGCTGTGGTGGAAACTTTTATCTGTAGACAAATGTCACATCTAAGGACATATTGCTTAGTCTGTTTGTAGAGACCTGGCCATCAATAGCGTTGCTGTAGTAGTGAAAATGTAGCCACCACACCTGCATTGGAAGAAGCTAACCCCTCATTAGCAGCTATGATCAATTCTAGTCTGTGGCCTGAATTTAAAATCATTTAAGTTTGCTGGATATTTTTTAGGTAAAGGAGTGCCAGTGCCTGAAGCATTGAAAGCTACCACGATGTCTCCATCCACTCTCGTATTGTTATTGTTAGCCAAATTTATAAAGCGCGCAGCTGCCCCAGCAAAGAGGCGTCCCGGCGCTGCCAGCAACAGAGAGTAGCAGAGTCGAAGAAAGACTGGTAGGCAGCAGAGAGAGGGGAGGCGGCCTAAAGTTGTGGGAAGAGGAGGGTTTTAATAGCTTTCCTAAAAGCCAGTAGGTCATTAAGGCAGCGGATCTGAGGGGGCAGAGAATTCCATAGTTTAGCGGCCATGTAGTGGAAGGAGCGTCCACCAGCCCGTACACGCTTCACCCGGGGGACAGTGACTAGATGCTGCCCCGAGGAACGCAATTCGCGCAAGGGTTTGTAGGGGGTTAGCATATTCGCAAGGAGGCAGGGTGAAGCAAGTTTCAGGATCTTAAAGGATAGGCAGAGTGCCTTAAATTGGATCCGTTTGGCCACCGGAAGCCAGTGAAGCCGCCGAACGGCGTCAGTGGCGGAACAGTGACGAGGGATCCCTAAAAGGGCTCTGGCAGCCGCGTTCTGCACACGCTGTAGTCGCATTACCTCAGCCTGATTGGCTCCTAAGAGGAGCGAATTAGCGTAGTCCAATCTGGATAAAATGGCAGATTGGACGATCAGCTGACGGGTGAGCGGATTGAAAAACTTCAGCAGCGGCTTAAGACCCCGAACAAGTAATTGCAGCTATGACAGCAGTCTGGACTGCTGCATTTGCAGTTTCATCAGCCAGTGGATTCCCAGCAACGTGTATTACAACACGTTAGTGACTCAATGTATTTATTACATGAGTGCATGGCAGACATTCTTTCAAATGTGCCACCTTTCCCCAAAGCACTTTGTGCTTGATAGCATTCCCTTTAGAGTTTCTGAAACCATTTAGGTGCCATAGATGTAAGTGCTCATTGTAAAACTGGACACAATAATACAAATTGCACACTATCAGTGTGGGGAATTCAGGATCAGTATTTTCTAGTGCCAGAATTAGAGGTTTGAGATCCGCCAGCTGTACAGTGATATCGCCTAGTGATTGTGTAACTGTTTTAATAGGCTGCAATACTCCATCCCTCATTTTTCCCCTTACCTCTGCGCAAGCGGCGGAGTACTGATGTTTAGTTCCAACTGCGGAATTGGCAGAACCATCAGTATAGACAATGAAGTTGTACTGGTCAAGAAGCAAAACGTCATTGGACACAGGGTATTCTTGTTCATATTGAAGGAATTCTTGTGTTTGTAGTGTAGGGTTGAAGACAGTCTACATCAGTAGCTGTTAAGGAGGTGGGCCACTGTATCCATCTAGGATGTAAGGCTTTTGCGTTAGAAACGCTGGCCTTTGTAACAGCCTCTAAGGCTGGAAAGGGAATCACAACAATTATGCTTTTCCCCTGAGCCAATGATCTTTCCTTTATAACAGCAGTCTGAACTACAATCAATATTTTTTCAGTAGGTACAAAACTCATTTCTGCATTGGAATATAAATGCGATTTATATGCAATTGGTACTGTATCACCTTCATTGAAAGTGACATTTGTGTAGCCTGTGGTCCCCGCAAGTATGCGGATCACTAAGTTTGTGGTGTTAACAGACGTGTGTAAATGTTTTGATGCAAGCAGGTCAGTTTGCAGTGATCTCTGAATCTGTGTATGTTCTGGTGTCCAATGTGTGTTTGAGAAGTCTGGATGTATTAAATCATAAAGCGGTTTTATCCATTGTGAATAATCTGGTATGTATGTTCTACCAAAGTTCTGCAGGCCCAAAAGTAATTGTAGCTTTTTAGGTCGAACCTAGCGGCAGCGCGCATGCACTGCTTGCTCTGCGAGACTGCTGTAGTAGAGTATAGGAGAGAAGCCGCACCCACTCTCCTCCCATATTTTTCATTGGCTTGTGTCATTGTTTTTCGTAAATGCTGCCTTCGAATTTGTTAATAGGCTTGTTAGTCCCTCCTTAGTACGGCCTTGTCTTCATTTTTACCCTCCCATGGCGACTGGCCCTTTTACTTCAGTTGTTACACAGGACCTGTTATTTAGTCTGTAAGCACTATTTACTTATTTGTGTTTCTCTTACATGCGCTGCTTCAGCTGAAACCGCTTGTGGTTTTTAAGCAGCACGGCAGTCCCATAACATGGGCACCCGCTTTCAATCACTTTACCCCGGCATTATCTCGTGTCTGTTTCAAACCCCCTCCAAGTAAAATGGATTTAGAAACGATTAGCGAATTAAGTCATGTGAATTCCAGGTAGCACATAATCCTGTGCTAATGGGCTGAAGCTGACAACAGCACATCTGTGTTACATGTCATCTGTACTAAAGCCACCTGAAGGGTTGTTTTCAAAAGCCTGTTTTATTAACAACACCACCACCACCACCAATACCACCACCAATACTACCACCATCACCAATACTACAACCATCAATACCACCACCTCCAATACCACCACCAATACCACCACCACCAATACCACCACCGCCAATACCACCACCACCAATACCACCACAACCGCCAATATCACCACCACCAATACCACCACCACGACGAACACCACCAATACCGCTACCACCACCACCACCAATACCACCACCACCAATACCACCACCTCCACCAATACCACCGCCTCCACCTCCACCAATACCACCACCAATATCAATACCACCACCACCAATACCACCACCACCAATACCACCACCACCAATACCACCACCACCACCACCACCAGTACCAATACCACCACCACCAGTACCAATACCAATACCACCACCAATACCACCACCAATATCACCAACACTATTAATACCACCAATACCACCAATACCACCACCACCAATACCCCACCACCACCAATACCAGTACCACCACCACCAATACAAATACCAACACCAATACCGCCACCAATACCACCACCAATACCAATACCACCAATAACAATACCACCACCACCAATACCAATGCCGCCACCAATACCACCAATGCCACCACCACCAATACCAGCACCACCAATACCTCCATCACCACAACCACCACTAATACCACCACCACCACCACCACCACCACCACCAATACCAATACCACCAACACCTCAGCGCCCTTTCGCTCACTAGTACTAGCAGGGGCACTGTACGAGGCCAGAGCTGCAGCCGAGACCATCCCTCCCTCCCTCCCTCCATGCCTGCCATAAAGCACAGCCCGCCCTGAACCAGGAGGTGAAACCAGATAGCAATGACATTACGCAATGCCACACTGCACACTCAAATCCCGAAAGGGGGAACCAAATAGACCCCCCTCCCGAGCTGCGACACTGTAATCACAGAGCGAAAGGTGTTGGAGCGCTTTGTTAGTGTTTATAGCTCAGATCATATGTAACTCTCACTTCACACTTTGTGTCTGTGTAATTTGCAACACTTACACATCTTCTTCACTGCACTATTTATCCCTACTTTGAAGACGTCGCAGGCCGGTCTCTTCCTCTGATATTTACAATCTAACAAGCGGTCGAGAAGGCCCTTTATTGCAATGCAATAGGTCTCGCATTTGCGAGAGTTTAAGCTATTAGTATTGTAAATGACAATGCCTTTTATTTAGGTTTTAAAACCCAAAACATAAATAAAAGGCATTGTCATTTACAATGCCAATAGCTCAAACTCGCATGAATGTGAGACCTATTGCATTGCAAATGCTTATTTTATTGTGTTGGGGGGTTGTAGGAGTGCATATTTCTCTAAGAAATGCAGTGCTAGGCTTTTGCCTTCTTTAGATAACTTATATCCCAAGAACAGGACACTGAGATAGGCAATTTGGTTTTTTGGAAGTTGTATATGGAGCCATTTTCAGCAAATCCCATGACAACGCGATTTACTCTGGCTAGATGTGTGTTGAGGTCATCATCCATATGGTATATGTCATCGACAGGGGACAATGCTTCTGGATCAGTTTCTTGTAGAATTGATGTTACACGGGCAGAGAACAAGCCTATTGAAAGTGGTATATCACATATGACAATGCAGTACATCTGTTAGTGTTATAAACAGCAGAACATCTCAGTTCAACAATCGCCCTGATTCAAGATAAAACATTTTTTGGAGCAATCCACCACAGTTGCGGCTGAGGAACTGTTGCATTGACCTCATCATCCCGACATATGACTACGCATCCCCTAAGCCAATGTCTGCTTAGCAACAAGCTAGCCCATGCCATCATCCCACCTGAACAATAGAAAGAAAAGAAAGGAAACCCTATAACAAACCAATGATATAAACCAACAGCAGCACATACCCTCAGTGGTATCCCCTCCCCACAACTCCCGGACTGTCGCCAAAGGGGAGGGAGAGGAGGGGGGGAAAGGGGAGGTGCAAACGCGACAGGAGGAGGGGGGAGACAGAGACAAGGAACACCAGGGGCCCTACCCATGTCGTCTGCATCTCCATCCACGACACCTATACACATGCACAGATACATACTCCAAGACCCTTGGTGGAAGTTCCTACGCTTTCGCAGCGAGCTCCACCAAGCCCATACCTAGTGTGATCTTAGGGGAGGCAGCAGGCACCGGCTTCTCGGCCACCAAACTTTCCAAAATATCTGCACACATTTCCAGGTCTCTCTCTGCATTCTTGTCTGTACGTACCAGTCGTAACTGCCGCTCTTCTGCCACCTCCCACTCGCGCACATCCGTCAACTACGTATGTGCCATGGGCGGATTGGGCTGTGTCCAGTGGATGGCGAGGCATCGCTTAGCCAATAACAACAGGTCAAACCTGTGTTTCATCTTGGCCCCTCACTTGGGGGTCGGGAGTACTCCCAAAAGGCAGTGTTTGATTGAGGCCTCCACCCGGGTATACGTGATCCCCTGTAGCACCTACAATACCTCCTCCCGATAACTCCATAGCCTAGTGCACTCCCAATTCAAGGGCAAGAATGTCACCGGCTCTACCCCGCATCTGCGAGACGCGGCGGTTCATGTTGTATTTAGCCTGTGTAACTGCTGAGGTGTTAAATAGGTGCAGTGTAAATAATGAAAGTGGGTGAGCTTGAATTGTGTGTTGCTGGCTACCTCCCTGACCAGAGCGCAGGCTCACCTCCACTCACCCTCTGTGAGACGTTCAGGCAGATCATCCGTCCACCTGTCACAGACCTCCGTCATGTCTGTCTTGCAGTCAGCCTTCAGGGCCTTATATACGCGGGATATCAGGCCTTTGGTGGAATCCGGGTCCAGCAGCAGCTTCAGCGTCTGCGACTCCACAGGGAAATCTATGCAGACCTCAAGCAGTGCGAGACACCTTGGCGTATTGCAGAAACTGGTCTGGCCACAGCAGGAACAACTTATGCGCCTCTCTCAATGCGAGGAAGGTGCCATTTATGTATCAATCACCAGCTGTGGTGCAGCCCCCATCATACCATTGCATCAGATCCATCACTGACTTTATCCGTCTGAAGCATGGCAGCCACTTTAGGGGCAGGAACCTGGCGTATGGAGCTCTACGCAACATGTGTGTGACTGCCTGCTCCCAGACCTCCGCTACCTGCCAGACAATAAATGGCCAGCCTTCAAGGACTCTTGCCCTTGCATCGGGCACCCAGGGAGGTCTGTTCTGGCACCCCACTCCTACAGCAGAGCCTTTTCCTCATTCTGGCTTTCTGCGCACCACTGTGCTGCGTATTGTAATAATCCAGCAAAATAGTACATCTGCAGATCCGGCAGACCCAGTCCTCCCAGCTTTGTGTCTAACTTCAGCACCTACAACTTCACCCTACTCCTTTTGCCGGCCCACAACAGGGATATCAGAAGGATGTTCAACCTGGTAAAGGTGGATCTTGGCATACGACATAGGGAGTTCTGCAAGACGTATAGGCAACACAGTAGTGACACCATCTTGCTCAGAGCTAACCTTCTCATCACAGACAGAAGCAGGTGGTTCCAAAAACAGATAGACGCCTCCAGGTTCTCGAGTACCCTACCCATGTTGAGGCCATAATTAGCCTCCAAAGTATGGGGCACTTGTATTCCCAGGTAACGGAAGTGATCACGCTCCCACTGAAGCCCCGTCACTAGGAGAGCAGCATGGTCCACCCGTACCAGCCGGGCCATGGGGAAACTCACTGACTTTTGTTCATTGATCCACAAACCCGATACCTCCCCAAATTCAGTCATGATCTCTAACAAAAGCATTGATCGATCGCTCCGGGTGGATAACAGAAATCAATGCATCATCTGCGTATATGGAAACCACATGGGTGCGTCCTCCCACCTTAACACTACATCGGGCCATGGTGCGGTGCAACCAAACGCCAAGGCGAAGAGTGGCAACAGGGGGCACCCCTACCTCATGCCCCGTTCAATGGGCATACACTCAGACACCACATTCCCAGTCCAAACAGGCGCCACAGATCGGGTAATAGCAACAGCACCCACGACAAATACCGGTCCCAGTCCTATCCTCCACAGCACCTCCCAGAGATATGCCCAGCTGAGTGTGTCAAAGGCTTTTTCGATATCTAACGCCATCACCGCAGCCTTCAGATCCATGTCTGCCACCGCGTGTAACACGTGGGACTGCCTTCGCAGCTTCATTTGTGTCCCCCTACCCGGAATAAACTTGCACTGGTCTTCGTGTACCAAATGGGTCACCACCCCACCTAATCGTGTCACCAGGGCCTTCGCCAGGAACTCGGTGTTGACTCTCAGCTTGGACATAGGCCAAAACGAACTCAGGTCAGTCAGGTCCTTACCATGTTTTGGGAGCATGCCAATTTGAGCCTCCAGCATGGATTGCAGGAGCAAATCGTTGTGCCTGGACTCCTAAAGAGACTCCACTAGGCGGGGCACCAACAGCCCTGTAAATATCTGGTAGTACTTTACTAGAAGCCGTCAGGGCCCGGAGCCTTGAATCGTGCCATATCACGGACCGCCTCCTGCAGCTTCTCCACCAAGAGCTCCTCCTCCAGTCCCTACCCCTCTGTGAGACAAGGGAGTTCCAAGTCATCCAGGAATTGCCGGGCTTCTACCAGGCGATCCTATGTCCCCGCACTGTAAACCGCAAGGTGGTCCAGCAGGAGCGAATTGATGCCTGCGTGTGTTCCGACCACGGTGCTGCCCTGTCACTTCAGTAATAGGATCAGCGGGGTGGGCGTACACATATCAGCAACCATGCCAGCATCCTCTCTGACTTATCCCCCTTTCAATGTAGCCGCTGTCAGTAGGCACGTCGGACCAGACAATCCAGCCTATCTCATATTTCCCCAATTCATCACTGCGCTGTCAGTAAAGCCTCCTGCTGCTCCCCACCCACATGTGCATTCCATTGAAGGTCCGCCAGAACCCTCTCATTCCCAGTCAACTCCGTCTCAAAGCAGAGTTGCATTACGCTAATGCGGGACATACATTTCCCACATGTCACTAAATTCGGGGTGTCCCACTCCTCCCCTTTCCTCCCCATTGACAACCAGTTAGTCTCGAAGTAGCAGCTGGTCACATCCCAGAGTTCCTCCCGATAAAGTGTGTCTCCAACACTTCCTGGCAGAGGCGCCACAAGGGGACCATCAGTCTAGTTACACTCATGTCCCACTCCAACAATAGCGATGCGTGGTCTGAAAGGACTCTACCCAGGATATGAAAATTCAGTATGGCACCCGCCAGGTATCCCGACACCAGATATCTGTCAAGACAACTATACGTCTCATGTGTTGGTGTGTAGCGTGTGTATTCCTGTAGCCCCAGGTGGGTCGCTCGCCACATATCCATACATTGTAGTCGTTCCATCACGGCTCGCAAGGCGGTCAACATATTCGGTTTTGTGCGAGCCCACAGCGGATGCTAATCTAACTGCCCATCTAACACGCAAATGAAATCCCCAGCCCACAGCAGAGTGATTCCGACATAAGGAAGCAGTTCCCTTTCCAATTCCAGGTAGAGTCCTCCGTCATCGATATTCAGTGCATACACATTCAACAGATATTGTTCCACATCATCCAGTAGAACACATAACAAGAGGTACCTTCCCTCGATGTCTGCCTTTAAGCCACAAATGTGAAAGGGAACCTGTGCGGCCACCCCCGTCATAACCCCACTGGCATAGTTGGAATACGTGGCAGAGTACAGCTGCCTCCTCCATTTCCGATGCACCTTGTGTACTTCACTCTCCATCAAATGTGTTTCTTGTAGCAGTGCAAAATGTATATCCTGCCTGTGCAGATAAGTCTGTATCCTATAACGTTTCACATACAAACTGAGCCCACGGACATTCCTGATCACCAACTTAAAGTTTGTCATCATCCTACTGCAGTACGCTCCCCCCACCCCCATCCTCCCTCAACACCACTATCCCCTGCATTTACCACAACCATTCGACCTCACTGCCACTGCTGTCCAATCCCAACTGTAACAATATACTTCAACCCACCCACCGGGTAAACAGACAAAAAAACAACCTGTGCCTCCCCAAACATCTCAATCCCCATAAGACCCACCCCGTTGACAAAGCCTCACTCACCCTCTTCACATCAAAGAAGCAAACAAATAACTAACTCAACTATCTCACTCAAACACACCAAAAACACACAGTCTCAATATGTATCTGGAGGGTGTACACCTGGTGCTGGCCACAGCCGCTCCCAAGCGCCTCACTTTCGCACCCACACTTGCCCACTCACTCAACACTCACCTACCCAAATACCAACTCCATTACAAACACGTAACACTACCACAACTAATCACTTAAAACTCAGTAATCCCCAATAGGTAAGACCACAGTGGGGGAGTGGCCATGCCTGTTTATTAAGCATCCACTGCTCACACTGGAATGCCAAGACCGTTTCCATGAAATGTATAGTTCAGAAAAACAGGCTGTGTGTGTGGGAACCCAGCTCAGACTTACAGGCTCTACGGCTCACGAGAAAGGCCATTCCAGTCACACCTCCAGGTAATGTTCCCTCAGCATTCAGTGCATGGCATTGCAGCATCTGGATGCCCCGTGGCCGTGATCTACTCTACCAAGTCTGCCACGCTTTTGTCCAAATTGGTGGTAGTCATCGCCTCCACGAGCTCCCTTGCCTCCTCTCTCTCTGACCTCTGATGCTCTAGGTTCAGCATACCATTGCGGTGGGCCACCACCCAGGCGGAGGACCGGGAGGCCACCCCACCACGTCGTCTGCATTTCCTCTCTGACCTCAAGTGGCATGTGTCCTGGGCTCAGTCCCTGGAGCATGGAATTCGACCCTCTCCCCGTACCTCCGGCCAGTCTCAATCTGCTTTGGGAGTGTCAAAGAAATGCGTAGTCAGCATGGAGCACCTTTATCATCGCTGGGTAGAGAAGCATGTAGCGCAGGCCCATCCCTTCAGTTTTTGTTTCACCCCCTAAGCACATCCGCATCAGCTGCACCTGCCATGTATAGTCCGGAAAAAATGCAGCTCACATGGTTCTCGAAGGTCGGATCTCCAGCCTGTTGGACCACCTGCAGAATGGCATCCATGTCCCTAAAATTGAGTATTTTCACAATTATCATGCACGGGGGTGCCCCCACGGGTGGCCTCGGCACCTGGGCACGGTGAGCCCGTTCGATCACAAACAGGGAGGACAATTTGGCAGATGGGATGGTCTCTGTAATCCAGCTTTCAAGAAAGAATTCCAGGGTCTGCCCCTCCACACCCTTTGGAAAGCCAACAAACAAGAGATTACAATGTCTGGAGTGACCCTCCACGTCCTCAGCTCTGTGTTCCAGCATGGCCATCTTTGCCGAAAGGTCAGTCAGTGCAGTCTTCAAAGTGGAGACTTCCTCCTGGAGTTTGGTCACATCCTGTTCTTTGGCCAGTGAACCTTTCTGCCAATTTACGCAGGTCTACTCGCAGCAGGCCAATGTCCAGAGAGACGCATCTATCTTGGCTTGCACCGCTGAACTGGATGCCTCAATTGCATCAAGGATTTGAGCTCTGGTGAGACCCTGCGGCTCACCTCGGTCCTCTGCATGATCCTCCCGGAAAGGTTCTCCCCTCACACTCGTCCCAGGGGGCCATGAATTGGTCCATCTTGGTCTGCTCCACCCCTCGCTGCGGCCTGTCCTTTCCCACTGCACTGCAGTAACTCAAGGCGAGAGGGAGCGAGCCAGACCACAACACCCTGCATCCCCTGCCGCTCAACCACGATCACGCTTAGCTGGCCACTAGTAAGTGTCTCTGCAGGCAACGCTGCACTCACCGATCTCACACAAAGCAACGCAGGCTGAGAAGTGCCCCCAGCACCAGTCCCCCAGCTCCACCAGGATGGGGTGGGTCAGGCCTCGGCTTTCCCAATCTTTAGGCCATTCCAACAGGCAATGCACCCCCAGGGGATTTGGCAGCAGTCTCCCTGTTGCCACTGGGCATCCACCTCACCTTCAACACCCAGTGAGGGATAGAAGTAAGCACATTCCTCAGCTGGCCCCTGCCTCACCTCTCAGGAGGGGATGGGAGGGATGGACATGGCACTCTCCCGGCCCAGTTGTAGCCCTCTGTCTGCCAGGTAGCCTCCTAGAAAAATGCTAAAAAAAAGCATAAAGAACAGAGGACGGACGGAATGCTGAACAAATCAAACATTCACCCCCAGTCACAGACCTGGGTTTAATCGGTTATTTTTTTCTCACCATGCCACCTCAGTTTGGACCCCTCCATATGCAAATCAGTCTTGACCCTGGGCCTCATGGGAACAGTCCACTCCGAACTGCCAAGCCGAACAGGAGGGGCATCGAGCTCAGATGGCAACAGTTCAGCCAGAACTACCAGGCCAGGTCCTTCCTGCATCAGACACAAGCACCCTGGGACCAGTCTTGGGTTATCACCCCTCATCAGCCAGGCTAGCTTAAATCCAGGGGCACAGTGAGCACGGGACCCATGTCTGGGCATACCCTTCCCACTTAGGGTGACAAAAGTAAAAAGAACAGAAGACAGAATGCTGAAATGTGGCGGGCTCTCCCGACTCAAAACATCTGACTCTGAGGGACCACTTCAGTGTCCCCCAAATGCTCCCCGGCAGTTTGCTAGTCATCTTGGGGAGAAGATATGGGGCATCCCCCAGTCTGCATCAGTAGGGAAGCCAGGGTTATCCCTCGCTGGTGCTGCAACTCCCACCACGGGCCGCCAGCCGAAGAGTCAATTGCGCCCTGCAGTGGGCCGACCTCAAGGCTCCGCAGGGCAGGATGGGCACTCCTCACAGGGCCAATGATGCTGGGTCCTCCAGCTGCAACCTCTCGATCACGTTGCCGCCCTTCGCAAGCAGCGGCACAATAGCCCGCAGCAGGCAGTATTTAGAGGGCTCAGTACTGCAGGGCCAAGCTGTAGGCGCCGCCGGTTTCTTCAAGGGTCCCACACCGGGGGGGTAGGGAGGGAAAAGACGAGCCGCTCATCAACCACCCGAAAACTAAACTTGGGCCTCGCAGGGTGGGCACTTTCCAGATTGCCACAGGCTTCCATCTGCGTTTATCAGTGGTCCCAGCTCCTCCTCTTCTGCTTCCGGGGATCATGAGCCACCTCACCCTGTTCTGGGGTACCTCCTCAGCGCTCGTTCGCTGTGCCTCTCGCTGGCTTCAGCACGGCAAAGGTGCCTGGGGGCCTCCTCCTGCTACAGTACGGCCCCAAGCAGCCAAGATGCATCAGCCAATGGTGGTCAGGCCGTCAGTCCTCACAGTTCAGCCGCACCTCGCCACCCCAGGGTTCGTCTTCGTGGCACGGCAACAGGCTGCAGCGTCCACGGCCTTGCATAGGACTCACAATGCTTACAACTCCCTCAAATGGCACACGGGCCCTGCCACTGCGGCACCGCCCACAAATGCATCTGCTGGTGCACCACAGCATCAGAAAGCCACGTGGAAATCTTCCATGTGGCAATAAACCAGGATTAGGAAGGATCTTCATGGGGCAGGATGGGAGCTACAAAAGCTACCTCATGGCGGAAATCTTGCCAGGTCACGCCCCCTGCCATTTGAAATATCTAATGTTTTGTATTTTTTGTGCACAATGCTGTTCATTAGTGCTGAGCTGTGTGCATTTTGTAATGCAAATGTGCATGTATGACTGCTTAACCCTTTCGGTGCTCATGACGGAATGGTTCTGTCATGCGCACCAGTGCTCCTGTGCTCATGACGGAACCATTCCGTTGTGAGTACAGGGGCACAAAATCCCTCTGCTGCAGACAGCAGAGGGATTTTCTTTTTTTTTTTTGTTGGCCTCAGGAGGTGGGGAAGAGCTTCTATTTCCAATGCAATAACGATCGCGTGCATGGCGCGCTGACGTCATTATATTGAAAATGTAACTGAAAATTTGTTTCAATTTCATTGTTTCGGTGCTCGTGGGGCTATCTCAGCCCCCGAGCACCGAAACACTTGGGAGAGGTATCATTGGAAAGGGGAGAATCTCCCGTTTCTAATGGTACCCTTCCCTAGTGGATCCCTGCTTGAGGTTTGCTCAGGAGGGCGATCCCCAAGCAGGGATCCATCCACTAGCCACCAGGGAGGGGGGAGCGGCCCCTTGGGCAAGGGCCTTTGCTCCCCCCATTAAATTTTGCCACAGCAAGTCTTTTTGCCCCCCCCTGGGGAGCAGATGAGGGCAGTAGCCTCCAATCTGCCCCCCGGGGGGGGCAGAAAGCACCCTAGACGCCAGGGATTATTATTTTATAGGCCAGGGGGGGGCTGCCCAGAATAGGCAAGCCAATGCCCCCACCCTACCCCCCCCCCCCCATAGAAGGCAAAATACTTTCGGCCCCCCCCCCTGGAGGCAGATTGGGGTAATAGTTTTCAGAAATGTGTGCGTTTGGTAGGCTTACCTAGATGGCCGGCACATTTGTCCTACCACCCAGCATTCCCCTTGTTCTCCCGAGTAAAGTGATACCTCACTTGTGTAGGTGGGCCAAAGGCCTGTGACTGGGAAGGGCCAAAAACATAGGGATTAAGGGTATAGCACCGCGAATTCTAAGCGCTACAAAAAAAAACAAAAACATTTTTAGCTGATTCTGCATTGGACAGCCACGGTATAATGTTGGGGCTTGTGCAAGGGCCCACTCTGTGGCATATGCATGTTTAACTCCATCAGGAACGAGGATGGAGGACGCCAGTATATTATTCCCCATGTGAGACTTTTCTAACAAACTCAGGTGGCCAATCCCTTTCAGCCAAGAGAATATCATGTGTCAGAGTAACATTTAAAAAAAAAAAGGAATTTAATGGTGAAGGATATATCACCTTCAATTTGGATGTCCAAATCATATAATCTACCTGGAGAGTTAACTATCTGATCTGGTGTTTCCACCTGAAACAAAATCATTAGTTGCTCTCATCCTCATCATAAAAATCTTTACTCGGTTGACCAAAGCAACCATAAAAGAGCACAATAAATAATACAGGAATCTGATTAAAACACATATAGAATACAAGATAAAAGAGTCCAATGAATCAGGATAAAACAACATATGCAGTAAATCAGTAATCAGTCAAATGTTGAACGCCTGGACATTCAGGCAGCCAGTAAAAAACTGACCACTGCAAATAAAGCGTGATCATTAGCGAAGCATCTGCAAGTACACGACGGCTGTGTGTACCTGAGTAAAATGTAAAGTTTTTAACAGAGGAACTAAAATCTGCTTCCTAGTCCTGCTGAAATAATCACAGAACATAACAAAATTCAAGGTGAACTGCGGAGACAGATTGTCGCAGGGCAACTTGCATCCTGATTGAACCCAACCATAAGGTAAAGCCAGGAGATCAGATAATTGACCGAATTGAAACCTTGCCAGTAAAAATCCGTCTTGCCTGTTGGTGACCTGAGCTAGATAGTGCTCCATACCCTGGACTGTCTTTAAAACCATGTGGTCTCTCACTAAGGTTTCATCAATTCAGCCTCTTCACGGGTTAAACAGGCCCGCTCAAGAAACAAGTCTTTTACCACCTTTAATTCTCGAAATGAAAATAAATGAGGGTTCAAAAATATGTCCACTCTCCCTATGGAGGCAAGACCTGCCTTCACATGGCTAACCAAAGGATTCTATGCGCAGAGTCAGGGGACAAGCAATCCGATAAAATCAGTCTATTGAGCTGTAAATCCACCCTTGTCCAGATCATTTTCAAGCAAAGTAGAGTACTGAGAGTGACTAAAGTCACTTATACGATAGCAGCCAGGTTCTAAATGGACTGAGAAAGCCGGGATGCATTTTGGGACCTGGACCAGTCACCTTAACATTTTTTATTTTATATCCTGGATTCTGCCCGTCTTTGTGTACCCCCAGATCTCGCTACAATACCAAGTCTGAGACACACTTTTAGGTTGGTAGATCTTAAGTAGGACATGGTGCGACCATGAGCCTAACCTACTTGCAAAACTAAAATGGTAGTAGTGGTTTAGAAGAACGCACATCTAAATCTACACAGTACAGGGAATGTATATCAAATTCTTTGTCATTCTTACACAGATATAAATGGTGCTATAAAAGTGCACAAGCACCCTACTACCATAGGTGCCTAGAACATGGTGGTATAAAATACCTCCATGTAAACATAAGAAAACTTAGTACCCAAGCACTCAGAAAGAAGTCCAAATAAAGTAAATTGAGTTATATAGATTAGCTTGTCTTGAACAATGTAGGTTCAAATGAAGGACAGGATTCAGCAAGATGTATTGTTCCGTAGGATATATTCCACATAGAAACAGCCAACACGTGTTTCGTCACAGTGATGTGACTTCTTCAGGGCTGTAAATGTATACATACAAAGATAGTTTTTACTTTCAATGTATTACAACATTATTCATTACATGTTTTTCATGTAGTGAAAATGACCAAATTAAAATATCCCAAGACAAAGAACGAACCTTTCAAATCCCGTACGTGGTTATAGGGTGAGGACCGAGACCACAGAAACACAATGAACACCCAAAGGAAGGGGGAGGGATTTTGAAAAGAAAGGATGTGAGTAAAAAGATATCAAAGTCCCTAAAGTGAAGGTTTGCCTAGAAATGCGTGCGTCTTTTAGAAACACCAACAAAGCGTGTTAAAAAGTGAAGTAGAAGGAAAAACATATGAAAGACTATTACTAACCTAAAATGTAGTTCGACCAACAGTAAATAAACATCCAAAGTAGTCAATAAAGTAGTCAGGGCTGTATAGGGTTAGAATGACGAAAAAGCTTAGTTAGAGAAATTACTCTATTTTTTTCAAAATTATATACTGAAAGAGTGAGTTTAAATAAAAATTATATATACCGATAAAACTTCCGTAAGTCCAATTAATATGATTTCCAACGTATAGGACGGATGTCTAAAAGGTTCCTGCTGAAATGTATGTTAAATCGCTTCACTAATAGAGTCAAAAGAGTCCAATTCATAGAAACAAGTATGTCAGATCTGCATATGTCACTTCCTTGATTTATCAATATAAGTCCTTAGACATCCTGAGTATAAGTAACCTTGATAAGTTTCCTGTTAAGAAAATTATATGTTCGCTTTCGTCAAACGCTGGCTCATGAGTTCCGGGACGCTAGGAAGATACGCGGTTGAAAGTTTTTTTGCTCAGGTAAGAAATTACTTGTTGTGGCTTGCCGCAATTTTTACTCATAATATAGTCAGTCACAATTTTCGAAGAGTAGAAGGAACCGCCCTTTCGGGTGCAGTTCTTGTGACAATATTTTCCGAAAGTGCCGTGCCCAACTTTTCACTCTAGAACAGACGCACTGACCCGTAACCGGGTGAAACGTTTAACCATAGTACTTTTTTCCGTTTACCTGTTCCCCCTTTTTTTGGATTAGATTACTCAACAATTTTATCACCAGTAATTTTCGGGAGATCTCCTACATACATATTAATGTAATATGGAGTATTCTCCCTGATGTAGTTACATTAAAGGGAGATAAGTCCTTATACTTCGATCTACATAAAAGGTACAATATTGGTTTTTATTCAAACTTATATTTTCATATAATTTTCTTAACAAGAAACTTATCAATGTTACTAATACTCAGGATGTCTAAGGACTTATATTGATAAATCAAAGAAGTGACATATGCAGATCTGACATACATGTTTCTATATATTGGACTCTTTGGACTCAATCAGTCAAGCGATTTAACATACATTTCGGCAAGAACCTTTTAGACATCCGTCCTATACGTTGGAAATCATATTAATTGGACTTACGGAAGTTTTATCGGTATATATAATTTTGATTTAGACTTACTCTTTCAGTATATAATTTTGAAAAAAATTGAGTAATTTCTCTAACAAAGACTTATCATTCTACCCTAGACTGCTCTGACTACTTTATTGACTACTTTGGATGTTTATTTACTGTTGGTCGAACTACATTTTAGGTTAGTAATAGTCTTTCATATGTTTTCCTTCTACTTCACTTTTTAACATGGTTTGTAGGTGTTTCTAAAAGGCGCACGCATTTCTAGGCGAACGTACACTTTAGGGACTTTGATATCTTTTTACTCACATCCCTTCTCTTCAAAATCCCTCCCCCTTCCTTTAGGTGTTCATTGTGTTTCTGTGGTCTCGGTCCTCACCCTATAACAACGTACGGGATTTGAAAGATTCTTTCTTTGTCTTGGGATATTTGAATTCGGTCATTTTCACTACATGAAAAACATGTAATGAATAATGTTGTAATACATTGAAAGTAAAAACTATCTTTGTATGTATACATTTACAGCCCTGAAGAAGTCACTTCACTGTGACGAAACATGTGTTGGCTGTTTCTAAGTGGAATATATGCTACGGAACAATAAATGTTGCTGAATCCTGTACTTCATATGAACCTACATTGTTCAAGACAAGCCAGTCTATATAACTCAATTTACTTTATTTGGACTTCTTTCTGAGTGCTTGGGTACTAAGTTTTCTACTTGCAAAACTGGCCACGGCTCCATTGATTTTAATAATATCCGCACGCTTTCCCTCCAGCATGGGATTCCACTTAATCTTGTCATAAAAAAGCACCCCTAGATAGGGAAATAACAAAACTTTGCCTAGAGTGTGTGGGCCCAAGTTAAAGGTTTTAGAATTAGTGGATCGTCAGCCTAATGTCATGGGATTTGGAGAAGTTCGCCGTCAGGTCCAGACTGACCATGAAGGCCACAAATTTGTCCAGAAGAAGCTGCAGCTCCCTACCGTACGGGCCAGGAGGACAGCATCATCAGCATACAACAATACCAGCAGTGATCTAGTGCCTACTCTTCGGCAATTTACCTTAACCGAGAGAAGGGCTTTTCGAACCCCATTAACATAGAAGGTGAACAGGAATGGGGCATAGCTGCATCCCTGCTGGACTCCCCTGCTGGTCGGGAAGGATCAGGTACGGGCAGCACCATTTGAAAAGCGTACTGAAGCAAAGGTGTCAGAATGAAGAATTGCCAATAAAGCCAGTATACTCGGGTCTATCCCTAGCTCAATTAACATGGACCATAATTTCTCACGATTCACCCTGTCAAATGCGGATGTAAGGTTCATAAATGCCAGGTGGAGGGATTCTGACTACTGTGTACTTGTAAATAACTAGCTAAAGATTCAAACACTGGTCAGAGGTGGACCTACCCGTCCTAAAACCATATTGAACATCTGACAATATGTCGTTATCCTCCACCCATGCCAACAACCTATTAAGAATTACCCTCTCAAGGACCTTTACAACCACATCAATCAGGGAGATAGGGCGGTGACACTGGGGGTTGTCCATATCACCCTTCTTAAACAAAGGCCCAATAACAGCCGTTGATCAGGAGGGCAACACCCCTCCACGCGCTGCTGCGTTCAGTACTGTGTCAGAAGGGAACCCCAAAAGTCAGTATCATCCAGAAGTAAGTCCGGGAGAATGCCGTCAGGACCGGGGGCCTTGCTTTGTGTAAGCGAGCTAGTGCCCGCCGTTACTTCATCCAGGGAAAAGAACATAGGGATCCTTACCTTCACGGTGTATAGCCTAGCCTCTCC
This sequence comes from Calotriton arnoldi, assembly GCA_963921515.1. NCBI lineage: Eukaryota > Metazoa > Chordata > Amphibia > Caudata > Salamandridae > Calotriton > Calotriton arnoldi. Next base: position 7,193,277 of record CAWUFW010000014.1, on the reverse strand, counting down.
CTCCGCTGTCTCCCCGAAAGTTATAGACTCCTACAAATTGGTCAACCCATTGGGGCTTGAAGATATGAGTGCATATTGCTGGGCCCAACCCTTACCTAAAGCAAGGCCTATGTACAACCCTCCAAATAAGAGAGCTGTCTCCATTCTCGGTTGCCTGGGTGAGGTCTTCCCATGCTAATTCCTGCAGGGCATGTTTTCGCTTGCCTATCGCCCGCCGATATGCCTGCCTACAGGCTACTAGAAAGCACCTAGCTCATGTGACCTGCTTCAGTGCCGCCTTCAGCTGCCGAAGACTCCTAGAGCAGTCTCTATTGAGCCACTTGGGATCCCGCCCACCTGTATGGGTTTGAAGTACTGACAGAAGAGACAAAACTTTGTGAGCAATACCCTCTAACGCTGTCAGGATATCCTTATCAGGGTCATCTACTTCCAAACAGGTGGCAATCTTCTGAGCACAACCAGATAATAAGGACTCTTTAAAGTGCATCGGGTCCACCTGGGACCAGTTAAGTCTCCTGCCTTGATCAACACGAGAAAACTTATTATGAACCCCTGACCTTGAGTTAGCAGCAATCATAACCCAATCTAATACTAAGGACAAGGGATTATGATCACTAAATGGGATGTGGATGATACTGAAATCAGAAATATACAAAAAGAGGGGAGCAGAGACAAAGATAAAATCAATAATTGAGGTACATCCCCTACCCTTGAAAGTTGGGACAATACAGGGATTTGGCGAGTTGACCAATTTATCCAGCGCAAACACAAGGTTGTGTGATTTAAGAATCGAACTAAGCTTCAAGCCAACTTTCAAGTGAACAAAATGAAGCCCTCCAGACAGCATACATTTTGAGATAGAAGCGTCAGACACTAATGGGCTTTCACACAGATGGCAACTGAAGTCCCTCACTAACATAATGAACTCACTCCGTTTACCAGCCACGATATCTATCCTGGATGTTAATTTCATATTTAAACCTTGGAGGCTGGAGGCCTTATCAGTTCCAATATTAGCATTATAAAAATTTACCAGTAAAATATTAGCAAATCCTGGTAACAACATCTTTAGCCCCTCCATCGCCTGAGCCCCCCAGTGCAGGTCGACAACAAACCCACTCAGTTCTATTTCCAGGCTCTCCCTACCACAGGGGCTAATTGATATGAGAGGTTCACGGGTAAAGGCTGTCAGGTTAGCATTTGAGTCCCCCCCCTGATGCCCCTGCCACATCTGTGACAAGAAAAGACGTCAAACCTTCTCAGGTTTGTAAAAGAACCCCAAAGGGAGAACTGCAATGCCCTGTGGGTCAAAAGGCCTGTGTTTAGAAGCAGCCAGAACGTGTGACACAACCAAGGGATTATCAAAATTTACCACCATACAGTCCCCCTCCCACTTCTTGCTGTCGCTGCCCACCCAACTGACTCTACGAGCCATGATACTGGACTTGGAAATCCCCATGCTTACATGGAAGTGCAGGTTAAACCAATGCACCACCTTATGTTTTAATTCCTGGAAAGATTCAGGTACAGGACTAGCGTGGGAAGGGCCATTCCTCATAACCACAACATATGGGGGTCACCTCAGGAGGCAAATTAAGCACATCCCCATTAGAAACTGGCTGAGGGGGAACTGAGACCCAAGAAAAGCCCACCTCCGTATGAGACACTTGGGTCTGGGGAACTACAGAGATATTCTTAAGGCCCCTAAGAGGCTCAGTGGGACACACTTCAATGATAGGTACAACCTGGGCCCCAATGGTACTATGGTATGGCCCCCTGGGACAGGGGCCACGGGGGGCTAACTCTGAGGAAGAGGCCGACCCAGACTGCAAGGTTCTCCCAGAATCAAAAAAAGGCACAATTTCAGAAACTCAGGACTCGACATTAAGTCTGGACAGAATTGGGTCAAGCATGGTGGTTAATACCGCCTTAAACTTGGAAAGCACATACGTGATGAAGAGTTCCCCCTCTAAGGGACAAGAAGGGTTAGGTTCGTCCCGAGCATCCCCATGAACTTGGGGACTTCTTGGACCCTCTGCACCCCCACCTCTCCTCCGCTTACAGCTAGGGCTAATTGGGCAGGGAGAGATTAAGTCCCGATCTGTGTACCTCTGGCCCATAGCTACCCCGGTGCCCCCCCCAAACAATGCACACAGATCACTCAGTCTCTCCGCCCTTCTTTGAATCTACGGAGAGAAAGGTGGGCGAAGGTGGCAGCAAGAGAGCAGAGGGGAAATACCTCTTGGCAATGACATCCTTCTTTCAGCCAGCTTGATTGTCTTGGATACCACCGACACTACTCGTGTTAAAAAAACCCTCAACTGTGGAGACACGGGGTGCAGTGGGCAGGGTAGATTTCTTAGGTGTGGGAGCTTTTCTCTTCCCCATAATGATGCCTCTTCAGCTATACAGCACACCTTAAGACAGAAGCCCCAAGAGCTAATATAACCCCAGGGATGCCCAATTTAACAAGCTGGTACAAACAAAACCTGCCCCCCTATTGGTCAGTTACCAAGGCCACAAATGTCAAGGCAGTGAGTCAATCGTCTGCAAACCCCGTAAAGTATAAAAACAAATGACAGCGACAATGCTATAGTTGTACCCAGTTCTAGACGATAAAGCTTAGCAGCAAAATACCAGGTGCACTAAACCGTCGAGAGCCATGGATCAAAAAGGGCGCTCAGCTTGCCTCAAGAATCCAGAGGAACTCCAGAGCAGGGAACATCTAGCCCACACCAGGTCAACTCCACGGCGGGATCCCTCCAGCGCACCAACACAAGTCTTGGAAGACAAGCCATAGGGGGGTGGCCTGCTCTGCTTTTTCCTGGCTCCGACAGGCGCAGGATGGGTCCCTGGCTTTGCCCAGGCTCGTCCCGTGCTGCGGGACTGCAGCGCACCTTAAGTAGTGCAGATGAGCCTCAGGTGATCTGGCAGAGGAAGTTGTGGGACATATAGTCCCCAGTGGAAGAGGAAACGTCTGCGGTGGATTCCTACCATGTGGTGCCTATGTCCATGATGTAGACTCCCTCGTAGTGGCAGCAAATGAGCAGGTGAAGTCTCACCCCAGAAACAACTAACAGGCTGGTAAAATGCAGCCCCCGAGATGCAAGACTGCAAGACACCTTAACTAGCGCAAATGAGCCTCAGGTGATCTGGCAGAAGGGGTTGTGGGACATGTAGTCCCCAGTTGCAGCAGGAACATCCGCAGCGGCTTCCCCCAGGTGGAGCCTGTGACCTTGATGTAGACTACCTCATAATGGAAGCTAAAGAGCAGGTAAAGTCTCGCCCCAGAATCAACTAACATGCCAGTAAAATGCAGCCGCCAGCCACCAGAAACTCTTGAAAATTCGGTGAACTCTTGTGACCTCTGCCACATTGTCTAGCGGAGTCTGTGCCCACTCCTGGTTCCGAAGCAGCATCCTCAGTATGTGTGGCATATTTAAGGGAAATACCTGCCACTTTATTCTTTTTGAATTGTGGCTTCCGTTGTGGAAGTTTTTTTCCTTTTTTATGATGATGTCAGAGGAGCATTGCGAGTCCATTTTCGGTTCTGATACATATCAGGCTGTTTAATTGTTTCACGATTACACGAAGTATAGCATTTTTCAGACGACTCCGGGTGCAGCGATCCTCCCCTGTGACTTCGTTTTTTCTTTAATTTTTTTGTTTATCTTAGCTTTTTTAGAAGAGACTGGTGCCTCTTTTGAGTTATCCTTTTCAGAATTTCCCTTCAGTTGTGGTTTATTAGATCTGGCTCCCACATTATCTCGACCTATAGATGTATAGGTTTCAGTAATAATTTTGGGTAGGTCGCGCTCCTGATCTACTAACAGAATCTGCGCGAGGCGTTGGCGTACTGCCAAAGCTGCTGCTTCCCCTTTAATGTTGCTTAAAATTATTGAGGCTACTGTAGCATAATTAACAATAACTTTCATCCCCAAATCCAGGACAGGGGCAGCCCTGTATACATTTTGAATCTGCTTTAGCACTTCAGGCAAAACCGCTATGGATGGTGTACCATGCGTGATGGTATATATTGCAGCAAAAACTGTGCTCCAAGTGGCACATCCATCTACCAGGGAAACCATCCCTAAAGGTAGGCACGTTGTGAGAATTCTGTGTTTATATTGGAGTCCCATAGTGGGAAATACTGCTTCAAGCTGATTTGGTTTTTGTGCAATCCAGAACAGAATTTCTTCCTGTCTGGTGGGAACCTTACCCATTATTGCGTTAATAGTAACTGGAATAATTGCAGGAATTCCAAAATGCAGCTGTGCAGTGTGAAGAGGCCTTGCTGGGTTTGTTATTGTTCGCATAACGAACTGTGTTAAGCGTCTGTATAGTCTAACTAGACAAGTGTACAATGCTCTACTACTGTCACTGCTCCTAATTGTGGATATGGTGCGTAGCCGGCTAAGATTGGCCATGTTGCCCCGTCATTGCTAAGGGAACCCAGTCGTACATTTACTAGTGGATGTGGTAGGCGCATTGGAACCAATTTATGTGTACCCCACATGTTAATGGTATTTCTAGGTCTTCATAGGCTCTGTATTGGCCTGGTATAGGTGCTTCTGTGTATGTATGGAATATACTAGTGTTGGCATCTGCTGCAGAAAAGGTGACCCATTAATAGAATACCTCTATTTTATATGCTTTGTGGGCCTCTACCACAAAGGTAACATATCCTCCAGTAAGAGGAAGCCCTTGCTGTAACATCTGTGTTACTGCATGTACGTAATTTAGTGGAATAACCACAGGTACTGCATTCACCATTTTAAAGAATGGAATTCAGAGAAGGGAAAAATATGGTGGGGGTGATCCTTTTTAAAGGTTCAAGTTTGAACAACCTACAGACAAAAATAGGGTTCTCTATTTAGCAGAGGCCGATTATTCCCCAACACCACAGATGTCTCCTTATAAGGTGACTAGGGGCTTTGGGCACACATAAGAACTACTCAGGAGACCAATTAAATAAGTACCTGACGTATAACGTTGGTGGCACCATGTCGTACGGTTCCTACTAATCAAGCAGGACTGTGTGTTCAGACAACATATGTGTCAAAATATGGGGACTGAGTCCATGCATATCATCAGAATATGCTGGCCTAATTCCTGACTGGCTCACAGTGCGCCATGTAGACCCCTAAGCCTGACAGGGTAACGGATAGTGTCTGCAACCTTGGGACATGACCACTGACTCCCTTTAGGCATGCCCAAAAGGAGACACAAAAAAAATACACAAATTGGCATTTCAAACATTTATTGAAGCAATTGGATTCCTGTGTAAAAGACATGAGCTGCAATTATCAGTAGAAGGAAACAAAGCATTGTTACCAGTATTGCAAGAATGGTGAAGACGGTGAATAATTCAACCATTATAACGTTGCAATGATTGAATGAATATATATATCAATCATAAGGATAATCCTACCTATCACTAACTATACTATAGAGAGCATAGTAAGTGCATTTGCCAGGTCTCTTGGAGCAGCTTAACTCCCCATTTACATGTATGTGCGATATATCAGGGAGCCAGTCTGGTGCAGAACAAGTCGCCGTTCTTTTCAGGATAGTGATGCAAGTCAGCAGGGCTGGCAATCAGTCACAGGTGAACGTCCAGGATAATCCATGGAAGTGCTCCTCTGACGAGCCAAAGATCCGAAGCAGCTCATATCATCAAAACCGGTTCCGTTCGCACTGTGTCTGAGGTTTTTTGTCAATGTTATTGTCTTACCGATTCAGAGAGGTCTCTAAACAGACAACAAACTACAAGGGCAGCGGGCACTGTGTACTTTATCCTTGAAGAGGATGTACAGTGTTGTGATAAAATGTTTACGAAGAAATGTGCGTTGCAAGCAGAATACTTTCGATGTACGTTATCACGTACGTGCAAAGTATGTTGAAAGTCACCGTCCAAAAACACGGGAACTTGAAAAAAGGAAGCTTTTGTGCATGGGCCCTGTTGAAACCTACACCAAAATCCCAGCAGACCTCTGAGGAGCGACAGCCTTAGCTAGACAGATCTAGAGTCTAGAAGCCAGCCTTAAGGACCTGCGGGCTATAGGACAGTTCAGAAGAACAAGTTACTTACCTTAGGTAATACTTTTTTGGGTAGAGACACCATCTAACCACAGATTGCTCACCTTTTGAATATTGCTCAGGTGTCAGACTGGACCCGGAAACCTTTTTCAGCAGTAACTCTGTGCAACCGTAGATGGCGCAGTACAGCTCCGCACTGACACCGTTCCACTCAGGAAGTGACATGCGGAGCCTATGTAGGTGCCACTCCTGCATGTTGATGTCTGTTGCTTTTAAGGTTGTCCGCGCCCCCAGACACAGAGCCACAACAGCAAATTGACATGAAGATTATGCAGATTCCTAGACTTGGGATCTTATTAATGAACAGAGTCCATTTCACACAAAGTGGAGGATGGAAGCGTCGGTGAGGAAGCTGCAGTTGGTTAGAGTTTCTACCAGAAAGAGCGTTACTAAAGGTAAGTAACCTGTACTTCTAACCACAGATTACTCATCTTCTGAACAGATACCAGAGCAGTACCTATTTAGAGGTTCGTCAGTGAATTTGTTCAAACCAAAAAGGCCTATAGGACCTAGCGGGCGAAATGCCCCTGTTGGTGACCCTATCTGTCTTTCCAGGAGTTGCTTTTTGGCTAATGTGTACCAGATGTTAATGCAGAATATGATCCAGCGGGAGACGGTTCTTTTCTGGACAGCGTGGCCTTTTTGTACCAGTGAACCCCACAAATAGCGTTCACCTAGTGTTCTTTGGTACGATTGATGTAAAAGCTCAGTGCTCTTTAGGAGTACAAGTGATGGAGTCTCTTCTCCTCCTTGGAATGGTGAGACAGAGCATAGAACATCGCCAGGGGGATTGTTTGACTGACATGGAATCGCATCCCAACTTTTGACAGGAAGAATGCTGTGCCCACAGAAACAGTTTGTCTGGGAAGAAGGAAGTTAGTGTATGGAGGATTAACACAAAGTGTCTGAAGCTCACTCCTGCTGTGCAGGGGTGACGGCAATGAGGAACACAGACTTGATAGTAAGGAGCCGTAAAGGTGAGCTGCACATCAGAAACGACAGGACTAGATTATGGTCCCATTGGGGCATGACAAAGGGAGAAGGGAGAAACGTGTTGCATCCCTTTAAAGAACTGCATCACAACCGATGACAAACAACGAGGGCTGATCTGGCAACGGTAAGAAGGCCGAAAAAGCTGAAAGATAACCCTTAACTGTGCCCAAAGTAAAGCTTTGCTGGGCAAGAGGCAGAACAAATAACAGCACTCATAACTTGGCATGGAGGCGGTCAATCTGGCATGTGCCCTACCAAGCCACAAATTTGTCCCAACAACAGGAAACAGTTTTCATTGAGGGCCTCCTGGCTGCCAAGATGACATCAACCACCTACATAGGAAGGTGTTCAGCTGTCGCTGCACAATCTCCAAGCATGAAGGTGGAGATTGAGAAGGACTGTGTGCAGAACCCTGCCCTGTTGCTGTGGTAGCAGGTCCTCCCGGAGGGACAGCCTGATCGGAGGACTTATGCTCAAGGTCAGGAGTTCTGAATACCATACTCTCGGTGCCCAATTCAGAGCCACTAGGATGACTCAGTCTGTCCTGATCTTCATGAGAACTCAGGGAAGGAGTGGCATAGGCAGAAATGCATACGGGAGCCCTGAGTTCCATCAGAGGCAGAGAGTGTCTCCGAACGAGAAACAAATTGGAAACTCAAACACGCAGAAGTGATGACAGTGCATGTTCTCGGCGGTGGAGTAAAGATCGAGCAAAGTTTTTCCCCATTCGCTGAAGAGACCGTCATCATATCTAGATGTAGCTGCCATTTGTGATCCGCTCAATGTCGACGGCTAAGTTCTTCCACCCTGGCATTCAATGATCCTGCCCGGTGGTTCACCACCAGGAAAATTCCTTGATAATCCAGCCATGTCCAGAGGAGCAAGGCCTCGTGGCACAGGGTCCATGACTCCACTCCCCCTTCCTTTTTGTTGTCGTACCACATAACGGTGGTGGCTCTCAACGCCACGCGGACGGCCTGCAGCTCCAGGAGGATGATATGGAGCCGGGCCTCTGCTAGAGACAAGAGAACAATGATCTCCACCTCCCCCAGGTGGCCACTCCAGCCCAGAAGCAATGCATTGGTCACCACTGTCAGCTCTGGGTGGAGAAGGGGAGGGATCTGCCACAGACCCAATCGTGGTCCATTAACCACCACTGCAACACTTTCACTGTCTCCCCTGAAATATGTGGTCGGGGAGGTCCTCTTGAAGTTGGGCCCACTAGGAATTTATATACCACTGCAGAGTCCATATATGCCACCTGGTGTGCTCGACCAGCAGAAGGCTATAAGTCCCAGCAGCCTCACAGTCTACCTCAATATCCAGGACAAAGGATGAAAGATTGAGATCAAAGTCTTAATGTACTGGACTCCCTTTCCCGGGGAAAAGGCATGAAACTGAACCAGAATGGCGACACTAAAGGGGAGCGCCTAAGGAGTAGGGTGTGACTTTGGCACATTGATAGTGAACTCCAAAGATGACAGGAAGTGCGCCGTAGTCTGGAGGTGGTAGGGTGTTGAAGGCAGGCTCGCCCCAGAAAATTGTCAGTCAGCAAGATAGGGGGAAGACTGGGACCCTGACCGCCAAACGTGTGCTGCTACTACCTCCATCACTTTCGTGAACACCCGAGGGATGCTCATGAGACCAGAGAGCAAAGCAAACTGAAAATGCTGCTGTCCCACACTGAACTGCAGATAGCGCAGATAGGCCTGCAGGCCGGGTATATGGAAATAGGCGTACTGCAGATCCAACGCCACCATCTAGTCTCCAGGGTCGAAGGCAAAAAGACCTGGGACTGTATGAACATTTTGAATTTTTCCTTCCTTCTTTGGCAGCAGAAAACAGTGGGAATAACAACCACGAGCTACTTCTGGTGCAGCCACCCTCACGATAGCCCCTTTGGACCAAAGGGCCTTGCAATTCTCCCGGTCAGAAAAGTGTTTGGGTTTATCCGACTAGTAGATGCCTGTACCACTAAACCTTCGGGCGTAGGGTGCTTGGACAAAAATGTGGGGGTCGCCTGGAACAGGGCATTGGCATCTCACAATTTGGCGATTTACTGGGGGCCCAAAAGGAAACTGGGCCCAGGGGGTCATACAAGAGTATCAATGAGTGCCTCACTAAAAGGGAGCAAGGACTCAGTGGTGGTTTACCTCTGCTAGAGAACTTCAGTTAGGGCATCCGTTTTGACCTTTTAAGGTGGAAAGCTGGAGGTTGAGCCGCCCTCCAAAGGATGCACTCTCTTCAGTGGCAGGACCTGGGGTGGATGTTAGACCAGAATCAGGGGAGGTATCAAAGTCACCCGCCTCTTGGAGGCCATGAAACCAATTCTCCTCATGGTAGGGCAGGCCAATTTCATCACCTGCATCATAATTGTTGTCCAAATCGGTATCAAACAAGGAATGTAGGGTATGGAAACATCAAGTGGTGCAGGTTGCAGTTCAATGAAAACAGAGTGCGGCCTCGGTCAAGGTCGTAGCAGTGCAAATTCCGAGTCGAAAAGCACAATGGGTACCTTGTTTTCCGGTATTGATGGAGCTGGCATCGATGCTCTGGGAACCGGCATGGACCGTGGAGCCCTACAAAGTTTAAACCCTGTACTCTTGGAAGGCGACATTTCCCTTTCACACTAAAATAAAACTTTTGAGGAAAAGTCTGGAAGAGACGAGAAAAAGGCTCTAGATCAAAGTCTGATGACACGGACAGATAAAAATGGAGGTCAGAGTGTTGGAGTGGCGCCTATATAGGCTCCACATGTCACTTCTGGAGCGGAACAGTGTCAGTGTGAAGGTACTGCTAAAGAAAGATACTCTGAAAAACATTTCCGAATCCAGCATGAAACCTGGAGGGAAAAATCAGAAAACATGAAATCTGCGGTTAGAAGTCTCTATCAGAAATAACCGCAGCTGCAGAAAAGTGGGACTCAGTCATTTTTTCCACCTCCAAAGGACAAGGACAAGGAACTGAGGAATGCCAGGCAGGTTGCTCCCAAGGTGGGCAAGAAAACCAGGTCCATACCAGACAGAGCTATTTGCTTCAGTAAGACCTCACTGTGAAGGTATCTACCCTTGTGTAGCCTAGCCAGGCTACAACTTCCAGCATTGTCCACAGAAGCTTTTGAGAACCAAAAAAGTGACTAGGTTTGAAGGTAAAACCTTGGACAGCGGTGAGGCGGCAAATCTATCCCAGTGACAAAGCAACTTTGGCAGGTATGAAAATCAGCTCACCATGCTCATAGCTTTTGGTGCCAAAACTAACAGCATCAGCGGGAACTCAATGATATATCATACTTCAAGGCACCCCTGTCGGATTGGACCCTGTCGAACTGAAGGATTTTGACTTTTATTTCAGAGGCAAAGTTTGGCTTGGCCTGGAAGACCTGTGTATCCGATTTCTGCTCCATGCATGGTTGGGTCTGAAATCGCACCTAGGTCCCGGGCACCTACTACCTGTTTTTCAAAAGCTCTATTTTTTCTAGGCACTTTTTGCCTTAAAAAGTTTAAAATTTCTATTTCTGGTTCTCCTTATCCAATTTTCACGATCTTGGCTTTGAAATTGCTGGTACTGCTTAAACTAACTTCTCTGGGGATTGACTGCTGCTTGATACTAGGAATTGAGCTGAGATTGTCTAGGAACTATGTTTTGGCCTGATCAGATTGTGTTTATTAAGTTGTTAGGGGCCACTTCTACCAAGTTAATAACTCAATTTGTGCCACATAGTTTAGCTTGTGCACTAGAATGAATTGGTAATTTGCTAGTAGTAGAAGTGTTGCAACTTGAAGAGTTTCATAGATTCACATGCTGTGCATCTATTCAGCCATGTAGTGATTGGGTCCGGAATAGGGTTTCTTCCCTTCCCTCTTTTTATTTTGAGTGCCATCAACTACCATTTGGTGGTAAGTCCATCCCCTGTGTGATGTCACACACGTGTCCCAGAAGTTCCTGTGCGTGGTTGTCATATTCAGATTATTTTTACCCGCAGCAACTTTAGTATTTGAAACCTACCTTTATCTTGATGCGATGTTGACCTCCTCTGTTTGCCGCCACACATTTCTGTTCCAGAGAGGCAGATGGGTCGCATGTGAATCCAGAAAACTCTGCAAAACTCAATCAATCCTAATTTGTATAGGGCATCTAATCACCCGAGAGGGTAACCAGGCTCTGATGGTACTGCTGCAGGGGACTCAGTTGACTATCTAGGTCTCGAGCTTTTTTTCTAAATTCCAGCAGGGATGATAAGGTCTGTAGGTGAAGCAGGAGGTTGTTCCAGGCCTTCACAGCGAGGTAGGAGAAGGAAAGTCCTCTACTGTTACTGCGGGGGATGCGGGGGTGTGAGCGAGGTGGATGGGAGGCGGAGCGAAGGTGTCTGGAGTGAAGGTGGAAGTTCAGTCAGTGGTTGATGTATGGTGGTCCCTGATTGTGGAGGGCTGTTAAAGTGTGGTTCATCATCTTGAACTGGCATCTCTTCTGTATTGGTAGCCAGTGGAGCTTGCACTGCTGTAGTCCAGTCGGCTGGTTACCAGGGCTTGAGTGACTGTGCGTCTGGTGTCGATGGGGAGCCACTTCAAAATCCTGCAGAGCATGCAGAGGGTGAGGAAGCAGGCGGAAGAGACTGCATTGACCTGTCTCCTTATGGCAAGCTTACTGTCCAGGATGATGCAGAGGTTGCGGGCGTGGTCAGTCGGAGTGGGTGAGGGTCCTAGTTCAGGAGGCACCAAGCGTCGTTCCATGGGGAGGTGTTGTTTCCTAAGATCAGCACTTCCGTCTTCTGTATGGAGTTGTAGACAGTTGTCTCTCATCCAGTGAGCGATGTTAGTCATACACCTGTGGAAGTTGGTCAGAGAGGCGGTGGGGTCTTCTGATAGCAAGAGGATGAGCTGGGTATCTTCGGCGTAGGATATGATGTTCAGGCCATGCGATCTGACGACATTGGCCAAGGGAAATCATGTAGGTGTTGAACAGGGTGGGGCTGAGGGACGAACCTTGATGGACGCCCCAGATGGTGTACCTGGGTTCCAAGGTAAAGGGCGGAAGGTGGATGCTCTGGATTCTGCCAGTGAAGGAGGTGATCCACTTGAGGGCGTCTCCTTGGATTCCAATGTTGTGCAGCCTTTTGATCAGGGTGTGGTGTGATACTGTGTCGAGCTGATGAGAGTTCGAGAAGGATCAGGGGGGCCATTTTTCCTTGGTCAAGGAGGGATCTGATGTAGTCTGTGGATGCAATTAAGGCAGTTTCGGTGCTGTGGTTGATGCAGAATCCGGATTGGACAGTGTCCAGTAGATTGTTGTTCTCCAGGTGTTCTGTGAGTTGGCAGTTGATGGACTTTGAGGACTTTGTCGGGAAAGGGGAGCAGAGAGATGGGGCAGTAGTTCTGGAGTTCATTGGGGTCGGCAGGTTTCTTGAAAAAGGGCTTGTCTTCTGCGTGTTTCCATTGTTCGGGGAAAGTGGCCATGGTGATGGATGTGTTGAGGATGGTGGTGAGCTCGCTGCTGATGGTGGTCTTGCTTCCGAGGTTGAAGATGTGGTGGGGGCAGGGGTCTGAGGGTGCTCTTTCGTGGACAGAGATCATGACGGCTGTAATGTCTTGAGTGGTGAGCTGGTCCCAGGTGGTGAGCGGTTGGTTGTGTTCCTCATCTGTGGGGTCGAGGTGGCTTTGGGGGTCAGTAGGTTGAGGTTCGAAGTTTCTGTAGAAGATGGAGATCTTGTCGTGGAAGAAGTCTGCCAAGTAGTCGCAGAGTTCCTGTGAAGGGGTGATTACGTTTTCGGTGGCTGTGGGGCTGCAGAACTCTTTGCCGATGTTGAAGAGTTTCTTGCTGTAGTTGAAGCTTGCTTCGTTGCAGTCGGCCAGGGCACTTTTTTCGTGTTTAAGAAGTTGGTGGTACTTGTAGAGGGCAGTTTAGAAGGTTGTTCGATCCATGGGCTCCCTGCTGGTGCACTACTTCCTTTCGAGTCATTTGCTGGTGTGCTTCATGGTTCTTAGTTCCATTGTGTATCAACTGGCTTGCTTGGAGGACTTTTTGAGCCTGGTGGGTTTGCTGGGGGCAACTCTGTCGGTGCAGTGAGTGTTCAAGGCAGAGAAGTTCTTGATCACCTGCTCCAGGTTGGTTGTGGTGTGAGGGCGGGATGTGTTGTGGGCGTCGGTCCATTGGCTCTCTGAGATCTTGATCCAGCTGTGGTGTGACATGCTGGGTGGCTTCGAGGCAGTGCCAGGGGATCCCGAGATGGTGAAGTGGATGATGGCGTCGTCGGGCCAGGTGAGCTCGGTGACATAGCTGTACTTGACTGTGAAGATTGGGTAGAGTGTGTGTCCTGCAATGTGCATGGGTTGGTGACCAGTTGGGTGAGGTTGATTTTACTGATGCTTTTGAGGAGGTTGGCAGTAAGGGTATCGTTGGGGTCGTCCGGGTAAAAGTTGAGGTCGCAGAGGAAGATGTAATTTTCAGAGTCGATGGCGAGGGGAGTGATGAAATCGGGAATGGCGTTGCAGAACCTGGGGAGAGGTCCAGGCGGTATGTAGGCGAGGGTGCCTCTGATTGTGGTTTTGCTACTAAAATTACTGCTACTTGTAAGTAACCATTTCATTTTCCAGCATGAATCCATTTCTGGACTCACATGCTGTGCATGATTTCGTACCTGTATTTGCCTCCTTGGGGAAAGTCGGGTTGAAATGTACTTGTTTGCAAACAGGTGCTGTAGTATTCTCTGTCCCAGCTTCTTTGCTTATCTGGATGTCCACACAGTAGTGTTTTGAGAAGGTGTTTGTGGATGACCACGTCACAGCCATGCTCAGATGTCTTGGCTCTGTTATCATTTGTGTGAGTACAATGTTCAAGTTCCACATTGGTGTGGTGCAGCTCTTTGTAGTGCTGCTTTCTTTGATCCTTCTGGGAATCTTTTTACCACTGGTAGGGTGAAGAGCTATTCCCTGTTAATCCTCTGATGTATGCAACTGGTCTGCTTTGGGTGACATATCCTTCCATTCTGCATTGTTAGCAACTCTTGTGATGCCCTTAGGTATCATCGGCCCTCTGTAAGTCTCTAGTAGGTCAGAGTATCGAATTTGTCTGGCTTGAATTGGTCCAGCACTCTTGGAATCAAGGAAAATTGAAAGTAAGGCATATTCAAATCTCCCGGACCAGTTTGACAGGGCATTCCTGCTGGACTGGTGGTGTGGATATTTGGACGCAGTCTTAGCATTTTGTGTTCTGTGGGCTTGCGAACAGGTCTTTGCTTGTTGTGCCCCGGCTCCTGAAAATGTAACAGTGCACCCATTGTTTTAGCTCCTACTTGTGGGAAGTGTTTGCTTGTCTGATTAGTCCGTCTTCTTCGGTGTTCTTTTCTCCTCGGAAGTTTATCGCCACCAGAGTTATGTTTCACTGGAGTGCGCACACCTCTCCTGTGCTAATTAGGAGAGTTGGACCGATTTTGCTCCCCCTTGTTTGCGGCGGTAGAACATTGTTCTCATGTTGTCTATCTAAATCAGCACTGTCTGACCCTTTATGTGCGCCTGGAAAGCTTTTAAAGCTTGGAAGACTTTCTTGAGTTTCAGCAGGTTTGTGTGTTTCACTGCGTCCACTGGGCTCCAGACCGCTGACCTTTAGGTTGTCCATGTGCGCTCCCCATCCCTTATGGGATGCGTGCGTTGTTACGGTCACCGTGGGAGTTGGTAGCTTGAATATTCTCCCTATAGTTACATTCCCTGTGCTCCACCCTTTTACTTCTTTCTGAGCCTTTGCAGTGACAACCACTAGCTCCTACCGCCTTCCTGTGGCTTGTGATAATTTATTCTAGAGCTATTCCTGTATAGGCTGCGTGCATTGTCTTGCCAGAAGTAAGTGGGATGCAATATGCCATCATGCTCATTAGTTTCATAACTGCTCTCACTGTCAGAGATTGACCCTTCCGGTAGAGGGTGCTTGCTTAAATTCTGCCTTCGCACTCTTGGGCACTGGATAGGTGTGTCGCTCCCAGGAATACCTACTCCTGCTCTGGGTATGGAAATGATTTCTCGTGGTTTATGGTGAATTCCAGCTGTTGTAGTGCGGAGATGACCGTTTGTATGTCCTGTTGGTACTTCCGTCTCAAACTTGCCTTTACTAGCCAGTCATCCAGGTATGGGTAGACATGTATACCTTGTCTCCTCTGGTGTGTGCCTGGTGCCGCCAGGCATTTCGTGAACACCCTTGGTGCCGATTTTATGTCGAAGGGTAGCACCCTGAACTAATAGTGTATCTTGTCTAAAACAAACCTGAGGTACCCCACCTGTGCCCTTGGTTTATTGGTATGTATAGTTTGGCATCCTTTTAGGCCTATGATGGCCATGTAGTCTCCCTTCCTCAGGAGTGGGATTACTTCTTGCAGTGTTGTAATGTTGTGTTAGTATGAATTTGTTTAAATATCCAAGATCTAGTATTGGTCTCACTGTAAGGTCCTGTTTTGGTACTAGGAGGTACGCTGAGTAGATGCCTCTTCCCATCTCAAGACTTTCTATGGCTCTTTTTTGATGAGCCCTTTGCTTCCTGCCGCAGTTGAATGAGTTTGTGCTACCTTAATGATCTTCTCTTTAGGGGGATGGGCGGTAGTCTCTTCATGAGTTCTATGTAGTTACAGTGCTTTATTATGTTTAGTATCCAATTGTCTGTGGTGATTGACCTCCACACCTGGAGGAATCCTCCTATTCTTCTCCACCCAATGGCGTTCTGTGGTGGGGTTGTGGGCAAACATTCACACGCTTGCTAGACCCTACTGTGGGCTGGCCTCTCCCTCTCGGTTTTCCACAAAAGGGCTGTCTTGCCAGGTGCTGCCACTGCTGGTGGGTGGCCTGGTGCGCAGTCTGCTGGCTGAAGACTTGCTGTTGTCAAGAGGTTGGAAGAAATCCTCCTCTGCCCGTTGATCTCCTGATGGGCATTCCTCCTCTCTTGAACGACTGCAATGCGTCCAGTGCTTTTGCGGTTTTATTGTAATTTTTAACCTGTTGTAGTGCCTCAGCTACAGCCGGTCCGAAGAAGGCTTCTCCTGTAAAGGGCATGTTGATTACTGATGCTTGTACTGCTGCCTCGCATCTTGAGGCTCTTAGCCAGGCATGCCTCCTGAGGATTATGCCCGTGAACATCTGCCTGCTGGCCATGTCCACCGCATCCAGTGCTGACTCAAGGCAGGAATTTGTAATGTTCCTTTCCTCTTGCATGACTGTCTTGGCTCCACCTCTTTCACTTCCGATTTCACCACAGAAAATTATGAAAGCCACTTTGGCAGCAAGGGATCAGAATACGTGACTGAGGTAACCGATAATCAATTAGCATACCGCCTCTACCCCGCGAGATATTTAGTTGCCGACACGCACTATTAAAATAGTCTCCTTTTCCCACAAATTGCGATCTGCGGTCACGATAGGTAACTAGGCAAGCACTATAGTGTTTCTGATTGTCACATTGGACATGCGGAAGCTCTTTTCTCGCCGTGTCATGGGTGAGGTCCAATATGGGATGGTGTCAGTTACCTTCGTCAGTTAGCTAGAACAATAAAGGCTGGGGCTGTATGAATATGAGGATAACAGCCAGAAATGCAAAAAAATTTGTTTTGAACAACGGAAGGCACACCGTCACAATAAAAATACTATGGGGTCCAGTTACAAACACGATATCAGGCCCAGACGTATTATGTGAGAGGTGACGCTTTGACCTTTTATACCAATTAAGTCATTAACACCAGACTGGAAAGAATTCCCTCCCAAAAATAATCCTCAACTCTGGATAATCCTTAGTCCACTGACTTCACCAGGTATGTCCGTCTCTTTATTTTGTCCAAAAGTATTTTACTGTTAAAAAGTCTTCCAACATAGAAAAGTTGAAAAAACTGATTAGAAGTATCCTTTCCTCTTATATCTAGGGTCACATGTCGGATCCATACACGACACAGACCCATACAAGGAATAGAACATTTGTCTCTATTGCAGCAGCAGGAAGCTCCTGTATTAACGGTATGTCCCAACAAAAAATATTCCCTTGTGGGAAAATCTCCCATTTTAAAATAGATTTAAGAAATACAAGGATATTTAACACACACTATCTGTTTCATTTGATATTTCAGACAGTGTCCCTTCAAAAAGTCCCCCAGCCCTGAAAAAGACCTTCATTGAAAATCATTCCAGGCCCAACACGAAGGTCGAAACGCGCCACCGCTCCTAAGGGTGTGGCCAGGAGCTATCATCAACTTTAAAGATTATATATTGACTCGTGCAATATCGGTGACGTAAACCACAACTTCACCTCTAAACAGATAAAGTGCTCCGACCACCACTAGAAAGGGCCAAACAGTACTCTTTGGACTGTATAGTAGAGGGTTGAAACATATTACAACCCCATAGATTCGAACTTGATGTTGTCTTGATATTTTAATCACGTTTAAATATTGTTTTGATGTAACATTCCAGTTTATGTATGTTTGTTTTTGATTGACTTGACTGACTTGTTTACATTGTATACATATATGTGTGTGGGCAACGATGTTACATGTACACTTTTGTCCCATTTAAATGTATGGTATTTCATTAAAAAAAATAGACAAACAATCCCTTGTTTATTTCCTTGAGAATATGGTTAATTTTGAGGACGTGATAGATTCAGTGTACGTCAGTTGAAATTGTTTAAATCATCAAGTATCATTCAATTGACGGTCAGAGAAACAATGGCAACGTTTTCTATGTGAGATGATGTAAGATCGATGGTGTAGGGGGCACCCCTTGAGATAGAGCATCCTGGGGGAGGAGGTTTGACACCTCTGCCCAGGATGTGCTTTGTTTCCAGACCCCGAGCGGAGGGCTCTCTACCCAGGGGTCCAGAAACCTGTCTGGTGGTGGCAGATGGCTAAGAGCCAATCAGAAACATTTCAAAATGGCTTCCCTGCACTTACAATGTCTGTGAATGACAGACACTGTGGGGGCATATTGTTCTTGCAGCTATGCCCTCATCTGAGTATGGTGCACAAAGCCTTTAGGGTTCCAAGGCCTGCTAGAGGGGCGACTTACCCATGCCATAGGCAGTGTTGGTGGGCATGGCACAGAAGGATGTGTGCCATGTTGACTCTTTAGGTAGGTCTGCACGAAAACACCAAGTCTACAATGGCAGGGTGGGGGTGTTAAGGTGAGGGGTCTCTGAGGGTGGCACAATACATGCTGCAGCCCTCAGAGGTACTCTCTGATCACAAGGCCCTTGGTACCAGGGGTACCTGTTACAAGGGACTTACATGTGGCCCAGAGGTGTGCCAATTGTGGGTACAAAGGTACAGTTTTAGGAAAGAACACAGGAGTTGGGGCCTGGTTAGCAAGATCACAGCACACACTCAGTCAAGTTGGCATCAGGTATGTGTCAAAACGTTAGGGGTAACCATGCAAAAAGGGGCACTTTCCTACAGGTAGTTGCAGACACGTTCCTCGGAAGGTTCGGCATCAAGATCTTGCCGCATATCAAGTTGGCCCTGGCCCTCAAGTGCAGTTGATTTATATTGTCATGTATTTCCTGCATGGCCCATTGTAGTTCTCCCTATAACCTAACTGTGTACGTTGTAGGCCTTATTTTTTCTTTAAACACAGTACTATATAAACACGCTAGCTATTGTGACACATTGTACTTTCACATGGAACCTGCATATGTTTTCTCGTTGTGCTCTTTTCCTGGGATTTAGTCTGAACACTACCGACAAGGTCAAACAACAACGTCCCTTGGTATTCTTTCTGGCCAGGCACTAACATCTAGACATTACACAAGAATGCAGCTGTTGTTTATGTGCACACAAGTCTTGTCATATAGATGAGCACAAGAGCAAAAAACACACATGGAACGAGTTCCGAGACAAGAGCACTGCGTCTGCTGAGATTTAGACCGTCTATCTGTGTATGCTAAGGTACACGGTCCGCCAGTGCTCCCAGAGTTCTTTGATATATATTTAGTCATTCAGTTTCAATAGCAAGGGAGAAGGGTTTAGGTTACTCTGTCCTATAAAGTGACAAGGCTTTTCATGGTATACAGATTATTAACCATGCGAACAGTATTTTTAGTATGCCTTTGTTTTCTAATTGTGGCACGTATACTGCATTTCAGAGCACAATAGTTTAAATAGTCCAAACGTCCTTCGTGTCTCCTGGTTATCTTATTGGGGACAAGTACGAGTGAGAGAGTGAAAGGGTGCGTCCTGTTACCGCGATCCCTGAGAGGGTCAAAAGTGTTGTGTTCTGCGGTGCCAATTCCTTTGTTCCTCTGGTAAGGTTAGGAGGGCAAGTGAGGCACTATAGCTAGTCGGACACAGACTCATGGATACTGAGGTGGTATGGCGACTCAGTCCCCGCATACTGATGTTATTTGGTTCAAAGCGTAGTTCTGTTCCAGAGCAAGAATCCCTGCAACAATATTAATCCTAATCAAAGAACTCTTCCTGCTCCTCCACAAGTGGTGACCGCGTTAAGATTGTCTTGAGATCCGGCTGATCAGTCTCAGACTCCCTCTGCTACAAGGGTTTCTGTGGGATGCAAAATCCGTAGTGAAACTCCTTTCTTTGTAGGAGTGCTGCTATTTTGGCTTCGAGCCAGCATTTCTTTTGCTTGACCTCGAGCGCTAGTTGTTCGGCTTCAGCTGTCGAAGACACCTTCTTTTGAGGTGGTCTGCTGCTGATTAGCTTTCACCTCCTTGGCTTTGTCCTCCGCCCCTTCGTGTACCTCCTGGCATCAAGGGTTGGCTAGAAGGCTTGTCCCAATCGGGCCCTTATGTTGGGACCCTGTAGAGCTCTTTTTGTTTATGCCAAACTTCGGCCATTGAGAGTTTCGATGTTGATGCCGAGCTTGCCATCGAGGATTAAGAGACAGCGTGTTTCGGCATTTTGATTACTTTTTGCTACTTTTTTTGGGTGTGTCTCACCGTCCTCCTCGCAGCCT
This sequence comes from Calotriton arnoldi, assembly GCA_963921515.1. Lineage (NCBI taxonomy): Eukaryota > Metazoa > Chordata > Amphibia > Caudata > Salamandridae > Calotriton > Calotriton arnoldi. The sequence continues at coordinate 7,173,259 of CAWUFW010000014.1, read as the reverse complement.
CCAGCTTTCAAACATCGATGACATTTCCCCAGCATCCGACTTTCCTCCATCTGCCGACTTGGCCACCAATGTTTTCTTCATCCTAACTGGAGAGTCACAGCTTCTTCAAGGACTCCTGTGTCCTCTGGGTGTTGGCCATGGCGTGGTGTGCCAGGCGTTGTTTGAGTCCCGCTTTCAGTGTCTTTGAGACGGATTCTGTGCAGGCCTCACAGTCTTCTGTGCTGTGATCCTTCAGGAAACACAAGATGATGGACGGAGCGCTGAAACTTTTCAGACACGCACCCCCAGTCACAGATATGGGTTGAATCCATCATCATTCTTTAGCTCACTTTGCCACCTCAGTTCAGACCCAGCAATATGCAAATCAGTCTTGACCCTGTACCTCATGGGAACAGTCCAGCCCGAACTGCCAAGCCAGGTCTTCCCTGAACTGGAAACAAGCATCCTGGGACCGGTTTCTGGGTAACACCCTTCATCAGCCAGGCTAGCTTGAATCCAGTGGCAAAGTGAGCAAGGGAGACGTAATTTGCAAACCTTGTAGGGCTATCTCCGCACAAACTTGTGGTGGCAGTTGGGGCAGAATTTAAAAAGGGTGTTATCCATGCCTCTGCATTCTCCAACCATGTGGGACTCACTGGCAGGGTCCCCCATCAATGTTAAAAAAGCTCCCATTCTCTATTCTTCGATCTTTCGTGTCGTCCGGTGATCTTTGGTGGGGAGACTTTCAGTGCTTTTAGTCGGCTTTAAGAATTCTTCTAAACTCCTCGGTTCTGCTTCCAGACCCGATAAAAAAAAGAATCTGAAGATGGAGACCACGCACAGGAACTTCGGGGGTGCACATCTGACATCACACAGGGGATGGGCATACCATTGAATAGTGGTTGATGATGCCCAAAAAAAATGAGGAAAGAAGAAAACACTATTCCAAACCGAACCATTAGATAGGGGAATAGATACACAGCATGTGAATCCAGAAAAGGATTCAAGCAGCAAAACCTCTCATTTTGCCTCACAGTTCAAAAAAGGATTTTCACCCAGCGAAGAAAAAGCACAGAATGACTGAAAAAAACCTTCCTGCCATAAATATTTGGTAACCATTCGCTCTGCGATTTCAAAGTTATGAAAGTAGAAAGATCTCCCATGGGAAATCATGGAAGTGAAAAACTATTTCGTGATTCTCCATTCTTATAACTTGTGAACTGTTTTCCTATCGGTGTCAAATTTGGCAATATCACTTATGTCCACCTATGTACTTTCTTGTGCAATTTCATAAGGAGTTCTCAACCTTAACTATGCCACTGCGCTCCCATAAAGTATATACCAATGCGTAAGCGCGCACACACAAATATGTAGACCATCTACATAAAGAAAAAGTTACTTACCCTATGGTAACACCTTATTTGGTAGAGACTATCTAGCCGCAGATTACTAACCTTAGACTATTCCCCAGGCGTTAGACTGGTTCCGGAAGCTTTCGAGCAATACCACTGCACGATGGTAGTTGGCAGCGCCAGGGCCGGAAATTACGTGTGCGGTACCTATATAAGTGCCACCATGTCAGTTATTTTCGTGACTTTCAATTCCAGGAGATCAGAGCTACGATGAAGACTGACAACTGATGTAAAATTCTAAGGCCCTTAACAAGAGTGACCCTTACACTGTAATCAACTCGGAGAGCGGGGTTGATGGGAGGGCCGGTAAGGAATCTGCAGCTAGATAGAGTATCTACCAGATAAGGTGCTCCTCGAGGTAACTTGTTCATCTGATAGAGACTTATAGCCATAGATTCCTTACAATAGATACCCAAGCAATGTCTCCTCGGAGGTAGCCTGTGAGGCCGATTTAAACCAGAAAGTCCTGCAAAACTGAATGGGCGAAGTGCCCGTCACAACAGACCCGATTGTCCAGGCAATAGTGCTAGGTAAATGTGTGCAGAGATGTTCATATGCTGTCTGACAGCAGGACAGGGATTCCGCGGGCTAACGCAGTGGGCGCAGCCTCAGCTCTGGTGGAATGAGCATGCAAGCCCTCAGGAGGTTGCTTCTTGGCCAATGCGTAGCAGATCTTGATGCAGAGTACTACCCATCTTGAGAGGGTCCGTTCCGGCACAGGCTTTCCTTTCTTGGCCCATATACCCCACGAAGAGTTGATTGTCCACCCGCAACACTTTTGTGCGATCAACGTAGAATGACAACCCCCTTTTAAGTTCAGATGGTGGAGTCTCTCCTCCTCTCTGGAGGTGAGGTGGAGCAAAGAAGGCAGGCAGGGTGATGTTCTGGCCTACATGGAAAGGAGTCACAACCTTCGGAAGGAAGGAGGCATGTGTCCGGAATACCAACTTGTCCGGATAGAATGTGGTGTAGGGAGTGTGTCGAAAGTGTCTGCAATTCGCGGACCCTCATGGCCAATACAATGGCCACTGGAAAAGTAGACTTGATGGTCCATTGCCAAAGAGGGCAATTCTGCAGAGGCTCAAAAGGCACACACATTAAAAAAAAAGTCAGGACAAGGTTTAAATTCCCACTGGGGCATGATGAATGGCCTGGGAGGAAACATATTGCAAGCCTTTGAGGAAGCTAGCCATAACAGGTGGCTTGAACAAAGCAGCAATCGAAGAAATGCAGAAATAGCCATTACATAACCTTTAACCTTACCCAGAGTAGATCCCTGCTGGACAAGGACAGAACAACCAGAAGAACCTGAGAAAGAGGTGCATTAAGAGGATCGATGTTCCTAGATGCACACCATGCCACAATTTTATCCCAGCGGTTGGCGTATACTGACTTGGTGTAGGGCTGGCTGCCAAAATAACCTCAGACTTCGGGAGGAAGGTGTAAAACTGTCAACTGTCGCCACTTATTCTCCACTTGTGAAGGGTGCGCAGGTTCGGGTGCAGGACCCTCCCCTGTTGCTGCAACAAAAGATCCTCTCAAAGAGGCAGCCTGATCAGGGAACGCTCATGCTCAACAGTTCGGGATACCAGATTCTCTGTGCCCAATACGGAGTCACAAGAATAACTTGCTCCTGGTCGTTCCTGATCTTCTTGAGAAATCTGCCCAGGAGTGGTATTGGTGAAAAGACGTACAGGAAGTCGGAGCTCCACTTGAGACACATAAGCGTCTCCAAGCGATATCTTCTTTGGAAACTCCAGCACGCAGAATTGCGGCCATTGCGCGTTCTCAGCGGTGGCGAACAGATCTAACCAAGGCTCTCCTCATTCTTGAAGTAAAAGTTACTTACCTTCGGTAACGATGTATCTGTAATAGACATAGGTTAGTTATAGAATCCTTACCTTAGAATTACCCCCAGGCGTCAGACTGGATCCAGAGAATTTTTCTTAGCAGTACCCCTGCACGTCAGTAGGTGGCGTCGGTCGAGTCCACGTCAGTTGTCGGCGTCGTGGTCGCTGGGATGACATCGCGGTGCCTACTTAGAAGCCGCCCCTGCGCGCTGACGTCAGTTCTGACACGACTTTCCACACCAGAAGCGCAGAGCCATGAAAGACACTGACCACTGGTGCGCTGCAACCTGGGCCCTGTAAGGGAGACCCTATCCCTAGAAGTCAGTTCGCAGAGCGGGGAGGATGGGTGGAGCGGGAAGGAATCTATAACTAACCTATGTTTCTTACAGATACATCGTTACCGAAGGTAAGTAACTTTTACATCTGAAAGAGACAGTTCTAGATTCCTTACCTTAGAATAGATACCCCAGCAATACCATCCCCGGAGGAGGGTCTGCGAACCAAGTTCACACCAGAAAGTCCTGGAGGACATAACGGGCAAAATAGCCATCCCTCCGGATTTGACTGTCCAGGCAGTAATGTCTGGTGAACGTGTGCAAGTTGCCGCCTGGCAGATGTCAAGGAGTGGGACTCCGCGTGACAATGCAGTAGTTGCTGCTGTTGCCCTAGTAGAATGAGCACGCAGCCCCAACTGGAGGCTCCTTTTTCACTAAAGCGTAACAAATATTTATACAAAGGACAACCCATCGGGAGATGGTACGCTTTTGGACAGCCCGGCCTTTCTTGGCACCCACATAGCCAACGAAGAGTTGATCGTCCACCCAGAAATCTTTAGTGTGTTTGAGATAGAAGGACAGCACACGTTTAGGGTCCAGACAGTGGAGTCTCTCCTACTCCTTGGAAGGGTACGGAGGTGGGAAAAAGGTGGGCAGAGTAATAGTTTGTCCTATGTGAAAAGGTGTAACTACTTTAGGAAGGAACGAAGGTCTCGTCCTAAGCACCACTTTGTCCGGATGCACAGAGAAGAAAGGAGGCTTAGAAGAAAGAGCCTGAAGCTCACTCACTCTGCGAGCAGAGGTGATGGCAGCAAGAAAGGCAGTTTTCAGAGTGAGGAGCCTGAGAGGACAGTTGTGAAGAGGCTCTAAAGGAGCGCACATAAGGTAAGTCAAGACAAGATTCAAGTCCCACTGGGGCATTATGAAAGAAGATGGGGGAAAAAGATGAATAATGCCCTTAAAGAATCTATTCACAATAGGGGACTTGAATAAAGAAGGCTGATCTGGCAGCCGAAGGAAAGCAGAAATTACTGCTAGATAGCCTTTGAGTGTCCTGCGCAGAGCCCTGCTGGGCCAAAGAAAGAATGAACAAGAGAACCTCAGAAAGAGGGCAGAGAGGGGATCCGCAATCTTTGCTGTGCACCATGCCATAAACTTGTTCCATCGACAGGCGTATACCGTCTTAGTGGAGGGACGCCTGGCTGCCAAGATGACGTTACAGACTTCGGGCGGAAGGTGAAAAGCTGTCAACTGTCGCCGCTCAATCTCCACGCAAGGTGGTGGAAACTGGACAGGTTTGGGTGAAGAACTGTCCCCTGCTGCTGCGAGGCTGATCGAAGGATCGATGGCCATGCTTAGAAGCTCGGGGTATCAGACACTTCGTGCCCAGTCCGGAGCCACCAGAATGACTTGGGCCCAGTCGCGCTTGATTTTCAGCACTCGGGCAGAAGCGGTACAGGAGGAAAGGCGAACAGGAGGCCGCAGTTCCACTCACGACGAAAAGCATCGGCGAGCAAGGGCCGCCTTGGAAACTCCCAACGTGCAGAACTGCTGAGATTGCGCGTTCTCTTCGGTGGCGAACAGATCTAACCAAAGCTCTCCCCACTTCTGAAATAGACCTTGCACCACCTCTGAGTGAAGACGCCATTCGTGATCCACCAGGCACCAACGGCTGAGTTTGTCTGCCCTGGTGTTCAGAGAACCTGTCAGGTGTTGAACCACCAGAGTCACCCCCTGATGTTCCAGCCATTTCCAAAGGCGAAGAGCCTCTTGACATAGGGTCCACGACCCCACCCCGTTTGTTGCAGCATGGCGGTGGTATGGTCTGTGAACACCTGCACTACTTTCCCCTTGAGGGAGGGAAGGAATGCCTTCAGTGCCAGACGGATCGCCCGAAGCTCCAACAGGTTGATATGGAGCCCGGACTCCGCCGAAGACCAGACTCCTCTGATCTCCGCCTCTCCCACATGGCCGCCACATCCCAGAAGTGATGCATCGGTCACCACTGTTAAATCTGGTTGGGAAAGGGAGAGGGATCTGCCTCTGACCCAATCCTGGTCCGTTAACTACCACTGCAGCTGTTGTGCAGGGCCCTTCGAGATCTAGACATAGTCGGAAAGATTCTCCTGATGTTACGCCCACTGGAACTTCAGGTCCCACTGCAGAGCCCGCATATGCCACCTGGCATGATCCACCAGCAGGATGCAGGAGGCTATGAGGCCCAGCAGCCTCAGGATTATTCTCACCGAAATCCGGGATAGAGGCTGAAACAGCGGTATCATAGCGCGAATATCACAGACTCGCTGCTCGGGAGGATAGACCCGAAACTGCACCGTGTCCAGAACCACTCCAATGAAAGGGAGCGACTGAGAGGGAGTCCGGTGTGATTTCGGCACATTTATAGTGAACCCCAGCGAGTGCAAGAGGTTCGCCGTAGTCTGGAAGTGGGAAACGACAGCCTGTCAACAGCCAGTCTTCAAGATAGGGGAAGACTGGAACTCCTGAACTCTGCAATGAGCTGCAACCACCCATCACACTGATGAACACCTGAGGGGCGCTGAGAAGGTAGAAGGGGAGCAGGGAACACTTAAAGTGCTCTTGGCCTACCGTGAACTGCAGGAAATGTCTGTGGGCAGGCATGACGGAGATTTGAAAATAGGCATCCTAAAAGTCCAACGTTACCATCCAGTCTCCCAGGTTCAGGGCAGAGCACTTGGGCGAGAATGAGCCTTTTGAATTTCTCCTTTTTCAGGAAGAGCTTGAGAAGGCCCTGTTCTAGGATAGGACTAAGGCATCCGTCTTTTTTGGGCACCAGAAGGTAGCGGGAATAGCAACCATGACCTAGTTCTGATGTTGGCACCCTCTCGATGGTTCCCTTGGCCTAAAGAATCAGCACTGCCTGACGGAGCAAGGAGAGGTGGTCCTCTGTCAGCCGGTCATACGTGGCTGGCATCGGTGGAGGTGTTAGAGTAGCTCCTTTGGATGATCTTTAAAACCCAATGGTCTGAAGTTACTGACCTCCAGTGGTGCAGGCGATGGCGTATCATGCCCCTGCCACTGGATGCCCATGATTATCGGTGGGCAAACTAAAGCGATTTGGAGGCTGTGGCTGCCGGGTGGGTTGGGGACTGCCCGACCTCTGGCTACGTGTCCGATGTGGTCTATGGGACCCACGCACTCAGTCTCGAAAAGGCTGGGAAGCCTGTTTTCCATTGTGGCTGATAGGGTATGGAAGCAGTTGGAAGCCCCTTCCATAGCCACAAAAGGAGCGGAAGGCAGACTGGGATTGACGAGGGGCCATAGAGAAGACCAAGGACCTAGCCGAAGAACTGCTGTCCTTAAAACACTCCAGCGCTGAGTCCGCTTTCTCTCCAAAAAGATGAGAGCTAACAAAGGGCATGTCCATAAGCGAGGCTTGGACATTCCCTGAAAATCCAGTGGTTCTCAGCCAGGCGTGGCGCCAAAGGGCCACCAACGCTAAAATGCTCTACCAGCGAGTAGGTCGTGTCCAGTCCACATCGTATGGTTAACTTCGCTGCGTCTCTCATCAGCAATAGCTTGGGAGAGTAAGGTTCATGCCTCCTGAGACCATAGGCAGCACTTGTGCAACTGAACCCCAGATCGTATTGGAATATTGGCCCAAAAGGCACACAGTGTTCACCGATTGTAGTGCAAGGCTGGCAGAAGAGAACATCCTCTTGCCAAAAGGTATCCAGCCTCTTGGGTTCCCTATCCGGTGAAGTAGTAGGGAACGCGCCAGGGTTGACCGTAGAGTTAGAGGCTTGGACCACCAAACTCTCCGGGTGGGATGCTGGGTAAGGAAGCTGGGGTCCCGAGGAGCGGGTGATGGTGGCAGGCAATTGTTGTATGCACAGGAGTCCCTGTGCAGGGCTTGTACCAGGCCCGAGTAAGACATCGGTAAGGGCTTCTTAAAAGGGGCATAAGGGTTCAGATGGGGCAACTCCCAGCTGAAGCAACTCCATTAAAATGTTCATCTTGACTACAACTGATGGTAAATGAAGGTCGAAGACCTCAGCTGCCCTACGCACCATCATAGCGAATGAGGCACCCTCCTCCGTAGCCACAGTAGGGGAAGAAACCAAGCGAGTGTCTGGTGAGGTGTTGAACCCACTGGCCTCCGCCAGTTCCTCATACCAGTTGTCCGCATTAACATCTAGGGGATGCTGGTATCCATAAGGTTACTTACAATCCTCCCATTAGTCTCCCTCTCCAGGCCTGTTGAGTGAAAAAGGTGATGGCTCTGACCCGGAACCAGTGTCAGGCGACGCACGTACAGCTCCGTGTTGGAGGACGATGAGGATGACGCCACCAGGGGCATTGGCACTGGAGCGAGCGCCGAGGAAGGTCTCGGTCTTGCAGGAGGCTCCACTATGGATCCAACACTTGATTCATGGGGCCTAAATTAGCACTGAGGGCGAACCAGCCAGCGAGGGAGGATCCATGGGGGCCCCAAAATGCTCCGGGGAGCAGGGCCGCCCAAATACGAGGTGCATGGCCTCATAAAATTCTTTCACCTGGGCGGCGGTCAGTTCGGCTCTGGGAAAGTCGGGGAAGCGCGGCACCCCGACTCAGTCTCCAAAAAAGCGCAAGGACTGGAGGGCCGAAGCTCCTGCACCTCATTAGAAAACTTTGACGGGCATGGCGAAGCCAAAGCCCTCTTTGACTTCTTGGATTTCTTTTTGAGGTGGGACTTCCTCGACGAGTTCAAATGATGCAACAACTGCCGGTTGCAACTCCGCGAGCGGTCCCAGGACCATCCGCACGACAGGGATCTTGAGTTTCGAGGGTTCAGGCGGCGAGGAACTTGAGTGTGCTCGCTTAGCGCCTTTTGGTGCATGGCACCGAAGTCCTTGCAGGTTTTGGAGCCGTCGTCCCTTTCCAAGCTTCACAGACAACCAAGTGTGGATCTTTCACAGACATCTGCCTCTGACAGGCACCACATGGTTTGAAACCAGCAGGTTTCTTTGGGGACTTCTTGTCAAAAGATCGACAAAAGTCAAAAAGTGACTAAGGATAGCTCTTCACGGATCAGCGCTTTCTGACGCAAAAAGGAGAGAAATGGCACCAGCATGTTGGGATGGCGCCTATATAGGTACCGTGCATGCCATTTCTGGTGCAGACACCGCCGACCTAAGCAACGCCTCTAAGGAGCGCACAGGGGTACTGCTTGAAAGCTTCTGGATCCAGTCTGACGCCTGGGGAATATTCTAAGGTAAGGAATCTGCAGCTAAAAGTCTATCAGATAATCCCATCACCCACTGGCCATATGCCCTGACAAATGTGAATGACCAAATAAGCATTGATGAAATATGCTGGCCTTATTGAGGTTTTAGAAAAACATGGTATTATTAATTTTGCATGAGGGGAACAGACATACCTGGGAGTCCAACTACATACAATTTTAGAAAACATGTAATTAGTGTTACTGTGATAAGTTAAGATGGTTAGTGTTGTAAAAGAGATGAGCCTTGTACAACCTTGTGTAGGAAGGAGCATTCATTTGGAGACATTGGCACCCTTTAAGATTCTAGCAGTAAGACAGACACTACAATACAGAACCATATGCAAGCCGCTGGTCCATTTGTTATCCACTCCACCAAATGAATGAGGGCAATCCAACAACTGGATGATTGTCAGTTAAGATGTGAAGGACTATTGATTATATGTACAATTGCCTATCCATTTATCTATTCTAGGACTACAGTTCCCCCAGAACTAACAGAATTTCCAGAGGTTCTCAACCTCAGGCCAATTTCTTCTTCGGCTCCTCGGCCTCAGTAAATGAATCAGTCAGTGAGAAGCAACTTGTACACATAAGTTCTCTCTCTCTCTATGAAATCAAGGTACCCTGGTGGTGAGACACTGTTAGGTCCCAATTCCTCTCACAGGCACTACCCCCAAATACCCTTCAGTTCTAACTCCCACACTCTTTCAATTTCTACTTCTTAAATCTCCCACCTTAAGGTCACAACAAACGAAAAACCTAAAGTGATTTACACATAATGCACTACTGATCAGCCAGTCAGTTTGGTAAAAGTGTTTTGTGGAGATTATTGGGTTCTCAGGGCTCTCCCTCACCCTTCAGCTCCAACGCTGCCACAGCTTTGAGATGGCCTTTGAGCTGCATTAACAGATTTAAAAGAACACCAAATAAACTGAAGATAACACTCTAAAACCCTAGGAAACAAAAGACTCCTTTAAAATACTTATGTTTTTATTAGTGAAATGGTACCAAATGTAACAAGATATACAATGTTTGCACTCCATTCTACTTACATGTAATAAGATCACTGCAGATGTTTAAAGCCAAAATCTGTCAGAGTATGTCTGAAGGTGCGCATTCAAACAATGTTTCTGAACAATAAGCCATTTACTTGCCCACTACAAATAGGTTGGAACATCAAGACTTTAAATACTTTACATGGTAAAATATTTTAAAGTTTTTGAAGAAACAGTGGTAAGGAATATATTAGTGTTTTATTCCTATGCCACTATCCCGTCCCAAAAACAAAATAAATTGCTTTCAATTTTAATGTCTCTTAAAGTGCAGCCATATGTTTCCTAAATAATGTCTTTATTTCACAAACATTAATTGGAACCAACGTCTACTACACCCCTTATTTTTTCCAATTCTTCATGCCTTTAACAAAAAAAGGAAACAATTGCTGGATGGCATTCTTGAATAACGAATGAATTTTATGAATTATTCGTAACAACTAGCAATACTTGTGTGAATACTAATTTTTGCACAGTATACCCAAGAGATGTGGGCACTTACATATTTAGTACTTTTGAAAATACATTCATGTTCAAAAACATAATTTGCATACTATTCTATTAGGAAACTGACTGGGAAAAGGTACTTGCACGAAAAGGCAACACATCCCTTTTCTTTCGGAAAGGGGAGTTTCTTCCAAGTAGAGACATGGTTTCAGCAACCATTCAGCTAATACTTACTTGTTTTTAGATATCACTAAGCATTCTTGAACTGATCGTCACATGGTTATTCTTTTTGCTGACACTCAACATTACCTAGTAAAGCTAAATGCTGAGATAAGACAAGCAACTGTTTTGAATGGCTTTCAATACCTGTATGTGAATATGGGAAGAGCTCCTAAAAGGGTAAAGCAGTACTGATTGTCAGCAAGTGACAGTTTTAATCAATAAAGCACTATCACACTTTAAAGGCATTGAAGATTAAGCCTGCGCATTGTAAATCTATCTTAAAGAGAATAATTAATCTCCCAAAAACAGCACTTAAAGCACACGAGACAAACTGCAATACCATCCTTGGAAATATGTTATTTGTTGAAAAATTTCACAGACATGTGATGATCGTAATCTGGGCTGCTATACAACATGTTCTTTCTGTTAGAATGAACCAATAGCATGCATTGGTTTAGTTCCTATTGAGTTCCTCCTTTCACAATTTATAGATACAACAGTGAAAGCAAATGGAAAATAACGAATTTTGTGAAGGAACATTAATGTGCTTGAACTGCAATAGTAATTAAAAAAAAATGTTATTTCAATCCACAATGTTACAAGAACCTCATTAAATCAAAAACAGTTTTAAAAAGTTTAATAACCTCAATGCTTCTCTCCAGTTCTTGGGTATAGTAAAGGTTATTTGATCACAGGTTAACAGTTTAACATTAACATGTAACTTTAAAGGAGAAATTAGCCATCATGAAAATGAAACAATGCTTAAATAACATTAACAGTTTTGATAACATCAGATATTTCCTTTGTATACCACTAGTCCAAATGCCTAATTTTCTCGTGAAAGCTAGCAAACCTTTTTACAACAAAGCACGCATAGATAGGAGCTTTGGTCTGTCCATTCAAAATGCTTTGAGCCTTTTGATCTTTCAAAGTCTAAAATAATCATTGTAGCTCTGAATTTGGCTGAAGGATAATTCCTTATGTTAGATATATTCTACTGAGTGAGTGTTACATGGTTGATAGTCTCCATTCTGTTGAATTTCTTCCTGATCACCATTTTGGAGATCTGTGCTTTCAAGGACCCTCTTGTTCATGTCCACTTGATCACTATATTGCAGCACTCCATCCTGATTTTGTAAGGCCCATTCTTCATTATCTTGCAGAATGCTACAACTATTGTTTTGCAGACTGCCTTCACCAGTTTCTTGCAGAGGGAGGTCCTCATATAGAGGAAGGTCGTCTTGCAGGGGGATTTCGTCTTGCAGGGGGAGGTCGTCACTGTTTGGCAGGGCACTATCTTCACACTGCAAGGGGTCCTTGCTATTTTGTAAAATGACCTTGCTGTCTTGGAAGGTGCACTCGCCGGCCTGGAAGGCGTCCGCCTCCTCACCGGCCTGGAAGGCGTCCGCCTCCTCACCGGCCTGGAAGGCGTCCGCCTCCTCACCGGCCTGGAAGGCGTCCGCCTCCTCACCGGCCTGGAAGGCGTCCGCCTCCTCACCGGCCTGGAAGGCGTCCGCCTCCTCACCGGCCTGGAAGGCGTCCGCCTCCTCACCGGCCTGGAAGGCGTCCGCCTCCTCACCGGCCTGGAAGGCGTCCGCCTCCTCACCGGCCTGGAAGGCGTCCGCCTCCTCACCGGCCTGGAAGGCGTCCGCGTCCTCACCCGCCTGGAAGGCGTCCGCGTCCTCAACAGCCTGGAAGGCGTCCGCGTCCTCAACAGCCTGGAAGGCGTCCTCAACGGCCTGGAAGGCGTCCGCGTCCTCAACGGCGTGGAAGGCGTCCGCGTCCTCAACGACCTGGAAGGCGTCCGCGTCCTCAACGACCTGGAAGGCGTCCGCGTCCTCAACGACCTGGAAGGCGCCCGCGTCCTCAACGGCCTGGAAGGCGTCCTCACCGGCCTGGAAGGCGCCCGCGTCCTCAACGGCCTGGAAGGCGTCCGCGTCCTCAACGGCCTGGAAGGCGTCCGCGTCCTCAACGGCCTGGAAGGCGTCCGCGTCCTCAACGGCCTGGAAGGCGTCCGCGTCCTCAACGGCCTGGAAGGCGTCCGCGTCCTCACCGGCCCGGAGAGCGCCCCCGTCCTCACTGGCCCGGAGAGCGCCCCCGTCCTCACCGGCCTGGAAGGCGCCCCCGTCCTCACCGGCCCGGAAGGCGCCCCCGTCCTCACCGGCCCGGAAGGCGCCCCCGTCCTCACCGGCCCGGAAGGCGCCCCCGTCCTCACCGGCCCGGAAGGCACCCCCGTCCTCACCGGCCCGGAAGGCGCCCCCGTCCTCACTGGCCCGGAAGGCGTCCGCACCTGCCCGGAAGGTGCCTTCACTGGCCCGGAAGGCGTCCTCACCGGTCTGGAAGGCGTCCTCACCGGTCTGGAAGGCGTCCTCACTAGTTACCATGTCTTCACTGGTACAGTTCAATACTTCATCCATTTTTTGCAAGCATTCATTATTAGTTTGCAATATTCTGTCCCTGCTTATCACCAATTCATTATCCAATGATGTATTATTTTGTACATCTTTAATTTCAGCTTCGTTTTTACTTTCCAATTCGTTGAGGTTTTCAGTTTTGTGCTCGGCTTTGTGACCGTCTACCTATAAAGAAATGAAAATAATACAATTAGTGATGCTATCCCAACAGATTTTTAAAATAATTCAGAGGACAACACAATTTACATCAAACCCTGTAAGGACACAATTGTGAAGTCCGATAAATGGAAAAGATGTCAACCTGTGATTAGTTTTCTTCGTGGAGACTGAGATAGGAAGAGCTGCGTGCCTTTAGGCAGGTTTCTAATACAGTGAAATATAAGAAAACTTTAGGAAGTAGCCCATAGCTTTTCTAGTGGGTGTTGCCACTTAGTTTCTTCTGAGTGATGCATAGCAATTTCATTTTGCTAAAAGCAGGATGTTTCACTTAGTTTTCCTTTCAATATATTATACTTTTTGTGACTATGTTAGCATCATGCCACATGGTGATGGGGCTCAAAATTGCTTCAAAAGGGGTTAACTCAGACCTTTGCACACTGGTACCATGCACCATGGAGTAAGTGATACACGACAAAGCCTTTCCTGAGCGAATGGAAACCCTAACCAGTTCCTTTTTCAGGTCTAGCATGGCAGCACAGCTTTTGCCAGACCATTTCTTTTTAATTAACAGAAACAGAGCTTTAAAATGCACTATTGAGGGAGGAGCTTTTGCTCCATCCAGACATTGATCTTCCTCGATAGTAGATTTCATTGGGCAGAAGTTGGGTGCTTCCACTGAAAAAGAATGCTTGTATTGTACAGATTATGCTCGATACTATACACCAGAGTTGGCTATTGTGACAGGGCAATGATCAAGGCTGTGCACCTGATTGGTTCTCTGGGAAAAGTTATGTCAGATGACAGGTCTGATATGTTTACTACGAAAAGTTGTGACACAGACACTAAGCCTGATTTATTGATTGTGAAAACCCATATGTTGAAGCCAATATGCCTTTATGGGTGGATTGTTGTTACACTGTGTTAAAGCCTGTAGAAAAGTATTTTCTAAAATGGTTTGCCACAGATTACAGTAGTAGATAAAGGTTTTGGTTACTTCTGACAAGCCATTTTTTGAAAGAATTTTTTTTTTTTTTTTAAACCGGTTCCACAATGCAGGTATCCACCAGGCGTCTCAGTGCAGGTTTCTGTGAGGCTTTATGGGATCATGAGAAAACAAGCTGCAAGAACTGGCTTGAAGAGAGGGACTCGGACTATGCCCACACAATATCCTCTACAACCATCTGGCTGAAAAACTAGTTCTGTAAGTACATCTAAGAGTTAGTTCCATTGCTCTCAACAGATCGTTAACACAGGCTCCTGGTCAAATACAGTAAATGCTTGATGGCCTTTGTGAGAAAATGGGCAAGTAGGTTTTGTTTGTTAAACCTTTAGCTCAACCCTGGGAGGCTGTGGCTCTAAACAGTCAGGGTTACACACATGAACAATTGTAAAGCATTTAAACAGCACCAAAACAATTGAGGAAGAAATACACAAGACACTAAAGAAATCCGACACCAATTTATAACAAGCATTGGCAAAGCCAATAGGTCTCACCTCTGTGGGAGCTATTGGTTTAGTTTTTTTAGCTGTGTTGTACAGCATTGTGGTTGTACAGTATGTTTAAAGTTTTATTCTAGATTGCTATGAAAGCCATTATTGTTTTCTTATTTAATAATGCCTGAGGGATGGTATGAGCTTTGAATTAAAATGTGAAACGGAAGGGAAGTAGCAACGCGAATAACGGCTGTCTTAAAAAAGTATTATGATATAGTGAACACCACTTTTTGATGGGGTTTGGCGATGCTTAATAGAGAGAATGGGATGGGTGGTTGTGGATAATAAGTAATGTGGATAATGGGCAGCGTCATAGTAAATTAACATGTTTAGTGGAAAGGACTGTTTATTTTTGAAATATTTTAATTTAAATTGGTGGAAATGGTGCAAATTAATTAACGTGCATATGTAGAAAAAATGAATGAAATGGAAACAATGTGAAAGAGTGTGTATATCAATCAATCAAAGCCATTCATACAGCGCACCGATGCCTCAGCTGAGGTGTCCCGTCGCTAAAGCGAGACTTGAATTGACTGACCAGCTTAATCTACGCCTGACTGAAGAGCCAAGTTTTTATGTCCTTCCTGAATCCCTGTTCTGTGTTGGCCAAGCATAGGTAGGTGGGCAGCGCGTTCCAGAGCTTAGCCGTCCGTACCGAGAAAGACCTGCCACCTCGTCGAGCTTTGGCATACCTTGGAATGCGAAGAAGTCGCAGATGATTAGATCTCAGGGCTCGTTCCTGATGGTACAAGCTAAGCCTATTCCTGAGATAGTGTGGCCCTATGCCCCTTAAGGCTCTGAAGGCCAATGTCAGGGCTTTAAACTCGATCTTCTTGTCCACAGGGAGCCAAGGGAGCTGCCTCAGATGGAGGGGGGGGGGGGGGGTGGGGGAAGATATGATGGCGAAAAGGGACCAGACGAATGATCCTAGCCGCCTCATTCTGAATTATTTGCAATCTGAGAATCAGATGAACTGGAAGCCCCAGGTATAAGCTATTGGCATAATCCAAGCGCAAGGTCACCAAAGCAGGACAATGATCTTACGGCTCTCCTCCGGAAGAAACGCAATAGCTTTTTGACAGATCTTAACTTCACAACACAGGATGAGGAAATATGCCGGATTTGAGCCTTAAAGGAAAGATCGGCATCAAACCTAATTACCAGGTTTCTAGCAGATGAGACCGGAGTTGGTGGTGGATTCAACTCCAATGGCCACCAAATGCTGGATGGAGGAGGCGTCGCCTGACTGAAAAAGAGTACCTCATTCTTGTCTGCGTTTAATTTTAGAAAATTGCTGTTCATCCATTTTGAAATATCTTTCTAGCACTCTTTGAAGTTAAGGAAGGCTGCTTCAGAGTATTCTCTAAATAAAAACACTAGCTGCGTATCATCCCCGTAAGAGACAACCTTCACTCCCCCAGGATTCAATGAGAGAAGCCAAAGGGGCTAAATATAGATTAAAAAGGAACAGGCTCAGAGCCGAGCCCTGTGGCACTCCACAAACCAAATGTTTGGAATAAGATGAAAAAGGGCGAAGGAAGACCCGTCAAGATCGATCTTCTAGGAAAGACCCCAGCTAGGATAGCACCGTTGTAATCACTAAGGGGTAACTGTTCCTATGAAAAAGGAGGCAACCTATTCTGGTTGCGTAGCTAAAGATACTAGAGTGTGGTCTCGTTTCGTAATCGCGGTTGGATCTAGATGAAGGTGGGGGAATTCCTCCTTTTGGAAATAGTGCCCTCACACCCTTGCGGTTGTCATGCTTCATCATCGGGCGTTTGCTCCTCGTAGGGGTGGCGCTGCTGTCCCCCATGGGCCCCGCGAGAGGGCTCTTTGACGGAGATCTTTTAGGAGAGACGCCGCAGTTGTGCATGTGAGTGTGTGGGCCTAAAAATTGTGTGTGAGTTAAAATTACCTCCAAGGTACCCAGAAACTGAGTTTTATTCAGGGGTCCGGATGGTAAGATTAAAAAACAAAGGATAAGGAGAACCTCTTTCAAACAAATGTAGTAGAGGGATGAGTATTGTCCTGCTGCTCTCTTATCCGTGAGTGTGAGTGAAGGTGAAATTTGGTCGACATGTTTCGCGCTTAGTATTGGTCCCTAATGGATCCCGGTACGCTTCTTCAGGACCGTGATGTGAAATAGAAATTTTAAAATAGGAATTAGAGAAGGCGACACCCTATATTCCTATGGTACCTAGAGTTAGGTGTGAGTGCGTATGAGCGCCTAGAGGAACGTCTGAATCGCGTTCCTGTTTCCAACCTGGTGATGAGACAAAAAGAGACAAACGAGTAGAGACAAACATGTAGGGATATAGTGAATAGAATCATTCACTTCAAATGGAATGTTGTCAACTTTTTAGCATTCACATAGACAGATATTCATTGAGGCATGCTGGGTGTAACGTGCCCCTTGCATCATTTTTCAACATAACTGTGCGTGGCAAAATAACTGCACTAGAATATGGCCTGTGCAGTCTCACATTCACAGGCGGTGTGTCACCTATACCTGGCTAGACAAGGCCGGAGGTGACTGGTATCATGCATGCGTTACCATTCTAGTGGGCCCCATGGCGTTTGAGACAATGTCTATAACGTGTTTGTCAAGTCAAGGCATCGCTGCCATGGTGCTAGTGGCAGTCCGTTAACCTTAAAAGATAAGAGTTAAACTCTCGAGTGTCTAGCAAGTGCACGAAATTGCGTAAAAATAGTTATATGACGCGGTGTAGCACATACATCAATCGCAAACATACGTAGTATCATACCCCTCTATTTGAATGGATTGGCATCGCCGGCATACTCTGCGATAGTGAAGAAGTATACCTGCAAATTAATTAATAGTGGTCAGCTCGCAAGGCCAAAAGAGCACGCTTGTAAATCCCTGTGTCCGTCAGTGGAGTCAGCAAGAAAATACTCACTATTCTCCTCCTTCGTTACAGCCCATTACCTGCCCCGCCGCTCATAGGTTCGCTGGTTATCGGAAGCCGGCAAGCTGCCCGAGATATAGCTCGGATCCAATGATAGAGCGAAAGTGGCGTGAAAGGGGGCGTGGTGGGTCAGGGGGCAGTACGTGACGCTGATCACGTGTGTGTTTGTAAAATGCTTTCAAAGCGGCAGCCATCTTGGAAAGGGGTATTAAAAAATGGAACAGAAAAGCTAGTAAGTGATTCTACCGGCGTGTGCAAGCATCTGTTGCTGGCCATATTGCAAAATGAAGTAGTTTACAAGTGACTATTGGAGGGAGAAAATCCCATATGTTGTACTATATAGCTCACTGTGAAAAAGAAAATGGTGAGGCTAGGTCCCAAACCATGGTAAGGTGCATAGTATCAGTACATGTCGAGAATGTATACATGCACCGCATAATCCGTGTGGGCTGCTATGAGTAACTCATGGCGCCGCGAGTCTGGGGTCAGATTTTACGTAAAAATGTATGCATAGTGGGTCATGACAACTGTATATAATTCACAAAGCTAGTGGGAGCTGTGGTGTGCATCTTGTGACTCAAAATGGAATGCAATAACCTTGGGTGGTCTGTCAGCACTGAGGTAGTACAGTTCTAATGTATATCAGTGTCAGTCTATAATGTATATAAAGGGGTACATGTGGGTATTAAAGTACCCTCCAAACTGTTGAGTATTATAACTGGATCACTATTACTGGGATGTCACTGAAACCCCAAAGGAGACTAGTTGGCCTGTAGTCCTAGGTCATCAATTCTGCCCATGGTATCTCATCATTAAGGCCCCCTGAATTACTCTTAAGACGGAACACCCAGCGTTGTTCTTGCCTGAACAATCTACTCGTTGTCCAGCTGGGGTTGGATTCAATAATAGTGAGTATTTTCTTGCTGACTCTACTGACGGACACAGGTATTTACAAGCATGCGCTTTTGGCCTTGTGAGCTGTCCACTATTAATTAACTCGCAGGTATACTTCTTCACTACCGCAGGGTATGCCGACGATGCCAATCAATTCAAATAGAGGGGTATGATACGTATGTTTGCGATTGATGTATGTGCTACACCGCGTCTTATAACTATTTTTACGCATTTTCGTGCACTTGCTAGACACTCGAGAGAGTTTAACTCTTATCTTTTAAGGTTAACGGACTGCCACTAGCACCATGGCAGCGATGCCTTGACTTGTCAAACACGTTATAGACATCGTCTCAAACGCCATGGGGCCCACTAAAATGGTAACGCATGCATGATACCATTCACCTCCGGATTTGTCTAGCCAGGTATAGGTGACACACCGCCTGTGAATGTGAGACTGCACAGGCCATAATCTAGTGCAGTTATTTTGCCACGCACAGTTATGTTGAAAAATGATAGAAGGGGAACGTTACACCCAGCATGCCTCAATGAATATCCGTCTATGTGAATGCCAAAAAGTTGACAACACTCCATTTGAAGTGAATGACTCTATTCACTATATCCCTACATGTTTGTCTCTACTTGTTTGTCTCTTTTTGTCTCATCACCAGGTTGGAAACAGGAACGCGATTCAGACGTTCCTCTAGGCACTCAGACGCACTCACACCTAACTCTAGGTACCATAGGAATATAAGGTGTCGCCTTCTCTAATTCCTATTTTTAAATTTCTTTTTCACATTACGGTCCTGAAGAAGCGCACCGGGATCCATTAGGGACCAATACTAAGCGCGAAACATGTCGACCTAATTTCACCTTCACTCACACTCACGGATAAGAGAGCAGCAGGACAATACTCATCCCTCTACTACATTTGTTTGAAAGAGGTTCTCCTTATCCTTTGTTTTTTAATCTTACCATCCGGACCCCTGAATAAAACTCTGTTTCTGGGTACCGTGGAGGTAATTTTAACTCACACACACAATTTTTAGGCCCACACACTCACATACACAACTGCGGCGTCTCTCCTAAAAGATCTCCGACAAAGAGCCCTCTCGCGGGGCCCGTGGGCAATGGCGTCGCATAGTTCTGGCATAGTTATTAGGGCAGTCCAGTGGCTTATAGATCAGCATGCCAGCGAAGGAGGGTGTAAGCTTGATGCAAAAGATCAAGCCCTCAATATTACCGATTTGGCCCAGCCTTGATTTGGAAACCTCCCACGTGTCCCTCAGGACAATGGCAACGCACCCCCTCCCCTCCCCCCCAACCCTACCATGTCTCCACCCCGGTTGGCGCACATATGTATAACAGGCAAGCAGCTCCCCATATGTGAGAACGTGTGTTAAAACTAAAAATGAATGCTATTTTGTGAGAAGCTGGCTTGGTATATGGTGTACACTTATGTAAGTGGGCACCTTGCACCAATTTTAGTGGTCTTAGACAACCTTACAAAGCTCTCTAAGTGGAAGCTGTGGAGAGCAGCCTTCAGACTTGGCCCAGAAGGAGTGTAAAGCAGCTTGTTTTACCAGAACATAATCTTATGAGTATAGATTAAGTGAAAAAGAACCACACAGTGTATTTATAAAAATATGTATGTATTATAAGACATTCACTAACATACAGATATCTCCTACCCGAAGATATACACAATGCACACAATACTTTACGATAGAAACAGTTAAGTAGCACTTAATACACAGCGGTCACCGGGGGGACCAAACCATATACTAATTAAGTGGAATGCGAACCACGACTCGAGTCAAGACTGTACCCAGAAGACGTAGAAGTGTCGGGGACCCAAGGTAAGTAACTAGGAGCCCCACAGAGGTCGTGTGCTAAGTGGGAACACGACTGCGTGATCAATACAAGTCAAGGGTTAAGTTGCGGTTGCAATTTTAGAGAAGGACTCTTCTCAGCGGACCCTGAAGAAACCCCGTGGAAGACAGAAGGTTGGAGAGTCACGACACCCGTGGATACCTTAGGAACCAGGATACCTGCCCCAGGGAAGCCGGGGGCATAGGTGTGAAGTGGCGTCGGAAACCGCCATCGAACCCAATGGAGGACTTCAGAAAGATGCCGCTGCTGGAGAAGGTGAAAGTGTCCGGTGGAACCCAAAGGTGGATTTAAGATGTGAAGAACCTGCAAGCAGAGGGGACAGAGTCTATGCCACTCAGGAGTGACCAGGAGGCAAAGAAGACGAATGCCAACCGTTGTCGGTGCTGCATGGAAGCTGGCGGTGACCTTTAAACTGCAGCTGTGCGGACCAGGCGATGCTGAGAACGACCAGGAGCCAGATACGAGCTGTCCCACGTCGGATGTCGCAAGTTGAGGGGTCGGTATCCGGCGGGAGTACCAACAAGCCTTGGCAACTGCAATCAACGTGGAAGTTGAAGAAATTGCAATGTCGGGACCAGCAAGGTCAAGACTGATTTGCATATAGCTGGGTCTGAACTGAGGTGGCTAAGTGAGCTAAAGAATGATGATGGATTCAACCAAGATCTGTGACTGGGGGTGAGTGTCTGAAAAGTTTCAGCGCTCCGTCCATCATCTCCTTGTGTTTGCTTTGTTCGCCCTAAGTTGGCAGGGTATGCCCAGACATGGGTCCGTTGCTCACTTTGCCACTGGATTCAAGCTAGCCTGGCTGATGAAGGGTGCTACCCAAAAACCGGTCCCAGGATGCTTGTTTCCGATTCAGGGAAGACCTGGCTTGGCAGTTCGGGCTGGACTGTTCCCATGTGGCACAGGGTCAAGACTGACTTGCATATAGCTGGGTCTGAACTGAGGTGGCTAAGTGAGCTAAAGAATGATGATGGATTCAACCCAGATCTGTGACTGGGGGTGAGTGTCTGAAAAGTTTCAGCGCTCCGTCCATCATCTCCTTGTGTTTGCTCAGGCGGGGGTGTCTTTGGAAGCCACATTACAGGCTATGCAGAAGAGCCTGCAGTCAATAGACAGCAAGATAGACACCTTAAACATACGTATGGACAATATGGTCCCCAAATTAGATAAGCATCTCATGTGCCAACGATCTACAAGAGCTAACCCAGAAACAGCTGAATATGGACAAGATTTTGGCCGTCATCCAAGCCAAAAATGAGGATCTGGAGGCGAGATCGAGCTGCAAAAACCTGCCCATAATGGGCGTCCCGGAGTCCACAAACACAGGCCACCTGTAAAACTATGTGGAAGAAATGCTAAGAGGCATCTTCGGAAGCGAAGAGATGTCGGCGGTGCTAATAGTCGAACGCACTCACAGATCATTGTAGGCATGACTGCCCCCCAGGGATCCCCCGAGGCCGATCATCGCTAAGCTCTTGAACTACAAAGATCGGGACACAGTGCTACGTCTCTCATGTGAAAAGGGCACCACTTAATTCAATGGCAAACGAAGTATCCTTCTACCCCGATTTTACTGCAGCAGTGCAGACGGCGCGCCGAGAATTCGGCCCAGCGAAGAAGAAACTGGAGTCCCTGGGCCTCAAATACGCCATGCTGTAACCCGGCCCGCTTGAGAGTGGAGCATGACGGCTGCCACACCATACTCACCTCCCCAAAAGCAGCAATGGACTTCTTCAAGGCGGCGGGGCGCTCCCATAGTGCCTCCCCGCGCAGTGAAAAGGTCACTACTGCTACCCAGGAATAATGGACCAGACTAGTATCAACGCAATGCCTCCACGGATAAGTTCTATTAAGGGACATAAAGATTAGCCATGTGGGGACTCGCCTTATGTAATGTGCTTCGTAGGTATAAATGCTAATAGATATGGGCAGCAATTGATTAATGCAGCCGGGTGAGGTTCCGGCAGAATGTTCAGAGATAGGGCCCATCTTGACAGGCCCTTCACATAATTATACTTCATGCTCCTAGGTGGCGGATGGTGAGCCTCCTTAACCTGAATTACAGCACGGCCTGGTTATATTTATAGATCTCCCGGCCCCCTCTAGTTATTGGAGGGCAGCTGGCTTCTTGAGTCCCCCACGAGGGTAATCCCACTGGGACTAAATGTACTATATCCTATGTTTCGGTCCTATGTGACCATGGTGTACTGTACATTTTTTTTTTTGTAATTTCTTACTATATTGGGCATTGCTTTGGCATGTTTGTACCGCCGAAGTGGGTGGGGGATGGATTTGTAACAGTTGGCCTGTTACTGAGACTCCGATACTACCCGATTGATATCCGCATAGCTGAGCTCCCTACCCTGCGAACCCCCACGCAGTACTACCTCACTACACAAGCTGTGACTACTCTGGGGACACGATGGGCACACACGAGAATGGCTTCCTCCTACACCTCCAATTCCAGAGGGGTCCTTATTCTAGTCCGTAAAGGCACCCCCTTTAACAGGCTACACTCTGAAACAGATGACCAGGGGAGATACATTATATGGCAAGCGATATGTAGGGGTAAAATACCTAATAAACTTATATGGTCCCAATACGGACGATCCCGAATTCTACACCACTCTATGCTCGGATAAATAAATTACAACCCTTTACTATTATCTGGGGTGGAGACTTTAACTTTCCATTAGATCCGAGCATGGACAGATCTGCTGCCCCACCCGGACCGCTAAGCAGGCGAACAGGGAGCTCAGGGAGGGAATGGACGACTGGGTGCTGAATAACATATGGGGGATCCGGAACCCAGGGAAACGGGAGGGCACGTTCATTTCAACGGCACACAATATGTGGTCACGATTAGACTACTGGCTGGTGACTCGCGATGTTAACGTCTGGACTTAGGATGTGCGACATCTACCCCGGACACTGTTGGATCATTCCTCAGTGCTGCTGGCTTTGGTGCTGCCGACTGAGGCCCCCGCCCCTTTCAATGGAGGCTTCAGGCCTCCGCTTTGACGGATGCAGTCTTCAGAGACAGCGTAAAGATGGCTATTATACATTACTTTGACGAAAATAAAGGTTCGGTGGAAACAGCAGGGTACTATGGGAAGCCTTTAAGGCCATGATCCGCGGGACATGTATAGGGCTCCGGTCGGGGGCATTACAGTCTTTGCGATCTCGTCCAACCCAGCTCGAAAACACCCTTCGAACACGTGAGAGGACGTACGAAATCAACCCAGAGCCTAAGATGCTAGCGGACATTAGGACACAAGTGTCTGAGTATGCCGAGGTGGCGAACCAGGAGATTCGCGAACTATCGAAGTGCTGGGTGGCAAGGGCGTATGGACGACCTGTGGCGCAGCTTAGCAACTAAAATAAGGGGGCCTTGAGACATTCCACAGATACTAACCATCACCACGCCGGACGGGACGCGACATCATGATTCCCAAGCAATCCTAAAATGCTTTGTGGACTTTTACACCAAATTATACTGCGGGCGACAGCGTCGGCGTGAGACAGACGCATATCTAAACGATATTGCATTGGTGTGGCTCTTGCCGGGGCAGAGGGAGTTTCTGGTCCAACCAATAACGGAAGAAGAGGTTGGTGATGCCATCCGCTCACTACCCAATGGGAAATCGTCTGGAAGTGACGGCATTCCATGCAAGTTCTATAAGACATTCTCAGACTTGATTACACCCCACCTACTGGTAATGTACCAAGAGGCGTATGACAAACAGTCCCTTCCCCCCACTCTCCGGGTGGCGCTACTAATCACACTACTGAAAACGGGGAAATCGCTCAAACAAGTATATTCATATCGTCCGTTGTCACGAATTAATACTGATGTTAAAATCCTGGCGAAAATTATTGCATCCCGGCTATAGCCACTGCTACAATCCTTAGTACTGCCGGATCTGGCAGGCTTCGTCCCTTCTAGGTCCACCACACAGAATCTCCGTACCCTGTTTGCTGTCATTCATCAGCTGAATCCCTCGTTGCCAGCTGCGGCGATCTTTCTGGACGCCGTAAAGGCATTTGACTCTATACAATGGCCTTATATGTTCACTGTATTGGCTAGGATGGGGATGCCACCGGCCTTCTTAAGCTGGATCCGGTTGCTGTACACGGACCCGGTTGCCCGCGTCCATTGTGCATTATCCAACCCCGTGCGAATCTACAGGGGAACATGACAGGGCTGCCCGCTCTCCCCGATTTTATTCGCCCTAGCACTGGAGTCCCTCGCTTTCATTATCAGGCAAAAGCACAAGTCCACAGCGATACATTTCCGTCAACGGCCCCTAGATATATCACTCTATGCCGACGACATGGTGGAGTATGTCAGAGAACCTGGGGTAAACTTAGAACCGACGGTGAGGGAGTACATCAAATAAGAATGGTAGGGGAGAGGATGTGGCCTTATGGCTAGAGCGGTCGACCTCGAAGCTGGAGAACAGTGTTAGAGTCTTGGCAGGGACGCTCAACATCCTGTGATTCTGGGCAAATAACTTAATCTCCCCGTGCCCAACAAAAATAAATGTGTCCGTATGTAACGCAACTGGTGCTCAAGTAAAGCGTTCTGATACCTTCGGGTCAATTTCGCACTATAATAAAACTCCCAAAAATAAAAAATAACTAAAATAAATATAGGACTAAGTAATAACTGGAATAAATCGGTGGTCTTTCCATTAACGCCTGTCACTGTGCCCCACGGGTTAAAGTAGTCACTAGAGTGGTGCACGGAGCACCTAAAATACCTGGGGATATGGATACATCGCGACTCAGAGGTCGTAATAAGTCAAAATTATGGCACCTCCGTATCGAAACTGCGTAATCAGATAACCCGATGGATTATACTCCCCCTTTTGTTAGCCGACAGACTGGCAATCATGAAGATGGTTGTGCTGCCTAAGTTTCTGTATTTGTTCGTCAACATCCCCCTCCTTCTAACACAAGAGTTCTTTAAGACAACAATCTTGCATGACGACCCTCGCCTGGGTGGGCAAACAGCCTAGAATTAGTTGGCAGACGCTCACGCGCCCCTATTTACAGTGCGGGTTTGCTGCCCCAGATCTTTATTTGCACTACTTGTGTGCTCACGCTCACTTGCTCACTACTGGTTTCACCCCCAACGATACATAGCACACACTGCTGTTGAACATGATGAAGCATACACTCTCCCCCTCAACGCGATATTGCCGCACGTGCAACCAATGAATACTCTCAAATCCGCCAGTCCATTAAACAGTACAAATAGGGCCTGGCAGCTACTCGCCACACAGGCACACAAGACTCTACTATATGCTACAAAATTACCACTGCTTCATCATCCCTCTCTATCAGTTACAACGGAAGCGGAAGCTTTAACAATATTCTATTATATATACGCTTTCCCCTACGGGATCCTTTCTCACACTCACTGAGTTCATGGGAAATCGGAATGGTACTCTGATGGAGTTTTGTATACGATAGGCTAAGGGCAGCAATGAAAGCGTTTACCCAGGAACCACCTGCGCTACATTTCTTACAGATCCTACTCTCATGCGCCGACTGGGAAAAAAAACTCATTACCAAACTGTATGATTCCTCTCAGAGAGAACGATACGAATCCATAGACACAGCCAGAGAGCGATGGAACGTGATCCTGGATGCACCTCCAACACCAGCAGACTGGGAATTTTGTTGTGTGCTTCTAGACAGGCTTACATCTAACTGCAATCTCAAAAAAATACATTTTAAATATCTGTAACAGGCATATTACTCCCCTCTTCAACTTCATAAATTCGGGCTGCGATAACAGCCAACATGTATAAGACGCGGGGCTACTGATGCAGACTTCCTGCACCTGGTGTGGTCTTGTGGCCCAGTTGCCCTTTACTGGGCACAGGTCACACAGACCATAACCAAAATGGTGGGGATACAGATAGATTGCTCTCCCACAGCATCCCTTCTGGGTCTTATTAAATCTCTTCCACACGCGACCCTTAAACTAGTGGCAGTATCTCTACTGATGGCCAAACGTAGAGTGTCAATATGCTAGGGAGGGCACCAAGACATGCTGACTAGCTGCATGATTAAGCGTACTGTAAAGCTCAACTGGAATCATATGCTGAAGAACTACCTTCGTTATCGAGGCCAAGAGACTTTCCGGCCCCATATGTAACCTATATGCTGTCCATAAATGGGGAATAGTGTGACTCGCTAGATCATACTGGAGTTAAATAGGCGGGGAGTGCTGGGTAAGAAGGGGTGCAATGTCAATGTATATATCCTGTTTTCACTCATGTGTGGGGTTGCTATGCTGGAGTCTCCTGTTTTTTCATTTTTTTTTCTCTTCCTTTGTCTCAGTTTGTTCCTTGATCCAATGTACAGGTGAATGCCTATGCTACGAATAAAACTTTAATAATAAAAATAATAAGTTGAGATAGTGTTCCCGGTATATAAAACCAGTACTGCAAAAGGGTATAACCCTACCTCATAGGTCATTCGCAGAGTGGGGAGGTTGGGCAGGGAGCTAAAATATCTGAGGCTAGATTGTATCTCTACCAGATATTACGTTACTGAAGGTAAGTAACTTTTAAATCTGATCAAGACATCTAGCAGAAGATTCCTTAACTTTTGAATTAAATAACATAGCAATACCCTCCTGGAGGCGTGTCTGCAAACTAATCCTACAAAAGTTCTCAAAGAGATCCTGCCGGTCATATCTAACAACCGACCAAATGTACTTAGGAATAGCAGAGCAAGAGCCTGGCTTGTAACAGAATCCATGATCACTGTCACAGAACATGTAAATAATAAACAGCCCTTCAGGCCTGAGAGATACGGTCCATGAAGGAAAAGGGGAAAAAAAAACCCTAAAGAACATCTGTCAGTTTTCAGACATTAACCTCTATCCCCCAAGGGGAAAGAAAACTTGTTGACTAAAAGGGCTGAGTGCAAGACAAAAGTCATGTAATCTGCATTCTTTACAACAATAAACAAATATCAGAGAAAGAACTTGTAAGAAGCTGGCTCTGTATATACTATACCAAAGTGAGGTATAGTGTGCACAGAGTCCAGTGGAACCCCAAAGGTAGCCAGAGGTAAAAGTAGATAGCACCTTACTCTCTATTTGTGGTAGTGTGGTCGAGCAGTAAGGCTGTATCAGAGGGTAGTGTTAAGCATTTGTTGTACACACTCAATCAGCAAATGATATCACACACTCAAAGACTGAACTTCAGACCAATTGGTTTTGTATAAAAAATATTTTTAGTTATTTTATTTTCTAGAACCAAGCAAGCCTGGCACAGGTAAGCAATAAATACTTTACAGTAATAATGCAGTTTGTAAACAGTTTGAATCGCAATTGTATATGCACTTTGATTTGATTACAGTAGAGCTACTATTAATGCAATGCTTTTGATATAATGTACATATACTTTGTATTGACTTTTTGGTAGAATGTCCAGTAGATTACTTTACAGATTACTTTTCTTACACAGTGCAGTATACCTGGATACTGCACTGGGACATTTCCTGTAAACAGGTAAGTAAAAGCGTTTTTGTTATTTAGTTACAGTTTTAAAGGGTTTCTTAGATTTTCAAACTCCACACTTAGAAACTTTTCACAGAAAAACAGTCAATGTTATCCTATGGAGGAAAATAGGGTTATCGGTTCAAAGGTAAGTATTCGGTTGTGGGAGTTGGTATTCTGGGGGTAGACTCAGGGGTCCCCCAGGGTCAAGGATGCACTCTTGTTACACCCTCAGTGGCACTAGGTCGGCTGGGTGCAGAGTGCTGAGGCTCAATGTTACCCAAAGGGGATAGGGGGCTTCCGGTTGGTGGCTGCTGACTAGCAGGCCACTGGGTTGTGGGAGCAAAGCTCCTGGACTTAAGCTCAGGGCAAATGGGGGTACAAGCCAGCACAAAAGGTGCACCCTCAGCAGCACTGGGGCGGCAGGGTGAAGAGTGCGGTTTTGGCGTCAGGTGCCCTGTAGCTTTCAATGGGGAGTCTCCGGTTTGCAAACACAAGGCAGGCTCGGGGACGAAGGTCTTCTGGGTGCGACCACCACTTGGAGAGGTAAGTTGGGATGCTGGGGGTTGGTTAGGCACCGTCGGTTGGGCCACCCAAGGTCGTGGGGTGTCGGATGCAGGGGTGCCTTTTAGGGTCGGATCTTCTTACCAGCTCCTGGTCGCGGTTGGGGGGACCTTCCGGTTTGAGGCTGCAGGCGTCGGCTGGAAGCTTGAGGCAGGTCAGGGATCACTGGATCTCGGGTCAGGATCACCGGGGAGACCTCCTCGTGGTGTTGTGCCACTCAAACTCGGGCCATGGGCTTCGGGTGCAGACTCGCTGACTTTGCCGGACCTTGAGTCTGTGGGTGAACAAATCCGGTGTTCACGGGAGACGGAATCTTTTCTTTTGAAGACAGGGCAGGTCCTCAGGGTTCTTGAGGCTGCTGGCTGCAGGTTCGAGGTGGGGACAGGCCGGAAGGGCTGGGGCCAAGTCAGTGGGCGTCCTCCTCTTGTTAGCTTCGGCACGGCTGTTCGGTCCTTCTTCTTTTCTTCTTCTGGTTTCTTGTCTGAGGAAGCAAGGTGTCGGGGTGCCCCTTAAATACCAGATTTAGGGGCGTTACAGGTAAGTAAAGGTTGGGACCAATGGGTCCCTTCCTTGGGGTGGGTACACCCCCTATTATTCCACCCTCCAGTGGGAGGGGGGTATATGCCTCACTCTGGTTGGCTGGGACCCCCCATCTGCAAGATGGCGGGGACTGAGAGTTGCGCTTCACCTCTCCTCCCCCACCTGAGGGGTGGAGTTGGCAGAGGTGGGCACACCTCTCTTCCTCACTTGTTTTTCCCGCCGGTTCTCCCGCCCAAAGTGGGGGTCAGAACCAGCGGGGACCAGTTGCTGAAAGCAGCAAGTGGCCTGGGGAAGCTCAAAAAGGCGGCAAGCCTTTGAAGCTTCCCCTTCGTGGACCCTGCCCATCCTAGGGAAGGAGGCTTGGCACCTCGTCCCAGGATGTGCATTGTTTCAGGCCCCCGAGAGCAGCAGGCTCCCGACCCAGGGGTCCAGAAACATGTCTGGTGGTGGCAGCTGAAAGCAGCAACTCAGCTTGGACACTAGTGGTAGGTTTTTTTTCAGGGGGCATCTCTAAGATGCCCTCTATGTGCATTTTTCATTAAATCCCACACTGGCATCAGTGTGGGTTTAATGTGCTGGGAAGTTTGATACCAAACTTCTCAGTTTTCAGTGTAGCCATTATGGTGCTGTGGAGTTCGTAATGACAAACTCCCAGCACCATATACTCTTAATGGCAGCACTGCACTTACAATGTCTAAGAATGGACTTAGACACTGTAGGGGTACAGGGCTCATGCACCTGTACCCTCACCACTGGTATAGGGCACCCAGCTAGAGGAGGGACTGATCTATGCCAGGGCAGTGGGTTGTAGGCATGGCACACAGGGATGTGTGCCATGTCGACGCTTCACTTTATTCTGCACCAGGACACGCAGCCTGCAAAGGCAGTGTGTGAGTGTAAAGGTACAGGGCCTCTAAGGGTGGCACAATAAGTGCTGCAGCCCTTAGAGGTCTTCCCTGGTCACAGTGCCCTGGGTACCTGTGGTACCATTTTCCAGGGGCTGACCTGTGGCCAGAGATGCCAATTGGGTTTTGTTTTCAATGCAGTTTTAGGGAAAGTACATAGGCCCTGGGTGCCTGATTAGCAGGAGCTCAGGGCACACTCCGTCAAAGCACATCAGCAGTTCAGCAAAAAGTAGGGGCAATCATGCAGAAAGAGGACACTTTCTCACAGAACTGTCTTGATAAAATTCAAAAGAAGGACTCTCAGAACTCATTCCATTATACCACGATGAATGAACACCAAAAGAAAGATGAGCAATAATACCTATGTATTGAGAATTTTGTTTTAACAAAACGACCACTCGAAGGTTACATAAAGCACTGTAAAGAGACTAAAATGACACTAATAGGTTTGAATTTAATACTAATATTCATCAATAATGCCAGTCGTAAAAAAAAAAATTCCCACAAAGGTGTATCACCTGGACACATACACAATAGACTCCGAGTGGTCTGACAACACAGAGCATCGCTGGCCCACATTTAATGTAGGACCGCAGGTATCTACAAAGCCTGCGCCTGCATGGCCTTCAGTGTCATGGTCCGAAAGTCTGAACATGACTCTGAGCTGTGGGTACGCGAAAGAAGAAAAGGGAACGCACCTATAAGTGCAGTATCAAAACATTAAATAAGGAAAAGAAGAAACATTAAAAGGAAATAATGTAGAAAATTAATCCTTGTTAGCAACAAGTGCATGCAACAACACTTGTGATATGAAACACAATTTGATCACAAGCCCGTCTCAAGAAGTAACAGCCATGATTTCCCAAGGACTTATAAAGCAAAGTGATAAATAAATACATACCCAAAAAGACAGGTAGCATAGAACCTCCAGACAGCTGCAAAAAGCATTGTGGGAGAACAACAAGAAGAGCTTATTATAAAGCCTAAAAACTCCACCATAAATTGTATGACCGAAAACAGGTAAGGAAACTGCAGCTAGAAGTCTCCATCAGATTGTTTCTGACACTACCTATCACACAGCGTAAGATACAGAGTTCACCCCATATGTTCTAGGAATGAACAAATGAATTACCTATCCCTCCACAGAGGAGAAGGCAACTAACTTGTGTCTTCCAAAGAAGACACCATAAACTCTGAGCTTACTCTCACAATTTTCCAAAAAGTGAAGCACATATAATAAACATGTAGATATGCAGTCCGCTCAGAAGGAGAAAACAACAAACCATCAAACACAAAGTCCTAGAGGACTTTAATGAAGGATGAACCACAAGAACATATATTCAAAAGAATACAAAACATAGGTCCTGAATCCACCATCGCCATAATAAATATGCACACCACAAGAATAGTGAGGACATAATAAGCTGATTACTCTAACGAGTAAAGACCAGAGCGTCCCTATATACCAGACTAACCAATGGCATACTAATATGTCCCTATGAGAGACAACGAAAGGTCGAAATCATGTACACCTTAGCATACTGGACTGCTTCAAAGAAGCTCGCATCAGAAAATCTTCCATACAAGAAGACACGTCTCTTGACAATAACCTCCTGAGCACAAAGCTCATCCTCAGAGGGCAAGGGACAAATGGAAACCTCCCTCGGTCATCTAAATCGATTTCAGATTGAAAAAAGGGGAAAAAATTGGTACTGAGAATAAAACATCTGCTCTTGCAGGACACCAAGTGGCCAAACCAAAAACGGACATGTAAAATGCCCTAACAAAGCTTACTCGCTTTGAAAGAAAAAGGATACATCTCTATTATAAAGACAAGTTACACCAGCAACAAACAACGAAAAACTATGACTGAAGACCTGAAGCGTCTGAACACTGCATCAGCTTGACTCCCAAAAAGATGGGCACCATTAAATGGTATGTCGACCAAAGTAGACTAGACAGCCTCCGAGAAACCCGAAGTTGCCAACCAAGCCCTATGCCTTAATGCCACTGCCGATGCCATTGCACGACTCGCAGAGTCCGTGGTGTCTATACCACACCTTATGGTAAGTCTAGCTGCCTGCTGACAGTCTTTAATCAAATCACCAATCTCCAAGCAGATATTATCCGGAAGAGATGGTAACAAATTCTGCAGCAAATCCCATAAAGCATGGGAATATCGCCCCGGCACACAAGATGTATTTGTGGATCTCAAGGCTGAGCTTGCCGGAGCAAAGATGTGTTTACCACATGCATCACGAGTCCTAGGCTCCTTACACACTGGAGTTTTAGGAACAGAATATACATCCTGCAAAGAAGTCGCAACCTGAGTCACCAAGCTACAGGTGGAAGGGTGTCCTTGAAGACAAACTGGGTCCCCAGGAGCAGGAAGGTGTCTATACGAAATATCTCGGTCCACTGAGGCGCCCAACTCAGGCTTGGCTTAAGTACTTAATAAAACATCAAAAAGTGCCTCCCTAAACGGAAGAACAGGTTCTTCCCCTGTCTGTCCCTGAAAAAGGACCTCGATCAAAGGGTCTGTGGACCTTTGCACCATAGTAAGTGGCAAGTTTAAAACTGTAGCCACTTTCCTTGGCATGTCTGCAAAGGAGGAACTTTCCTCTGTGGCAGGGCTAGGGGAAGAAAGCACCCCTGAAGCTGGCGAAAATTCCAGGCCACTAGCCTCTCCCAGAGCAGACAACCAGCTCTCCTCCATCTGAGGCACACAAATCTCAGAAATGGGCTGAAAGGGCCCTGCCTTGATTGACACAGGCTGTCTTTCCACAATCTCTTCCTGAGAAGGAATCAAAACCTGCCTATCCCCCTCAGTCTGAATAGTCGACTCCGCATCCGACGTAGTACGATGCCTACACGGTGGAGGAGAAACAACTTCAACCACCGCCGTCAGTATCCGTCGGCTGATCGAAGTACAGCGTCTTAGGTTGAGATCCCTAAGCACTGTGGACCTGCGCCGAAGCGGCGCCATATGATGTCGACCGGCATCACCTCAACTCCAAAGGCTCAACCGTTGTAAGAAAGTGGCTCTGTATATACTGTTCCCAAATAGGTACAGTGTGCACAGAGTCCACAGTCCCCAGTGGCTTGGCAGAGGCTAAAGCTAGATATAACCTTACTCTCTAAAGTGGTAGCTTGGTCGAGCAGTAAGGCAGTATCAGAGGACAGTGTAAAGCATTTGTTGTACACACTCAATCAGCAAATGAAGTCACACACTCAAGAACTGAACTCTAGGCCAATTTGTTTTGTATATATATAAAAAAAAAAATATATACAGTTTTTATTTTAGAACCAAGGAAGCTTGATGCAGGTATGCAGATAAAATACTTTTCAATTACAGGTACTGAATGAATACTTTTTCAAAGGCAAGTGCACTTTGTACTTTAGAGTTTGCAGTAGTTGTCAAGTTATTGTACAATTTCAGAAAACTCAATACATTACTTTCAATGGACTTTTTAAGATAAATGCATGTAAATCACATTTGGATTACTTTTTGTAACTCAGTACTGGATCATGGATTCAGCACCGGGGTAGTACCTGGAAACAGTTGTGTAAAATCGTTTTAGTCAAACATATGATTTTTAAGCAATATTTAGCTGTTTCAAAAGTGGACACTTAGAAGAATTTTTGCACAGAATCCCCAATGTTATTCTATGGAAGGAATTTCAAGTTAAAGGTACGGTACGTTACGATTACTTTTCTAACCCCAATGATGGACCAGGGATTCAACACGAAGACAGTACCTGCAAACAGTTGGAAAAAGTCGGGTTAGTGATTCGTGCGATTTTTAAGGAATTTCTTTAGTTTTGAAAAGTGGGCACTTAGAAACTTTTCCGGTAAAAATGTCTCAATGTTATTCAATGGCGAAAAACCAAGTATCGGTTTTTAAGGAGTTAAATCGGTCTTGTTCGGATCAGTGCTGGAGCCTTTTCTCCAGCACTGGGGTCTCTCCTGGAATCAGGTGAGAATTTTCGAATTCGGGCTTCGGTCGATTTTTAAAGAATATTTGCAACTTTCAAAATTGGACACTTAGAAGAATTTCCGAGTGAAAATGTCTCAATGTTATTCAATGGCGAAAAACAAAGGAAAGGTTTTGAACAGGTTAATCGGTCTTGTTCGGGTCAGTGCTGGGGTCTTGTCTCCAGCACCGGGGTCTCTCCTGGGTTCAGGTGAGATTTTACAGATTCGGACTTCGGGCGATTTTTAAGGAATATTTGCAACTTTCGAAATTGGACACTTCGAAGAAATTCCAAGTGCAGCCAGCCAATGTTACCCTATGGAGGAATTTCAAGTGGACGGTTTTAGGGCAAACACTCGACTGGCGAATTTGATCTTCTGGGGGTAGACTCAGGGGTCTCCCAGGGTCAGGATGATGTGATCTCTACACCCTCAGCGGCACTGGGGTGGCCGGATGCAGAGTGCTGTTGGGCCTTCGGGCGCCCAATGGTTTCCTATGGAGAAGCTGCCTGACGAACAAACACTGCAAGCTTGGGGACGGAGATTCTGCAGGCGTGACCACCACTTCGAGAGGTAAGTTGGGAAGGTAGAGGACGGGTAGACACCCAGGAGTTGGGCATAGGGGGCCGTGGGGTGCAGGGGTGTCTTTTGGTGTCGGAAATCTTACCCTCTGATGATCGCGGTAGGAGGGGTCCCTTGTTCTGAGGCTGCAGGCGTCGTCAGGGTCGTCGAGGAGGGTCCGTGGGTGCTGGATACTGGGTCCCAGTCGCCGGGAGGACGTCCTCGTGGTGTTGGTTCATCTCAGCTCGGGCCAGGGTCGGCGGGTGCAGAGAGGTGTAGATTCGCGGTTCCGGGCCAGGGCCTCGTCTTGTAGCTTTTCTTTAAGCAGTACCACTGCTCGTGGGAGTCCCTGTCTTGAAGTCTGTGGCAAGGCAGTCAGGTCCTCCGGGTTTGGTGAGGTTGCTGACCACAAGGGAAGCCGGGGTTTCGCAGGAGCAGGTTCAGGGGTCGACAGGCCGGTAGGGCTGGGGCCAAGTCAGTTGTCGTCGCCTCTTTGTTAGCAGCTGCACGGCTGGTCTTCTTGCTTCGTCTTCTTACTTCTTTTCTTCTCTGGATCTGAGGAAGGAAGGTTCAGGGTGCCCCTAAATACCAAATTTAGGGGCGGTTACAGGTAGGTAAGGGCAGGGACCAAGGGGTCCCTTCCCTGGGGTGGGTACACCCACTATTCTGCCACTCTCCAGTGGGAGGGGGGCAGGAGCCTGTCCCTGGTTGGCTGGGTACCCCCATCCTCAAGATGGCGGGGACTCGAGTTTGTGCTTCACCTCGCCTCCCCCACCTTAGGGGTGGAGTTGGCAGAGGTGGGCACAACCCATTTCCTGCCTCTGGTTTTCCCGCCGGTTCTCCCGCCAGGAGTGGGGGTAGAACCAGTGGGGACCAGTTTGCTGGGAGCAGCAAATGGTCTGGGGAAGCTCAAGAGGCGGCAGGCCTTTGAAGCTTCCCCTGCCCATCCTGGGGGAGGAGGCTTTGGCACCTCGCCCCAGGATGTGCATTGTTTCAGGCCCCTGAGAGCAGATGGCTCTCAACCCAGGGGTCCAGAAACATGTCTGGTGGTGGCAGCCTGGGCAGCCACTCAGTCCAGGCACTGGAGGTCGGGTTGGTTTCAGGGGGCATCTCTGAGATGCCCTCTGTGTGCTTTTTACATTAAATCCCACACTGGCATCAGTGTGGGTTTAATGTGCTGAGAAGATTGATACCAAACTTCTCAGTCTTCAGTGCAGCCATCATGGTGCTGTGGAGTTCGTAATGACGACCTCCCAGCACCATATATTTTTAAATGGCAGCACTGCACTTACAATGCCCAAGAGTGGACTTGGGCCCTGTAGGGGTACAGGGCTCATGCACCTGTACCCACACCACTGGCATAGGGCACCCAGCTAGAGGGGTGACTGAGGTATGCCAGGGCAGTGTTGCTGGCATGGCACACAGGGATGTGTGCCATGTCGACTCTTCACTTTTGCTCTGCACCAAAACACGCAGCCTGCAAAGGCAGTGTGTGTGTGTGTAAAGGTACAGGGTCCCTAAGGGTGGCACAATAAGTGCTGCAGCCCTTCGGGGCCTTTCCTGGTCACAGTGCCCTGGGTACCTGTGGTACCATTTACCAGGGACTTTACCTGTGGCCAGGGTTGCCAATTGAGTTTAGGCATCAATGCAGTTTTAGGGAAGGAACACAGGCCCTGGGTACCTGATTGGCAGGAGCCCAGGGCACACTCAGTCAAAGCACATCAGCAGTTCAGCAGAAAAAAAAATGGCGGGCATACCATGCAAGAAAGATGCCACTTTCTCACACACGTCACCGAGGGCAAACCCTCCAACGGCGCCCCACTCACCTCCTTGGGGCCTAAAGGCGCTCCAGAGGGAGACGGTCTCAAAGATGAGGTGAAAGGAATTATAATATTCCTTCATCTGAGCCATCCACGCACCGGCTCCCGGGGAGACGCAATGCGGAGTCGCGTACGGCCTCCTCAACCGTCGAGCAGGAGGAGCCATGGGGGACAGCTCCCGTGAACACCGGACTTGTTCAAACTGCAGCTTCTGGCTCTGGCCAGACACCGCGAATCCAGCCCACTCTGCACCCACCGAACCCGGCCCGAGCTCGAGTGGAAAAACACCACGAGGTGGTCACCCCGGCGATCCTGACCCGAGATCCGGCGACCCCTGACCGGCCTCAAGCCTCCAGCCGAAGCCTGCAGCCTAAATCCAGAAGGCCCCCCTAACCGCGACCAGGAGCTGGTAAGAAGATTCGACCCCAAAAGGTACCCCTGCACCCGACGCCCCACCGCCTTGTGTGCCCACACCGACGGTGCCTAACCAACCCTTAACTTCCCAACTTACCTCTCCAAGTGGTGGTTGCACCCAGAAGTCCTTCGTCTCCCTGCCTGCAGTGCTTATGCAAACCGGAGGTTCTCCATAGAAAACAACAGGGCACCCGACCTCGAAACAGCACTCTGCACCCGGCCGCCTCAGTGCCGCTGAGGGTACACCTTTTCTGCTACTTTGTTTCCCCCTTTGCCCTGACCTTAACCCTAGGAGCTTTGCTCCCACAACCCAGTGGCCTGCTTGCCAGCAGCCACCAACCGGAGGCCCCCTATCCCCCATTGGATAACATTGGGCCTCAACACTCTGCACCCGGCCGCCCTAGTGCCGCTGAGGGTGCAACAACAGTGCATCACTGACCCTGGGGGACCCCCGAGTCTAACACCAGAACCTTAACTCCCACAGTCGTTTACTTACCTGTGAGCCGTTAACCTGTTTTCCTTCCATAGGATAACATAGAAACTTTTTGGAGAAAAAGTGTCAAAGTGTGGAGTTTTGAAATCTAAAAATATTCTTTAAAAATCTCACAAATAACCAAAAAACGTGTTTACTCACCTGTTTGCAGGAAATGTCCCAGTGCTGAATCTAGGTATCCAGCACTGAGTTAGAAAAGTAACGTGAAAAGTAACTTACCTGCAATTTACTAGAAACACCCATTCATTTCAATGTACTGCTCCAAAAAGTTTCTAAGTGTGGAGTTTTGAAATCTGAAAATATTCTTTAAAAATCGCACGAATAACCAAAACGTATTTTCTTACCCGTTTCCAGGAAATGTCCCAGTGCTGAATCTAGGTATCCAGCACGGAGTTAGAAAAGTAACGTAAAAAGTAACTTACCTGTAATTTACTGAAAAAGCCTATTCATTTCAATGTACTGCATTTGCTAAGTGTTGCATACTACTGTTCCCCTGTAAATCAAACAAAGTACAATTTCTATTGCATTTTCAAACTGTTCTATATCCAGTAACTTATTACTGAAAAGTATTTAATGCTTACCTGTGCCAGGCTTGCTTGGTTCTAAAAATAAACAACAGTATATTTTTATACAACAACCATTGGCCTAGAGTTCAGTTCTTGAGTGTGTGAATTCATTTGCTGACTGAGTGTGTACATCAAATGCTTAACATTGTCCTCTGATACTGCCTTACTGCTCGACCAAGCTACCACAATCAGAGAGTAAGGTTCTATCTAACTTTAACCTCTGCCTACCTCTGGGGACACTTGGACTCTATACACACTATACCAGTGTAGTATACCTGGATACTACACTGGGACATTTCCTGTTAACAGGCAAGTAAAATCGTTTTTGTTAGTACAATTTTAAAGAATTTCTTTAGGTTTTCAAACTCCACACTTAGAAACTTTTCCAAGAAAAACAGTCAATGTTATCCTATGGAGGAAAATAGTGTTATCGGTTTTAGCTTAAGCATTCAGTAGTGGGAGTTGAGGTTCTGGGGGTAGACTCAGGGGTCCCCCAGGGTCAGGGATGCACTCTCGTTACACCCTCAGCGGCACTAGGGCGGCCGGGTGCAGAGTGCTGAGGCCCAATGTTATCCAATGGGGGATAGGGGGCCTCTGGTTGGTGGCTGCTGACGAGCAGGCCACTTGGTTGTGGGAGGAAAGCTCCTGGACTTTAGCTCAGGGCAAATGGGGAAACCAAGTAGCACCAAAGGTGCACTCTCAGCGGCACTAGGGCGGCCGGGTGCAGGGTGCTGTTTCGACGTCGGGCGCCCTGTTTGCAATGGGGAACCTCCGGTTTGCAAAGGCACTGCAGGCTTGGGGACGAAGGTCTTCTGGGTGCGACCACCACTTCGAGAGGTAAGTTGGGGGTTGGTTAGGCACCGTCAGTTGGGCCACCCAATGCCGTGGGGCGTCGGGTGCAGGGGTGCCTTTTAGGGTCGGATCGTCTTACCAGCTCCTGGTCACGGTTGGGGGGACCTTCCGGATTTAGGCTGCAGGCGTCGGCTGGAGGTTTGAGGCAGGTCAGGGGTCGCCGGATCTCGTGTTAGGATCGCCGGGGAGACCTCCTCGTGGTGTTTGCCCGCTCGGGCCGTGGATGGCGGGTGCAGAGTGGGGCGGATTCGCGGTGTCCGGCCAGAGGTTGGAGATGAACAAATCCGGTGTTCACGGGAGACACAGGTTTTGTGGTTCAAGTGCTACTTGCCCTCTTGTGTTTTTATATATTTGCAAATGCAGCTTTATATGTGTTATTACATTGTTTAGCCTCCTAGATGGGAGCTGCATTGGTATGAGAAAAAATGATATATGTGTATATATATATAGAGCTGTATATATATACAGGCTGCATTGTAAACCAATAGCATAGAAAATGAAAGCATTTTCTTACTAAAAAAAACCTGGCACCGTGCCTTTAAGGCAGCCATGACCCCTAGCTTCCCATCATGCCTCAGATCTCAGAAATAGGCACGTTATGAAGAAAAGTAGTCGTAGCCGCTTTTCCTCTGGTAGAATGCGCCTTGGGAGTAAACCCAAGGGGCCTCTGCGCTAACTGATAAGCTAGCTTGATACATGAAACTATCCATCTGGAGATGGACCGCTTTGAAGCTGGAAAACCTGTTCTGATCGACCCATAGTTAACAAATAGTTGATCAGATTTTCTCGTGGACTTGGACCTATCCAGATAGAATTTTAAAACTCTTTTCAGGTCCAGAGAGTGTAAAGCCCTCTCAGCTGGAGTGGAGGGATTAGGGAAAAAAGTGGGCAGAGAGATGGTCTGATTTACATGAAAATCTGATACCACCTTAGGGAGGAAAGAGGGATGAGTCCTCAATACGACCCTATTAAGATGGAAGACGGTATAAGGTTCTTTAGAACAGAGGGCCTGTATTTCGCTTACTCTGCGAGCTGACGTGATCGCTACCAAAAAAGCCGCCTTCCAAGAAAGATGTTGTAAGGTTGCTTTGTGTATAGGTTCGAAAGGCGGACCCATCAATTTTGATAGTACCAGGTTTAGCTCCCAGGGTGGTGAAGGAGGCCGGACTGGAGGGTAGACCTTCTTTAGACCCTGTAAAAAATCTTTAACAACCTGTAACTGAAAGAAAGAAGGTTGAGAAGGTGATCGCCTATATGCAGTGATAGCTGCTAAGTGCACCTTAATGGAAGGAAACTTCAAGTCTGCTTTCGCCAGATAAAGCAGGTATGGAAGGATGACCTCTTCCTGCCCTTTGGTTGGGTTACAATTGTTTTGAACACACCACATATAAAAACGCTTCCACTTGCACGCATATGAGTGTCTAGTGGACAGCCTTCTTGCTTCTTTTAAGATGGACATGCAGTCCTGTGGCAGTCCTAAATG
The DNA here is from genome assembly GCA_963921515.1 of Calotriton arnoldi. Taxonomy (NCBI): domain Eukaryota; kingdom Metazoa; phylum Chordata; class Amphibia; order Caudata; family Salamandridae; genus Calotriton; species Calotriton arnoldi. The sequence goes on along the minus strand of CAWUFW010000014.1, from coordinate 7,133,304 downwards.
ACCATACTGGAGGACCTCAGGAGCCATGCTGCCAAGTTCAGTGAGGGAAGGTTGGGGTGATGAATCCTCCCGTTCATCTTGGACAGCAGGTCCGGTCTGCACGGCAGCCTCCTGTGAGGGCATTCCGACAGGTGCAGAAGGTCCGGGTACCACCATTGCCTCGGCTAGTCCGGGGCAATTAGTATCATCCTCGTGTGGGAATGAGACAGCTTGGTCACCACCTTCGGGATTAGAGGAAGGGGTGGAAAGGCGTACACAAATGCCCCTGACCAGTCTATCAAAAGGGCATTCCCTTTCGACCCTGGTCGGTAGAACCTTGAGGCGAAGTCTCGGCATTTTGTATTTTTGTCGTCCGCGAAGAGGTCGATGGTGGGACGACCCCAAGCCTGGAATATGTCTTCGACGACCTCGTCGTTGAGAACCCAGTCTTGTCTGTCCTCGAAGTGACGACTGAGAGCATCCGCTCTCGCGTTCTGTTCTCCCGGCAGGTGGACTGCTGTGATCGATAGGTTCCGTGCCAGGAGCCAATGCCAGAGAGTTTGAGCTTCCAGTGACAGAATGCGTGAACGAGTTCCCCCCTGCTTGTTCAGGTAGTACATGGTGGTGGTATTGTCCGTTTGTACTAAGATTGAACTTGCCTGAATCGAAGGGAGGAAAGCTTTGAGGGCCAGGTGAACTGCCCTCAGCTCCAGCATGTTGATGTGATAGGATCGCTCTCTTGGTGACCATAGACCTTGTGTCTGGAGGGATCCCATGTGGGCTCCCCAGCCCTGGAGGGAAGCGTCCGTGATCAGTGTTTGAGAGGGAGGTGCTTGATGAAAAGGTATCCCGACTTGCATATTCTCCTTCCTCATCCACCATGGTATGGAAGCTCTTGCTGCGTTTGAGAAACTTATTTTGTCGTCCCAGCGAGCTGTTTGCTGGTCCCACTTGTCCTCCAGATCCTGCTGAAGAGGACGCATTCGTAGTCTGGCATTGGGGACCAGGAAGATGCAGAATGCCATCGACCCTAACAGGGAGGCAATCCGACGAACCAACAGCCTTCTGTTGTCCAGAACAAGCTTGCATTTCTGTATGATGTAACACTGTCTCTCCTCCGAAGGAAACACTTTTCCTACCTCGGAGTCTACCAGAGCACCTAGATAATGGATTCTCTGCATTGGTTGTGGAGTCGATTTGTCGAAGTTCACGTGAAGGCCCAGCCGGTGACAAAGCTCTATGCATTGCAGGAAATGACTCCTCACGCTGTGTGGGGAGGGACCCTTCACCAGCCAGTCGTCTAAGTACGGGTACACGAAGATGCCTTTGCGGCGTAGTGCGGCTGACACTACTGCCATGCACTTCGTGAACACTCGGGGAGCTGACTTCAACCCGAAGGGTAGTACCTTGAACTGGTAGTGAGAAGATCCCACCAGGAATCTCAGGTATTGTCTGTGATGCTGATTGACAGGGACGTGAAAGTATGCATCTTGCAGATCCAGCGAACACATCCAATCTCCCTGCCTGAGATGTGGATATATTTGATGGAGAGCCAACATGCGAAACTTCTCCTTTCTGATTGATTTGTTGAGTGTTCGCAGATCCAGAATGGGTCTGTATTCGGTTTTTCGACCCTTCTTCTTGACCAAGAAATATCTTGAGTAGACCCCTCTCCAGTGTTCCCTTGAAGGTGCGCGCCTGGGTGCCCGCGCACCTCAGTGCCCCCGAGCGCGCACTGCTGTGTGTGTGGCGCGCACACACATCCCTGAGAGCATTCGCGCCGCCGAAGCAGCGCGAAAAACTGGTATTTCTGACTTGCTAAGGAAGAGGCATTTAGCAAGTGCTCCCTCCTAAGGAGGGAGCACTTGCTAAATTTCTTTGTTTTCTAGAGTGCGGCTGTGGGCTCGTTGTGTGCTTTTGTTTAAGTATTCGTGTTAATTGCAGAGCGTGACGAGCTGCAATTAACATGAATGCTTTAAACAAAAGCACACGATATGCCTCGCAGTCACACTCTAGAAAACACAAGAAATGCAGCACCAAACACAGCGTGTACTTTTAGAATCACCTAAAAGCACACGCTGTGTTTGCAGACTTGCTGCATTTCTTCTCTTAATAGAGCTGGGCTGCGGTGTGATTGTGTGCCTTTTTTAAAGTTTTCATGTTAATTGCAGCTCATGAAGGACGCTGCCATTAACATGAAAACGTTAACAAAGGCGCACAATCACCCCGCAGCTGCGCTCTATTAAGATAAGAAATGCAGGAAGCCTACAAACACGGCATTTGCATCCAGGTGCATATGCAGAAGCGCAAACCACATAGCTGCCCAGGTTTCAGATTGCCATGTGTGACATTTTCATAATTTCAGAGTAATCATGAGTGACATTTTAACGAGTATGAGTGATACTTTCTTACGAGCAAAATCAAGCTATGAAGATGAGGGAAACATATAAATATGAAAAATTACACTCATTTAAGGATTGGGAAACTCTGAATTAACTGGTGCACAGCGTTAGAAATAATTGTTAAATGACTTCCATTTATCAGAGTCATGTCTAAGTCATAAAATCATATAAATATCAGAGAGCTCCTTTGCAATATATTAAATCAAGGCGTTTCACACATGCTCAGGAGCTGTTTTTTTTCGGTTGTGTGTTGTTTTGAGGCTTGTGCTTCCAGCCTTTGCCAAACAGAGATTGTCAGCCTTTGTGGTGGGTCCCTCCTTCTCAGCAAAATCAGTAGAGCTTAGGGTCTGGGCCTCTCCGACGTTACGTGGGTTACCTGCCAACAGGGACCCGATGTCAGAGAGGCGCCAACAACATGAAACACTCAGTTAGTTACACACCTTACAGGGTGCCAGTTGAGCCACCTATGTCACCTTCTGAGCATTAACACCAGGAGGCAACGCAGGCTGCAGCTGCCTGATCGCGCTCTGCCACATACAGCCTAGATACTTTAACTTAATTAGGCCGCAGATGGGAGTCAATTCGGACTACGGTGGTGGTGCCGCTCCATTGGAGGCAGTGATGCAGACTCTGCCACGGCTGGCCAGGAGGCTGGAGGTACTGGCAGGCTCAGGCCTGAGCCACTGCAGCCGCGGCAATTCAGGTTTACCGCCGGTCCCCAGCCCGCCTCCAGTGTCGTCGAGGATGGACAGTGAGTCCCACTACTCACAGGCAGTCATAACCATGCCGTGATCTCCAAATCATTAGCCATATCAAACTGTGCAATTAGCTGGACACCCTGCAGTAGCCGCATGCCTGTTTTGCCATATTTGCACACCAGCTTGAATACACACCTCCTGCCAGCACCCAATGAGCACCATAATACAAGCCGGCAGACTGGCAAGCGCCTGAAGTAAGAAGGGGGGACACACATGACGTCAGACACACGTGTGTGATGTACCTCAGACAGCAGGGTCCCCAGCTGTTTCTCCCTCGGTGCTGCAGTATTCGGTCTCCATTTCAGCTCCTGAGTGTAATGCAGGACTGTATAGGCGACGCAAGATGAGCACTGCTGACGACGTGGCACGTAGCAGGGCTAAAGGGCTGCTCAGCAGTGGGGCTGTCGAGGCGGCCACTGCACCAGTGTCTCTCACTCCTCTCGGTCTTCCTTTCCTGCGGCAATGAATAATTGAATTCGAAGGGGAGCTGACAGTACACAGGCTGTGGCCCTGGCTGGTGCGAGCTGCAGTAGGGAGCGGGATGCTGCGATCGCCATGCTTGAAGACACAGTATAATGAATGATTTCTGCTACATTGTAGCAGTGAGTGTTAGCCTTCAGGCGAGCTCCAAGCCTGCCTGCGCACACCACGGTAGGCGCGCTGCGAGCTGCCACACTTTTAGGCAGCCTTCAGTACAGTGACAGATGCTGACACGCTGACTATGCATATGCCTGACAATGCATTTCAGTGCGGAGCACCACACTGAAATGCGTTAGTCTAACGCCTGATGCGTGGTACTTGGCAGGACTGAAACCATTTGACTCCGAGCCATGCAGCTTCTGTCATCAGCACTTCTCCCTTTTTCCACAAGAGCAGTTCAAGCATGATGGCAAAATATCCTAGTTTGCAAATGTTTTCTATATAATTCTGGTTCTGCAATATTTACCGCATAATGCATCATCTGCTGCAGAATTTGACCATTTTAACTAATAAATTGTTTGTATCTCAAATGGATCAAATGTTACTAAAAAATGTGACTAGTGTTTCTGCAAAGTGGACGGCCCTTTGCAAAGGTTGACTGATCACCTTTGTCACTGCTGGATTTGTATGTTACACTGGTACTAATAAGGCAACATTTTTCCAGAGACTCTTAGCGTCTGTAAAAATGTAAAAATCATAAAGTATCAGAAAATATACTGCATTACATTGCAGCCTCTTTTTTGCTGCATAATTTAGTCAACACTGCAGCATAATTTTGTCTTCCAATGGTGCATAATTCCAGTGGCCCCAAAGCAGGCAGCACAAGTTAAAAGTGCTTGTGCATGAAGCAGAGAGACTGTGAAGATTGTGAACTTAGTTTGGTGTGCTTGCAAATCATGCATTGCCGACCCCTGGTGAGTTACAGCTACTACTGCTGAAACAAGGCCAACGGAGGGACCAATGGGTGAGGCGGCCTGGGCTCAAGGGCAGGGCCGGCATGAGTGCTGGTGGAGTTCTGTGCGACAATGTTTGTTGGTGCCCTCTCAATGACTCCCTCCGCCACTGATTCCCTCACTACCATCCTTTAACAGTGCCCCTCAAGGCTCGATAACCATACTCTCGCTCAGATGAATTTAACTTGATTTACAGCGCCACTCATACCAGTGTAGGGTGGCAGAGCACTTTACATCACACTCATTACACAGAGACAATTAATCATATGTGTGTAAATCTCTGTATAGCAAATGTTACATAAGACAAAGAACTACAAGGTGTAGGAGTCACATGACATCCATACTAGTACGCAGTATAGTTTAATAGTGATTGGTCTGGAGAAACACACTGAAATTAGAACGTAATACCATGATTGGGGGTTCTCTTTAATAACCAGAATTGATTTCTATTCAAATGAACCCTTTTTGCAACATTAGGATAATCAGACTGGGGAAAAACATGCAGCTCTTAGATGAAAGTTAATAGCTCACTGTTCTATTTTAGGATTTTGACTTATAAACTGCAAGTACCAAAAGGATCTCACTGACAAAAGCAGTAACCCACTGACCCATTTACATTATGTGCACTTTGTGATCTGGATGGTACATGTTCTTTGCAGCAGGCAAATTAGCCCTCTGCGCTACCTTTCCATGAGTCAAAACTTCCACTTGACAAAACTCCATCTCTCTCTCGGAAGAACATTAATCACCGGAGTTATCATGACATTTTTATTGTTGCCTAAAATTGCTAGAGGCCAGGAAGGAGGCAGCAAGTGCTTTTAGAAACATAATATACTTGCAAGCATGACACCCCACCCGATGTCAGCGCCCAGTGCGATCGCACCGCCCTAGAGTCACCCTGCTCAAGGGTCCTGTGACCTCAGTGACTGTGCTTCATAGGCCTGCCCGCAAGACTGGAGGTGAACTTCAGTATGGATTGTGGTGGACAAGCCTTTAAGGTTAACCCACAATTGCCACTGCTAGGGTCCACCTGCTGGTGCCAAGACACCAGGGCTTCTAAGGTCTAGCAAGGGAATGTGCTCCCTCAGGAGAGTGGTCTTGTGTGCCGCTCTGACGACAATCAAGTACCAGGATCAAGTGACAAGACCAATACTGTGCCTCAGGTTCACGAAAGTACACATGTTCAGAGGGCACGGCAGGGGCTGAGAAGTTGACTGTTTTGTCAACAATCTCTGTCCAGGCTGATGCGGGGGCTTAGGAGGGAATGGGCCCAGCAGGCTGTAAAACTATAACATCCTGCGCAAGAGGCTCAGGTAATGTGACTTCTCTGCTGGAGGGTGCAGGAAGGAAAACCAACCTACCATCCGCCGGTGTGTCCAATCTTCGAAGCATGTGTGCGCTTCTGGTCACCAAAAGGGTGGTGTGATTGTGGGAAAACAGCAGGCAAGACCCGCCCCATGGATCACCCACGTGATGGCTGGTACCCCCAGCGTAGACTCACCGGAAGGCTGGTTGGGGCACAGCTTTTTGATCTGTTAAACTCTGGCCTGCCTGCTCAGCGCTGTTCATGAATATTCTATTTCTGACACATAGCATTTTAAATTTGAAGGTGCAGTTGCATATATGAATATGTTAGACAATTTTAGCGTGCTGGTGCTGCCTCATTGGCAGTCTGCCTCAAATGCAGTATTGACAGAGGGGCGCTAGAATACGGGACTAATGCATTTTAATGCGGTGATGCGGACACCAGCATTAAAATGCGTTAGTCGAAAGCCTGATCCGGCCCTACCCTGACCCAGCCCTGAAACTGCAAAAAGTAAAATTATAATAATAACGTTATTATAATTTTATTTTTCCTGCTCAAAGAGAGGATTTGTTAAAGTTTCCATTGTAATCGCAGCGCCCATCATGAGCTGAAATTAACATGAAAACTTGAACAAATGCACACAATCACCCGCAGCCCAGCTCTTTTAAGAAAAGAAATGCAGCAACATAGCTGCCAAGGTTTCAAATTGACATGTGGGATGGTTTCAAACCTGCTTTAGCACCGTTCACTTGGATCTGTATGTGAGGAAATGCACTGTCTTTTCACTTTTTTTAAGCAAACGTTTGGAGTGATATTTGGCGCTGCACCCACACACGCGGTCTGGTTACTGGCGCACATAGCCTTGGTTCCAGCGCACATAGACCTTATACTGCCGCACACAGAGGAAAAATATTAGAGGGAACATTGCCCCTCTCCCTCTGAGATATTGGAACCTTCTCGATGGCTGACTTTCGGAGAAGGGTGGCCACTTCGCTCTGTAATATTCTCATCTGGTGACACGAGGATGGAACCGGAGGGATTGAGGGAGGGCGGCGTCGAAAACGTAGAGTGTACCCATTGTGCAGCGTAGCTAACACCCACTGGTCCTTTGTGATAGCTCGCCACTCTTCGAGATGATTTGCAATACTTCCCCCCACTGGAGTGGTGAACGGCGACGGGGGAAGTGAGCACTCATTGTTTGGCCTGCGTCTTGGCGGAGGAGTTAGCCTGACGCTGATTTCCTCTTCCTCTGGAGGAGCGCCTGCCCTGATATTGAGATCTTTGTTGACCTTGCTGATCCTGATTTTTCTGCCAATGAGGGGTTTGAACCCTCTGTTGGGAGGATCGTTGATTGTAAGGCCTGAATCGTTTGCGGAATTCCTTCTTTTTTTCCAGATCCACGGCCTTTAGTGTGTCCAGTTCTGTTTTCATCCGGGACATTTCTTCATCCGTGTGAGCCCCGAACAGAGATGATCCGGAGAAGGGAAGATTCAGGATGCGCGACTGCGCTTCTGGCTTGAGCACTGTGAGTCGGAGCCAAGATGTTCTTCTAGCGCATATTCCATGCGCATAGGCATGCGCCGAAAGAGTAGCTCCATCAGCTGCAGCGCTGATAACTTGGTTAGCCACCAAGCTGCCCTCATGCAAGATCTCCTCAAAGTCCTTGCGGTCTTCCTGTGGCAACTTCTCTGTGAATCTTTGTAGGGAGTCCCAGAGAGACTTGTCATACCGGCCCAAGAGAGCCGATGCACTTGAGACCTTCAACATAGAGGCTGATGTGCCACAAACCTTCCTTCCCCACAAATCCTGTGTTTTACTCTCCTTGTCTGGTGGAACAGTAGAGGAGGAAGCAATAGCGTGAGTCTTTTTTGCTGCAGCAATTATCACAGAATCCGGAGGGGGATCAGATCTAAGGAAGAGTGGATCGTCTTCTGGTGAGCGGTACTTCTTCAAAATTCTAGCTGGCGCGGTTTTAACTGCCGCCGGTGTGAGGAAAATGTCCATCACTGGCTCTATGAGGCCCGGTACCAATGGTAGCAGAGGTCTAGATGCTGCCCTTTGGTGTAAAGTCTCAAAAATCACAGAGGAATTACTCTGACGAGTCGGCATAGGAATGCCTAGCTTCGTTGCCCCTCTTCCAAGAATGTCCTGAAAAGTGGCAACATCATCCACCGGAGAGACCCTCGACGGCGGACTGTCAGTGAGGGTAGGCGATTAGTCTCTGTGGGACGTGCGAGTGGAAGAGGATGAAGAAGTTGGGGATCTGCGTCTTCTCCTGCTTCTAGATCGAGATCTCCTTCTGTGCGAGTGCACAGGAGTGCGGCTACGAGCTCTGGCTCTTGCAGGAGTACGATCCCTATCCACGGCCTGAACCAGACGAGCCAACGGAGATCTGTGAAGAGGGCTCGAGTAATGCTGTGCCCCTGTGTCTGGAGCCGTGGACCAGTGATGTAAGGGTCTGTTCCATTGTGGCGAAAGATGGATGGAAGGTGACCTTTGTCTCTCTCGCCCTTCAGGAGACTGTGTAGGGGAAGGAGAGTTCACCCCTTCCTGTGCAGGCCTGGTCGGAGAATCTTGGTGTCCTCTGGACACTGGACTGCCGGACGTCGAGATCACCACCTCCGGAGACCTTGACGTGGAGCTTCTGTGAGAACTGGGAGAACCTGTTCTCGACGTCGGTGTTGGTGACGAGGAGAGACTCACCGGACGTGAGATCTCTTTGGACTGGTGTCTCGACGTTGATCTGGACCGCCTCTGCACAGACTGTCTCGACGGAGACGCCTGCCTGGACGTCGATTTTCTCCTCTTGGATGGAGGACTCAATCTTGTAGTCAAAAGGCCTCTCGACGTCGAACGTCTACCTGACGCCGATGGAGTACCGTGTTTCGACGTCAGCCGTCTTTGCTCTGAAGACCGGTCTCTCGACGTCGACCGGCGATGTGCTGCCGTCGACGGAGATCTCTGCTTCGACGTCAAAGATCTTTGCTGTGACCTCGACGGAGATTTTTGTTTCGACGTAGACGATGGAGTATGTTGTATTGACGTCGAAGATCTTTGGGCTGACTTCGACGGAGACTTCTGCCTCGACGTCGTAGATGGTGTCCTGTGTCTCGACGTCGAAGATCTCTGGACTGATCGCGGCGGAGACCCGTGTCTCGACATCGATCGCCGTTGACGAGGCGACGACGGCGCGATGTGTCTAGACGTCGAACGCCTAACCCGCGTCGACGGAGACTTGTCCCTCGACGTTGATCGGGCCTGGTTGACGTCAACGGAGGACCTGTTACCTTCGACGTCGATTTCTTCGTCGTCGGCAGCTTCGACGTCGATCCCGCCACCGATGGAGAACAGGTCGGGACCTTGCCTCTCGACGTACCGAGTTCTCTTTTTCTGCTGCCTCACTGGAGACCTACCTCTTTCAGAGAGGCCATAAAGACGAATTCTCTCCCTTTCTTTGATGGTCCTTCTCGACAACTTCTTACAATGATGGCAGTTGGTAGAAGAGTGAGAATCAGGGAGGCAGAGAATACACACAGGATGTGTGTCTGTTCTGGCCTTCTTCTTGCCACAGGCGGGGCAAGGATCAAATAAAGAAGGCATTTTATCAGATATTTTTTGACAGAAAGTCAAAAAAAGGAAGAGCTGTGAATCCAGGGTCCTGACTGAAGGAGCCGGAAAGAACAACTGACCTAACTGTCACCCCTGAGGCATGATGGGAAGCTAGGGGTCATGGCTGCCTTAAAGGAACGGTGCCAGGTTTTTTTTTGTAAGAAAATGCTTTCATTTTCTATGCTATTGGTTTACAATGCAGCCTGTAGGCTAACAATGTCTGCTTTATTTGCAGTGTTTTCTTCATGAGTTTTGCTCATTAAAAACAGAGTTCAAGTGCTACTTGCCCTCTTGTGTTTTTATATATTTGCAAATGCAGCTTTATATGTGTTATTACATTGTTTAGCCTCCTAGATGGGAGCTGCATTGGTATGAGAAAAAATTATATATGTGTATATATATAGAGCTGTATATATATATGTTTTTCATATATAATTTTTATATTTTCCGGGGTCCCCGCACATGGGCGGGAATATTCAGTGCTTATGACTATTGATGAGGATCCCCTGGAAGAGAACAGCACTCTGCACCCGGCCGCCCCAGTGCCGCTGAGGGTGCACCTTTTGTGCTGGCTTGAACCGCCATTTGCCCTGAGCTTAAGTCCAGGGGCTTTGCTCCCACAACCTTGTGGCCTGCTCGTAAGTAGCCACCAACCGGAGGCCCCGTATCCCCCATTGGATAACATTGGGGTTCAGCACTATGCACCTGGCTGCCCGAGTGCCGCTGAGGGTGTAACAAGAGTGCATCCTTTACCCTGGGGGACCCCTGAGTCTACCCCCAGAATACCAACTCCCACAACCGAATACTTACCTTTGAACTGATAACCCTATTTTCCTCCATAGGATAACACTGACTGTTTTTCTGTGAAAAGTTTCTAAGTGTGGAGTTGGAAAATCTATAAAAGTCTCTAAAACTGTAACAAAATAACCAAAACACTTTTACTTACCTGTTTACAGGAAATGTCCCAGTGCAGTATTCAGGTATACTGCACTGTGTAAGAAAAGTAATCTGTAAAGTAATCTACTTGACATTCTACTAAAAAGCCAATACAAAGTATATGTACAATATTTCAAAGCATTGCATTACTAGTAGTTCTACTGTAATCAAACCAAAAGTATATATACAACTGCAATACAAACTGTTTACAAACTGTATTATTACTGCAAAGTACTTATCAATTACCTGTGCCAGGCTTGCTTGGTCCTAGGAAATAAAATAACTAAAAGAATATTTTTATACAAAACCAATTGGTCAGAAGTTTGAGTGTGTGATATCATTTGCTGATTGAGTGTGTACAACACATTCTTAACACTACCCCCTGATAAAGCCTTACTGCTCGCCCACACTACCACAAATAGAGAGTAAGGTGCTATCTACTTTTACCTCTGCCTACCTTTGGGGTTCCACTGGACTCTGTGCACACTATACCTCACTTTGGTATAGTATATACAGAGCCAGCTTCCTACACTGCCGCAGTCCCAATCGCTCGGCGCTTTTCACCGGTAAGGCTTCTTTCCTTTGTCCTCAATGTCCTGGCGCCCTGGGAGCTCCGAAACAGATTTACTGCCGACCTACGGGGGCCATTTTGTCGTTCCTCGCAGCCCCGTTTATAGTTTGTTTTCGTCCCTTCCTTGTGCCTTATGAGCTCTGAGACTCGGGTTCTGCGTTTCCGCTGCTCTGCTGTAGTTGGGGGTTCACCTTGTCCGCTTCAGGACCCCTTATTTTCATCAGGATGGCACCGGATGGGGGAATCGCCGGCAGGAGCGCGGAGTAAAGCTCCCTCCTCCATCGGCACCCAACCACGCCCCCATGGGTCTCCCATGTGATGGAAACACAGCTGCACACTTATCGCATTCTCACGCAGCTCCGCCGAAGTAGTTCCTGCCCCTGACCCATGCTGGTCCGAGGCCCTCCTCCACCCACAGGCACCTGCCTGAGCCTCATCCCCGCTGCTGCTCTGCCCTCTGTCTCTCTGCCTTCTGACCCCTTTCCCTTCTCTGTTTAACTTTTTCTGCTTCTGCTCTCTTGCCCCTTTTGCACTTTTTTTTACCCGTGCCCCTGCTCTCCCCCCTCCAGCGTGATTCCCGCTTCCCAGCTGTCCACCCCCCCCCCACACACTACTCGTTGCGGCCGCACGCAGCAGGCACGCCGAAGGCGCACTAAAGGCAGGCCCGTCTGCGCCCAGCGCCACGGACCCTGGTTCTCGGACCATCCACCGATACGACGCCAGCACCCTCCACTCTCTCAACACTGGAGGCCACACCGCCTGCCGCTGGGCGTCGCCGATGGACACCCAAGGCCCTTTTTCCTGCTGGAACTGCATCCGCACCTTCACCTGCCAACGCACACCAGCCCTCCAGCCCCCCAACTGCATGACTGGCAAAAACCGGACCCGGACGCCTCAACTGCATCCTGCTCAACACACGCTCCTTACACAAACACGCCGTGGAGATCTGGGACCTTCTCGATTCCGTCGACCCCGGCATTGCCTTCTTCGTGGAAACCTGGATGGACCCTACATCCGCCCCGGACATTGCCACTGCCATCCCGGATGGCTACAAGATCATCCACAAAGACCACGTCAACAAACCGGGGAGAGGCCTCGCTATCGTACACAAAAGCACCCTCCGCCTCACCACTCGCGTGTACGACCTCTCAGCCAACGTGGAGCACTTCCAGGTCCAGACCAACCCAAACACCACCCTCCGCGGCACCCTCCTCTACAAACTCCGCAGGACCCTGCCTACCCTACAGCGATTCCATCATCGACATCATCGCACCCCACGCTCTCGCCTCCACGGACTACATCCTCCTCAGTGACCTCAACTTTCACCTGGAAAACCACAACAACACCACCACCTCGTCCCTGCTGGAAAGCCTCGCCACTGTCGGACTCAAACCCACTCAGCAGGACACACGCTCGACCGCATCTTCTCCGCCAGCGACAATATCACCTTCAGCCACACCACTGAGCTCCAGTGGACCGACCACCACTGCGTCCACTGCCTTCACCAAACCCAACGTGCACCACCACGCCCACCACTAAACTCATAGAAGCTGGAACAAGGTCACAGAAGAACAGCTCACCACCGTTCTCAGCGAAACCCCTCCACAGACACCAACACCGCAGCACACAACCTCCACCGACGGATCTCTGACTGTGTTGACTTTTTGGCCCCCCTGAAGAAAGCCCTAAGCAAATGACACTCCAAGAAAGCCAGCTGGTTCTCTCCCGCCCTTTATGAGTCCAGATGCACCTGTAGATGGCTCGAGAAGAGATGGAGGAGCAGCATGATCCCGGAAGACCACTAAGCCTTCAAGACTGCTGTCACCGCACACCACCACCTCATCAGAACGACGAAGAAAGTGGCCCTACAAGAAAGGATCAACGCCAACGCACTCAACAGCAAGGAACTTTTCGGCGTGGTCAAAGAATTCGCCAGACACAGCACTAAGACAGCAGACATCCCCCCTCCCAAGATCTCTGCAACAACCTCAGCACCTACTTCCACCGCAAGATCAGGGAGATATAAAACTTTGACAGCCTCGATACCCCCTCCACCCTACCCGCAGCCACCGCACCCTACGACGCCGGACCCCAACAGAACCAACTCAGCTGGACACCCCTCACAGATGACCTCAAGATCATCAACAGTATCTGCTCCGGAGCACCCTCAGACCCCTGCCCGCATCACATCTTGAACAAAGCAGACATCACCATCGCACCCAAACTCTGCGAAACCATCAAACGCTCCATCAACACTGCCACCTTCCCGGAAGACTGGAAACATGCAGAGATCAACCCCTTGTCGAAGAAACCCTATGCCGACCCAACGGACTTCAAAAACTTCAGACCCATCTCGCTTCTCCCCTTCCCAGCCAAGGTCATCGAGAAGGCCATCAACGCCCAACTTTGAGTTCATCGAAACAAACCACATCCTGGACCTCTTCCAAAGCGCCGATTCCGCTTTCCTCGCCGCCACAGACGACGTCCGCGCCCTCCTCGACCGAGGCAAAACTGCAGCCCTCTTCCTCCTGGACCTCTTGGAAGCCTTCGAAACCGTCTCTGATCACACCCTATGCACAAGTCTCCACGACGCTAGCATCCGCAACAAAGCCCTGGAATGGATCCGCTCCTTCCTCACTGTCCGAACACAGAGACACTACCTCCATTCCTCTCGGAACCCACAGAGATCAGCTGCAGAGTGCCTCATGGCTCCTCCCTGAGCCCTACGCTTTTCAATATTTACATGGCCCACTCGCAGCCATCGTCGGGAACCACGGACTCAACATTGTCTCCTACGCCAACACCCAGATGATTCTCTCCCTCACCAACAAACCAACAGTCGCCAAGAACAACTTTCACGATGGGATGAAGAACAGCTGCCTCAAGCTCAACTCAGAGAACACCGTGGGTGTAGTAAAGTGCCCCTTTATGCATGGTGACCCCCCACTTTTTGACTGATACATGATGCACTTTTGACTTGGTGTGACCTGGGTCCCTGCCAATCAGGTTCCCAGGGCCTGTGTGCTTTCCCAAAGCTGTACCTCTGTACCCACAATTGGCACATCCCTGGCCACAGGTAAGCCCCTTGTAAAAGGTACTATGGGTACCAAGGGCACTGTGACCAGGGAAAGCCTCTAAGTGCTGCAGCACATATTGTGCCACACTTAGAGGCCCTGCACCATAACACCCACACACTGCCATTGCAGTCTGCGTGTTTTGGTGCAGAGAAAAGTGAAGAGTCGACATGGCACACATCCTTGCCATGCCTGCAACCCACTGCCTGGGGCCTAGGTAAGTCACCCCTCTAGCAGGGCGCACTAGCATCAGATGAGGGTACAGTGGCATGAGCCCTGTACCCCTACAGTGTCTAAGTACATTCTCAGCCATTATAAGTGTAGTAAAGCAATAAAGAGTATATGGTCTGGGAGTTGGTCATAACGAACTCCACAGCGGCTCTACTAAAACCTGGGAAGTTTGGTAGCAAACGTTTCAGCACATTAAACCCACACTGATGCCAGTGTGTGATTTAATGTAAAATGCACACAGAGGGCATCTTAGAGACGCCCCTGAAAAACGACCAGCCCTGGTGTGGTTCCTGAATGGCTCCACAAAAACCGAAATCTCGGATACAAGAACCTAGCCAATTTCTACAAAGGGTTTTACGCTCTCTGAGAGTCAGAAAAACAGTATGAAAGGAAAAATGTCCTTTCTTGAGTCCCCTCACTCACCAGGGTTTCCCCACGGTGACATGCTTCATCATTGGGGCCATCCCAACCCGCTGCGGGTTGGGGCGTGCTACGACTTGCGACACCACGTAGGAGCACTAATTATGGGTGACTATGTGTGGTGCAGTGACGGAGGTGGAGTGGGTGAGATTAAAAATATCTGGCTAGTGGGCAAAAAAAGAATTTATTCAGGCTCCTAGCCGATATATTAAAAACGGGGTTGGTCTCTAGGGTACCTGTCTGCAATGGGTCAGGGGTCCCTAGTGGACGTCAACTAGTTTCGAGCTTCCCCAGTGCTCTTCTTCAGGACAAACAGGGTCCAGCCCTGTATTGTACCACTCCAAGGTGTGTCGCAAGTCGTAGCACGCCCCAACCCAGGAGAATAAGCAGGAAAACCAAGCTAGGAGGAGAGGTGTGCCCACCTTGGCCAACCCCAACTCTCAGGTGGAGGAGGCGAGGTGACCCAACCAATCAGGAAGTGGATCATCCCCCCTCCCACTGGAGGGTGGCATAATAGAGGGTGGACCCATTGGTCCCGACCTGCCCCCCCCCCTGTAAACGCCCCTAAATTTAGTATTTAGGGGGCAACCCTGAAACTTGCGTCCTCAGATTCGAGGAAGAAAGAAGGACCGAAGAGCCGTGCTGACCCAGGAAGAAGAGGACACCTACTGCTTTGGCCCCAGCCCTAACGGCCTGTCCCGACTCCGACATGCCTACAGCGAAGAAACCGGCGTGTCCTGCAGCCAGCACCCCTGAGAGCTGTTAGGACCTGCCTTGCACTCGCCTTACAGACTCTGTCTCCCGTGAGCACCGGATTTGCTCGACAGACTCCAAGACCAGAACCCGGACCCAGGTGGCTCAGCACCACTCTGCACCCGATGCCCACAGAGTTTGAGTGGCCCAATGCCACAAGGTCGTCTCCCTAGCGATCCTGGCCTGGGATCTGGTGATCCCCAACATCCCTCAAGCCGACGCCTGCAGCATCAACCTGAATGGTCCCCCCCGACTGCGACCAGAGCTGGTAAGAAGACTCAACACCAAAATACACCCCTTCACCCGATGCCCCATGGCCTTGGGTGGCCCAACCGACTGTGTCCAGGCATACCCCTAGAAACCCAACTTACCTCTCCAGCCGGGGGTCGCCTTCAGGAAGTCTCCCTGCCTGAGTCTGCAGCCTCTTTGCTGAACCGGAGATCTCCATTGGAATCCACAGGTTCCTCAATGTCTTCTTGGCACACTGCATCCAGCCGCTCCTGTGCCGCTGGTGGTGCAGCTCGTGTGCTGATTGTTGGCCCCTACAACACTGATCTTAACCCCAGGAGCTTTGCTCCCACACCCGAGAGGCCTGCTCGTTAGCAGCCCCTGACCGAAGGCCTCCTTAGCCCCACTGGCCAAAGTTGGGCCCCTGCAGCCAGCCGCCCCAGTGCAGCTGGTGGTACAATTTGAGTGCCTACCTAGACCTTGGGGAACATTGGCCCCAACACCCAAAACTACCACTTGTGAGTCGTTTACTTATGTTGTGATCCTGAAAATGTTCTAAGTGTTGAACTGAACTTTGTTTGAAAGAAAAAGTAACTAAACTGAAAACCCTAAAAAGTCTTACTTACCTTGTATTGTGAGATCCCCGGTGTGGTATCTAGGCATACCATCGAGTAGTTGATGTAATCCAAAAGTAATTACTGTGTAATTTAAACTTTTTGAAAGCCAATACAAACCTGTAATGATTACAAATTCAACCACAACTGCACTTCCTTGTAAAGTCTTGCATCTGAGAGTATATTTTACTTACCTGTGCAAAGTCCTGCTTGGTTCTAAAAATAAAACATAAGTATATCTTTTTATACTTACCTAATTGGTCTGGATTCAGTCTCTGAGTGGGTGCTATCAGTCTTGAGCGAGTGAACACAAATGCTTAACACACCCTCTGGATATGCCTAACTGCTAACCCACACTACCACAAAGAGAGCTGTTGGTAATTACATAATTTAGCCTCTGCTATACCTCTGGGGACTTCCTGGACTCTGTGCAAACTATACCTTTTTTATTTTTATTTGATTTATTTGAAGAGTTTTATATAGCGCTGGCTAGACCCGGAGGTATCAGAGCGCTTTACATGAGGTTCCACAAAGTTACACAAATTTCTGCAGTTACATGTTAAATAGTTGCAAGCAAAAAAACATTTAAAGATCATTGAGAACGTGGTCAAAGGAGAGAAGAAGGGTCAGGGGTAGGGTAAAGGGGTAGGAGGAGGATACGAAAGGAGAGACGAAGGGAAGGTCGGCCCAAGGACCGGCTGGGTAGGTGACGGCCGAGGGGAAGCCCACAGCCCATCTCCTCTATAGCTATCAGGTAGCTCCACAGGGCATCAGCCAAATAACTAGGTCTCAGCAGAAAAACATAAAAAGGGCATAAGAGACGAGATGAATGGAGCGTAGAAGGGTAAAGGGGTAGGGAGAAGGGGTAGGAGGGAGATATGACAGAGAGACAAAGGAAAGTTTGCCCAAAGTCCGGCTGGGTAGGTGATGGTCGAGGGGGAAATCCACGGCCATCTCCTCTATAGCTATCAGGTAGCTCCACCGGGCATCAGTCAAGAAGCTAGGTCTCCACTGTCATGGGTAAGTTCAAACAGGTTAAAAGATTTGATGGGAAAAGCAGGATGGGGGAATAGGTTCAAGGTCAGGTTGGAGTTCAGTTTTTGTCCCAGAGCAGTAGCACAACGAGGAAAGGATCACTGTGGCAGCCATCTTGGGGTCAGGAAAGGGAATTCTGGTATAGTATATACAGAGCCAGCTTCCTACAATGGTCTCCACCCTCTCCACCTGGGACAACTCCTGGTGGTCTGCTGCACTTGGAACCTCCCCTCACACCCACAGACCACGTGCGGAACCTCAGCATCATCCTAGACTCCACGCTCACGATGAGCCGCCAGATCAACGCAGTCTCCTCATCCTGTTTACACACGCTACGCCTGCTCAGAAAGATCTTCAAATGGATCCCGACAGAGTCCAGAAAGATGGTCACCCATGCCCTCCTCACCAGCGGAATAGACTACAGCAACGCACTCTACGCTGGCATCTCCCAGAAACTCCTCAAGAACCTGCAGAACATCCAGAACGCCTCCGCCATACTCATCCTGAACATACCCGCTGCAACCATTTCACCAGCCACCTAAGAGATCCCCACTGGCTCCCAGTCAACAAAAGAATCATCTTCAAGATCCTCACACACGCCTACAAAGCCCTACACGACATGCGACTGGCGTACCTCAACTACCGCCTCGCATTCCACGTACCCATCCGAGACCTCCGCTCTGCCCAACTGGCCCTGGCTACTGTCCCACGTATCCACTAGACCACAGCCGGAAGATCCTTCTGCTACCTTGCAGCAAAGACCTGGAACACCCTGCCTCTCCATCTCAGACAATCACTGCCTCAATACAGGAAGGACCTCAAGACCTGGTTCTTCGGCTGAACCACAGCGCCTTGACAACCTGCAGCCCCCCAGCGCCTTGCAGGGCCGGATTGGCCGTAGCGGGCACCGAGTGTTTTACCGGAAGGGTGGGGGCCGTTTTTGGATCAGTGGGGGCCGTTTTTGTTACTGGAGGCCCATTTGGCAGCAATGCTGTAATATCTGCCCCCTGTAACAAAAGCACAGCAGCAGTGTTTCCCACAAATTTTTGTTACTGGGGGCCAGTTTTAATATCGCCCCCCTGTAACAAAAGCACAGCAGCAGTGTTTCCCAAAAGCATTTGTACGTGCACAGTACGCCTTTGATTATGCCCTGTATGTCCTCATATTATCTCCATTGCTGTTGTTGATAAGCAATAAAAAATAATTTGAAAAGAAAAGAAAAAAAGAAGGGGCACAAAGGATCTGCTGAGGAAGGAGGTGTGACATCTTCCTGGCAGGATGGCCAGAGGGCGTGAGCCCGGATGGCAAGCTTCAAAGATGAAGTTGCCTTTGAAGGGCAAATATGAGTCACACTAGTGGAGGGCTTACCCTTTGTTCAGGTAGACAGGCTGGCAAACCAAGCAGGGAGGGAAAACCTGTGGCAAAACTAGTTTTCCAAGGCGAGTGTAGCCCCATCTATGGGATGGACTGATTAGGGAGCTCCACAAACCAAAAGAAGGGTCTGGCCATGTTGGTAGTAGGCAGAATAGTGCACTCTGGGATAGCTAGATGCCACACTTCACAGGAAATTGTCACCAAGTGGGTGGGATAGCCCTTGGAAACTTGTAGCCCATTGGCTAGTTAGACGCCACCTCCAACAAGCTCGTAACTGGCATAGAACAAGCTCGTAACTGGCATAGAAGACTACAGAGTCTGGCTGCCCTGCTGCAAGAAAGAAGAACTTACCTATCAACAACCGCTGAGGACTACCGTAACCAGGAGACCATCTCACCAGCTGCCAGCTTGGCCTGCACTGGACCCCGTGCTGCAACGAGGACATCAAGTCCTGAGGCCAGAGACAACCCCAGAAGTTCATGGACCCCAGGGAGGCTCCCAGGAAACCTCCTTGCATGTCTTCAGCATCCTCAGCATAAGGACCACTTCTTGGCTGGACTGCAGTAAAGGAGAAAAGTACCCTGAAGACCCTAAGAATGCTGACTATGACAGGTAAACTGTCCCCCTGGACTGGAGTGGTCCCTGCGGCTGGCCTCAGCCCGAAGTGGATAGTCCTATAAGATCCTGACAGGTGTTTTAGCCCGTTGGCTAATAACCGTTTGCAACAATTTATTGTATCCTAGAGATTTAAAGTTAAAATGCATTTGCTTAAAATCATATTTTTCGGTACCCCTTGATAGATGGTTACTATTGTGGTGTCTATTTAAAGATACAAAATATAGTCTATTTTTATGATTTGGTGTCGGATTTTGTGTTGTGTTTCTTCCTTATGAACCGTTTAATACTTCTAAATGCTCTACGCTTGTTCCTTTGATTAAACTGGACTGCTGTTTGCCACAGCTACCTAGGGCTGAGCTAAGCTTTTTTTAAACAAATCTAACTGGACCTGATAAAGACTGACATTACATGTTGAGGTCCCACAACGCCCCATCCTTAGTCAGTACTGTAGGGAAGCCTTAAATACAATATTCAAGACCGCTGGACTACCACTTTGGACATGTTGGAGGAGGGAGCATTGGGGATACAGTAACAGCAGAAGAAATATAAAATGGCAGCTTCTTTAACTGATTTGACCCTGTAACAACGCGGTGGAATAGTGCGATCACTCCTAGTAGCGAAGTATGGAGAGCCGCAACGGTGAGCTGGGCCAGTGCTGAGGCAAGAGGAAACTACCCTACATAGAGAAGATGCCAGGGGCCTTTGTCGCAGTCCAGTAGCGCAGGTATGGGGCCAGTTGCTGTCCCGGTTCCTAGATGCAGAAAGAGAGGATCCCTCCTCCTACAGAAACTGTGTAGCAATGGTGGACCGCTGCTTAGGGCACTTGCCTCTGTTCACGAAAGCAACCGACAAAGCGGTTGTCACAGTGAAAGAATGCGAGTATGTCAACAAAACAGTTGACCGCACTGTGGGCACCTCCAGAGATGGTAACACCTTTGCATTTTTTACTAGAATTTTACATTCCAAAGATTAATGCTTTTATTCTTTCTGGAGTGTTTTTGTGGGTTGACTTATTTCTGAGTAACTATGTGGGGAAAAAAAGACTCCTCACCGTCTCTTTGATTATTTCCTTCTTTTTCTGTTTCTCGTCTGTCTTTCGGTGGTGACCAGTAGTCTGGACCTTCAGTGGAGGCTCAGTGGCTCTATGTTCCGCAGAAAAAGCCTTCTCAGAAGACTATCTTGGTACCGGCTGAAATTCTAAAGATCTCTTCAAATGTTCCAACTGTGATGCGCTGGGACGTACCCCAAGTATTTTGCACATAATGTCCATGTGGTTTTAAAAGTTGTGAGCACGAACCCAGATAGAGTTGATTTGTTGGGCAGGAGGTTTGCAAGACCTGTACTGCCTGCCTCAGAGAATACAAACTCCATCTATTTGGATCAAAAGATATGCCAGAGACCCATCAGGGTTAAATGCTTTTTGTTCAGGCTTGCCACAGGTGTGGAAGCTTTACCAGAATTATTCTTACATGTGAAACCTTCTTCCCACAGACGATCCAACAGTGGCAAGAGCCTTACTGCCAGAAACTTTTCTGCAGTAATAATGGGTAGGCTGAGTTGTCATGACCAGGGTGGGGTTGCATTGGAAGAGCTTGTGGTTGAGGCCACTAGCATGGTATATCATATACAGACCAAGTGGTAAAATAGGATTTTAAAAAGTGCTTGAGCACGTTAATGTGTGCCAAGACCGAGCCACTGGAGAGGCTGCATAGTATGCCTGCTCTTGGAATGGACTGGGTCTCCCCTCAAACCAGCATCTGGGCCCATAATAACCGATAAGTCATCTTACTTAGTCGCCGGATACAAGGCTAATGTCGAAATCCCGTGAAGCTTCTTTCCCAGGGTCCATATGTTGTATGTCTTCGGAATAAACCATCAACAAGTCTTCCTTCATGGTGCTGCTGGCGCTGTCCTCACTATACCACTTTTCCTCCTTGTTGGAAGGTTCCTCAGGGAGCTGGGGTTGTGGCTCGAGTAGGAAGACAATGTAGGCTATATAAGGAACGTCAAAAGATAGGGCGTTCAGTGACATGGCATGGGGGGGGGGGGGGAGGAAATACTGCGAGTCAAATGCTACTCTCAATGTCTTTTTCAGTGTTTAAAACACATGGAGGTTATCAAGGCTGTGAGGTCATTGTGCAGCTAATTTAAGATAGACGACACCGCATTAAGCAGTGTTTGTTTGGTGATGCGAGTCTTGAAGGGTGGTAGGGGTTGTTTGCAATCAGAGCATTGGTGAGAGACATATGCTGGCATGATCAAAGAGAGATGGGTGGATGGTGGGTGGAGAGTATAGGAAAGTGCCTCTTTTTGATATGTCACCCCCACTTTTTGCCTGGTATTGGATGCAATTTTGACAGAAAGTGCATAGGGTTCCTTCTAACCAGGTCACCAATGCCAGATCTCTTTCCATAAACTACAATTGTTTCCCCTTTTGGCAGTACCTTTAGCACCCCTTGTAAGTCCCTAGTAAGTGGTACCCCTGGTACCCAGGACAAGGAGGCTAAAAAAGGCCCCCCAAGGGCTGCAGCATGTATTGTGAGGGACCCCTCACCTAAGTCATACAGGCTGCGTGTCTTGGTGGAGATAAAAGTGAAAACACAACATGGCCCACATCCCTGTGTGCCATGCCTACAGACAGTGCATGCAGTATAGGTAAGCTATCCCTACAGCAGGCTTTACAGCCCTAAGGCAGGGTGCACTATACTACATGTCAACTACTAGTGTGCTGGCTGGCTTTTTTTGACCAGCCTGCCACCACAGACTAGTTTCTGACCCCCAGGTGGGAGAGCCCACGCTCCCAGGAGGTCAGGAACAAAACCTGCTCTGGCGGGAGGTGTAAACACCCCCTCCAACAGGATGACCAGTAAGGCATGGAGCTTCAAAGAGCCCACCGCCTTTGATTTGCGAATCTGGCTTCCTTCAGAGGTGAGAGGATGCCCCCCTCCCCCAACCAGAGCCCATTTGGCACCTGGACAGGCGGGAAATTAGTAGTCAGATAGGCGTTTTCACGCTCAGGCTAGTTCCACCCCTAAGGTGGGCTACCTGATGTGGACACGAAACTTAAAGTTTGCCATCTTGGTTATGGCAGAATTAGGAACTATGGGACAAGGTTATGCCCGCTTCCCACAGGAAGTGGTCATATAGGGGGCATAGTGAACCTAGCGGTAACTACCCTACACTTTCCTAACATCCCTAAATCTAGTATTTAGGAGAGCCCCTGGCACCAGGAAATCAGATTCATGCTGATTTAAGAAGAAGGACACCGAAGAGTCCAGAGAAGCAAGAACTGTGGAGAAGAAAAAGACTTGGTGCCAATCCTGCCGGCCTGTCTGCTGTTCCCGACAAATAGCGCTAAAGTCGTCATTTATTAATTGTGTGTCTGCAATAAGTCTAACACTCCTCTCTGATAAGCCTAAGGCTGCTCGACCACACTACCCCCTAAGAGAGAACCTTGGGATAGCTAAAGCAAGCCCCTGTCCACTTATAAGGGATACCGTGACTCTTTGCACAGTATACCTCTTTTTGGTCTAGTATATAAAGAGCCAGCTTCCTACAGGGAGCAAGTTAGAGGCTTTGAAAATCAGGATTAGGTGGACTGTTTTATCATGTGAACATGTAGGACAGCACAGGTTTTGTAGTGAATGGTCATTGAAAAGAGTGGGGATTAGGATGTTCTGTTGCCGATTTTCTTAGTTTATGGTCACTTAACCTGAGTGGTGTAAATTTCCAATGTTCTCAAAAGTGGAAGAAAGTAGCAATAATACCTGTTGGGTAATAACTAGCATAAATATGGCCAATGTATTTTGCAACAGAGATAGCAGAGTGGTATTCAAACAAGGAAAAGCAAATACTGATGTGGGGAAGCTAGGAAGTGATTTAATTAGAGGGGTGATAGCAATAGCTCTACCTATGTTATTGTGTGGTGTGCAAAAGTGGCAAATCCGCTGTAAGAACTGCTGGTGTTGGAGTGTCATTTGGATTGATACATGTCATGGTAATTGCTGGAAAGTGCATTCTAGGTAGAAGAGGATGGAAGGAAGTAGGCCAGGATGCTGAATTGGGTTTCTTGTGCTCATCTGCAGGCACACGTTTAATCAATATAACTTTATGAGATGAGTGATGATGTTGCCTGGATGATGAATTGGCAGGAAAAGGGGAAAAAGGGTGTATGGGTATCCGATGATGGGGAGTATTGACGTGGGTAGGAGGATTAGCCATTAAGGCCCTCGACTTGGGGGAGGAGTATGCATAGGAGGAGGATGGCACTAGTACAGTATGTAACATGGCAAATAGTATTTGTTGCTAGCATGAGAGCAGTTCAGTTTGTCACAGAAGCAGTATGCACATGCTAACGAAAACATTTTCTAATATGTATGATTAGATTTGACAGTACTTTGCAATCAGTATCTAGTTAACTTACAGGTGGTCACTTCAATTAGTTTGGTACCTACATGTACACTGAGGTCAGTCTGTTCTTGAAAAAACATAACAGATAGGTGACAGATGCTTAGTCTCTGGCTTAATTAACCTAATACCTCAAAGTGTGTGCAACATTCCCACTGCAGAGGAGGGAAGCAGAGGTCTTTCAATTGAAAATAAAAGCGCTTCAGGACCAACTTGCCCTGGTGGAATACAGACAAAGGTTTGGCGTTTAACTATGTGCTTGCTAATGATATGGTCACCAAAAAACATTGAAGGTTACACAAACCCAATGGCTACAAAGCTAAGTGCATCAGCTTAGGTAGCACCAGATTGAGGGCCCAAAAGAAAGTGGGACAACTGAATCAGGAAATGGCTGCATTAGGTTTATCCATTATCTAGTATTGCCTCACTGGTGTAAGTGGCTACAAGGTAAGTCTTGCAGATGTTCACCTGCACGCCTGCTTCAGCCAAATGATGCAAACAAAACCCCTAAAATTTCATGTGAGCGAGTGAATGAATGTTATTCATCAACGCCCAAGGGCAGAATCTTGGGAATTGGCCTCCGTGTAAAGCTACTTAACAACTACAAGGTCACCCAGGATCTGTCCCATGGTGCTCCTTAAAGCAGACCAACAGC
This sequence comes from Calotriton arnoldi, assembly GCA_963921515.1. NCBI lineage: Eukaryota > Metazoa > Chordata > Amphibia > Caudata > Salamandridae > Calotriton > Calotriton arnoldi. The sequence goes on along the minus strand of CAWUFW010000014.1, from coordinate 7,108,901 downwards.
TGAAATGGCCATTAACGCAGAAGGAATGTCTGACAGCACAAGGAGAGGATGCGGGCACTTTTAAGGCGATCACGTGCCTCTATAGGCGCATGCTGACAGAGGCTGGAACCTCTCCGAGAACTACAAGGGAAATGGGAGGTACTTAGGTAAAGAGATCCCTGAGAAGACTTGGGCCCAACTAGTCAGGTGGAACTGGAAAAGTACTAGGAACGCCAGGTTTCAATTGGTTAATTTTTTCATTTTGCATAGGGCATATTTAACACCTGCCAGAATTAATCGGTACTTTGAAACGGACGCAGCCCGGTGCCCACGCTGTAGTTTGGAGGGCGAACTTTCAACATATGATGTGGGGGTGCCCGCAGCTGGGAGCGTATTGGGAGGAAGTGGTTGCCCAACTTCGGGGGCTACTGCCCGTAATGTGGACCCCGACCAGGGAATTTGCCTATTGCACTGGTTTCCGCACACACCTAAAACGAAAGTGACGAGCAAGTTTATGGATTTAGGCCTGGTACTAGCTATGAGAGAGATTACAGCGCAGTGGAAGTAAGCGAGAGGGCCCACTTTTGGGAGATGGAGGACGGAGTTCCTCAAGTGGGCGCAGAGCGAAAGAACACTCAGGTTTCAACAGGCTGCGCGCACAGATAATGAAAAAACATTGGAGGTAGCGAGGGCATGGGAAGCGCTGGTAGCTGCATTGCAGATATCTGAGGCAGACTCAGAGGGTGGCTCGATCTCAGGGGGCATCAATGGGTTCACCAAACCGCGCAGTAGTGATAGAGTGACGAGATACTTACTCTGCGCCATACTAGCTACACTCAGTTGGGGGCGGGTTCACCTATATTGGGTTGCTGGTATTCAGGACACTATAATGGACAGGGTAGATGTTAGTACAATAATGAGCTGCGAACGGGAAAGGCACACCAGTGGTTTGGGTGGGGAGGGGGGGGGGGCTAGGTGGGCCTTCATTTATCATTTAAGTTAGTCAGTTATTGTATTGTTAAGGATTGCTTCTAATAATTATTTGGAACTGGCGTGGCATTAAAACAAGAGATAAAATGATGTATGAGGTTAAGGACCAAAAGCAGATAATTTTGATAGAGTGTTAGTTGCATGATGTTTTATTGAAAATCAATAAAATTTGTTTAAAAAAAAAAAAAAGAGAGGATTTCTCAGAAGACGAATGCTCTTTTAAAGCACAAGTTACTAACTTGTGTAACGATATATCTGTAAGAGACAGCAGTTAGTGACAGATTCCTTACCTTAGAATATCCCCAGGCGTCAGGCTGGATCCGGAAAGTTTTTGCGTAGCAGTACCCTTGCGCGTCGGTAGGCGGCATCGTGCGGCTCCGCGTCCGTCGTCGGCGTCGTGATCGCCGGGATGACGTCGCGGGCAGTACTTAGACGCCGCCCCTGCGCGCTGACGTCAGTTCTGTACACGACTTTCCGCGCCAGGAACGCAGAGCCATGCAAGAAGCTGACATAGGTGTCTGAAAAATACTAGGGCCCTGAAAGGGATGTCCTTAACCCTAGAAATCAGTTCGCAGAACGGGGAGGATGGGTGGGGCGGTAAGGAATCTGTCACTAACTACTGTCTCTTACAGATATATCGTTACACAAGTTAGTAACTTGTGCATCTGAAAGAGACACGTTAGTGACAGATTCCTTACCTTAGAATAGATACCCCAGCAATACCAACCCCGGTGGTGGGTCTGCGAACAAAGATCAGACAAGGAAGTCCCGGAGGACAGAACGGCCAAAGAAGCCGTCCCTCCGGACCTGACTGTCAAGGCAGTAATGTCTTGGTAAACGTGTGCAGCGAGGCCCACGTAGCTGCCTGACAGATATCCTGCAGCGGAACACCGCGGCCTAAAGCCGTGGTAGCAGCCGTTGCCCTGGTGGAATGGGCACGCAGCCCAACAGGAGGCTCCTTCTTAGCCAAAGAATAGCAGGCTTTGATACACAAGGTTACCCAGCGGGAGATGGTTCTCTTGTGCACCGCCCGACCTTTTTTGGCGCCCACGTAGCCAACAAAGAGCTGGTCATCCACCCGGAAGTGTTGTGTGCGGTTGATATAAAAAGAAAGCGCACGTTTTGGGTCCAGACGGTGGAGCCTCTCTGGAAGGATGCGGAGGCGGAAAGAAGGTGGGCAAAGTGATGGTCTGCCCAATGTGGAAGGCAGTAACCACCTTTGGCAGGAAGGACGGACGCGTCCTAAGAACAACCTTGTCTGGATGGACAGACAGAAAGGGAGGTTTGCATGAAAGAGCCTGGAGCTCACTCACCCGCCGAGCGGAGGTGATGGCCACCAGAAAGGCTGTCTTCAGAGTCAGAAGACGAAGAGGACAGTTATGTAGAGGCTCAAAGGGAGCGCACATAAGAAAGGTAAGAACCAAGTTCAAGTTCCACTGAGGCATTACAAACGGAACAGGAGGGAAGAGGTGTGTAATGCCTTTTAGAAACCTGTTAACAACAGGGGACTTGAAAAGGGAGGGCTGATCAGGAAGCCTGAGGAAGGCTGAGATGGCACAAAGATAGCCCTTGATGGTACCCAGGGCAGAACCCTGTTGGGCCAGGGAAAGAAGGAACAGAAGAACCTCAGAAAGAGGGGCAGAAAGGGGATTCACAGCCTTTGCTGTGCACCATGCCACAAACTTGTTCCACCTGCAGGCGTATACCACCTTAGTGGAGGGACGCCTGGCTGCCAGAATCACATCACAAACTTCGGGAGGCAAGTCGAAAGGAATCAACTGCCGCCGCTCAATCTCCACGCAAGCAGGTGGAGGCTGGACAGGTTCGGGTGGAGGACCGTCCCCTGCTGCTGCGACAGAAGATCCTCCCGAAGAGGCAGACGGATCGGGGGATCTACGCTCATACTGAGTAGCTCGGGATACCAAACTCTTCGAGCCCAGTCCGGAGCCACAAGAATGACTTGGGCCCGGTCGTGCCGAATCTTCTTCAACACTCTGGGTAGAAGTGGTATAGGCGGAAAGGCGTACAACAGACCGCAACTCCACTCGCGACGAAAAGCGTCGCCGAGCGAGTGCCGCCTTGGAAATTCCAACGCGCAGAACTGATGACATTGCGCGTTCTCTTCGGTGGCGAATAGATCTAACCAAGGCTCTCCCCACTGTAGAAAGAGTCCTTGCGCCACTTCCGAGTGAAGATGCCATTCGTGATCCATCATGCACCTGCGGCTGAGTTCGTCCGCCCTGGCGTTCAGGGAACCTGCCAGGTGTTGAACCATCAGGAACATGCCCTGATGTTCCAGCCATGTCCAGAGGCGCAGAGCCTCCTGACAAAGGGTCCACGACCCCACCCCGCCTTGTTTGTTGCAATACCACATGGCGGTGGTGTTGTCTGTGAACACCTGCACTACCTTCCCTTTGACAGAGGGAAGGAATGCCTTGAGTGCAAGTCGGATCGCCCGGAGCTCCAGAAAGTTGATATGGAGCCGGGACTCCGCCGGAGACCAGAGGCCTCTGATCTCCGCCTCTCCCATGTGACCGCCCCATCCCAGAAGGGACCCGTCCGTCACAACTGTGTGCTCTGGCTGGGGAAGGGAGAGGGATCTGCCCATGACCCATTGCCGGTTCGAGAGCCACCACTGCAACTGTTTTGCAGTCCCCTCCGAGATCTGGACGTGATCGGACAGGTTGCCCTGGTGCTGCGCCCACTGGAACTTCAGGTCCCACTGCAGAGCCCGCATATGCCATCTGGCATGATTGACCAGCAGGATGCAGGAGGCCATGAGGCCCAGCAGCCTCAGGGTCATCCGTACCGAAACCCAGGATAAAGGCTGAAAGATCGGAATCATAGCCTGAATATCCCGGACTCGCCGTTCGGGAGGATAGGCCCGAAACTGCATCGTGTCCAGAACTGCTCCGATGAAAAGGAGCTGTGGAGAAGGAATCAGATGCGACTTAGGCACATTGATGGAGAACCCCAGCGAGTGCAGGAGTTCGGCCGTAGTCTGGAGGTGGGAGACGACTGCCTGGGACGAGCCCGCCTTCAGCAGCCAGTCGTCGAGGTAGGGGAAGACTGGAACCCCTGCCCGGCGCAGATGAGCTGCGACCACCGCCATCACTTTCGTGAACACCCGAGGGGCACTTGTAAGGCCAAAGGGGAGCACGGTGAACTGAAAATGCTCGAGGCCTACAGTGAACCACAGGTAACGCCGGTGGGCCGGCAGGACTGGGATGTGAAAATAAGCGTCCTGCAAGTCCAACGCTACCAACCAGTCTCCAGGGTCGAGGGCAGTCAAGACCTGAGCTAGGGTGAGCATCTTGAACTTCTCCTTCCGGAGGAAACGATTGACGTTCCGGAGGTCCAAGATAGGACGCATGTCCTCCTTGTCCTTTTTGGGCACCAGGAAGTAGTGGGAGTAGCAACCACGTCCTACTTCTGGGGTCGGAACATGCTTGATGGCCCTCTTGGCCAAGAGGGCCGTGACTTCCTTCTGCAGAAGTACCAAGTGATCCCCTGACATGCGGTGGAATTGAGGTGGCATGGCTGGGGGGGTGGTCTCGAAGGGGAGGGAGTAGCCCCTTCGGACAATGTCCAAGACCCACCTGTCCGAGGTGATGGGACGCCAGTGGTGAAGGTGATGGCGGACCCTGCCCCTACTGGCGTGCTGTGCACCGGAAAGGAGGGACTAGGAGGGCTTGGAGGCCGCGGACGGGTTGGTGGCCTGACCCGCACGCTGGTTGCCCGAACCGCCACGGCGGTATCCACGTCCTCGGCCACGCGAAAGCGCGGGCCGGTGGCTGGGCAGCTGACGTGACTGGGCGCCCCTTCCGTGGCCACGAAAGGGGCGAAAAGCAGAGGTGAGCGGAGGACGTACAACAGAAAGGCCCAGGGACTTGGCAGTAGCCCGTGAGTCCTTAAAACGCTCCAGCGCATGGTCTGCCTTTGAACCAAAAAGACCGACTCCATCAAAGGGCATGTCCATGAGTGTATTCTGGACATCACCCGAGAAACCAGTTGTTCTCAGCCAGGCGTGGCAACGTAGCGCCACCGTCGTCGCAAGCGATCTGCCCAGCGAGTCGGCGGTATCAAGGCCACAACGTATGGTGTATTTAGCCGCATCTCGCCCTTCCGCAATGGCGCGGGTAAGCAGTGTCTGGACCTCCTCAGAACACTGCGGCAAAACAGCCGCCACCGAATCTCACAGGGAGTGGGTATATCGGCCCAAAAGGCAAGCGGTGTTGACAGACCGCAAGCCAGCACTGGAGGAAGAAAAAGCCTTCTTCCCAAATTGGTCCAGGCGTTTGGATTCCCTATCCGGAGGGGCGGTAGGGAAGGCGGTTTGGGAGGCAGAGGCTTGGACAACCAAGCTCTCGGGGGTGGGATGTTGGGAGAGAAACAAGGGGTCGCCCGGAGCAGGGCGATGGCGTCGGGCCATGTTCCCATCCACAGGAGCCCCTGTGGTGGGTTTGGACCAGGCACCCAAAAGAACGTCAGTGAGTGCATCATTAAACGGCAGCACAGTCTCCGAGGAGGAAGCCGCCGGCTGAAGCACTTCTGTCAGGAGGTTAGTCCTGACGGCCACAGTAGGCAATTGGAGATGTAAGGCTCCAGCTGCTCTACGCAACACCGTTGCAAAATTAGCTCCCTCCTCCGTAGCCACGGGAGGAGACAGCATGCCAGTGTCAGGGGAGGTGTCTAGACCACTGGCATCCCCAAGTTCCTCAGCCCAGTCCGGATCATACTCACACTGTTGTGTGAGAGGGTCCTCAGACCCCTCCCAGCTCTCCTGGTCCTCCTCTTGTTCAAAATATGGAGGAGGAGGGACACTTGGGACCCAAGGTCTCATCGGCGCCGGAGCCGGCGTCGAGCGACGTCGGTCCGGCTCCATGTCCGGAGCCGGAGAGAGCCAGGGACCGACGCCGTCCGGAGCCCCGGACGGCGTCAGGAACGGCACCGGGGATATCGGCGGAGGCGTGGTTAGGTCAACCGGCATCGATGGGGGTTGCGGTACCACCGGAGCCGGGATCGAGGCCGGGGCCGGAGCCGAGGCCGGGATGAAGGCTGGTGGGACAGACGGCGCCGGGACCGGAGCCGACGGCGGCGCCGGGGCAACCCCATCAGGGCCCGCGGGGCCCGAAGGCGCACCGGTGGGACCTGAAGGCCCGAAGAGGCGGGCCATGGCCGACAGGAATTCCTGTATTTCGGCCGGAGTCGCACCCGAACCCGGAAAGGACGGGTAATGCGGGGGCGGCTCTACAGGCATGTCCGGGGGCGGGGACGGTGCCGACTGGGGCGTCAGCCGAGTCGCGAGACCGGAGAGGCGAAGTCTTAGAGCGATGATGCTTCTTAGACTTTTGTGCTTCGACTTACCCGAGGAGCGCGAAGACTTGGACTCCGATGACCGGCGGGGACTCCGCGACCGGCCCCTCGACCTCTCCCGGGACCGGGGCTTGGTGCGGCGCGGAGCCGACTGCCGGACCTCGAGTAGCTTTCGAGACCGCTCTCGCAAAGCCTTCGGGTGAAGTTTCCGGCAGTCAGGGCACGACTTCGTGTCGTGGTCTCGGCCGAGACAGAAGAGACACTCCAGATGCGGGTCCGTGATCGACATCATGCGACCACAGGCGCCGCATGGCTTGAAGCCGGGCATCCCTACGACACCTAGGAGTCGTAAAGACTCAAAAAAGAAACAGTGAAAAAATTCACAAAAAAGTTAGTCAAAAATTGACTAGGGCACTGCTCTTTCCGGATCTGCGCTTACTGGCGCGGAAAAAAAAGAACTGAAGTCAGCGCGCAGGGGCGGCGTCTAAGTACTGCCCGCGACGTCATCCCGGCGATCACGACGCCGACGACGGACGCGGAGCCGCACGACGCCGCCTACCGACGCGCAAGGGTACTGCTACGCAAAAACTTTCCGGATCCAGCCTGACGCCTGGGGATATTCTAAGGTAAGGAATCTGTCACTAACGTGTCCCTTTCAGATATAATTTTTATAGTGATTTTCTGCACAGTCCATGTACAAATCAGCCAAAAAGGCTGCTTTCACAGACTAAGCAACAAAAAACATACATCCTCCATAAGATGCAAAAGTACTAGTACCTTTAAGGAAGATTCAACGCTGAAAAAAAGGACTCCTGACACTGCTGGCCAAACATGATTTCTCTAGGCACAGAAGGCAGATAAGTACAGATGTTACTGAAACCTAGTTCAAGGCAATGCTAACCTTTTAACCCCCTCTGTCCCTTCTTCCTTGAAGGTGAGACCTCTAACTAGCACCACTGGAAAAACCAGCACTCAACTTGGATAGGCTACACATAGAATATATTATTAAGGTGCTTTATTAGGCACTTTCTCATAATACCGTCAATCCAGGATTCCCAGCCTGACTATAAAATATCCAATGCTGGAGATCTGAAAGATAACCCCGAGGTGCTACAAAAAGTTGCATGTTTAGAGATGAAGGACCAACATACCTGTAATGATAAGCATTTTTTCCATGTCATTTTTAAAACAAGATCAATGGCTGGCTCTGCTAGAAATATCAGTATGTATATACAATAGTAACATTTCAAAATTGCTTACCTTCAAAGTTGAATTTTTTTCACGGGCCTTCTCTTTTTCTGGACTATGTTTTTTCTTCGAAGGAGTCCGCTCCCTTCGTTCCTTTTCTTTTAAATCTGTGGTTGGTTCACGATCTTTTTCTTTCCTTCTTTCTTTCTTACTCCTGCTGAAATTTTTTAAATGAAGTACAGTTCTTAAACAAATTTAAGCAGGTATCAATACAATCAATAGTTTTGTTTTTGTATACTGACATTTTTTCTTAATCTTCTTTCACACAGAACAGGTAGAGCATGGGAACAGTGCAGTTAACCAATGCACTGAGAAACGTATACAGAACAGGCAACCACTGAGACATTTTCTTAGGGTCTTGTGGCAATCAATAGTTACTGGTGAAGTATTTTGTGTGCATATTCTTATTCACCACTGGCATCCCATGGCCGCCAATACCAGTGCCCTCTAATTGGATAGGGAAACTTTACCTACCTGTAATCCTAGTTCTCTCCCAGGGGAATCCTCATATTTGTATAATAAACTTTGTACGTAGTACCTTTCATATATTACTGCAGCCTAAAGAAAGGCTAAAAATGGGCAGATTACATTGAATTTAAAAACAAAACCAAATACATAGAAATTGTCATTAATAGAAAATGACCATAGAAAATCTTTCACAAACTTTTTTGTTTGTTTTGTTTAATGGAAAAGGAAAGGGGATATGAGACATTGTTAGCCAACAGACTGCAAATTAAAGGATAGTAGAGACAGTTGGCACTGTGCCTTTGAGAACCTGACAGTACCCCCTGTATCCCATCATGCCTCATTAGTGACAGTTAGGTCAGGTAATGTTTACAGAAATTAGAAATCTTGGGTGTAGTAGTTGTTGAGAGCTGTAATAGTTCCTGTCCGGGGAGGTGGAAGGGTTGCTTATGACTGATGAGAATTTCCCTGGAAGAGAACTAGGATTACAGGTGAGTAACATTTCTTTCTCTTCCAGGGGATCCTCATCAATAGTCATAAGCACTGAATAGAATAGCAAGCCCTTCCCACAAGAAGCAGACATGAAATAGAAACAGCTCCAACAATCACCCAAAAACAGTTCCTCAAAAAAGCATGTTCTACTTGAGTATCTGCTTTAGAGTCTGAATCTAGACAATAGTGAAACATTTCTAAGAGCTGAAGTTGCAGCCTTTCCCCTTGTGATGTTGCAGGGATACTGCGAACTCACAGAACTATGCTTGGGACAATAGAACCTTAGTAGGCAGGGACTGAGTTAACCTACCAACTTAGTACCCATGAGCCCAGAACTGACTAGCTATAGTGCCTCATTTGTCCACCTACTCACTCACAGAGGAACAAGTGATTAGACACCCCAGAACACAACACTCCTGACTCTCTCAGGAATCGCAGCGACAGGACACACCATTTCGCACTCACACTCGTACTTGTCCACAATACGATCTGACAGAGACACAAGAAACATCTAAAATATTTATTTTAACTATCGTGCTGTAGTATGCAGTGTACGTGACACAGTAAGTAAGAAGATGCCTAACACAAATACCATCAGCATAGTAAGTAAACCATAAAAGGAGCACCCCCCCCTCCAACAGAAGCAATGGAATTACACATATTATATATATATATATATATATATATATATATATATATATATATATATATATATATATATATCTCAAAAGATCTCTGGGTGTTTGCAGCGGACCCCACACCCTAGCATGCACAGATGAAAGTTCTACATCTCAGGTGTAGTCGCGATGTCCTCTATGAAAAATCTCTCTCCAAGTGTGTTTTTGCATGTCTGTGCATACCTATGTGACAAAGAGTACGTGTTCCCAAACAGCTACATTTGTGTGTTTTGTCTAGGTGCTTGAGCCTGACCAGAACAGAATAACAAGGGGCTTTGTTGTTTGACCTTGTCTACGTTGCTCAGACTAATTCCAGGAAAGAACAGAACGCAAAACCAACGGCAGGTTCTGTGGGAAAGTACAACGTGGCATAAAGCAAAATATGTTTGTATAGTAACGTGTGCAAAGCAGAGTGCAGCCTACAACGTGCTCAGGCCAACATAGGGAAAACGATCATGGGCCTACACGAAACACATGACACCCTCCCCTTGGTCAGGATGGTAGCACCAAAGTGACAACAGAAAACAGGAGATTAGCCAAACTAAAGCGTTTGAATTATAATTCAGTTAATGCCTCATGTTACATTTTTTAAAGCACATTTGTTTTATAAACAATTGCAACGTTTCGCCGGGCCCATAATGTAGGATGTCAAGTGAAAAGCAAATAATTTCAATAAGAAATGCAAACCTTCCGAGGTAAAAATATCAGCCATCCAATTGAGCAGGTCAAAGGAACAGACATGCTCCTCTGTGCCAGTTGTCGACAAGACCACCAGGGGGCAACTTGTGTTGACTTTGATGAAACTGAGATCCAGAAGCGCCTGTGCCGTTGCTCAGGGATCATTTCTGGCCAATGACCATAGCGCTGTGTTATGAATGAGTCGCATGCCCAAGGAACAGTCCTGGTAATGGGCCACTATGGGACTCATCAACAGTTCGAAATCCAGAGCAGCGTGTGATGACGTAGCTAGACAGACGTCCAGGGCCCACTAGAAGGGTGTGGTATCTTGCCTTCTTCTCTACTCTGTCCTTTCTTTGTGTCCTGTACTTTGCTGCTCAGCCAGTCTCTGTGATGTCATGGAATGTTCTCTCTGTGTATGTTTAAGTGTATCTGTCAGTTTATGCATGAGGCTGAGCAGCAGGGTTGCTGCTCCCGGTGGGGCGAACTATACTGAAACTACTTATTATGCTGTTTATCCTGCATCTACACCTGTAACTTCTTGGAACGAATAAACCTTCAACTTGGATACAGCTACAACTGAGTTCCCTTACTTTGTTGAATTTCACAAAGGGGCAATGGATGCAATGAAGCACAGGTTGCACTCGGGTAAAATAAGCAAAACAGAAGATTAAACAAAACTCGGCATCCAGAGCGTCCAGGGGCACCATTTCAAAGAGCTGTAGCATGCGCTCACGGTACAGCTGCAGCGATGCTTGGCCTGGAAGGACCACAAAAGGAGCATCCATTGCAGAATAGCAGGAAGGAACAACACTATAAGGCCACAAATTCCGAGTAGCAGCGGGAACCCACCAAACACGCTGAAAAAATAGAATGTATAAAATCTGGGATTATTGCAAAAATAGTTTGAAAAGATGTCACGAAGCCGAAGCCCACAAGTTTAAACAAGCATTTGCAATGCAATAGGTCTCGCATTTGCGAGAGTTTCAGCTATTGTAAATGACAATGCCTTTTATTTATGTGTTTTGAAAACCTGCAAGCGGTGCGTAAACACACACTTTGTACTTATAGTCGTTGCTTAAGAGAAGCAAGGCTGGCTGTAAAGAGGCGCAGTTACTGCCAGCCTAGCTTCTCTTAAGCAACGACTATAGGTACAAAGTGCCTGTTTACGGACTGCTTGCAGGTTTTCAAAACGCATAAATAAAAGGCATTATCATTTACAAGGCCAATAGCTCAAATGCGAGCCCTATTGCATTGCAAATGCTTGTTTTACATGCCACTCAGATCCTATTTCCTGCCCCTTCATTGGAGGCTCACAGCTGGTTTTCTGGCCGAGTAATGACATCCTCGGATATCTTTTCCAAATCGCTCATTTGCTGCTTTCCTAGAGCCTGGATTCAACAGTGGTCGCGCCGGGCACTGTCCTTGGGAAGAGCACCCTCCATGCTGGAGATCACAGTAAGCAACATCATTTCTGATTTTCGCTCATTTTCACTACCTCTATTTACTCTCCCTAAACTCAGTTGATTGTCAGAAACCCCTGCATGTTTTAAGGCAGATTAGCAACGACAAACGAATTAGCGTCAAAAAGATAAAAAGTGTCTGTGATTGTTGAAGCTGTCTAAGACCAGTGCGCTGAAGAATCTCAGTTCGATGTGTGAGCTGCTTGTCCGTGTTAATTCTTTGCAATTTGGTAGTACTACTCCTGGTTGTATGATGCAATTATCAGGACTACAGGGAGAGGAGGTGGCGTAACGGCCAGAGCTAACGACTTTGGAGTTGGAGAACCAGATTCGAGTCTCGGCGTCAGCTCAACATCCTGTGATTCTGGGCGAATCCCTTAATCCCGTTCCTGCCAAAAATTGAATGTGTCATTGTGTAATGTAACTGATGTTCATCTAAAGCTCTCCAATTCCTTCGGGTCGAGTTGCGCTATATAAAACTGCTCAAAATAAAATAACATATAAAAGCAAATGAAAAACCAGGACTGGATGAATTATTCCCACTGGATCAGGGTAACAGCCCCTGGTCGAGAGATATGTGGTAATGGAAAACGCTAGGATTTGCGGAGGTCGTGCTAAATGTGGTGGAGAATCTGCCAGTCGATTTGCTTTCTCCTAGGCATAATATGTTTGACAATATTATAGGCGCATTTAGCTGTTCCCCCAGTTATCAAAGCTTTTTCCGTTACCACCCAGGCTCTAGGTGTATCCAATGCCAAAATGCCTTGCCTCAAATGACATTTTTTATGGCCAGGAGATGCTTAAGTATCGTTGTAGCAGTGAACAAACTGCGTAATGCAACACAAATTTTAGGCGTGTGAAAAAGTTGCTAGCCCAGGATCACACAATTTGGTGTCCGAAAACCAAGGATTAGAACTGCTTACATCTTGCTCACAAGTCAATCAATTAGCTACTAAACATCAGTTCTTCCCCTCATTTAAGGTTTCTACATGTTGTATGCGTGACTAGTGACGATCATTTTGAGTTGCTGGTTTTAATGGTAAACGTGATGCCAGATGCACACAAGGAATCGGATAGTTCATAGCGCCGCGAGGCTGCAGATTGTGGAGGTGTGCTTTGCTGTATTATGGAAGTAGTGTACACGCTGACAGAGCACATGCTGCATGGTTGTGGTTGAACAGTGGCAGGCGCATGCCATGGCTTTGTACTCGCAGTCCAAGGGGAGACAGTTCCCACAGCATTTACTGGGTCGTTTTGCGGCCTCAATAGTGAAATAGCGTTTGGCTCTGGGGAAAGCTAAACTGCCATCAATAAACTTGAGGACAGACCCATAATGAAATGAAATGAAAAGGACATTTGTAAAGCGCATGGATACCCGGAGGCCTCCCAGCGCTGGGCATGACTAGTAAGCAGAGACGGAGAGATTAGGGAAACAGAAAAGTTTTCAGTTGTTTTCTGAAAACAAGGTGGCTGGGTTCCCTGCGGAGATGTAGCGGCAGTGCGTTCCAAAGTTTTGCTGCGTTAAGGGAAAAAAGTCGGCCACCGCTTCTGGCCCTCTTAATTCTTGGGGTTACAACTAAGTGAAGTTCGTCCGAGCGGAGTTTCCTACTCGCTTTGTAGGGGCGGATCATGGTCGAGATTAATGGTGGCCCGTTCCCCTGCACGGACTTGTGGACGATGCAGAGGGCCTTAAAGCTAACTCTTTCTTTCACTGGCAGCCAGTGAAGGGAGCAAAGAGCGGGTTTAGCTAAAAGGAGCCTTGACATTCCCAACAGTAGTCTTGCCGCGCAGTTTTGGACCGTTTGCAGTTTAGTGATTTCTACGATCGGGAACCCAGATAAAGTGCATTTCCATAGTCTATCCTTGAGTATCAGTGATTGGACTAGGATTTTCTTGGCTTGGGGAGGAAGAAGAGGAAGCACTTTTCTGGCCATTCTAAGCAGGCCAAAGCAGGTGGCAACCGTCTTCCTTGCTTGTGCCTTGAATGTCAGGTTCTGGTCTACCCAGATGCCTGCACTCTTTATTTCGGTCTTGGGGGCCGGGACTGGGCCCATGCATGCTGGCCACATGGTCCCTAGTGTCACATTTGAAGGGTTGCCCATGATCATGATCTCGGTCTTTTCCCCATTGAGCTTCAGGTGGGACGCCCCCATCCACTTAGAGACTTCCGTAAGGCATGCGTTCAGGGCCTTAGGCTGCTGTGTAGCTTGGTTGAGCGCCACGACCAATTGAGTGTCGTCAGCGTAAGTCACCATATGGATCCCGAAAGGGGCCACGATTGTTGCCAGAGGGGCCATATATACATTAAAAAGAGTTGGGCTCAGCGATGAGCCTTGAGGGACACCACACAACAGAGGCAAGGGTTTGGAGCTCACGTTTCCTTCAAAGATCCATAAGCAGATGGAAGACCAAATGCACACGTAATAACGTGGCTGAACGGTCTAAGGCGCTGGATTTAAGCTCCAGTCTCTCTGGAGGCGTGGGTTCGAATCCCACCGCTGCCAATTTATTTTTTTCAAAGAAATATCGTTACATTAAATAGTGGACTCACTTTAAACTGAATACCTGAACTCACATTTCCTTTTAATGATTCCAGACTTTAAGCACACGTTGAAGCCTCAGCTCTCATCTGTGTAACTAAGATATGAAGTGAAACAGAAACCTAACTGTACAGTTGGTGACAACGTAGCCGCACAAGCAGGCTGAGCAGACGGCTTCCGGAAATATATGAAAGTGGCGCCGTGCTGAAAGAAATCACGGCGCCCGTGCACATAAGTTAGACGCATGGCGGCCCGTGAAGCGGGCAACATGGTAATAAGAAATGAGTAATGAAAGCGTGCGCCGTGCATATTAAACTTATGAGCTGGCGGCCTGAGAAGCGTGAGCCACTGCAATTTTAAAAAAACAAAGTAGTCCCTATACGAAGCAGATACAGACCTACAGCGTAACTAAGCTGTAGTTGGTCCGTGCTGCTTGCCTTAAAACGGAAGTGACATTTCGGAACGCCACCCAATAATGAGCCACGAAAGCAGAGCAACACCTGAATGAACCAATGCCAAGCGGCAGGCGGGATTAGCCTCCATATTCTGTTTACTACAGGTCTTGCGACAGCGCATGCGCTGTCTAGGCTCGACCTAAAAAGTGTGCCAGGTCAGTGACATCAGAGGCATTAAATATTTGATGTATCAGTTAAACAAAATGTAGGGGGAGATTTGTGTTTAACAATGACTGTATATCACTGGAAGTTCTCGCCACCTGCAATTCGAAGGTCTCGGGAGCTGAAGTGAGAACCACTTCTTGTTGAAACAACAACGCTTGGAGTCTGCATAATTTACTGAAATCTGCTTTCAAAGTTGGAATGGAAGCCATAAAGAACTATCTACACTCCTGTGTGGTGGGGGAAACAGGACGTTGTTGAAACAAGTGACTAACTGGAAAATGGACACCACATACGGGATTTCTGCCCTCAGACAGCAAAATTTCTGATTATTAAGGACAAGATGGCTTCCATTCGAAAGCAATGTAAGAGTGGGAATAATTGCGGGAACAGGAGTTCCTTTTAAATAACAAGCCAAATTAGGGGCAGAAACATTGCAGGCACCATGAATATTTATAGGTTGACATACAAGGGAATGACCGGCAGTGGAGTCACATTCCTCTGCTGTAAGGAAAACTTCTTTCTCAGCCAGTTGACAACAATACATAAATGGCAACCTCATATATGTAGCTGCTCCCAAGGGGTTTGTATCTACCTACTGGGAAGTGTTTCATGCAGGCAGTGAACTGAAATGTCGAGATGGGCAATGAGATAACACCATGTATTAACCATACTGCTGAAGGTGCTTCCGCTATAGTGAATGGTAGTTGTTCCAGCTTCTCTAAGTGTAACATGGTGTAATTAGCGTCTTTCATAGCCATTTATTACTGTTTATGTGTCAAATTAAAGGGTAAGAACAAAGCGGTACAGTTGAGATAATGCCAAGAAACGCGTCCGTTCTTAAGTGTCTGAAGCATCCAACTAAATTGCATGATCGATCTAAGTTAATTCTGACCATGATACAATGTAGACATATCACTTTGCACAATATCAATGACAGATCACACAATATTATCTAAGCTATAAATACGAGATGACAATGTATTATTACTGTTGTCTACTACAGCAAGCACTTTATCCAAATTATCTTGATCAATTTGGCATAAACGTACTGCAGCTTCCATTTGCGACAATTTCTAAATTTCATTACAGGCAGCATAAACAAATCGTTTGGAACGTGGAGACCGTGGTCCCAAAAGGAAGTCCGACAAATTCATGTCTTTGGACAAGAAAGAAAGATGTTTCACTGTACACAATGTGGAATGTTCTAACCATTGTTGGCATAATTTACCCACGGATTGTTAGGGTGCGTTGATTGTGAATATCGGGAATCAGGTTTTAATGGTGTGAACCAAGACGAACAAGTTTCTTACCTTCGGTAACGATATATCTGTAAGAAACCTAGATTAGTTATAGATTCCTTACCTTAGAATTACCCCCAGGCGTCAGACTGGATCCGGAAAGTTTTTCGTCAGCAGTACCTCTGCGCGTCGAAAGGTGGCGTTGGTCGGCTCCACGTCCGTCGTTGGCGTCGTGGTCGCCGGGATGACGTTGGGGTAGCTACTTAGACTCTGCCCTCGCGCGCTGACGTCAGTTCTGTACACGACTTTCCGTGGCAGAAACGCAGAGCCATGCAAGACACTGACCACTGGTGCACAAAACTAGGGCCCTGAAAGGATGTCCTTAACCCTAGAAGTCCCTTCGCAGAACGGGGAGGATGGGTGGGGCGGTAAGGAATCTATAACTAACCTATGTTTCTTACAGATATATCGTTACCGAAGGTAAGTAACTTGTTCATCTGAAAGAAACAGTTAGTTATAGATTCCTTACCTTAGAATAGATACCCCAGCAATACCAACCCCGGAGGTGGGTCTGCGAACCAAGTTCACACCAGAAAGTCCTGGAGAACAGAACGGCCAAAGAAGCCGTCTCTACGGACTTGGCTGTCCAGGCAATAGTGTTTAGTGAACATGTGCAAGGATGCCCACGTCGCTGCCTGGCAAATGTCATGCAGAGGAACTCCTCGTCCCAAAGCAGTAGTGGCTGCCGTTGCCCTGGTGGAATGGGCACGGAGCCCCACTGGAGGCTCCTTTTTAGCTAGAGAATAGCAGGCTTTAATACACAAAACGACCCATCTAGAAATGGTCCGTTTGTGTACGGCCCGACCTTTCTTGGCGCCCACGTAGCCAACAAAGAGCTGGTCGTCCACCCGGAACTGTTTGGTGCGATCCAGATAAAAGGAAAGCGCACGTTTTGGGTCCAGACGGTGGAGCCTCTCTTCCTCTTTCGAAGGATGCGGAGGCGGAAAGAAGGTGGGCAAAGTGATGGTCTGCCCAATATGAAAGGAGGTGACCACCTTGGGAAGGAAGGATGAACGAGTTCTTAGGACAACCATGTCCGGATGTACAGCCAGAAAAGGAGGTTTGGATGAAAGAGCCTGGAGCTCACTCACTCTTCTGGCAGATGCGAGTGCCACCAGGAATGCAGTCTTAAGAGTTAAAAGTCTTAAAGGACAGTTGTGAAGCGGCTCAAAGGGAGCGCACATCAAATAGGCCAAGACCAGATTCAAGTCCCACTGAGGCATAACGAAGGGGATAGGAGGAAAGAGATGAGTTATGCCTTTTAAGAAACGATTAACAGGGGACTTGGAGAGAAGGCTGATCAGGAAGCCGAAGAAAGGCAGAAATGGCCGAAAGATAGCCCTTGATAGTGCCCAGAGCAGAGCCCTGCTGGGTCAAAGAAAGGAGGAACAAGAGGACCTCAGAAAGGGGGGCAGAAAGGGGATCCACAGCCTTTGCTGCGCACCATGCCACAAATGTGTTCCATCGGCAGGCGTATACCGTCTTAGTGGAGGGACGCCTGGCTGCCAAGATTACATCACAAACTACGGGAGGCAAGTCGAATGACGTCAACTGCCGCTGCTCAATCTCCACACAATGAGGTAGAGGCTGGACAGGTTCAGGTGGAGGACCGTCCCCTGCTGCTGCGACAGAAGATCCTCCCGAAGAGGCAGGCGGATCGGAGGATCGATGGCCATGTTGAGCAGCTGAGGATACCAGACTCTTCGTGCCCAATCCGGAGCCACAAGAATGACTTGGGCCCGGTCGCACTTGATCTTCTTCAGCACTCTGGGCAGAAGTGGTATAGGCGGAAAGGCGTACAACAGACCGCAATTCCACTCGCGACAAAAAGCGTCGCCTAGCGAGTGCCGCCTTGGAAATTCCAACGCGCAGAATTGCTGACATAGCGTGTTCTCTTCGGTGGCGAATAGATCTAACCAAGCCTCTCCCCACTGTTGAAAGAGAGCTTGCACCACCTCCGAGTGAAGACGCCATTCGTGATCCATCATGCACCTGCGGCTGAGTGCGTCCGCCCTGGCGTTCAGGGAACCTGCCAGGTGTTGAACCACCAGGAATATGCCCTGTTACAGCTATGTCCAGAGGCGGAGGGCCGCTTGACATAGGGTCCACGACCCCACCCAGCTTTGTGTGTTGCAGTACCACATGGCAGTGGTGTTGTCCGTGAACACCTGCACAACTCTTCCCCGGACAGAGGGAAGGAATGCTTTCAGTGCAAGCCGGATCGCCCGCAGCTTCAGAAGGTTGATGTGGAGCCCAGACTCCGTCGGAGACCAGAGGACTCTGATCTCCGCCTCTCCCATGTGGCCGCCCCATCCCAGCAGTGATGCATCGGTCACCACTGTGAACTCTGGTTGGTGAAGGGAGAGGGATCTGCCGTTGACCCAATGCTGGTTCGTGAGCCACCACTGCAATTGGTGTGCAGTGCCCTCTGAGATCTGGACGCAATCAGACAGATTCCCCTGATGTTGCGCCCACTGGAACTTCAGGTCCCACTACAGAGCCCGCATATGCCACCTGGCATGATCCACCAGCAGGATGCAGGACGCCATCAGGCCCAGCAGCCGGAGGGTCATCCTGACCGAAACCCGGGATAAGGGCTGAAAGATCGGAATCATAGCCCGAATATCCCGGACTCGCTGCTCGGGAGGATAGACCCGAGACCGCGTCGTGTCCAGAACCGCTCCGATGAAGAGGAGCTTCTGAGAGGGAATCAGGTGTGACTTCGGCACGTTGATGGAGAACCCCAGCGAATGCAGGAGGTCGGCCAAAGTCTGGAGGTGGGAAACAACTGCCTGGGGCGAGCCCGCCTTCAACAACCAGTCGTCGAGATGGGGGGGGAAGACTGGAACCCCTGATCTGCGCAGATGAGCTGCAACAAACGCCATCACTTTCGTGAACACCCGAGGGGCACTTGTAAGGCCGAAGGGGAGCACGGTAAACTGAAAATGCTCGTGGCCTACCATGAACCGCAAGTAACGCCGGTGGGCCGGCAGGACGGGGATGTGAAAATAGGCGTCCTGCAAGTCCAACGCTACCATCCAGTCTCCAGGGTCGAGGGCAGACAAGACCTGAGCTAACGTCAACATTTTGAACTTCTCCTTCCGGAGGAAGCGATTGACGCTCCTGAGATCCAAGATAGGACGCAGGCCCTTGTCCTTCTTGGGTACCAGAAAGTAGTGGTAATGGCAACCACGACCTACTTCTGGGGCAGGAACGCACTCGATGGCTCCCTTGGCCAAGAGAGCCATAACTTCCTGTTGGAGAAAGCCCAGGTGATCCTCCGACATACGATGGTACTGAGGTGGCATGGCTGGAGGGATAGCCTCGAAGGGGAGGGAGTAGCCCCTTCGGACTATCTGCAAAACCCACCTGTCCGACGTGATGGTGCGCCAGTGGGGGAGGTGATGGCGGATCCTGCCGCCCACTGGCGATTGATGGGCCTGAAAGGACGGACTAGGAAGGTTTGGAGGTGGAAGCAGAGGGGGCGTTGGTGGACTGGCCCGCTCGCTGGCCCCCAAAACCACGGCGGTGGATCCCACGTCCCCAGCCGCGCGAAGGTTGTGCAGCTAGCGCCGGCCTGTGGCTCTGGGCGGGACGTAGTGGGGCACCCCTTCCGTAGCCCCGAAAGGGGCGAAAAGCAGACTGCGCAGGGCGAGTGGAGAGGCCCAAGGACTTGGCCGTAGCCCGTGAGTCTAGAGTACGCTCTAGAGTATGGTCTGCTTTGTCGCCAAAAAGGCGACGGCCATCAAAGGGCATGTCCAGAAGAGCGCTCTGGACATCCCCAGAAAAGCCAGTCGATCTCATCCAGGCGTAGTGACGAAGGGCTACCGACGTGGAAATCGTCCTGCCTAGAGAGTCGGCAGTATCCAGCCCACAGCGGATGGTAAACTTCGCAGCATCTCTCCCAGCGGCAACGGCCTGGGAGAGTACGGCCCGGACCTCCTCCGGACACAGGCAGCACTTGCGCAACCGTGTCCCACACAGAGTGGGAATAACGGCCCAATAGACATGTGGTGTTTACCGACCGCAGTCCCAAGCTGGCGGAAGAGAAAACCTTCCCAAGGTGATCCAGCTTCTTGGATTCCCCATCTGGTGGTGCGTTAGGGACTGCGGTCTTGGAAGTAGAAGCTTGGACCACCAAGCTCTCCGGGGTGGGGTGTTGGGAGAGGAAAGTGGGGTCGCCTGGGGCCGGGCGGTGGCGTCGGGCAACCATCCTATCCACGGGAGCCCCCGTGTTGGGCCTGGACTAAGTGCCCAAAAGGATGTCGGTCAGGGCTTCATTGAACGGCAGCAGGGGCTCCGAAGAGCTTGCTGCCGGTTGAAGCACCTCTGTGAGGAGGTTAGACCTGACTGCCACCGTAGGAAGCTCGAGGTTGAGAGCCTCGGCCGCCCTATGCAACACCACTGCGTATGACGCTCCCTCCTCCGTAGCCACGTAGGAGGAGACAACATGCCAAGGTCTGGGGAGTTATCCAGACCACTGGCATCCCCCAGGTCCTCTCTCCAGTCCGGATCGTACTCCAACTGGTCTGACAAAGGGTCCCCAGACCCCTCCCAGTCTTCCTCACCCTCCTCTGGCTGCCAGGTTGGCTGAAAATGGCCAGGGTGGAACACAGGGGCAAAAGTACCCATTGGAGCCGGATCCGGCGTAGGCCAGCGCCGGATCCGGCTCCGTGTCCCCGTCGGGTTGGAAGCCGGGGTCGACGCCGGCTGGGGGACCAGGCAGCGTCTGCAGCGGACGCGGTGCCGGTGGAGTCGGCGCCGGTGGAGGTGTCACAAGGTCAACCGGTGCCGATACGGATCCAGGCCTGGATCCATGGGGCCCTGCGGCGCCGGGGCCGGAGCCGCCGGCAGGGAAGGCCTTGGGCCCCCAACCGAGTCCGCGGGGCCCGAAGGCGCGCCAGCGGAGTCGGGCTGCCCAAAGATGGCATGCATGGCTTCGTAAAACTGACGAAGCTGGGGAGGGGTCGCTCCGGGTCCCGGAAAGGAAGGGAAACTCGAAGTCGGCCCTTCAGACGGAGCCGCGGGAGTGGCACTGCCCGCATCCCTCGTCGCTTCAGCCGACCGACGGGGAGAAGTCGAAGAGCGACGATGCTTCTTCGACTTCTTCTTGTGCTTCGACTTACCTGACCCCGAGTACGAAGACTTGGAGGACGAGTGGTGATGGCTCGGCAACCGGTCCCTCGACCTCCCTCGTGACCGGGACCTCGAACGGCGCGGAGCCGACTGCCGACGCTCAAGAAGCTTTTGGGACCGCTCTTGCAAAGACTTCGGAGCCATGGTCCGGCAATCGGAGCACAACTTGGGGTCGTGGTCGCGCTCCAGGCAGAAGAGGCACACGCGGTGCGGATCCGTCACTGACATCATTCGGGTACAGGAACCGCAGGCCTTGAAGCCGGGCATCCCTACGTGCACCAGGAGTCGGTAGGACTCAAAAGACGTCGACAAAAGTCGCTCAAAAAGTTCAGTCAAAAAATGAATGGAAGTACCGCTCTCTCCGGATCTGCGCTGGCTGGCGGAAAAAGAAAGAACTGACGTCAGCGCCCGAGGACGGCGTCTAAGTTGCTACCGCGACGTCATCCCGGCGACCACGACGCCAACGACGGACGCGGAGCCGACCAACGCCACCTTTCGACGCGCAGAGGTACTGCTGACGAAATACTTTCTGGATCCAGTCTGACGCCTGGGGCTAATTCTAAGGTAAGGAATCTATAACTAACTGTTTCTTTCAGATGTGGAATTTAAAAAACGAGCATGACAAAGTCTACTGACCATAATAACCACCCACCCGGAGCAATAACTGAAGAGTTAAATGTACCATTTTGTATCATACTATTTAATTGATCTTCAGTGTAATTTGTATAAGATCGCCAATCATCAAAAGTGGCAATGGATGGAATAGCTGGAGTGTTCAATTCTATCATTTAGCCAATCCCAGACAAGTAGTCATATGGATCGTACTGTTAAGAAAAATAATTTGCATAGGTATCAGACATGCACGGAATAGAGATTCTGTACCTCAGACTTGCCAGGACTTAGTGCTCCAAATCGATTTCAAATTAATGTCATCCTTCCACAAATCATAGCCTTTCAGGGCTAGGTTATCAATGAAGGGGGCGGAGTATATTAGCTTGGTTTGAGTAAGCATATATATTTTTTCAGGCAGTGGGAACCAATTTAAAATAGTATGATTTCGGGTCTAAAGCATTATAACTTGTGAAATATGTGTACTTCATCTTTTCTGCTTTGGAGCTATCCTGAGGCGGATTGGGCAATATTCCCATTGAGTATAATTATAAGGGGAACGCTATCCATTTGCTCTATGCAGAAAATGATGTCCATAATGTTGATAACAGTACAATTCGGCATAGTCAGCGGAATTTAAATATAAATCCTCAGACTCAAAAACAGTGTAATACTGCAGGTCAGAAAATATCGAATTCACAGTATCAACATCCCAATCATCTGATTGCAACCCAGGTACTATTACATCACCCATGGAAATTCTGAACACACATATCTGTAGGGTCTCCGTAGTACCGAATATATCTACTGGTACTTTACACCAAACAATTCAATCAGTGACTGGGACCGCTGAAATGTTGACAAGGGAGTGGTCTCTTCATTTTGTGCGAGGAAGAATATGGGGCTAAAACCCCGTCGACTAGTTCTGCAGCAGAACGTTCAGGAAGATAATAGCTGTTGATCAAAAATCCAATCCACATGAATAAAAATACCATGGAAAACACAATCCAGATATATGTCCAAGGTGGAACCAGATAAGTGCGTTTTAACCAAGAGACGAAAACACAAATCCATGCTGGTGGTAGATGCAAAACAGAAGATAAAGAACTTTCTGAAGAAAAGTTATCTTGATTGATATAGTACCCAGAAGAACCCAGCTGAAATAAAGGAGGCTGTGTCTCTGGATGGAGACTTGAAGCTTGCACAGCAGATGGGGCCTCAACTGGTGGATAAGAATAAACAGCTTCCATTGTGGAAAGTGAAGAAGTTAAAACAGGTACCAGGTCAACTGAAGACTATATCCCCCTCCAGCAGCCGGGGAGAATCAGCAAGGGTGGTGCTCACTGCCTATTAAACATTCTGCTTAGGGACACCTCTAGGTACACTATTTAGAATTGGCCATATGGTGTAACTTGACATGTTCAATTGAAACAAAGTAATTATCTTTGTATCTGGGAAGTGGAGGTAAAATCAAAGTTAGGGTACCCTGAAGACCAAGCACTGGAACAGGAGCATGGTAGGAGGGAACAAATTCTTTTTTGATCACCACCTTCTCACGAACCAGACCACCAACTTTAGGAAGCCAGCCAGAAACCGTAAACTGAACAGCCACGTCCTATGGGAGAGTAGAAGGCAAATAATGGCCAGAACATCACGCCATTTTTGTAGATCCTGTAAGACAGCACAGTGGTTATCTACGTCAAAGGTTGCGGCTGCTGCCACAACGTTTAGACCGTGAAGGTCTGGAACATACATCTCGATGCCAAAAAGCATTTCATACGGGGTTTGCCCACCCAGCGATCTTTTAGGGAGGTATTAAGCGCTCTTTGAACCCCATAAAGATGAGTTAACCAGCCACGTCCCGTACCTAATACCCTTGCTGTTAAAGACTACTTTAAGTCATGGTTCATCCGCTCCACAACAAAATTGCCCTCTGGCCTATATGGAGACGAGAAATGCACCTGCTCCCCCATGGAAGTAATTGAATCACGGTACGACTTCGAGGCGAAAGGCGGACCCGGCCTGAATGGAAAGTGCCACAGGCATAAGTTCCGACAAAGATTTCCAAATCCTTAATAACAGTTCGAGCATCAGTCGAGCGCTGGGGCCAGACCCAGAGGAACCTAGAACATGAATCGACTACAACCAAAATGTATTTGAATGCATTATCCGAAACAAGGGGACCGAAATGATCAAGATAAATACAGCCAACGGCTGATTTTAAATATATAGGTGTGCCCGAGGTGGACAGGACACAGTTTAACTCTTAATTTGTTGACAAACGTCACAACAAAGGATATACCAACGAGTCTGCTGGTACAAACCTCGCCACCAATAGGATTGCTGTAAGAGTGAAACAGTGGTAGCGACTCCTGCATGCGCAGAAACCATACACTCATGAGCGGCCACTATCAAAGTGTGTCTGCGGTCGAGGTTGGGTAACAAACGATCACCAACCCCTGGAATTATTACAAAGGGAACTTTGTCAGCAGTTAATTGATAATTATATTTAGAAGGAAATCCTTGAGGAATGGAACTACCAACCCAAGATGCGGCGATGGCAGTCAGAATGTTGTCATCAATTTTAGTTATGGAATGTGCAATTGAGCTACTTTTGTTGTGGCAACTGCAGATTTGGCAGCTTTATCAGCCATTTAATTGCCAGCAGCGTATGCTCCTGCATGTTGATGGCCCAAGGTATGTACAACATGTGCAAGTGGTAGGCGAGCTTTAAGATTAGCGACCTTAACCCAAAGCATTTTATGCTTTATTGTGCTACTCTTGGAATCCTGAAAGTCATTTTGTTTTCACAAATGTTAATTGTCATTAAAGGATTGAACCCAATAAAAAGAATCACACACAACTAGAGTGGGTGAGTCAGGATCAGAATGCTCGAGGGCCAAAAGCAAAGCTCTCAACTCGGCCAACTGTGCCGTACAGTCACCAAAGGACTGGGTATGAATGAAAAACTCCATCAGTCATAGTGCCTACGACGATAGCGCAAGCTGCAGAATAGGTCTGCTTAAAACCAATGGCCGGTTGTGCAGAACCATCAGTGTAAGTGATATATTTTTACTGATCAAGAGGAAGAATTGAAGGCGGCAGAGGATCAACTTGTTCATATTGAAGAAATTCTTGCATTTGCAAGCAAGGGTCAAAAACAAACGTAACATCAACGGATGTTAAAGACGTCGCCCATTGAATCCAGAGGGGTGAAGAGCTTTAGAGTTCAGAATGCTAGCCTTAGTGACCGCCTCCATGGCAGGGACAGCTGAAAAGACAAAGATGCGTTTACCTCGAGCGAGAGGCCGTTCTTTAAGGATGGCCATCTGCACTGCAGTCAAACTTTTCTCAGTAGAAGAAAAACGCATTTCAGCAGAAGTGTTCAAATGCGATTTATAAGCAATGGGGACAGTGTCTCCTTCATTAAATGTTAGGTAAGTAAAACCAATTGCACCCGGCAAAATCCGGATGACTAAATTCGTGGTATTCAGTCTGGTCTGTAAATACTGCGTTGCAAGGAGATCAGACTGCACAGCGCATAAGACAACAGTATGTTACGGAAGCCAGAAGGAAGCAGTGTATCAAAGCATAAAGAGGTTTAATTCGCTGAGCATAATCGAATGTAAGTCCTGCTGAAATTCAAAAAACCAAGCAGAGACTGCAATTTCTTGAGGGAAGAAGGGGGGTGCAATTGTGCACAGTTCTCCCAAAAAGGGGAGCCAAACCCCTACCCTCATTGGTTAACTAATAACAAAGAACAAGCATTTGCAATGCAATAGGTCTCGCATTTGCAAGAGTTTAAGCTATTGGCATTGTAAATGACAATGCCTTTTATTTATGTTTTTAAAATCAACACATAAATAAAAGGCAATGTCATTTACAATGGCAATAGATCAAACTCTCGTAAATGCCAGACCTATTGCATTGCAAATGCTGTTTAATATACCAACTGGTTATTTGTTTTATATAGAGCATGTAGTCAGCAGTTATAAGATGAAACAAACTACCAGAAAAAAATGTAACTCACCGTACTTTAATAAAGTGGAATTGCTAAATCATGTGCGACTCGTACAATTTAGAACAAGCAAGAAACATCATGCTATTCAACATCACTACTGTTTATTTTATTAATGAATTTATTTTTGTGCTTTAAAGAAACCTTCTTTTAGAAATTCAATTATTCACTGCTGCACAATAGGTTTATTGCGCGCTGTTATTCTCCCATTTTGCAACTGTGTTTAGTATTGTACAGTTTGCAACCAAAGTGCACTTTGCACAAATTGCTGAGCATTTTATTAAATATTCACTGAGCTACCAGAAATACTAATGAGCACAAGCACATTAAGCCAATTAGCTATCCTAAATTTTTAATTCAAAGCTTGAATCTTTTCACAAGCAAATAATGTGATTTTGAAATTGGTATCTCTAATCTCTTCCAATTTTAAATCTGCGGGGCTACAGTGTGATTGCCTGGGAAGTTGAGGTTGAATAAAGGGTGGTGGGGGGGCTGCACTGCGACTCCTTGAGATGAAACGTTCTGACAGCTGTAAGAGACAGGGGAGCAGTTTCCCTGAGGACCAGCCGGGTGCAGCGTCCAAAGTAGGAGCGTGAGGGGTGCGCACAGCATAGCAGAGTCACCAGTATCGGAAATTCAGCTTCCGATAGCAGCACAGCTGGGCACGAATTCAATAGAGCACATTACCGACTATAGCGAGGTCGGATTCAAAGCCCGGCTTCATTGCCTCACGACATTGTTTGATCCTGGACAAACAGCTTAGCACACTATGCTGCAGGCCGGCCTGTGAATTTCCACCCAGGGCATGGCCTGTGGAAGCAACTCTGCACGGTGATCCTCAGCCAGTCTGGATGTGAATGGGCATTAAACCAGCTGCCCAAACTTCAGAAACAGCATTTCATTTACATGTAGGATAAACACGCCGCCGCTGTCCTGGCTGCAGGAATGCTGCTGAAGTCTGACCAAGCTGCTGCTGGCCCGCACTCAGAGAGGGTGGGGCGAGCCTTCAGCCTTTTATTGATTATGCGCGACTTTATAACATTAAGAAACCTCTATCAGTTAATGCGCTGCAGAGGTATGTGTCTGTGACCAGAGAAATAGCCAAACCTATTGGCTTTGTTGACAGAAAACCAGGCTCCGTACTGGAATATAAAGCACAGCGCCCCTGCATATTGCTATGTATTCCTGGATGACGCTCCTAACTGCTGGCACCCAAAAGGAACAATTAACAAGGGAAAGTAAAAGAGCGCCATGCGCGCGTTGTAGGCACGCCGTGAGCGTGCACATCGGCGTGGCCTGCGGCTCGTGCCCAGTGGCGGCGCCTGCGTACTTCGCCGCCGTAGTTGAAGAAGTGCTGCGGGGACCGGCTGAAGACGGAGACCAGCCGAGGAGCAGCGCAGAGTCCCCACAACAGCAGGTAAGTGGAGTGAGGCATGCTGTGCATGTAAAGCGCGCCGAGCTTGCGTGCGCATTAAAAAAAAGAAAGTAATATTGCATGAGGCTTGCGAGGACGGAAGGGGGACAGGAGATGTGCACATCGCGTGTTCACGGGCGCGTTCACATTTCAAGTCCGTCCTGCGCGTGCACAGCTCCTGTCTCCCTTCCGAAGCAAGTCAGCAACAATAAGTCTCGCTAGCGACAGCGCTTCGCGCTGCGTCGCTAGGTCGAGACCTAAAAAGGACTGCAAGAAATGCAATGTGAGACTTTGCAAAACTGAATTTGTAGCCAAGTTCAGCGAATCGAGGGATGATGCAAACTACTCTCGCGAGATGGGGATTTAATTCATCAGTAAGGTATACATCATCAACATAGGAAAAAGTTTCAGGATCAATATAGTGTAAAAAGGGACACAATGTGTGGCATAAAGATCCTGGGACTATTCTTATGAACCATTGGTAAATGGGTGTATCGTTTGTGGCAGCCGAGGACAGTAAAAGCAGACCAATCCTGGCTCTCAGGAACCAGGTTATGACTGGAAAAAACTTTAGAAATATCAAGCGTAGTCTTGAATTTTTTACGGACGATATTATTAATCAGGAACGTACTATGTGTGTTTTGCACTGCACAGGTGCGAGTACAACTTCAAATGTCTGTAATCCAAAACAATAAGATAAGAACTGTCAGGTTTCAAAACCTGAAAAAGAGGGTTATTCATAGGAGGAATACAGGGCTCAATCACACCCTGGTACTCTAATTGAGAAAGGATATCTTTAATGGACGCTTTCGCGTCACGTTTAACTGGATATTGAAATTGAGGCTGAGGGGTGGAACGTATCGGAATAACATGTAGCGGAGAATCCTTATCCCAACTAGCCTGGTTGCAGTATAAGGCAGAGGCCAAAGTCAGGGCCCATTCAGAAGGGATGAAATGTGAGAAAGGGAGGATCACATCTTCGCCATGAGGACAGGCGAGGACAAAGACGGGAGGCCAATCGACCTCCGCCAGTAAAATGTCATAGAAGTTAAATTTTCCCCAAAAATAGCAGTAATGGTGCGTTTAATATCAACTTCAATCTGAATATCCAAATGATAAAGCTGATCAGGGGGTGCATCGTGGGTTTCCGCGGTCTCAACTGTAACAAAGGTGTCAGTTGCTCTGGTGCACTACGGTGACTTCCGCGGCGCTGTCGAGGAGTCTCACTGCCCAACTCCTGTCCAGGAGAAGGGTTCTCACCAGCTGGGGCATATTTAGCTGTTAAAGCAGCAACCTTCTACTTTTGAAAGGGGGCTCTATACAGAGGAGGTTCCTCCCTCTCGACCTTCACGTCAAAAGAGCGACGCGTGTCCCTTTTGTGCTGCACAAACTCGCCTTTTCTGCGATCTTGTCTGCCTCTGTCGTACTGTTGATCAGACAAATCCTGAAAGGAACGAGGATCAGGAACCTGAAAACGCCGTGAGTCTTAATTTTAGTGCGATCACGCAAATCATATCACCGATCAGAAGCGTCCGGTGGCGGTGACCCGCCACGATACCCAGGCTTCTGTTGTTGTTGCTTAGATTTATCCCAAGACTTCTTAGGAAAAACCGGACAACAATCCTCTTCAGGAGGAGGTTTGCCCAGTGATTGCACCGATGGTCTGGAACCCAGACTGTTACGACCCAAGGATGTATAAACATCAGAGATGATAAAAGGCAATTCACACGTGCGGTCAACAACGACCACTGCAGAAAGTCTCTGAGCATACACTAAACATACCTCAAATACAGTGGCATTGGCATAATGTGGGTACAAAGTAAAACCGGCCAACACAGGCCATGTGGCCCTGTCGATACTTAAGGGGCCCATTCGAACAGTAGCAATAGGATGGGGAAGGGCGCCATTAAACCCAATCTCGTTCTCCCAGGCTGTAAGAGTAAGCTCAATAACCGCATACTGTCAATAAGCCGCAGGAACAACGGCCACAGTATGAGAATGAAATGAAAAGTATAATCATTCGCAACAACTGCAGGGAACGTAACCATATGCAGGTTCCGCCTCGACCACAAAAACAACAGCAGATTCCTGTATTGTGGACCCCATGCTGTAACAGCCGCACGGCAATGAGCCGGAATAGCAATGGGATTAGCCATGAACCGACAGCAAGGAAAGCAAATAGTAGCACCAAAGCGGGTAAAAACCTTTTAAACTCCAAGCTTGAAAAACCTATAGCAATAGGAAGACCCTACAAACTGAGGAGGCAAAGCCCACACACCATGGACATCTCCGGGAAACGGTGAGGGTATTGCAGACAAGTACAAGCGCTACTCAGGGGTCCCGCAAATAAGTACCAGACCAAATGTTGGCAGTGCCATGTTGCAGGGATTCTGTGAAGTCACAGAACTATGCTTGGGACCATAGCACCTTAGTAGGCAGGGACTGAGTTATCCTACCACCTTAGTACCCATCAGCCCGGAACCGACTAGCTTTAGGGCCTCACTTGCCCTCCTACTCACTCACAGAGGAACAAGTGATTAGACACCCCAGAACACAACACTCCCGACTCTCTCAGGAATCGTGGTGACAGGACACACCCTTTCGCTCTCACACTCGTACTTGTCCACAATAAGATCTAACAGACACGAGAAACGTTTAAAATATTTATTTTAACTATCGTGCTCTAGTATGTACTATACGTGCCACAATAAGAAGATGCCTAACACAAATACGGTCAGCATAGTAAGTAATCCATAAGCCATAAAAGGAGCTGTCATGATATTAGACAGGGTAGACTAACCTCCTTCCCCTTCTACAGAAGCAACGGGATTATACATCAAAAGGTCTCTGGATGTTTGCAGCTGACCCGTACCTTTGCATGCACAGATGAAAGTTCTACATCTCGGGTCTAGTCGCGATCTCCTCTCGGATTGTGTTTTTGCATGTCTGTGCATACCTATATGACAGAGTATATGTTCCCAAACAACAGCTGCATTTTTGTGTTCTGACTAGGTGCTTGAGCCTGACCAAAACAGAATAACAAAGGGCATTGTTGTTGAACTTTTCTACAGTGTTCAGACTAAATCCCAGGAAAGAACAGAACGCAAAAACAATGGCAGGTTCTGTGTGAAAGTACAACATGGCATAAAACAAAATACATTTGTATAGTAACGTGTGCAAAGCAGAGTGCAGCCTACAATGTGCTATGGCTAACATAGGGAAAACGACCATGGGCCTACACAAAACACATGACAGTGGAATGTGCTCTAGGTCTACCAGGTAAAGGCTTTTTGGCTAGCTGGTATAAAAATAGTATACCTAGAGATGATTTGTTTTGATAATGAAAAGCTTGTTCTTACTGGGCCATAATTAATGTAGAGGTGATCTGATTTTCTTATGTCTTTGGTTTTGTCTAGGTAGAATTTTAGAACTCTCATCAAGAGAGCGTAAAGACTTTTCTGCTGAGTCGATGGATTAGGAAAAAAGGTAGGTAATGAGATGGTTTGATTAATATGGAATTCTGAAACCACCTTGGGAAGAAAACTGGGACGAGTTCTCATTACAACTATATTACCATGAAACACTGTGTATGGTTCTTCAGTACAGAATGCTTGAATTTCACTCCCTCGTTTTGCTGATGTATTGGCTACTAGGAAAGCAGCTTTCAATTTAAGATGCTGTAAAGATGCTTTATGAATGGGCTCAAGGAGGGGGTGGTTCATTAATTTGGAGAGAACAATGTTAAGTTCCCAAGGAGAAGACAGTGTCTTAACTGGAGGGAATACGTTTTTAAACCCTTCTAAGAAGTCTTTTACTACTATTATTCTAAAGAAAGAAGTTTGTGACAGAGATTTTCTATAGGCCTTTATAGCAGCAAGATGCACTTTAATAGAAGAAAACTGCAAACCAGACCTTGCCAAATGAAGAAGGTAGGGTATATCCACTTCTTCATGACACAAGAATGGATTGTGTCTGATTTGGATGCACCATAACCAAAATCTCTTCCACTTAAAGGAATAAGATTTTCTCGTAGGGGGTCTTTTAGCCATGTCGTAATATACCCATGCAGTCTTGTGGAAGGCATAAATGACCATATTGGAGGAGTTCGGGAGCTAAGCTGTCAAGTTCAATGATGGAATGTTGGGGTGCAGTATCTGTCCCCCGAACATGTACAGGAGATCATGTCTGCACTACAATCTCTTGTGTGGCCGTTCTGACAGGGGAAGAATATCTCCTTCTGGTGCAATTATCTTCCTGGTTTTGGACCTGTAGAGTTTGATGATTACTGTCGGTATGAGAGGAATTAGGGGAAATGCATAGAGGAATTTCCCTGACCAGTTTATTGAAAGGGCATTCCCTATCGACCCTGGTTGGAAGAATCTGGATGCTTAGTCTCAGCATTTTTTGTTGTTTGCATCAGCAAACACAGCTATTTGTGGATAGCCCCAGTCTTGGAAAATGTTTTAAAGACTGTCATTTAGAACCCAGCTGCGATTTTCCTGAAATACCCGACAAGGGGTTCAGAATCTGCCTGTATATTCTGAACCCCTACCCCTACAAGACGAATAGCCATTATGGTTAAGTTTCTGACTATTAACCATTTCCATATGGCTTGAGCTTTGAGAGATCGAGGTCGAGAGTGTGTTCCTACTTGCTTGTTCAGGTAATACATTGTTGTTGCACTGTCAGTCCGAACAAGAAGGGAGTTCGTTGTTATTGATGGAAGAAAAGATTTCAGGGCCAGATGAACAGCTCTCAATTCCAGAAGATTGATATGATAAATCTTTCTTTGTCCAACCAAATCCAGTGAGTTTGCAAGTGTCCCGTATGAGCTCCCCATTCCTGGAGAGAGGCATCTCTGGTCAATGTTTGAGCTAGCAGATCCTGATGGAATGGTATTCCCACCAATAGGTCCTTTGGTTGTTTGCACCACGGGAAAGACTGAATTGCATCCTATGATGGGGCCAGTTTCTTTCCTCAGTGGTCAGAGAGCCGATTCCACTGATCTTCAAGGCATTGTTGCAAGGGCCTCATGTGAAGTCTTGTATGTGGAACTAGAATGATGCAAGAGGCCACTGAACCTAGTAGGGATGCAATCGATATTGAATGACGAGTATGTAGGAGACTGTGACATTTCAGATTGATAATGACCTCTCCTCCAAAGGATACACTTTTGCGGATTGGATATCTAGTACAGCTCCAAGGTATTGTATCTTTTGGACTGGGCAGTCGTAGACCTTGAGGTATACTTCAGAACCAGGCAAAACCAAAGGGGATGATGGACGGAGTGTTGAACATTGCAAGCACTCACCCCCAGTCAACTGATCTGGGTTTAATCCATCATCATTCTTTAGCTCACTCCGCCACCCCAGTTCAGACATGGCCATATGCAAATCAGTCTGACCCTGTGCCTCATGGGAACAGTCCAGCCCGAACTGCCAAGCCATGTCTTCCCTGGACCGGAAACAAGCATCCTGGGACCGGTTTCTGGCTTACAGCCGTCATCAGCCAGGCTATCTTGAATCCAGTGGCAAAGTGAGCAAGGGACCCACGTCTGGGCATGCCCTGCCAACTTAGGCGAACATAGCAAAACCAAAGGGGATGATGGACGGAGTGTTGAACATTGCAAGCACTCACCCCCAGGCAACTGATCTGGGTTTAATCCATCATCATTCTTTAGCTCACTCCGCCACCCCAGTTCAGACATGGCCATATGCAAATCAGTCTGACCCTGTGCCTCATGGGAACAGTCCAGCCCGAACTGCCAAGCCATGTCTTCCCTGGACCGGAAACAAGCATCCTGGGACCGGTTTCTGGCTTACAGCCATCATCAGCCAGGCTATCTTGAATCCAGTGGCAAAGTCCCTTGCTCACTTTGCCACTGGATTCAAGATAGCCTGGCTGATGATGGCTGTAAGCCAGAAACCGGTCCCAGGATGCTTGTTTCCGGTCCAGGGAAGACATGGCTTGGCAGTTCGGGCTGGACTGTTCCCATGAGGCACAGGGTCAGACTGATTTGCATATGGCCATGTCTGAACTGGGGTGGCGGAGTGAGCTAAAGAATGATGATGGATTAAACCCAGATCAGTTGCCTGGGGGTGAGTGCTTGCAATGTTCAACACTCCGTCCATCATCCCCTTTGGTTTTGCTATGTTCGCCCTAAGTTGGCAGGGCATGCCCAGACGTGGGTCCCTTGCTCACTTTGCCACTGGATTCAAGATAGCCTGGCTGATGACGGCTGTAAGCCAGAAACCGGTCCCAGGATGCTTGTTTCCGGTCCAGGGAAGACATGGCTTGGCAGTTCGGGCTGGACTGTTCCCATGAGGCACAGGGTCAGACTGATTTGCATATGGCCATGTCTGAACTGGGGTGGCGGAGTGAGCTAAAGAATGAGGATGGATTAAACCCAGATCAGTTGACTGGGGGTGAGTGCTTGCAATGTTCAACACTCCGTCCATCATCCCCTTTAGTTTTGCTACTTGCAGAACCAGACTGGTTAGCGTCTTGAGACAAAACTGGTATTGTTTCTTTGTCTCCGCTGGTGATATACCATTTATTAACCAGTCGTCCAGGTAAGGATAGAGCGATGTTCTTTTATTTCGTTAGATGGGCTGCGAAGACGCCATAAATTTTGCAAAGGGTTGTGGAGCTGATTTTACGAAAGGTAGGACCTTGGATTGGTAATGATGAAATCCTACTTTGAATCAAAGGAACTTCTGATCGTTTGCTGATATTAGAATGTGAAAGTAGGCAGCTTGGAGGTCTATTAAACACATCCAGTCTCCTTGGTATAGATGAGGATAGATCTGGTGTAATGCCAATATTCTGAATCTTAATTTCCATATGTACTTGTTTAGTACTCTAAGATCTAGAATGGGTCTGAATTCTTCTTTTGGTCCATTTTTTCAAACCAAAAAATATCAGAATTTCTGCAGTAGATATTTCTGATAAGCCAATGCATTGTATGGCGGAAGTGAAGCAGATGGGGACCTGAACTGAAGAAAATATCCATTCTGAACAATATTTAAGACCCATTTGTCTGTTGTTACTAAGCGCCACTCTTCTAGATGTTTGACAATACTGGAGTGACAAATAGAGGAGGATGAAGTAATAGCTCATTGTTTAGCCAGAGGATTTCCTGTAGATGTAGACTGCTACTGGGTTCCCCTACCCGTTGATGGTTTTTGAGGGAGATAATGTTGCCTTGGCTGCTGCTGGATTTGTGGGTGAGACTAGTGAGGAGTTTGAACTCTCAGAGAAATATATTCTGTCATAGGCTATCAATCAATCAGGGATTTGTGAAGCGCACTACTCACCCGTGAGGGTCTCAAGGTGCTGGGGAGAGGGGGGATTCGAGCGGCTCTGTCTCATCCGAAGAGCCAGGTCTTAAGGCTCTTCCTGAATACTTGCAGTGTGGGGGTTCGTCTGATGCTGAGGTCTTGGCCGCGATGTAGGAGAGGGCTCATCCTTCCGTTCTGGCTCTGCAGATGCGAGGGATTTCGGCCAGGGCGAGGTCGGTGGACCGGAGGTTTCTCTTGGGGGCGAAGGAGATTCTTTCGTTGAGTTATTGGGGTCCGGTGTTGTGGAGGGATTTGTAGGCGTGAGTGAGCAGTTTGAAGGTCACTCTGTTCGACGCTGAGCCACTGGAGGTCTCGTAGGTGCTGGGTGATGTTGTCTTGTCTTGGGATACCAAGGACAATTCTGGCTGCGGCGTTCTGGATGGTCTGGAGTTTGAGGAGTAGAGATTTGTAGATTCCGGCGTAGAGGGCGTTCCTGTAGTCAAGTCTGCTGGTTATGAGTGATTGGGTGACGGTCTTTCTGGATTCGGTGGGGGGGGGGGAAAGGGGTGGGGATCCATTTGAAGGTCTTGCGTAGAATGCAGAGGATATTGTAGCATGTGGAAGATACGGCGTTGACCTGTCGGTTCATGGTGAGGGAGGAGTAGAGTATGATGCAGAGGTTGCAGGCGTGGTCCGTGGGTGTGGAAGGGTTGCCGAGGGCGGTGGGCCACCAGGTATTGTCCCATGCGGAGGGGGTGGATCCGAGGACTTCCGTTTTCTCAGAGTTGAGCTTCAGGCAGCTGCTGATCATCCAGGATGCGACGTCCTTCATTCCTTCCTGGAAACTGTGTCAGGTGATGTCGTGTTCCTTGTTGAGAGAGAGGATGAGCTGGGTGTAATCGGCGTAGGATACTATGCTGAATACGTGTTTTCTGACGATGGTAGCGAGGGGGGCGATGTAGATGTTGAAGAGCGTGGGGCTGAGTGAAGATCCTTGGGGTACTCTGCAGCTGATCCCTGTGGGTTCGGAGAGGAAGGGCGAGAGTCTGATTCTTTGAGTTCGGCCGGAGCAGATCCAGTCTAGGGCAGTTCCCTGTATGCCGGTGTTGTGGAGTCTGGTGGTTAGTGTGCGGTGAGAGACGGTGTCGAAGGCTGCTGAGAGATCTAGTAGAATGAGGCCAGCCGAGTGGCCTTGGTCGGGGAGAGTGTGAATGTCGTCCGTGGCGGTTAGGAGGGCGGTCTCGGTGCTGTGGTTGCTGCAAAATCCGGATTGGGAAGTGTCGAGGATTGAGTTGGATTCTATGAAGTTCGTGAGCTGGTTGTTGACGATCTTCTCGGTGACTTTGGCTGCGAAGGGTAGGAGAGAGATGTGTCTGTAGTTCTTGAGGTCCGTCGGGTCTGCCGAGGGCTTCTTGAGTAGGGGCTTGACTTATGCGCGTTTCCAGACATCCGGGAACGTGCCTGTTTCGAGGGTGCAGTTGATAGTACGTCGTAGTTCGGGTGCTATGACGGAGGCGGCTCTGTGGAAGATGTGCGGCGGGCAGGGGTCGGTGGGGGCTCCTGAGTGTATGCTCCTCATGGTCTTAGCGGTGTCTTCTGTGGTGACAGGGGTCCAGGCGGTGATGGTAGGCTGGGTGACGTTGCCGGTGGTGGGTGTAGTGTCGGTGCCTTGGTTCCGTTCGTCGAAGTTGTCGTAGAGAGTCCTGATCTTGTGATGGAAGTAGGACCGAGTTTGTTGCAGAGGTGCTGGGAGGGAGGGGTGTCAGAGGTTTCGCTGGGGGTTTGGTGAATTCTTGTATGATGCTGAAGAGTTCCTAAGAGTTGCGGGAACTGGAGCCGATTCTGTCCTGGATGAAGTTCCTCTTCGTGGATCTGATGAGTTGGTGATGTTCTGTCATGGTGGTCTTGTAGGCAGGTGCGTGCTTCAGAGGTTTTGCTGTTCCTCCATGCTTTCGCGAGTCGTCAGCACGTGCGCTTGGATTCTCGGAGGTCCGTGGTAAACCAGGTGGCTTTCATGGCGCGTTGTCTGTCAGAGTTCTGGAGGGGGGCGAGCATGTTTGCGCAGTCGGTGATCCATCTGTGGAGTTCGTTGGCTGCAGAGTTGGCGTCGGTCGAGGTGGGTGGAGGAGCGCGGTTGAGGCTCTGTACTTCCTACGCTTCTCCAGGTCAACAGCCTTCAAGGTGTCCATCTTTGCTTTAATTCAGGACATTTCGTAGTCTGCATGAGACCCAAAGAGTGTTTCCTGAAAAGGGTAAAATTTAAATTCGGTGTTGTGCCTCTGGTTTAAGGTCAGTTAATCTGAGCCAGGAAGATCTATGTGCACAGATCCCATGACAATATCCATGAGCAGCAAGATCCGATGCATCAGCTGCTGCACTTATTATCTGGTTCGCCACCAGGCCACCTTCACTTAAGGTCTCTTGAAAATCTTGCCTGTCCTCTTGTGTGTGTTTCTCCGTAAATCTGCTTACAAACCCCACAGAGACATGTCATACCTTCCTAAAAAAGCAGAAGCACTGGTAACCTTCATTGTAGATGCTGATTTTCCACATATATTTTTGCAAAGAGCATTTATTTATTTGCTATCTTTGATTGTGGCAGGGAAGGAGGAGGAGCAACAGTTTGGGACTTTCTTGTTGCAGCTCCAATCTGGAGGAGGGTCTGATCTGAGGAACAGTGGGTCCTAGTCAAGTGGTTTATATTTTTTAAGCAGTCGATTATTTGCTATCTTTGATTGTGGCAGGGAAGGAGGAGGAGCAACAGTTGGGGACTTTCTTGTTGCCGCTCCAATCTGGAGGAGGGTCTGATCTGAGGAACAGTGGGTCCTAGTCAAGTGGTTTATATTTTTTAAGCAGTCGAGATGGGGCAGACTTCACTGATGTGGGTGCAAGAAAAAACTGCATTGCAGGTTCTAATAGGCTAGGAACCAGGGGAAGTAATGGTTGTGTAGCTGTTCTTTGATTTAACTTCTCAGAAATCACAGAAGACTATGTAGTAGCAGTAGGAATATCAATGTTCAATTTTGTTGCCCCTATTTTTAAAACTTCGTAAAGGTAAGATTATCATCTACCTGAGACACTCTTGCCGCAGGTGTATCTGTCAGAGTAGGTGAGTAACCTCTGACTGATGAGCAAGTAGTGGTAGCCCAAGATGGGGATCTTGTTCTGAGTCTAGATCTGGATCTTTTGCTTGATATTCTAGATTTTCTGGATGTAGATCTGGTTCTAGATGTCACTTTAGATCTGGAGAGGTGACATAGTGGACTCCTAGATTTTCATGCAGACTAAGGTGGCGAAGCTGTAATATGTGGGCTACTTATGGGCCCTGTTAGGTTTGTAGGGGGCACAGACTGTGTGCCTGGAGAAAAATGTGGAGATGCAGAGCCCCTAGGAGATGGCGTTCTTGAGATGTGATCTCAAGTGTTATCCCTGATGATGAATAAGTACGAGAGTCTGAATGAAGTATGTAACACAGGTCTATGTTGTAAACTTTGAAGCCAGAGTGGAGAAATATTAAAAGTTGATTGGGATCTGGCCCTTGATGCAGAGCGAGGCCTAGATTTAGTCGTGGGTGGTGATTTTGTTGGCAAAGACTGTGACATGTGCTTTGACGTCGAATGATT
The DNA here is from genome assembly GCA_963921515.1 of Calotriton arnoldi. Taxonomy (NCBI): domain Eukaryota; kingdom Metazoa; phylum Chordata; class Amphibia; order Caudata; family Salamandridae; genus Calotriton; species Calotriton arnoldi. The sequence continues at coordinate 7,071,055 of CAWUFW010000014.1, read as the reverse complement.
TTCCTTCAAAGTCAACGCTGGCTTTGTCGTGGGTTTCAATGTCGATACCTGCTACGACATCAATGGGCAGTAAATTATTAACAGTGACTTTGATGGCAATGTATGCTTCGAGGCAGAACACAGAGAATGCTTTGACGTTGAGTGGTGGCTCAAAGGCGTATGTCGACGACAAGCACACTGGTAGTTGTTCGGTCCTCGACGTCATACTTCCCAATTGGGAACGTCTCCTCTTGTGATGATGGGGAGGTCTCTCTGGATCTCTCTCTGCGGGAGTCCTTCGAGCAAGAGATGGGCGTTTTGGAAGAAGACTGACCTTCCCCAAGACCTCTTGATGAACTAGCTGTACTGACTTGCCTTCTTTCTTGGAGACCATGTAGTCTGATCTTTTCTCTGTCCTTTAAAGTACGCTTGGAAAACCTCTGATAGTGACGACAAGTCTCAGGATGATGAGAATTCGGAAGGCAAACAATACAGAGTGATGATCTATTCCTTTTTTCCCACAGGAAGGACATTTCACAAAAAGCGAAGGAATTCTTGACATGAAAGGGAACTATTTTCTGTCAGAAAAATCTTTATTTGCACTCTAGGTGCTGGAAAATGTCAAATGACTACCAAAAGAAAGGTTTTGGAAAGAACTTCAAGTGTTTTTGGCCAAAAAGGCGGAACTCAGTGCCTCAGGATCCTGTTACCAGGAGCCAGAAAAATATACTGACTGGTCGCCTGTGAGGCATGATAGGATATAGGGGGTACTGTGAGGTTCTTAAAGGCACAGTTCCAGTTTTCTCTACTATCCTTTGAATTGCAGCCTATTGGCTAACAATGTCTCATATTGGCTTTACTTTAAAAAAAAAAAAAAAGTTTGTGAAAGATGTTTTATTAATAACATATCTGTGCACTTGGTTTCTTTTTAAAATGAAAATTCAATGTAATCTGGCCATTTTTAGCCTTTCATGAGGCTGCAGTCTTATGTGTACGGTACTATGTACAAAGTTTATTACACATATGTGAACATTTTAAGCGTGCTCTGGGATCAGCACACGTGGGTGGGGCAATTCAGTGCTTATGACTATTGATGAAGATCCCCTGGAAGAGAAACAAAGTATTCTCTTTAGGCACTGGACTCTGCAAGCGTAGCAACACCTCCAAATGCTTTTATTGAACTTACATGTTAGAGTTTCCATTTCAAGCCCATGTCATTGCATGCAGCTGCACTCAGGTCAATTCTATAAATGATGGGACTCTTCAGGTCTCTTACTACAGTGCTGAAGTTTTTTTTTATGTGCCAGTGAAAGGGATAGAGGTGTTGGTCAAAAATCAGACAATGTAGCAAAAGTGCTATGAAATGTCATACCCAACCATTTCAACAACTTTGGATGCAAGGGTGAACAACTCAATGGGCTACAGCCTCAGCTGCTAAGTGTTCTTCTATGAACCTACCCAGTCCAATTAACAATCCCACCCACAATGCAGTCACTGGTTTTGGCAGAGTGGTGAGCACCCAGTGCCACAAAACCTTCCAAATGTGACTGCAGAGAGACTAAGTTGGCAAGAGAAGGAAGTTCTGCTTTATTTTGTACCTATTGATCTTCAATGGGAGAGCTGAGCTTAGCTGCAGGGGTCATGATATGCATGTAGATGCACCCACTTACTATGGCTGTAACTGCAAAAGAGAGAAGCTAGGTTCAACTCCCAAGTAAGTGACGAGACTGATTGGCTAGTCCTTTTGGTGCAACAAGTCTGCAATTCTGGGTTTAAAAAGAGAAATAGGCTTCATTCTATGGCGTAAAGATGGCTTAGGCCCTCCATGTGCCAGTGAGAAGTTAGGCTCAACTCTATTCAACAGTCTTCAGAGCAATGGAGTGGCTGGCCATTGAAAGGTCGATGAATCACAAGCATCCCAGTACCGTGAAACCTGAATCCAGCTAAAACAGGCTGTACAGCATGGGAACAGTCTTGCAATTCTGTACTCTGACATTCCCCTAATGCCCCTCAAAGAACTTGGCCAGTCAAAATGACATTCTTTGTATAAAAAGTGGGCCCTTTGAGGGAACCCAGGGCAGCTACTGATGGTGGAACGCCTGCGATCTTCTACTGACAACCCTTTCCCAATGATGAAATCCATAGGCTCCTGTGGAACCAGTGCAGCCTTACTGTGACTGCAAGTCAGATATCCACAGGGATCTTATACTAATGGTAGCACACACAGTACAGGTAAAGCACATGGTGGCTGTTCCACATGGTACACTAGCTGTGAATTACGAAAGGAAAGGGTACAAAAAAAAAAAATCATCAAAAGATCCATGAATAACGGGAGCTACGGCTTGGTGTTAAAAAGTCACTCAATATCAGAAGCGTGTTCAGTTTCACATCATTCAGCAGAAGAAAGGGAACTTGAATAAGATGCACACGGGTGGTGCTGGCTCGCAACATATGAAAGTGACAGCTGTAGAAGGAATTTCCAATCAACACTGGGGGGCGGGGGCAGGGTACACAGTTGAGGATGTGAAAGAACCAAAACGTATGGTTAACTACCAATGCAGTAATATATGGATTCATTACAGAAACACTAAAGAATATCGTTGCTTCCGTTACGATGTAGTCAGTTACATGGTGCTGAAGTAACCAGTGATAAACTCTGAAAACATCAGGATGCAAAGTCTATTTCATATAAAAACAAACAAAAAGTTGCATTTTCCCCAGTGCAAAAGCTTTGTCAGCCTATGAGAATAATGTCAAAAGATTTTGAAAACTTGCTATGTGGCAGAAAATGTCATGACAAACAAGAAATCATCTGTGGAAGACATTCATATGTAATTCCTTGCAAAGAAAGTTAGATCGGATACCAGCATTGGGGGTGAATCCAGGCCACAGTCTCTAAAGCCAGGGCCAATGTCAGTCAGATGGGGCCTTTAGCAAGGGAGCAATGCACCTCCCGACGCCAGCGGCAGATGCCTTAAGCGGTCAGTCGGAGTCTGTGAAAAACCCACTGGTTGAAGTCCAACTGGGGGCCAAAATGTACTCCCGGAGGAACCAGAATCCTCCAGAAAAGTGGCAGCATTTCTTCCTTGAAGGCCTTCACCTGCCCGCAAGTTGAGAATAGTCCAGGAAACTGGACAACTGGCGTGGAGTCGGGCCACTGTGTGTTAACAGCGCAAATCCTCCCTGGAGCAAGAACACCTTTAGAAGAGGGGATGGAGGAGGGACTCTCATCTTGACTTTGAGTCTGTGCTGGTACTTGGACTTTATCTTAGACCAATCAGATGAGAGGGACCTGGATCAACACTAGGACTGTGAACGGGTCTGTGATTTGAAGCTCGATCAGCCTCACTTCTTATGCTCGATGTAATGTTTCGCTGTAAGAAAGTGCCCTTTTTGACATGTTCACCCCTACTTTTTGCCCACTGGTAATGATGTTATTGACTGGATGTGCACTGAGACCCTGATAAACAGGCCCCAGTGCCAGTGCTCTTTCCCTAAAACTAAATATGCGCTCAATTGCAACTCAATTTAGCAATCCTGTAAGTCCCTAGTAAATGGTAGCCCCTGGTACCCAGGGCCTGGGTAGTAAAGAGGGTCCCCCAGGGCTGCAGCATGTATTAAGCCACCCTAAGGGACATACCCACAAACAGCATGCAGACAGCCATTGCAAGCCGTGTGAAATGGTGCAACCCATTCCGAAAACACGACATTGCACACTCACTATGTGCGATAACCCTGTACACTGCATATACTATATGTAAGTCACCCCTATAGCAGACCCTAGAGCCCTAAGGCAGGGGGTATTATATTTTATGTGAGGACATACCTGCACGTGCAGATATGCCCCCTGTGATGTCTGGTTCCATTGCCACGGCACTGCAAGTGATCAGGAAGAAATCTTAAACATATCTACTGGTACGAGTTACCCAGCTGCATAATGACTTCACTGAAAATAATGGATTTTGGTAACAAACATCTCGTCTTAATACATCTGTACTGATGCCAGTATTAGATTTATAATGACATGCCCCCAGAGGGCACCTTAGAGGTGCCCCTGAATCCTAATAGTATCTTAGTGTGCTGGCTGACTGGTATCTTCCAGGAATGTATGACGGAATTCCACATGTGTTTTTCATGCAAGCCTTAGGAACTCCGTCATTTGAACGAATACGTCTTTAGCACGCATTTGTTCGGCACGCAAGTCGTTTTAACGACTTGCCTAAAGAGGGGGTGGGGGGGGAGACATCTCTCAGCCTGCAACCACAGATGAATTTCTGACCCCCTGCAGGTGAGAGCCCGCACTTTCCGAGGTCAGAAACAATGTCCATCCAGAGGAAGGTGATCACACCTCTTCCAGCAGGATGGCTAGCAAATTTAGCATATCATGGCCAGAGGCTTCAAAGTCTCTGCCGCCTTTGATTTGCGATCCTGGCTTCCCTCCAGACCTGGGAATGCTCTGGGACCTATTTGGTACCAGAGCAGGTGGGAAAATTAGATAGTCAAAAGGCGCGTTTACTCACAGGCTAGTCACACTCTTAAGGTAGGCTACCTGAAGTGAACGACGAAAGAAGGGTGTCACCATCTTGGATTTGGTGAAACTAGGAACTCTGTGTCAGATTTATGCCCACTGTCCCAAGGAAGTGGCCATAGAGGGGGGTGTAGTCACCCCAGGGGTAAGTAGCCCATTGGCTCCTACCCTATACTCTCCTTAACACCCCTAAATTCAGTATTTAGGGGTTCCCCCTAACACCAGGAACTGAGATTGGTCTACTGGGAACCAAAGGAAGGACAAAGAAGAACTGAGGTCGTGAGAAGAGAAGTCCTGCACAGAAATTGGCGCCAAACCCTGCTTGGCTGCTGGCACTGCAACTATCACAATGACCGACCCGTACAGAAACTAAACAGCCTCCCCAAACCCTTGGAGGACTGTTCTCACCTTCAACAGCCAAGAAGCATCTCCCCTTGGGGTGTAGGAGTCATCACCCTGCATCTGCAGGCACTTCGTCGGCTGGTCATCAGGCCCACCGAGGGAGTAACTCGTCAGGAAGAGGTTATCGTGAGTCCAGGAGGCAAGGCCCATTGCTTTTACCAAGCCTCAAGATGTTGACACCTCCCGGAGCCTCTCAGCACCAACACACGGGGTACCCTTACAAAGTGGATCATAGACCTAGTCCTATCCTCTTTTAGCTCTAACACGTTTCTCTCTTCCCCTATTGGTGTGAGGGTGACTCTTTAGCACCCACACCTATGGAACAGTGACCCCCTTTTTGGTCTAACGACTTGACAGTGGAGCACGGGCACTGGACCTTAACCAGCTCCTGGTCCCCCTTCTCCTCCTTTGACATTGCTTTTAGCACGGCGGCTCAGCCGAGGGACCTCTTTCTTCTCTCCTTCTCACCCCTCTTCGACATCTGTGAAAACATGACCACTCCCAACATGGGCGACATTTTTGGACTGGGCTTCGGTGATGACATCGTGGCAGAACTCCTGAAAACACCATCGCTATTAGATAATGAAGGGAACATGGCCGCAACCAGCCTACAAGGAGACTGGAACTCTCTAGCCTCCCTTAAAAAACTACAGGTTAAAATCGCATTACACGGCACTCAAGGCTATCAACGCGACCAGCACCTCTGCACCCAGACACACCGGGGCAGGTAAAACTGAACTGCTGGTGGTTTCTTGGACCTTGGCCCCTAAGCACCTTAAATCCTAAAAAGGTATCCTCTGAAGAAGATTGCAAGTACATGTATGCAGTGTATGTTTCTTCCATAGGATAACATTATCACGTTCCTATAAAAATGTTATTCAACTGTATTTTCTACTTCTACAAAAATATATAAAATATATAAATCCGAAAGTACTGACTCCGACAATCTTGGTTTTTAAAATTATATAAAAATCTGTGTTTTTTTCTAAATTGGTCTCAAATTTCTTCGAGTGCGTGTCTCATTTATTGACTGTGTGCAACAAATGCTTAAAACTACCCTCTGATAAGCCTAAACTGCTCAACCACACTACCACAAATAGAGCACTTGGGATTATTAATTTAAGCCCTGTAAACCAACAAGGGTAGTCTGGACTATTTGCACGGTGTACGCCTACATTGGTACACTACAGAAATAGCCAGCTTCCTTCATTCGCCTCTCGCTCAGTGATGCCCTATGGATTCATCAGGGAATACTCATCACAACAATTCAAATCATGATTGGGTCCAAGATAGCAAATCATCGGCATCCTGCAGGTGCAGCGTGGCATAAAGCATGTATTTATTTCGGGAGGTGGGGGTGGAAGCACACTCCCAAACATTATTCTGATGGTTACTTCTAACCACAGATTCCAAAAACAATTCGGGTATGTTGGCTCCACAAACTCAAAATGGAGAAAAAATATCTACAAATGAACGATAAGGATTATGTTACTTATCCTGTAAGCATCTGTTCTTGGCATGTAGAGCTGTAGATTCACATGCTTTGCATACTCCTACCATCTAGTGTTGGGTCCGGATGTTTGCAAGTTGCTTTTCTTCGAAGAAGTCTTTTCCAGTCATGAGGTAATGTGACTCCTTTAGGTAACAGTGCGCATGGGCATCAACTCCATAGTTAGATTGTTTTCCCGCAAGAGGGTGAGAATGGAGTAACTAACTGTAGTACAGAGATGTCCATAAGTATGTAATGTAAATAATAAGAACTGCAATAACAATAGATGTCCGGGGAGGAGGGAGGGCGCATGTGAATCTACAGCTCTACATGCCAAGAACAGATGCTTGCAGGGTAAGTAACATAATCCATTTGAGGCATGTGTGCTGTAGATACACATGCTTTGCATAGATTGTATAGCAGTATCCTCCCAAAGCGGTGACTAACCAGTGGGTGTTGCAGTTGTTTGAAAAAGTGTTTTTAGCACTGCTTGTCCTACATTAGCTTGATGACGTGCTAATACATCCACACAATGTTTGGTAAACGTGTGTGGTGTAGGCCATGTAGCTGCTTTACATATGTCAGCTAAGGGAATGTTACCTAAAAAGGCCATAGATGCTCCTATTTTGCGCGTAGAATGTGCTCTAGGAGGTATAGTTAAAGTCCTGTTAGCTTTAACATAGCATGTTTGAATACATATAACAATCCATCTCAAAATACCTGATTTAGAGATAGGATTTCCCTTACAAAGCGGAATAAATGCAACAATAAGCTGTTTTGCGAAAATCTTTTGTTCTATCAATATAGTATAATAGTGCTCTTTTGACATCAAGTGTGTAGCGACCTTTCTGCTACCGAATCAGGTTGAGGGAAGAACACCGGTAACTCAACCGATTGGTTAATGTGAAAAGCAGAAACTACTTATGGAAGGAATTTTGGGCTTGTACGAAGAACCACTCTCTCATGAAGTTGAAAGGGTTCTTCTAATGTTAATGCCTGTCGCTCACCAACTTGCCTTAATGAAATGATAGCAATTAGAAAGGCAACCTTCCAAGAAAGAAATTGTAATTCACAATTGTGCAATGGTTCAAAAGGTGGACCCATAAGCCTTGTGAGAAGAATGTTAAGGTTCCAGACATGTGCAGGTGGTACCCTGGGTGGTATTATTCTTTTAAGGCCTTCCATGAAAGCTTTAATTACTGGAACTTTGAATAAGGAAAAATGTCTGTTTTGCAGATATGCAGCTACTGCCGCAAGGTGTAATCTAATAGATGTGTAGGCTAAGCCAACTCGCTGTAGATGCAAGAGATAGCAAATAATGTTTTGTATAGATGCATCTAGCTTATCAATTGTGTTATTACAATATATAACTAACCTTTTCCACTTTGCTGCATAACATGCTCTAGTGGTAGGTTTCCTTGCTTCTTTAAGAATTGTCATACAATCTGGTGGTATATTTAGGTATCCAAACTCTATGATTTCAGGAGCAAGATCGCTAGGTTGAGACCCTTGGGGTTTGGATGTCTGATTTCTTTATGATTCTGTGAGAGAAGGTTGGAAGTGAGGCGCAGTTTTTGGTGTGGAACCACTGGCGGTTCTAGTAGTGTGGTGAACCATGGTTGACGAGCCCATGTGGGAGCCACTCGAATCAGTGCGAGTGATGTCTGTCTGAGTTTCCGAACCAGAAATGGAAGGAGAGGGAGAGGCGGAAAAGTGTAAGCAAATATTCTTGACCAGTTCATCCATAGGGCATTGCTTTTGGATAGATGGTGTGGGAATCTGGAGGCAAAGTTTGGACATTTTGAGTTCTCTGCTGTGGCAAAGAGGTCAATTTGTGGAAATCCCCATTTTTGGAAGTATGGAAGGAGAACCTGGGGATGAAGTTCCTATTTGTGTACTTGATGCCGCATCCTGCTGAGGAGGTTGGCAAATTGGTTGTGCATGCCTGGAAGGTGTTCTGCTAGAAGATGAATTTTGTGATGTAGTGCCCAACGCCAAATGGTCTGAGAGAGACCTGACAACTGTAGAGAATGGGTCTCCCTCTGTTTTTGTACATAGTACATAGCTGTCATATTGTCCGTCCGGACTAGGACAACTTTACCTATGAGGTGAGGCTGGAAAGCTTTTAGTGCTAGATGAACAGCTAAAGGCTCCAAATAATTGACGTTGAGACTTGTGCGTTTGGTGTCCCATAAGCCCTAAATTGTTAGATGCTGGATATGGGCACCGCAACCTGTAAGATGCATCTGCTGTTAGTACGACTTGTTGAATTGGGTCGATGAAGGGCCGCCCCTTTGATAGGTTTTCTGTGTTCCACCACTGCAGAGAGCGATGAGTGCGGCTGTCTACCAACACTACATCTGTTAATTGACCCTGTGATTGATTCCACTGACGTGCTAACCAATCCTGTAGAGGACGCATGTGTAATCTTGCGTGAGGCAGTATTGCAATGCATGATGCCATCATCCCTATTAGTTGCATGAAAGTTTTCACTGTTAGGTATTGGTTGTTTTGAAACTGTAGTAATAAAGTTTGAAAGTTTTGAATACTGGCTGCACTGGGAGAAGCTAGAGCTGTGTGAGTGTTTAGCGTTGCTCCGAGATATATTTGCAGCTGTGAGGGTTGAAGATGGGACTTTTGAGCATTGACTTTAAATCCCAATTGATGGAGACGGTTTATGGTAGCTTGAGTGTGTTGTAAGAATTATGTTACTTTCCCTGTAAGCATCTGTTCTTGGCATGTAGAGGTGCAGATTCACATGCTTTGCATACTCCTGCCATCTAGTGTTGCGTCCGTATTTTTGCAAGTTGTTTTTCTTCGAAGAAGTCTTTCCCAGTCACGAGGTAAGGTGACTCCTCCTTTCGGTGATAATGCGCATGGGCATCGACTCCATTGTTGAATTGTTTTCCAGCAAGAGGGTGAGAATGGAGTAAATTAGTGTTAAGAAAAAGTCCATACATAAGAAATATGAGTAATTGTATTACTAATTGCAACAACCATAGGTGTCCAAGGAGGAGGGAGGGTGCATGTAAATCTACAGCTCTACATGCCAAGAACAGATGCCTACAGGGTAAGTAACAATCCGTTCAAGGCATGTGTGCTGTAGATACACATGCTATACATAGACATATAGCAGTACTCCCCAAAGCGGTGGCTAACCAGTGGATGTTGCAGTTGCCTGAAAAAGTGTCTTTAGCACTGCGTGTCCTACATTAGCTTGTTGACGTGCCAAGACAGCCACACAATAATGTTTAGTAAATGTGAGGGGTGTGGACCATGTAGCTGCTTTACATATGTCAGCAATGGGAATGTTACCTAAAAATGCCACAGATGCTCCTATTTTGCGAGTAGAGTTTGCTCTAGGAGGAATAGTTTAAGTTCTTTTAGCTTTAACATAACAAGTTTGAATACATTTGACTATCCACCTAGAAATACCAGATTTCGAAATAGGATTTCCTTTATGAGGTGGAGCAAACGCACCAAAAGTTGCTTTGTTTTACGAAAACTCTTTGTTCCGTCAATGTAATATAGTAGTGCTCTTCGAACATCAAGCGTGTGTAAAGCTCTTTCTGCTACGGAGTCAGGCTGAGGAAAAACACATGTAACTCAACTGACTGATTAATCTGAAAAGCAGAAACTACTTTTGGTAGGAATTTAGGATTTGTACGAAGAACCACTCTATCTACACTCTTGTGTAGCTGAAAGAATGGTTCTTCCAAGGTTAATGCCTGTAACTCACCAGCACGCCTGAGTTTAGTAACGGCGATGAGGAAGGTAAGTTTCCAAGAAAGAAATTGTAACTGACAACTATGTAAAGGTTCAAAGGGTGGACCCATAAGCCTTGTAAGAACAATGTCAAGGTTCCATGCAGGTGGCACTCTTGGTGGTATTATTCTCTTAAGTCCTTGCATAAAGGCTTTAATTACTGGTACCTTGAATAGAGACACATGTCTGTTTTGTAGGTATGCCGCTACTGCTGCAAGATGTAACCTTATAGATGTGTAGGATAATCCTACTTGAAGATGCAATAGATAACAAATGATATTTTGCATGGATGCATCGAGCGATCAATTTAGTTATTTTGACATTATATGACAAACCGTTTCCACTTTGCTGCGTAGCATGCTCTAGTGGTAGGTTTCCTAGCTTCTTTCAGTATTGTCATACAATCTGGTGGTAAATTTAAATATCCAAACTCTATGACTTCAGGAGCCATATCGCTAAATTGAGCTCCTTTTGGTTTGGATGCCTGATTTCTCCATGGTTCTGTGTGAGAAAGTTGGAAGTGAGATGACATTTTTGATGTGGTACCACTGACAGTTCCAGTAATGTGGTGAAACATGGTTGACGAGCCCATGCGGGAGCTACTAGAATCAGTGTGAGCGATGTCTACGTGAGTTTCCGAACCAGCAGTGGAAGTAGAGGGAGAGGTGGAAAAGCATAAGCAAATATCCCCGACCAGTTCATCTATGGGGCTTTGCCTTTGGCTAGATGGTGTGGGAATTTGGAGGCGAAGTTTGGGCATTTTGAGTTCTCTGCTGTGGCAAGGAGATCTGTGTGTGGGAATCCACATTTCTGGAAATAAAGAAGGAGAACTTGGGGATGAAGTTCCCATTCGTGCACTTGTTGCCGCATCCTGCTGAGATCGGCAAACTGGTTGTGTATTCCTGGAAGGTGTTCTGCTAAGAGATGAATTCTGAGATGTACTGCCCAACGCCAAATCGTCCGAGAGAGGCGTGACAACTGTAGAGTGTGTCCCCCCTTGCTTTTGTACATAGTACATCGCTGTCATATTGTCCGTCCGGACTAAGATACCTTTCCCTACTAGATGAGGTTGGAATGCTTTTAATGCTAGTTGAACTGCTAGCAGCTCTAAGTAATTTATGTGGTGTCTTTTTTGTTTGGTGTCCCATAAACCCTGAATTCTCAGGTGTTGGAGATGCGCACCCCAACCTGTTAAAGATGCGTCTGCTGTTAGCACGACTTGTGGAATACGGTCGATGAAAGGCTGCCCTTTTAATAAATTTTGTGTGTTCCACCACTGCAGAGAGCGATGAGTGCGGCTGTCTACCAACACTAAATCTGTTATTTGACCGTGTGCCTGATTCCACTGTTGTGCAAGGCATTCTTGAAGGGGGCGCATGTGTAACCTCGAGTGAGGCACTATGTGAATGCATGATGCCACAATTCCTAACAACTGCATGAAAGTCTTCACTGACAGGTGCTGGTTTAACTGAAACTGCAGTAAGACACTGTGAAAATGTTGAATTCTGGCTACATTGGGAGAAGCCAGAGCTGTATGAGTGTTGAGCGTTGCTCCTAAATATGTTTGCATTTGTGAGGGTTGAAGATGGGATTTTTGCGCATTTTCTGTGAATCCCAACTGATGAAGGTGGTTTATAGTAGATTGAGTGTGTTGTAAACACTTTTCCCGTGTTTTGGCTTTGATGAGCAAATCGTCTAGGTATGGGAAGACCTGGATTTGCTGTCTTCGCAGTTGAGCTGCTGCTACTACTGCCAGACATTTTGTGAATACTCTGGGTGCAGTAGTCACTCCGAATGGAAGTACTTTGAATTGATAGTGCTTTCCTGCAATCACAAATCTGAGGTATTTGAGATGCGCTGGATGGATGGGGATATGAAAGTTTGCGTCCTTTAGGTCTAGCGTAGACAGTCGCCTTGTTGTATTAGTGAGAGCACCTGTTGGAGGGTGACCATGTGAAAGTGCTCTGATAGTATGTACAGATTTAGGGGTCTTAGATCTAATAATGGTCATAGAGACCCGTCCTTTTTGGGAATTAGGAAATACAGTGAATATACTCCTAAACCTTGATATTGTATTGGAACAGGTTCTATAGCTCCTTTTGCTAATAGAACTTGTACCCCCTGTTTGAGTAGCTGTAAGTGTTGTAGCGACAGCTGATGATTGCGAGGTGGAATATTGGGAGGAACGCTGGTAAGTTTCAGGCAATAACCATATTGGATAATGTCTAATACCCACTTGTCCTTATTATTGCTTGCCAAATGGGAAGAAAGTACTGTAGTCTTCCCCCGACAGGTGTAAGATGATTGGGGGGAATGGTAGGCAAGTTACTGCTTATTGGGAGATCAAGTGGTACGTGACGGTGTACCTCTTCCTCTGCCTTTGAAGTTGTTCCCTCTATAGCCTCCCCTATAGAACCCCTGGATGAAGTGGGTTGCGTGTTTGTTTTATAGGAGGAATTATTGGGATCTGAGGTATTACTTTTGGATCCTCCCCTATAAAATGACCAACGAAAGGAACCTCTGCTGGATGGTGACTACAAGGCTCCCATAGATTTTGCCACTTCTGTGTCTTTTTCATTTTTTCAAGTGACACTTCTACTTGAGGCCCAAAAAGGTGTTCTTTATCAAAAGGTACATTTAAAATAGACTGTTGAACCTCAGGCTTAAAACCAGAGATCCTAAGCCATGCATGTCTACGGAGGAGAATGCTGGTATTAATCCCTCTTACTGCAGTGCCAGCAGCATCTGGTGCATATCGAATGGAAGAATTTGATATTAATTTCCCTTCCTGAACTAGCTCTTGCCCCTTTTTTCTATGCTCTTCTGGGAGGGATTGTAGAGTCTCTTCTATTTCATCCCAGTGGGCTCTGTCATATCTTGCTAAAAGAGCCTGTGTATTAGCAATGCGCCACTGGTTGGCAGATTGCGCCGCTATTCTTTTGCCTGATGCGTCAATTAATTTAGACTCCTTGTCAGGAGGAGGTTCATCTGCCATTGTTTGTGAATTATCTCTTTTGCGAGCATTTGACACGACAAGAGAATCTAAAGGCAACAGCCCTTTGATATAGATTGGGTCAGATGGAGGTTTGCACTTTTTAATCGACCCGAGGTGTTTAAACACAGGCTCATACTGGGTCCTTAAAAATATCATCTGTATGTCTCAACATACCCTTCAACATAGGTAAGCTTTGTGTGGTTCTATGTGTGGATCCTAATGTCTCAAATAGGAAGTCTTCCTCTAGAGATTCTTTATATAGAGCAACTCCATGGTAAGATGCTGCTCTTGAAATCAACTCCTGATAAGGTATATCATCAGGAGGTGAAGGCCTGGTAGGGCAGAGATCAGGATCATTATCTATCGGTTGATCATAATCAATCCATGGATCTGTGGGTGGAGGACTTATCTCCTTCATCAATGTCCGGTTGTGTGTGAGGAGAACCTTGTGGTGTAATCTGAAGGGGATTTGACCCTGGTGATGGTAGAAGTGGAGGAGGGAACTGAGGGAGAGGATAGATGGGGTTTGTAGCCATGACCTCTTTTTTCTTCAAAGGAATTGTAGGACTTGTATCCTCAGTAGCAGTTCTTTTCTTGGATGGTGTATCATCCTTGGCTACAATGTGTCCAGTATCTGGATAAATGTAGAGACATTACTATTTAGTATCTAATTTCTCTTTCTTAATGTCCAAAATCGATTCGAGAGGTTTCAGAAGGGGATCTTTATCTTTCGACACTGAAGGTTTTGGTGCCGAACCGGACCGATGTTTTTTTGTCTTTCAGAGTCGAAGCTTTCGGCTCCGAAGGTGTCTTGTCTCGACCCAAAGCCGGAAGGCTTGATCTGTTTCTGTCCACGGCCCGAAGGCGGGGCGTTGGAAACTGTCTCTCGGTGTCGAACATGGCCCGTAGGCAGTGGTGGCCTCGAAGCCTTGGGTTTAATTAAAACAGGTTTTTGTGGGCAAAGGGGCTTTTTTTACTCACGGGCCCCTGTCCCGCTGGAAGTTCTTCAGACTGTAGATCGATATCGAGCTCAGAGTCTGATTCATGAATGGAGATGGCTTCTTCCTCTTCTGCTGCTGATGCTTCCATTTCCTCTTGCTCGGTACCTTCTCTGAAGATATCCGGGGTGTACTCGATGTTTTGTCTCCGCATGTCCCGTTATCGAGCCCGCAAAGTCTTTTTCAACCGAAATGATCGACAAGCGTCACAATGTTCTTTCTTGTGCTCCGGTGAAAGGCACAAGTTGCAGACTTCGTGCAGGTAGGTGCGCTGATACTTGGCGTGGCACCTGGGACAGAAATGAAACTGAGTCCGTTCCATCAGCAGTAGACTCAACAAGTACGACTGAGTGGAAGTCGAAAGAAACGGCTAGGCCCGAAGACCGGCCAAGACGTCTTCTGGATCGAAGACGACGTTTTCTTGCCTTTTTTCAACATGCAGGAATAAAGGAACGCATACGAAACATTACCAACGAGGGTACAGTGGGTTGCATGCCGAGGGATCCCGAAAAAACAGTTTAGAATCGGAGCTCCACGAACCATGTCCGAACCTGATGGCGGAAAGAAAACAATGTAGTCGATGCGCATTATCACCGAAAGGAGGAGTCACCTTACCTCGTGACTGGGAAAGACTTCTTCGAAGAAAAACAACTTGCAAACATCCGGGCCCAACACTAGATGGCAGGAGTATGCAAAGCATGTGTATCTACAGCACGTATGCCTCGAACACAAATTTTCTGTGTGTTGGCTTTGATGAGCCAATCATCCAGATATGGGAAGACATGCATTTGTTGTCTTCTTAGATGAGCTGCTACTACTGCTAGACATTTTGTGAATACTCTGGGTGCAGTAGTCACTCCGAATGGGAGTACTCTGAATTGAAAGTGATTTCCTGCTATCACAAATCTGAGATTTTTGCGATGTGCTGGATGGACAGGAATATGGAAGTATGCGTCCTTTAAGCCTAGAGTGTACATAAAGTCGCCTTGTTGTAGAAGTGGAAACACTTGTTGAAGGGTAACCAATGGAAGTGTTCTGACAGTATGTATAGGTTTAATGGTCTGAGATCTAAGATTGGTCGAAGAGATCCGTCCTTCTTGGGGATTAGGAAGTAATGTGAGTAAGCACCTGATCCTTGATGTTGTAATGGAACTAGTTCTATAGCTTGTTTTGTTAGAAGAGCTTGTACTTCTTGTTTGAGGAGCTGTTGGTGTTGTAGTGAGAGTTTGTGAGTGCGAGGTGGAATATTGGGAGGATTGCTGATAAGCTCCAGGCAATAACCATGTTGGATAATGTCTAATACCCATATGCCTGATGTTACTGATTGCCAAATGGGAAAGAATTGTTGAAGTCTTCCCCGACAGGTGTAAAATGGTCGGGGGAATTGTAGGCAAGTCACTGTTTGTTGGTAGAAGGAGAGGTACGTGTCAGTGTGCCTTTACCTCTGCCTTTGAAATTGTTTCCTCTGTACCCATCTTTATAGAAACCTCTTGATGGTGAGGGCTGTGTGTTTGACCTGTATGAGGACACATTTGGATCGGAGGAATTACCTTTGGATCCTCCTCTGTAAAATGAGCGGCGAAAGGAGCCTCTATTGAATGGTGACTGAAGGGCTCCCATTGATTTTGCCACTTCTGTGTCTTTTTTCATTTTCTCAAGTGACTCATCTTCTTGAGGTCCAAAAAGATTCTGTTAGTCAAATGCTGGTGTTAATACCTCTTGCTGCAGTATCAGCAGCATCTAGCGCACATCTGATAGATGCATTAGATATCAGTTTTCCCTACTGCACTAATCCTTGCGCCTTTTTTCTTGTGTTCTTCTGGGAGATATTGAAGTAAGTGCTCCATTTTATCCCAGTGGGCCCTGTCATATCTAGCTAATAGGCCTTGTGTATTAGCTATACGCCAATTGTTGGTGGATTGTGCAGCTACCCGTTTCCCTGATCCATCTATTAGCTTAGACTCCTTTTCTGGAGGTAGTGCATCTGCTGTAGTTTGGGAATTTGCCCTTTTCCGAGCATTTGACACAACTAGGGAATTAAAAGGCAACTGTCCTCTGATAAAAATCGGATCAGCTGGGGGAGGTTTCTATTTCTTGTCAACCCTAGGTGTTAGAATACGAGCCTGTACAGGGTCTTGAAAAATCTCATCAGCATGGCGCATCATGTCCTTTAACATAGGTAAAGATTGTGTTGTTCTATGTGATGTTCCTAAGGTCTCAAATAGAAAATCCTCCTTATGAAGTGTGACCCCATGGTATGATGCTGCTCTGGAAATTAACTCTTGATATGCTGTGTTGTCATCAGGAGGTGATGGCTTTGTAGGGTACAAGTCAGGATCATTATCCATTGGAGGATCAATGTTATAATCGCTCCATGGATCTATAGGTGGTGGACTATCATCACCTGTGTAATCAATATCAGGTTGTATATGCGGTGAACCTTGTGGTGTGATATCTAAAGGGTTTGAGCCTGGTGAAGATGGTGGAGGGATCTGATGAACAGGGTGAATAGGGCTTGTAGCTTTGTCCTTCTTCAGAGGGATTTTGTAACTTAAATCCTCTGACAGAATGTTTCTTTTAGAAGGTGTAACCTGTTTAGCTATTATGTGTCCAGTGTCTCGATTACTGTAGATCTTTTTCTGCTTAGGATCCTGCTTTTCTTGCATAACCTCTAGGATTGGTCCAGGGGGCTTATGATGCGCATCTTTTGCTTTCAGTGCCGAAATTTTCGGAGCCGAGCTAGATTTGTCCTTTTTCTCCTTTGGAGCTGAAGATTTCGGTGTCGGAGTGAGTTTTTCTCGACTCGGTCCAGAGCAGGAAGGCTCGACTGTCTGTTTCGGTGCCAAGCCCAAGGGCGGGGCATTGGAAGCAGTATCTCGGTGCAGACCATGGCCAGACGGCAGTGGTGGCCCAGTAGCCTTATGTTTGGTGGAAGAAATCTTGAGGGGCAAAGGGGTTTTGTTACTCACGGCACCCTGCCCCGCTGGAACGTATTCGGACTTGAGCTCGATTTCTAGTTCGGAATCCGATTCTTGGAAGGAGAAGGCCTACTCTCCTTCCACTGCCGACGCCTCCATTTCTTCGTGCTCGGTATCTTCTCCGAAGATATCTGGGGTGTGTTCGATGTTCTGCCTCTGCCTGTCCCTTCGTCGAGCCAGACGGTTCTGCAAAGTCTTTTTCGACCGGAATGATCGACAAGCGTCACAATCGTCTTCCTTGTGCTCCGGTGAGAGGCACAAGGAGCAGACTTTATGCAGGTCGGCGCATGAGTACTTGGAGTGGCACCGAGAACAAAATTGAAACGGAGTCTGTTCCATCGGCAGAAGACTGGATACTACGAAACAGAGTGTAAGTCGACCGAAGCGGCTAGGCCCGAAGGCCACCAAAGAGGTCTTCTATACCGAAGATAGAGTGTTTTCCTATTTTTTTGACACATGGAAAATGGTGAAACGCGTACGAAACAATACCGACGAGGGTACAGTGTGTTACGCACCAAAAGGATACCGAAGAATGGTGTCGATCCGGAGAGCCGCAAACCGCGTCTGAACCCGATGGCGGAAAGGAAACAATCTAACTATGGAGTCGATGCCCATGTGCACTATCACCGAAAGGAGGAGTCACATTACCTCATGACTGGAAAAGACTTCTTAGAAGAAAAACAACTTGCAAACATCCGGACCGAACACCAGATGGCAGGAGTATGCAAAGCATGTGTATCTACAGCACACTTGCCTCGAACATAACATTCACATAAAGGCAGCATTCACTTCATTATCTTTTAATACAAAATTACAAAATGTATAATAAAGAAAAAAAAAGCACTGCATTTAAACCATACTTGCTGCTTAAAACCACCATCCACTATCCCACTATTTAAAGGTACCAACAAAAGTATTGTTTGTTTTCAAGTATCACAGGTTCGCCAACAGGAAAAACTGGTTTCTCACTTTAAGAAGCCAAAAACATCCAAAACACCAGCATGCAACAGTGGAAAGCAAGCCTTCGATTCATTTTAACGATCAAGTGGCTGTATGCGGAAGGAAGACCGGTATATGTATTCAATATAGAAGTCAATGAAAGGGCACAGGTGTTACAAATAAGCAAACTTACCACTTAGTCATGGAATTTTCATTATTATTCATCAACACCTCATTGCTGAAGGACGTAGAAAAGACGTTAAAGATACATGCCAGAGCTAATGGCTGCCTGATTCCGTCGCTCCGTCGGATCAGAGGAAAGAACACTGATCCCGATGAGTATGCGAGCAAGGGGGACACAACAATTGGAAATTTGAACATCGGAAGGGCCACTGCCAATGTGGACACCATCGCGACGACCTCCGGAGCCCGAGGAATGAAGAAAATCGTTGTTGCTCCTCAGAAAAGAGGAGCGAGACGCAAGAGCAAAATGGCGACCCAGCGTTATCAAAACCGAAACCTAAAGGAAACGCAGCTGTGAGCTCAGAGCACCGCCAGACAAAGCGCACGCTGAAGGGTGCGAGCAGCTACCAGAAGGTACGCCATATCTCACATGTTCGCTTTTGGTAGGGGGCTCGAGCGCACGAGTGGACGATGCGATGTGAGCTCAGCAACGGCGGTTAACACAGCCTGCTGTCTCGCCCAAAAAAAGAGTCTGCTGCTGGAAACTGCCATCGCTAAGGTAGAACGCACCACAGTAAAGAGCGAATGAGAATAATTGGCACCAAGGAGATACCGTGCGCACCCAGCGGACTACACCTTGATCAACCCGGAGCAAGTAACGGCTCGGAAAATGGCAGCTAAGACCGTTTGAGCTCTGCACTGCTACACGGCTACAAAGCGCTGATAGAAGCTGATGGAAGCCGATGGAGGATGCTGAAAGCGGCTGGATGCCACACGTATACAAACAACACAGGGCGGCAAAACGGGGCTGCGCGATCGAGGGGTCAGAGATATTTCACGTTTTTTCGGTGCTCACCTATTAAAGGGAAAGGGTAATCGAAAGTGAAACTGCCACACGCCGCCGGGGGACTGAAGCTCAAAATGGCGCCTACCACACAGCGGCACTGATAAGGTCCGACCCTCCAACATGTCAGACCGCGCCAGTCCACGCAAGTGACCACACAAAAGCGACCATGCAAGGGACCCGCCGGAATTTTGCCACACCGGCGAGTTAGCACACTGTGGAGCTAGCACCGGGTCTGTCGACCCTAAACAAGTACCGCTGACCGGGCGCTCCGTGTTTTCTTTGAGCATGCGTGTCTGCTGGCTGATGCCTGCTACCAAAGGGGCAGCCGCTTTGACACTTTGACCACGGTCTACATACTGGGGCTACATACCACATCAGGGCACCTGCATTGCGCAAGATCGCCAGCACCAAGGGGGAAAGTGAAGACGCCGTAAACGGGTCCCTCCTGTAAGCGTGGCTTAGCAGAGGTTCTCTCCGCCAAGGGTAACAAACGGGAGCAGAGCGGGTAGCGCAGGGTTTAAGAAGTAGCGACCCACAGAAAACCTAAAGACAAACCCGCCAGAACACAAGCCACCACGAGGGATCCAAGAGGACCGTCGGGAAGTTACCAGCAGGAAGATACCAACAGGAGGTATCGAGAGAGCCCAGGAGCACCAAAGCAACACCAGAAAAGCACCAAAGAAATCCCACGGAAAGCAAATATGGCGGACAGAGAATCTAGACTACATCAACAACAACAAAAAAAGAGCAAGGGGGAGCCAGCAATCTCAGACTCCCCGCTCAAAATGAAGCCGGACATTAACAGCACCCTGGACATGATACTAAAAAAACTAGCAGATGGCCACGATCTAGCTAAATCCACAAAGCACACCACAGACGCTATTCAACTTGAAATAGCGGCCGTCAGGGCTGACCTAAACACAGTGAATAACAGGCTAACAGCGGCCGAGCAAAGAATTAGCGATATAGAGGACAACACCCTCAACTCAAGCCATGAGGTGAAGGCCTTAACAAAGCTTACCTCAACACTACAAAGACAAACAGCGGAGCTGGAAGACCGTAATCGGCGGGGAAACATCCGTATACTGGGGGTCCCGGAGGGCGCGGAGGACCCAGCGGGCTCCTGCCTAGCCTTTCTTGAGGACTGGATTCCAAAACTCACCAATGTGAAGTTCGACCGCCAGTTTGAACTGGACCGTGCGCACAGAGTACCCACTTTTAAACCCATGGCAAGACAAACGGCCCGGCCTATTATCTGCAAACCACTGCGATCCCAACACACGGAAGCAATCCTTAAACACGCACGGAAAAATCACCAGATTACCTGGAACGGTCATAAGATCATTTTCACACAAGACTACTCTAAGCCTACGGTGGACACCAGGAAGGGATTTCTTGCCCTACGCGACAAGCTCAGAAGCAGGAACATGCTGTTCTCCTTCGTTGGTCCCACCAAATTCAGGGTATCAGATGGTGGTAGACAGCACTACTTCAATGAACCCAAGGAGCTTGCATCTTTTCTGGAAGGCCCAACAGTTCACGACATGGAGGCTTCCTAATCTGGCTCTAGCAAGAGAAGATCTTCCCCAGACCCTGGCACGGGTTGAGGAGGTAAGCCAGCACCCCCTTGGGCAGGCTAAGCCCTCTTAAACCACTACTAAAAACCACATCTAATAACGAAACTTAGCTGATAACTACCTCAGTATCTACCTCATGCTAACATACATCCGAGGATGCTGGCATCACGACAAGTGAAGATATCAAATACTCTATGGTCCTATATCCGTACCCTTTATTTTCGTTACAATGGGACACTGACTATGGACACCGTAATTGTGATGCGATGTGCCAAATAACTTTAGGCTCATGGCCAGAGGACCAACTTCTCTCTCTGGTTCAGTGCCTTGCAGGCAACTAGGCCAAGTATACTCACAGGGAGCTTTACGATACAGGTCTAGCGCAACAGTAGATCTCCGAGAGACGGAATGATGATCCTGCCGTCGCACCTCCTACACACGAGGTTTACGGGGGGAGGGGTGGGAGGAGAGAGGGGGGGGGAAGGGTGAAACCCCAAAGGTTGCAGAATGCTCCCTGTAGTGACTGGATACCCACCTCGGGGTGTCTCAGACTTTGTTTTCTCTATTTTCTAGCTTCTTTTCCCTTTTTCACCTCTTTTTCTCCGAAAAAACAGTGTTTGGCACTTCTTGTTGCATGACCAGTCAGTGAGTTCTGGCACGCAAGGGCACCCGGAAAAGCTGTGTAGACTTTATTCAAGGCACATGGAAAATGTAGCCAAGCTATGCCTAGTAGTGGGGGGGGTGGGTGGGGGGGAACGGTCGGCTCCTGTCACTTTTTCCCTCCTGGGCCCGGGTAGCAAGCTTTGGCTCCTTAAGATTAGATCTGATGTATCTACCAGATAACATCCAATCTGATGACCTGCAATAACACACCCTGGCATCTGACCTCAACATAGTGTCGCTAAATGTCAAAGGTCTTAACCACCCAATCAAGCGCCGGAAAATTCTGGACTACCTAGCCAAAACTAAAGGGGATATAATCCTACTACAGGAAACAAAGCTATCTTTGGACGATGCCAAACTCATTAGAGGTAATTGGATCTCACAGTTGGCTTGCTCGCCTGCTGATAAAAAGAAACGGGGAGTAATTACTCTAATATCCAAAAGATCCAACATCTCGCTAGACTCCCAATATCACGACAACGAGGGCAGACTCCTGGTCACACATCTGAGAAGGGGGGAAGAGCTAATTCACGTAGCAAACATATACGGCCCCAACACGGATGACCCAGCCTTTTGGTCTGAGGTGTCCAACACGCTGGAAGGGTTCCCCCAAAACGACCTCATGGAAGTTGCAGGAGATTTCAACATTCCATTAGACCACATAACGGATAGACAATCCACCTGCCAATACCACCCTACGAGCTCACATGCTGTATTACAAAATATCTGCTCAAAATTTAACCTTAAGGACGCGTGGCGCCTCCAACATCCAGACACTAGAGATTACACCTTCTACTCCAATCCCCACAACTCCTACACCAGGATAGATTATATCCTCATCTCCGGCTCCCACACACGACTAATCGAACACACAGACATAGCCCCAAGGCTAGTGTCGGACCACTCATGCATTAGCTTAAAACTGGCTGGGTGTCACAATGAATCGGTGCCAAAGAGATGGCGCTTCAACAGTGATGTACTTTCAGACCCTGCAGATAAAAAAAAAAAGATCGAGGAGGCTATAATAGACTACCTTAAACATAATGACACTCCAGATACTACCACTAATACACTCTGGGATGCACTGAAAGCTACCATCAGGGGTACAATAATTGAAATCAAGTCAAAAATCAACAAGAGTACCAACCTGAGATTAACCCAGCTAGAACAGGAGATCAAAAACTTAGAACAGACCCACGCTACTTCCTTACACGATAGCATGCTCCTCGCTTCACTAACACAAAAAAAGTATGAATACAACAAAATCCCAAGTGAGAGGGCAGGGTTATGGATTATTAAATATAAAGCGCTTAACCTATGCGAAGCTAACAAAGCGGGGAAACTTCTTGCGTCCTATCTCAAACACACACAGAACCAGTTTGTCATCTCATCCATCAAAGACTAACAATAAAACCCATTCCAAACATAAAGACATCCTTAGGACCTTTAAAGAATTCTATCAGGAACTCTATAAAAATGATCAGACCCTAAACTTAGAAGACTGTACCAAATACCTCGAAAAACTCAGCCTGCCGCAACTAAGTTTAGAAGAGAAAATTAGGTTAGGACAGGAAATTAGCTGCACAGAGATTGAGATGGCAGTCAAATCTCTAAAAGACAACAAAGCCCCTGGCCCGGACGGGTTTACAGCCTCTTTCTACAAGACCTTCTTAAACCAGCAAAAACCAACCATGAAACAAGTTAACTACTCAGCAGCTAAGGGGACCACGCCAGACACTATGTCGGAAGCTAACATAATAGTCATCCCGAAGGAGGGGGAAGGACCAACTATCACCAAAAAACTATAGGCCTATATCTCTGATTAACGTAGACGGCAAAATAAACGCTAAGATCTTAGCGGTCAGACTCAACGCTGCCCTACCAAAACTAATAAGCAACTCCCAAGTTGGCTTCCTACGTACACGCATGTCTAACGATAACACCCGCCTACTGTGCCACATTATAGAGCAGGCTGCCATTAAAGCCGAACCGGCAGTAGCTATCACCCTAGACGCCGAGAAGGCCTTTGATAGGGTCTCCTGGGCTTTTTTAGAACGATGCATGCAATCTTTCAATCTAGGTGAGGGCTATATACGTATGGTTATGGCCCTTTATGGGAACCCATCAGCCCGTATCGTCGTTAATGGCTCGCTCTCTGAGCCCTTCACGTTACAACAAGGTATTAGACAGGGCTGCCCACTATCTCCATCCTTATTTTTATTGGCATTGGAACCCCTTATCCGGGACATCAAATCAAACTCTAACGTTAAGGGGGTGGATATCAATGGCGTCCAAATAAAATTAGCCGCCTACGCAGACGACATACTAATTGTAACAGAACAACCGAGGGCATCAATTGCTGCCCTGATGGATACAATAACAAGATACTCCGGCTTTTCATGGTACAAACTCAACAGAGAGAAATCAGAACTCAAACCACTAAACATCCATTGCACGAGGGACATCCTGGGAGAGTCGGGACTAACATGGCAAACAGGTTATATCAAATACTTATGGATCGAATTTGGTAGCAACTTAATAGATACCCTACACCAGAATGAGAAAACATTACTAGAAAAGATAAAGAAACTCTTGGATTCTTGGTCCCCAAAATTCATTACGTGGTGGGGAAGAATCGAAATGATTAAAATGATGATCACCCCAATGGTTAACTACCTCATAAGTATGCTCGCGCTCCTTCTCACAGACGACTTCCACCGCAAACTAGATATCCTCATCTCTAAATTCCTCTGGCGCGGGAAGAAAGCAAGGATTAGTATCAAAAAATTAAGACTGGAAAAAACGCTAGGAGGGGTGAACCTAGCGGATTTCAGACTAGATCAGTGGGCTTTCCTGGCGAGACAAGGATCATACTGGATCGCATCACCTTCCAGCTATACCCCGGCCTGGCTAGAAGTAGAGAGAGCCATCCTTAATAACCTAAGCCCCCTTGCACTCCTAACAAATAGACTATATCCACATACCTCCAAGTCCATTTTTAAAAACACAAAAATTGCACTACTTAGGGTTGATAAAAACCTGGAGAATAGTATTAAAGGGTCTAAAATGGAATCACTCTGGGCCAATAGCAAGATACTGTACAGAGGCAAAATTCTAACCATTGACACATGGATTAAGAAAGGTATCTTCTTCCCTTATCAACTAGAAAACACCACATACCCAGTTACATTTTCAGACCTCCAAGCGAGGTACAGCCTAGATGACATTGAATTCTACAACTTCCTGAAAATCAGATCAGCCCTTACAAAATCCAAATTATCCACCGCCCATCCATCAATTTCTCTGTTTGTGACGAATATTAACAAACTGGGCCACCAGGTCTCGCAGATATATAAACTCCTCCGCCCAAAAACCTCTAAACTTAATGATAAGATGATATCCTTTTGAGGGCAACTATCTCCACATCCACCAAAAGAACAGGAATGGGCCTCACTATGGAGATCCATCTCACGAAATAAGATCTCCCCTGTTGTCTCCCAAACCAAATACTGGCTACTACACAAGGCATTCTGGACCCCTGCCCGGTTATTCGCATTAGGGCTCCGGGATGGCGCAACATGCTGGAACTGTAAAAGAGACACGGGGGACTTAGCCCATCTTATCTTCCAGTGTACTTTACTTAAACCGTTCTGGGACAAAATCTTCGCCTTCATAACTGGGTTGTTTAAAAGTACTATGGTCAGAGACTCCTTCAATCTACCCACGGCCTGTATAAGCACAAACTTGAGGTCTGATTCTGACATAGATCTGCTAGATCTGTTACTAACCTCTGCGGTGAAAATGGTTCTTGCTAACTGGAAGGACACGAGCAAGACATCTTATAAAAGCTGGATAAACTGGATCATCCATTTCAGAGGGGCAGACAACATAGCATTACAAAACTCTCCATGGAAACCGTCATCCAGGACGATGTGGAACTCTTTGGACACGTTTCTAGACTCTTTTAAACCTCCATGAACAAAGTGTTTACCACGGACTCATATACTGTGTACTTACTGCCGTTCCACCTGTATAATGATGCTTAAGTGTAAGGTTCATTGGTACATGTACTTGACTGTTAAACTATGTAAACCCTGCCAAGATCGGGTGCCCTGGTGCCGACATAGAATTGCTAAAGCGATGATACAGCTCGACTAGCCACTCCTCTCCCTTCCCTTCTCTTCTCTTTTCTCCCCTGCTTTTTTCTTTCTCTTGCCTGTCCTTTCTTCTCCTATCACTGATCGCTTGGGTTAGGCTCATGTCATCCACAAAGGCGCATTACCGACACTTTATGACTACATATGTAAAACGTTGCCTTGGATACCTTATGCTTACCCTGATTTAAGCTTTCTGTATTCCTTGTGAAAAAACCAATAAAGTATTTTGAAATGTAAAAAAAAAAAAAAAAGAAAGATACATGCCAATATGCCTTGAAAGCCAAGGTATGTGTTACCCAAGTTGGTTAAGGTGTTTTGGCACCAGTCTTCCAGGCAAAATAATAAAAAATAAAAAAAACAAATATGCCAATGACACTGCAATTCCACTCTCCTCACTGTTTAAATAAAGGAATGAAAACACTTTACCAAGGGAATATAGGAAAATACAGCCTTTCAGCATTCACGGCATGTAATGATGTGCTTCTACAATTAAAATAAGTGGCAACTTTCAGCTGATGCATGAATAACTACTTTCAGTCGCCTGAGAGAACAAAGGTTGTTCAGGAGTTTGCAACCTTGCAAAGGTAGCATTAGAATTGATAAAAACTCTTCAAATGCACTTCTGCTCACAAAATAACTGTTTCTTCCCTCATTAAGGGGATGTGGAGAGAGCTCTGTTACACAAACTGCAAAAAGCACACAATTACAACTATTTGTTCAATATTTTGAGATAAAAAATGTGACAAAGGAGAAAATGAAAAGGAAAATGCTACTTACCAGTATGCATCTGTTCTTGGCATGTAGAGCTGCAGACATTCATACTTGTGCATAGATCGCCATCTGGTGTTGGGCTCGGATGCTTGCACCTTGTTGTTGTCTTGGAAGAAGTCTTTTGTAGTCACGAGATAGGCGACTCCTCGCTTGGACGATAGTGCGCATGGGCATCGACTCCATCCTCAGATTGTTTTTCGCCATGATGGGAAATGATGGAGTTGGTAAGAAACAGAAAAGATGTCCATGTGAATGTATCTAAGTAAGATAACACTGGAACAGATACAGGTTCCGGGGAGGCGGGTGGGCGTATGAATGTCTGCAGCTCTACATGCCAAGAACAGATGCATACTTTTAAGTAGCATTTTCCGTTCGAGGCATATGAGCTACAGAATTCACACTTTGTGCATAGACTGTACAGCAGTGTCTCCCCTAGCGGTGGTCACCTGTATCGGTTGCAGTAGTTTGAAAAAGTGTCTTAAGAACAGCTTGGCCTACAGAAGCTTGTTGCTTTGCCTGCACGTCGACACAATAGTGTTTGGTGAAGGTGTGTGTAGTAGACCATGTGGCTGCCTTACAAATGTGTTCTAGGTGAATGTTCCCTAAGAATGCCATGGAAGCCCCTAGTTTGCGTGTTGAATGCGCTCTAGGGGGAATTGTTAATGTGCGTTTTGCTTCCTGGTAGCATATTTGAATGCATTTGACTATCCACCTGGCAATCCCAGCTTTGGAGATGGGGTTGCCTTTATGAGGTGGAGAGAAAGCTACAAACAGTTGTTTCTTTTTTCTAAAGGCTTTAGTCCTGTCGATGTAATAAAGTAAAGCTCTTTTGACGTCAAGTGTGTGAAGAGCTCTCTCCGCTACAGAATCAGGGTTTTGGAAAAACACTGGTAACACTACCGATTGATTAAGATGGAAAGCAGAGATTACTTTTGGAAGGAATTTTGGGTTTGTTCTAAGAACCACTTTGTTACGATGTATTTGTAAGAATGGTTCTTGTATGGTTAAAGCCTGGATCTCACTTACTCTCCTGAGAGAGGTGATTGCGACAAGGAAAGCTACTTTCCATGTAAGGAACTGCAATTCACATTTGTGTAAGGGCTCAAATGGGGGACCCATGAGTCTAGTAAGAACAATGTTAAAGTTCCACACGGGAGAGGGTGGCAGTCTGGGTGGAATTATCCTTTTAAGGCCTTCCACAAAGGCTTTGATAGCGGGTACTCTAAACAATGACAAATGTTGTCTGTTTTGTAAGTAAGCGGCAAGGGCAGCCAGATGTAATCTTATGGATGAGTATGCAAGATTACATTTCTGTAAATGCAGTAAATAGCAGATGATGTTTTGAATGGAAGCATCTAGCGGGTCAATTTTGTTGTTATTGCAGTAAATGACGAATCGCTTCCATTTGGCTGCATAACAAGCTCTAGTAGTAGGGCGTCTGGCCTCTTTGATAATGTTCATACAGTCAGGTGGGAGGTTAAGGTAACCGAACTCTAGGACTTCAGGAGCCAGATTGCTAGATTCAGCTGTGCTGGATCTGGGTGTCTTATCTCTCCATGGTTCTGCGTCAGCAGTTTTGGAGAGAGATGTAGCTTTTGGTGTGGAAGTACCGAGAGTTCGAGGAGTGTTGTGAACCATGGTTGCCAAGCCCATGTGGGAGCAACTAGGATCATTTTGAGAGACTGTTGCTTGAGCTTGCATACTACTAGCGGAAAGAGTGGGAGTGGCGGAAAAGCGTACGCAAATCTGCCTGACCAGTTCATCCATATCGCATTGCCTTTGGACAACGGGTGTGGAAACCTGGCGGCGAAGGTTGGGCATTTTGCGTTTGCGTGTGTGGCTCACAGATCTATGTCTGGTTGGCCCCAGATTTGGAAAAATGGTTAAAGAACTTGAGGATGAAGTTCCCATTCGTGTATCTGCTGTGTCTGACGACTTAGCAGATCTGCAATGTGATTGTGGACTCCTGGAAGGTGTTCTGCCAGAAGATATATGTTCTGCGGAATGGCCCATCTCCACATGCTTTGCGCTAGAAGAGACAGTTGCAAAGAATGTGTTCCTCCTTGTTTTTGTATGTAATACATTGCTGTCATATTGTCTGTGTGGACTAGGACAGTCTTGTTGAGTAGATGTGCCTGGAATGCTTTTAACGCTAGAAATACTGCCAGTAATTCTAGGTAATTGATGTGGAGCACTTTTTGTTGAGTGGTCCACCTGCCTTGGATTGTGTGGTTTAGGAGATGGGCTCCCCAGCCGGTGAGGGATGAGTCCGTTGTTAGCGCTATCTGTGGAACTGGCTCTAGGAACGGCCGCCCTCTGGAAAGGTTTTGTGTGTTCCACCACTGCAGAGAGCGATGTGTGCGGCTGTCCACCAACACCAGATCTGTAAGTTGACCTTGAGCCTGGTTCCACTGACGTGCTAAGCATTCTTGTAGGGGGCGCATCTGTAGTCTTGCATGAGGTACTATGAAAATGCAAGATGCCATCATTCCTATGAGTTGCATAAACACTCGAGCTGGAAGGGAGTGTTGGGGTTGAAATTTTGTGATGAGGAATTGCATACTGGCTATCCTGGCTGGATTGGGGTATGCTTTAGCTCTGGAAGTGTCTATTGTGGCCCCTAGATACTGATGTATGTAGGAGGGCTGTAGATGTGACTTGGTGTGGTTGATTGTGAACCCTAAGTCGTGTAGCAGCTGAATTGCTTGGTGAGTGTGGTGAACACACTGACTGTGTGACTTGGCTTTTATGAGCCAGTCGTCCAGATATGGAAACACATGAATGTGCTGTCTTCGTAAGTGTGCGGCTACTACCGCAAGGCACCTGGGTGCTGTGGTTACTCCGAATGGGAGAACCTTTAATTGATAGTGTTGGCCGTCCACTGTGAACCGTAGATATTTCCTGTGAGCAGGGTTTATGGGAATATGGAAGTAGGCATCCTTGAGCTCTAATGTGGCAAGGAAGTCGCCTTGTTGCAACAGTGGAAGGACCTGTTGGAGAGTGATCATGTGAAAGTGATCCGACTGTATGTAGAAGTTGAGCGGTCTGAGGTCCAGTATTGGTCTGAGAGTACAGTCCTACTTGGGGATTAGAAAGTACAGGGAGTAAACTCCCGTCCCCTGATGTTCTAGGGGAACTGGTTCTATTGCGTGCTTTTGAAGCAGGGAGAGAACTTCTTGTTTGAGAAGCGTTAGATGTTCTGTGGACATTGGACGCTGTTTGGACGGTATGTTGGGGGGAGTTGCAGTAAGTTCCAGGCAGTAACCATACTGGATAATTTGTCTTACCCACCTGTCTGTAGTGATGGAATTCCAGACAGGTAGGAACTGTGAGAGTCTCCCTCCGACCGGAGTGGAATGGTCTGGAGGGAGCGGAGGGAAGTCACTGTTTGTTAGTGGGGGAGGTGCGAGTGTTGTTACCTCGGCCTCTCCCTTTGTTATTTCCCCTGTACCCACCTCTGAAATATCCTTTGTTGGGGGATGTTTGTGTGAGGCTTTTATATGAGGAGGAAGCAGTGGCTGTGCTGTTTTTGGATGCGCCCCTATAAAAGGAACGACGAAAGGAGCCTCGTGTTGATGGAGGCTGTAATGCTCCCATAGATTTTGCAGTCTCCGTGTCTTTCATTTTCTCTAATGCTGTGTCTACAGATGGGCCAAAAAAGTTGTTCTTGATTGAACGGCTGATTCAGGATAGTAGTCTGCACCTCCTGTTTGAAACCAGAAATGCGCAACCATGCGTGTCTTCGCAATAACACACTAGTGTTAATTAATCTAGATGCAGTGTCTGCGGCATCGAGGGCACATTTAATGGATGCGTTTGTGATTAACTTGCCCTCCTGAATCAAATCATTGGCTTTGGCCTTGTATTGGTCAGGCAAATGCTGCATTAGGCCCTCAAGCTCGTCGTAGTGAGCCATATCATACCTGGTAAGCAATGCTTGTGTATTAGCTATTCTCCAGTGATTAGCTGCCTGTGAGGCAACTCGTTTGCCTGAGGCGTCTAGTAATTTAGACTCTTTGTCCGGAGGTGGAGCATCACCGGAGGTTTGAGAGTTAGCACGCTTCCGTGCATTGGTCACCACCAGTGAATCTAAAGGGAGCTGACCTTTAATGTAGGTGGGATCATTGGGTGCGGGTTTATATTTTTTTATCAATCCGAGGATTGAGAATCCTGGTCCCGACAGGGTCTTTGAAGACGTCCGGTGCATGTTTAATGACACCTTTGAGCATGGGTAGTGTTTGTACTGTCTTTTGTGACTGTGCAAAGGTATCTAATAGGAAGTCTTCCTCGGTGGGGTCTGAATGCATTTGGAAACCATGATATTGGGCAGCCCTAGCAATGAGCTGACTAAACCGAATGTTGTCATCTGGGGGAGATGGCCTTGTGGGGTATGCATCTGGATCAGGAAGGTCTGGAGGATCTACAGGGGTATCGTAGTGATCCCATGTGTCCTGTGGTATGCTTCTGTCATCATCAGGATAATTGAAAGGGTCATTATGTGGGTCCCCAAGTCATCATCATCTGTGGTGGTGGTGAGTATGGAGGAAGCATGGGAGACTTTCTAGGAGAGGAAGGTTTAGCAGGAAGAACAGGAAGAACAGGAGAAGAGGGTCTTAGTGGTGAAGTTGCACAGTCCTTTTTCTTCACAGGCACCTCAGGAGTGTATGGGGTGTCTAATGTCCTCTTCTTGGCTGGGATATTGACAATATGGCCTGTTTTAGGGTCCACATGCAATGTCTTTTGTTTGGGATCGATAGGATCCGGTAGAAACAGTTGTTCCTGAATGGCGTGTGCTTTCGGCGTCGATTTTTTTGGTTCCGGACGCGGTGTGGATTTCTGCTCTGGAGCCTTAGAAGGGGTTTTTGGGTCCTTCGGCTTCGGTGTCGAGTCAAAAATCTTTTTGGGATCCGAAGATTTTCTAAGTTTGTTCGGATCCGAAGCCTTTTGGTCTTTCGGTGCCGAAGTGCTCGGTGCCGAGGCCTTTTTGGAGACAGCAGGAGTAGGATGCGTTCCTGATTTCGGCGCCGACGGTGTTTTTGGGACACCGGCGTGCGGCTTGCTCGGTCCCGAGCCGCCGGAAGGCTTCTCCTTTGTCTTCGGAGCCGGGCCCGGAGGCGGGGCTTCTGAAGGTTTCTTTCGGTCGCGACTAAGGCCTCCAGGCGAAGTCTTGACCGGAGCCTTTGGTTTTTCGGGTGGGGTTGGGGCAGGGGCAGTTGTACTCACTCGTTGACCTGGAGTGATCTGGTCATCGGAGTCATCTGCTTCGGATACGATGTCGAGATCTTCCGAATCCTCTGCCTCTGGAACGTCGGGGCCTTCATCGAAGATGTCTTCTGGCACCGGTGCAGCCTATTGCGCCATAACGTGTCGTCGAGCCCGCCGATCACGGATAGTTTTCTTGGACCGGAAGGAGGCGCAGGCTTGGCAATCGTTTTCTTCGTGTTCCGGAAGGGAGACAAAGGTTGCAGACCTTGTGTTGGTCGCTGTGTGGGAATTTAGCTCCACACTGGGGGCATTTTTTGAATGGAGTCCTTTCCATTAGCTGAAGGCCCGAATGGCGTCGATAGGCCCCGTGGCCCGCGTCGACGACCGGAATCGAGTATTAGAGTTAGCGCGTCGAAAGGCACACGAACGAAAACAATACCGTCGAGTTTGCGATGATTTGCGCGTCGAAAAGGTTTGGAAAACACGGTACCGAACCGGAGCGCTGGAGTTACATCCGAATCCGATGGCGGAAAAAAACAATCTGAGGATGGAGTCGATGCCCATGCGCACTATCGTCCAAGGGAAGAGTCACCTATCTCGTGACTACAAAAGACTTCTTCCAAGACAACAACAAGGTGCAAGCATCCGAGCCCAACACCAGATGGCGATCTATGCACAAGTATGAATTCTGCAGCTCA
Organism: Calotriton arnoldi; assembly: GCA_963921515.1. Taxonomy (NCBI): domain Eukaryota; kingdom Metazoa; phylum Chordata; class Amphibia; order Caudata; family Salamandridae; genus Calotriton; species Calotriton arnoldi. The sequence goes on along the minus strand of CAWUFW010000014.1, from coordinate 7,038,881 downwards.
TATGCCTCGAACATATATTTTAGGAATTAGATCTCTGTACAGAGGTGGTCTCGTCAAAGACAGGGGAAGTATTTCGTTACTTACCCTGTAAGCATCTGTTCCTGGCATGTAGTACTGTAGATTCACATGCTTTGCATCTAGTGTTGGGCTCCGCTGATTACAAGTTGTTTTTGTTCCAAGAGGTTTTCTTCCAGTCACAAGGCTGTGTGACTCTTCTTCTTGGTACACTACATGCCAAGAACATATGCTTACCGGGTAAGTAACATAATCCGCTCGAGGCATGTGTGCTGTAGATACACATGCTTTGTACAAACTGTAAAGCAGTCCCTCTCCCTAGGTAGTTGTTAATCTGTGGAGGTTGCTGTTTGAAAAAGAGTTCTTAGGACCGCTTGACCAACATTAGCTTGTTGGTGAGCAAAGACATCCACACAATGTTTTGTGAACGTTTGTGGAGTGGACCATGTTGTTGCTTTGCAAATTTCAGCAAGAGGAATGTTCCCTAAAAAAGACATGGAAACTCCAATTTTCCTAGTGGAATGAGCTTTAGGAGGAACAGGTAAAAAGCCTTTTAGCTTTTGCATAGCAATTTTGGATGCATTTAACTATCCATCTTGAAATTCCTGATTTAGAAATTGCCTTTGCCAAGTGAGGAGGTGCGAAGGCAATAAACAATTGCTTTGTTTTTCTGAAAATTTTTGTTCTGTCGATATATTACATTAGGGCTCTTTTGACATCTAAAGTGTGTAATGTCCTTTCAGCAACAGAATCTGGTTGCGAGGAAAAAACTGATAAGTCAATGGATTGATTAATATGAAAATTGTAAACTACCTTAGGATTTGTTCTAAGTACTACCTTATCCCTATGTAGTTGGAAGAAAGGTTCCTCAAGGGTTAATGCCTGAATTTCACTGACTCTTCGAAGTGAAGTGATATCGATTAAAAAGGCGAGTTTCCATGATAAGTATTGCAATTGACAAGAGCGGAGTGGTTCAAAAGGAGGACCCATAAGTCGTGTTAAGACAATGTTCAAGTTCCATGCTGGTGCAGGAGGAAGCCTGGGAGGAATGATTCTTTTAAGTCCTTCCATAAAGGCTTTAATAACAGGGATTTTAAATAATGACACGGGCTGTCTATTTTGCAAATAGGCTGCAATAGCCGCACGGTGTAGGCATATAGAAGTGTATGCCAACCCCGTGGTCTGTAAACACAATAAGTAATTATTGTCTCTACTTTTGCATTAAGTTTGTTTCCCACAGAATATAACAAATCTTTTCCATTTAGCTGCATTACATTGCCTTGTTGTAGGTTTGTGAGCCTCTTTAAGAATGTCCATACATTCTTATGGTAAGTCACTACTCAGGAGCCAAATTGCAAGATTAATTTCCTTGGGATTGGGGTCCGGGTTGAGGTGAAGCTTCTCGTGTGGAACTAGGGATAGCTCCAACACTGTTGAAAACGATGGTTGGTGAGCCCACGTTGGAGCTATAAGTATCATTGTAAGAGATGTTTGCCTGAGTTTCCTGACCACTAATGGATGTTGTGGGAGAGGAGGAAAAGCATATGCAAATATTCCTGACCAGTTCATCCATACAGCATTGCCCTTGGATTGTTGGTGTGGATATCTGCTTGCGAAGTTTGGGCATTTTGTATTGTTGCGAACAGATCTATTTGTGGGAACCCCCATTTTTGAAAGTATGGCAGAAGGACCATGGGGTGGAGTTCCCATTCATGGACTTGTTGCTGCATCCTGCTTAGAAAGTCCGCAATTTGATTGCGTGTGTCCCAGGGACCTGTTCTGCTAGGAGGGGAAGGTTGTGATGTATTGCTAATCTCCATATTTTCTGTGCTAATAGACCATTGGAGAGAGTGGGTTTCCCCCCCGTTTTTGTATATAATACATAGTTGTCATATTGTCTGTTCGAATTAGGACAACTGTATTGTAGGTGAGGTAAGAAAGCTTTCACTGCTAGGTGAACAGTTTGCAGCTCTAGGTGATTGATATGGACATCCCTGTGTTTGGAGTCTCATACTCCATGAATGAAGGAAGCTGGCTCTGTATATACTATACCAAAGTGAGGTATAGTGTGCACAGAGTCCAGTGGAACCCAAAAGGTAGGCAGAGGTAAAGTAGATAGCACCTCCCTCTCTATTTGTGGTAGTGTGGTCGAGCAGTAAGGCTTTATCAGAGGACAGTGTTAAGCATTTGCTGTACTCACTCAGTCAGTAAATGAATTCACACACTCAAAGACTGAACTTCAGACCAATTGTTTTTGTATAAAAATATTCTTTTAGTTATTTTATTTTCTAGAACCAAGCAAGCCTGGCACAGGTAAGCAATAAATACTTTACAGTAATAATGCAGTTTGTAAATAGTTTGAATTGCAATTGTAAATGTACCTTGATTTGATTACAGTAGTGTTACTGATAATGCAATACTTTTCAGAATACAGTACATATACTTTGTATAGGATTTTTTGTAAAATTACAGGTAAGTTACGTTTGAGATTACTTTTCTTACACAGTGTAGTATACTTGGATACTACACTGGGACATTTCCTGTAAACAGGTAAGTAAAATCGTTTTTGTTAGTTAGTACAATTTCAAAGAATTTCTTCCAACTCCACACTTAGAAACTTTTCACAGAGAAACAGTCAATGTTATCCTATGGAGGAAAGGAAAATGCTACTTACCACAGTATGCATCTGTTCTTGGCATGTAGAGCTGTAGACTCTTATGCTATGCATAGATCGCCATTTAGTGTTGGGTCCGGATGTTTGCACTTTCTTTTTGTTCGAAGAAGTCTTTCCAGTCACGAGGTAGGTGACTCCTCCTTTTGGTGATAGTGCACATGGGCATCGACTCCATCCTTAGATTGTTTTGTCGTAAAGGGTGATGATGGAGTTAGTAAGAGTAGTAAAGAAAAGAGATGTCCATGTATATTGTATCTAAGTAAGATAATACTGCAACAGGTATAGGTACCCGGGGAGGCGGGTGGGCACATGAGATTCTACAGCTCTACATGCCAAGAACAGATGCATACTGTGGCAAGTAGCATTTTCCGTTCGAGGCATGTGAGCTGTAGATCACATGCTATGCATAGACTATATAGCAGTTATGTCCCAAAGCGGTGGCTAACCTGTAGCTGTTGCAGCTGTTTGAAATAGTGTACGTAAAACTGTCTGGCCCACACTAGCCTGTTGTCTAGCTAACAAATCTATGCAATAGTGTCTTGTTAAAGTGTGTGGTGTAGACCATGTTGCAGCTTTGCAGATGTCATCTATGGGAATATTTCCTAAAAATGCCAGAGGCCCCTAGTTTGCGAGTGGAATGCGCTCTAGGGGGAATTGTTAATGTGCGTTTAGCTTTAATGTAGCATATTTGAATGCACTTAACTATCCACCTTGCAATACCTGATTTTGATATTGGATTGCCTTACTACGGTGGAGCAAAGGCAACAAAAAGTTGCTTTGTTTTCCTGCAAAGTTTTGTTCTTTCAATGTAGTATAGTAATGCTCTTTTGACATCCAATGTGTGAAGAGCATGTTCTGCCACTGAATTTGGTTGAGGGAAGAACACAGGTAACTCAACAGATTGGTTGATATGAAAGGCAGAAATGACTTTAGGTAAAACTTTGGGGTTAGTCCTAAGAACCACTTTGTTTTGATGCATTTGTAAAAATGGCTCTTCTATGTTTAGTGCCTGAAGCTCACCTACTCTTCTCAGAGATGTGATGGCTATGAGGAAGGCTACCTTCCAAGTGAGAAATTGTAGTTCACATGTGTGCAATGGCTCAAAAGGTGGACCCATGAGCCTTGTAAGAACTATGTTGAGATTCCACATGGAGCAGGTGGAAGTCTGGGGGGAATGATTTTTTTAAGTCCATCCATAAATGCTTTAATAGCAGGCAATCTGAAAAGAGACAAATGCGGTCTGTTTTGTAGATATGCAGTATTGCAGCTAGATGTAAGCGTATGGATGTGTACGCTAATTTTGAAAGCTGTAGATGTAGTAGATAGCAAATAATGTTTTGTATGGACGCGTCTAACGGATTGATTTGATTGTTGTTTCAGTAAACGACAAACCGCTTCCACTTTGCTGCATAGCAAGCTCTTGTGGTGGGGCGCCTAGCCTCTTTGATAATATTAATGCAGTCTGGCGGAAGATTAAGATAACCAAACTCTAGGACTTCAGGTGCAAAATCGCAAGGTTGAGATGACTGGGATCTGGATGTCTTATCTCTCCATGGTTCTGAGTGAGAAGATTGGGAGTAAGGTGTAGTTTTTGGTGAGGAACTACTGATAACTCCAATAGGATTGTGAACCAGGGTTGACGGGCCCATGTGGGAGCAACTAGGATTAGTGTCAGGGACTGCTGTCTGAGCTTCCGAACCACTGATGGAATGAGTGGGAGAGGCGGAAAAGCGTAAGCAAATATCCCTGACCAATTCATCCATAGCGCATTGCCTTTGGACAATGGGTGCGGATACCTGGATGCAAAGTTTGGGCATTTTGCGTTTAGGTGGGTGGCGGACAGATCTATCTGTGGGAAGCCCCACATTTGGAAGAATGGGAGGAGAACTTGAGAGTGGAGTTCCCATTCGTGGATCTGCTGTCGTTGACGACTAAGCACATCTGCAATCTGGTTGTTTACTCCTGGAGGGTGGTCTGCAAGGAGATATATTTTTTGAGGTATGGCCCATTTCCAGATGCTCTGGGCTAGCTGTGAGAGCTGGAGAGAGTGTGTCCCCCCCCCTGTTTTTGTATGTAGTACATTGCTGTCATGTTGTCTGTGCGAATCAGGACAGCTTTGCCTAGCAGATGAAGTTGAAAGGCTTTCAATGCTAGAAAAATTGCTAGCAGTTCTAGATGGTTTATGTGGAGTCGTTTTTGCTGCAGAGTCCACATGTTCTGAATGGTATGTTTTTGAAGATGAGCTCCCCAACCAGTGAGCGATGCGTCTGCTGTTAGTACTATCTGTGGAACCGGGTCGACGAATGGCCACACCTTGGAAAGGTTTTGTATGTTCCACCATTGCAGAGAGCGATGAGTGCTGCCATCCACCAACACTAGATCTGATAACTGACCTTGAGCCTGGTTCCACTGACGTGCCAAGCATTCCTGTAGGGGACGCATTTGGAGTCTTGCATAAGGAACGATTAAAATGCTAGATGCCATCATTCCTAGCAATTGCATGAACACTAGAGCTGGTAATGAGTGTTGAGGCTGAAACTGCGCTATTAGAGTTTGCACGTTGCGTATCCGGACTGGGTTGGGACACGCTAGAGCTTTCTGTCAATTGTGGCTCCTAGATACACTTGTGTGTTGGATGGTTGGAGATGAGACTTGGTGAGGTTTACAGTGAACCCAAGGTCGTGAAGCAGTTGGACTGTTTTTTGAGTGTGGCGTAGGCAGTTCTGTTGCGAGCTGGCTTTTATTAGCCAGTCGTCTAGGTAGGGGAAGACGTGAATGTGCTGTCTTCTTAGATGAGCCGCGACTACTGCCAGACACTTGGTGAAAACCCTGGGTGCTGTAGTTACTCCGAATGGGAGAACTTTGAATTGATAATGTTGTCCGTCCACCACAAACCGGAGGTATTTCCGGTGAGCAGGGTGAATGGGAATATGGAAATAGGCGTCCTTTAAGTCCAAGGTGGACAAAAAGTCGCCTTGCTGAAGGAGTGGGAGCACTTGTTGGAGTGTGACCATGTGAAAGTGGTCCGACTGAATGTACAGATTTAGTTCTCTGAGGTCTAGTATAGGCCTGAGAGAGCTGTCCTTTTTGGGAATTAAAAAAAACAGGGAGTATACTTTGGTCCCCTGGTATTGTAATGGGACTGGTTCTATAGCATGTCTTCCCAAGAGAGAGAGAACTTCCTGCTTTAGGAGGGTGAGATGCTCTGGTGACATTGCACGTGATCTTGGAAGGATATTTGGGGGAGTGTCTGTAAGCTCCAGGCAGTAACCATACTGGATAATTTGTAGTACCCACTTGTCTGAGGTAATTGAATTCCAGACAGGCAGGAATTGGGAGAGTCGTCCCCCGACAGGAGTGGAATGATCAGGGGATAACGGAAGGAAGTCACTGTTTGTTTGCAGGGGAAGTGCGGGTAGAGTTACCTCCGCCTCTTCCCTTACCATTGCTTCCTCTAAAACCTCCTCTGAAATAGCCTCTTGAAGAGGGGGATTGGTTATTGCCCTTGTAAGAGGAGAAGGGATTTTCGGTGGACACCGTTTTAGAACCACCTCTGTAAAAGGAGCCCCTAGTGGCAGGTAACTGCAAAGCCCCCATGGACTTTGCAACCTCAGTGTCTTTCTTCATCTTTTCCAGCAAGGTATCAACAGCTGGACCAAAGAGATGCTCCTTATCGAACGGTTGGTTAAGGATGGAGGTTTGCACCTCCGGCTTGAAGCCCGATATTCTCAGCCAAGCATGTCTGCGTAATAGTATACTGGTGTTGACTGCACGAGCTGCTGTGTCTGCTGCGTCTAGGGCACACTTAATGGGTGTATTGGTAATAAGTTTACCATCCTGAATGAGGTCATTAGCCTTAGATTTGTATTCATCAGGTAAATGTTGTATGAGTTTTTCTAATTCATCGTAATGAGCCCTATCATAGCGAGCCAACAAAGCTTGAGCGTTGGCAATGCGCCAGTGATTTGCTGCCTGTGAAGCCACTCTTTTGCCCGAGGCATCAATTAGCTTAGACTCCTTATCAGGAGGAGGGGCCTCATCTGTGGTTTGTGAATTAGCTCTCTTGCGAGCGTTGGAGACTACAAGAGAGTCTAAGGGCAGCTGGCCTCTAATGTAAACAGGGTCGGTAGGAGCGGGTTTGTATTTTTTGTCCACTCTAGGTGTAATTATCCTGGATCTTACAGGGTCATTAAATACCTCATCTGTGTGCTTTAACATGCCTTTGAGCATTGGTAAGGTGAGTAGCTCTTTGGGAAGAAGTAAGTGTTTCAACGAGGAAATCCTCTTCTAAAGGCTCTTTATGGAGCTCCACCCCATGATATTGAGCAGCCCTATTAAGGAGCTCAATGTACCCAATGTTGTCGTCAGGTGGGGAGGGTCTGGAGGGATACAAATCATGTGATTGGGTCTGTCTGATAATCGTCCCAAGGGTCAGTATCCTGTAACCTATCCTGATCCCCATTTCCATCCCCTTCATCCTGTGGGTCAGGTGAAAGTGGTGGTGGTGAATTTGCTGGTGAAATGAGCAAGTTAGGATCAATGGGAGAAGGAAGTGGAATATAAGGGGGTTAGTACCCACACTTTTCCTTTTAAGAGGAATGTGGTAGTCCTCTGATAGGTCAATTTTCCGTTTTTTTGGAAGAGTGGCATGATTATGCCCTGTTTGAGGGTCGATCACCAGTTTTTTCTGCTTCGGATCCGAAGGAGGCGCATCGGACCCAGGTTCTTTAGTGGGAGAGTCTTTTTCTTTATGAGCCGGTTTCGGCGTCGAAGGTTTCGGCTCCGAGCCTTTGGGCGTCGAAGGTTTTGGCTCCGAGCCGTTCGGTGTCGAAGACTTGAACTTGTGTTTCGGCGCCGAAAGTGTCGGTTCGGCGCCGGAGTGGGGCCGGCTCGAGCCCGAGCCAGAAGGCTTGTCTTTCTGTTTCGGAGCTGGGCCCAGGGCGGGGCGTCGGAAACGTTTTGTCAGTGCTGACCTTGGCCCGAGGGCAGAGGAGGGACCGGAGCCTTTGTTTTATGTTGAGGGGGCAAAGGGGTATCTTTACTCATGGTACACTGACCCGGAGTAATCTGCTCCTCTTCTTACATGTCGGAGTCAGCTTCAGACACGGAGATATGTTCTTCTTCTTCCTCGGCTCCTTGAGGTTGATGTTCAGTGTCAGAATCTTCGCCGAAGATGTCCGGTGCGGAGACGCTCTGGTGTTGCATTTCGTGTTGTCGAGCCCGACGGTCACGAAGTGTCTTTTTCTATCGAAACGATCAACACGCGTCACAGTCATTCTCGTTGTGTTCCGGGGACAAGCAGAGGTTGCACATTTCGTGCGAGTCGGTGCGTGGAAACTTAGCACGACACCCGGGACAGAGCTTGAATGGAGTCCTTTCCATCGACTGCTAGTGTGGTCGGCGCGGGTAGGCCCGACGGCCTGCCACGAGTTTCCCGATCGAAGGTTTTCCGAAGTGAGACGATGCACGTCGAATGGGGAACCGCGATCGATAACAATACCGTCAAGGGTAGTAGATTGCACGTCGAAGGGGTCCGAAAAACGGTACCGAACCGGAGCGCAGCAATACACATCCGAACTGGATGGCGGAAAAAAACAATCTAAGGATGGAGTCGATGCCCATGCGCACAATCACCGAAAGGAGGTGTCACCTACCTTGTGACTGGAAAGACTTCTTCGAACAAAAACAAAGTGCAAACATCCGGACCCAACACTAGATGGCGATCTATGCATAGCATGTGATCTACAGCTCACATGCCTCGAACATAGTGTTATCGGTTTAAAGGTAAGTACTTTATTGTGGGAGTTGGTGCTCTGGGGTTAGACTCAGGGGTCCCCCAGGGTCAAGGATACACTCTTGTTACACCCTCAGCGGCACTAGGGCGGCCGGGTGTAGAGTGCGGAGCCCCAATGCTATCCAATGGGGGATAGGGGGCCTGGTTGGTGGCTGCTGACTAGCAGGCCACTGGGTTGTGGGAACAAAGCTCCTGGACTTAAGCTCAGGGCAAATGGGGGTTTAGGCCAGCACAAAAGGTGCACCCTCAGCAGCACTGGGGCGGCCGGGTACAGAGTGCTGTTTTGGCATCGGATGCCCTGTAGCTTTCAATGGGGAGTCTCCGGTTTGCAAAAGCACTGCAGGTTCGGGGACGAAGGTCTTCTGGGTGCGACCACCACTTGGAGAGGTAAGTTGGGATCTTGGGGGTTGGTTAGGCACAGTCGGTTGGGCCACCCAAGGCCGTGGGGCGTCGGGTGCAGGGGTGCCTTTTAGGGTTGGATCTTCTTACCAGCTCCTGGTCGCGGTTGGGGGGACCTTCCAGTTTGAGGCTGCAGGCGTCGGCTGGAGGCTTGTCAGGGGTCGCCGGATCTCGGGTCAGGATCGCTGGGGGGACCTCCTCTTGGTGTTGGGCCACTCGGGCCGTGGGCGTCAGGTGCAGACCCGTAGATCCTTGCTGAGCTGGAGTCTGCTGTTTGAACAAATCCGGTGTTCACGGGAGACAGAGTCTTTGGGATCGAAGGCAGGCAGGTCCTCCGGGTTTGTCGAGGTTGCTGGCTGCAGGCCACACCGGGATTTCACTGGAGCAGGTACGAGGTGGGGACAGGCCGGTAGGGCTGGGGCCAAGACAGTGAGCGTCCTCCTCTTGTTAGCTTCGGCACGGCTGTTCGGTCCTTCTTTTCTTCTTGCAGGTTCTTGTCTGAGGAAGCAAGGTTCAGGGGTGCCCCTAAATACTAGATTTACGGGTGTTACAGGTAGGTAAAAAGGTTGGGACCAATAGGTCCCTTCCCTGGGGTGGGTACACCCCCTATTATGCCACTCTCCAGTGGGAGGGGGGCATAAGCCTTTCCCTGGTTGGCTGAGTCCCCCCATCTGCAAGATGGCGGGGACTGAGAGTTGTGCTTCACCTCGCCTCCCCCACCTAAGGGGTGGAGTTGGCAGAGGTGGGCACACCTCTCTTCCTCGCTTGTTTTTCCCGCCGGTTCTCCCGCCCAAAGTGGGGGTCAGAACCAGTGGGGACCAGTTGCTGAAAGCAGCAAGTGGCCTGGGGAAGCTCACAAAGGCGGCAAGCCTTTGAAGCTTCCCCTTCGTGAACCCTGCCCATCCTGGGGGAGGAGGCTTGGCACCTCATCCCAGGATGTGCATTGTTTCAGGTCCCCAATAGCAGCAGGCTCTCGACCCAGGGGTCTAGAAACATGTCTGGTGGTGGCAGCTGAAAGCAGCCACTCAGCCTGGACACTAGTGGTGGGTCGTTTTTCAGAGGGCATCTCCCCTCTGTGTGCATTTTTCATTAAATCCCACACTGGCATCAGTGTGGGTTTAATGTGCTGAGAAGTTTGATACCAAACTTCTCAGTTTTCAGTGTAGCCATTATGGTGCTGTAGAGTTCGTAATGACAAACTCCCAGCACAATATACTCTTAATGGCAGCACTGCACTTACAATGTCTAAGAATGGACTTAGACACTGTAGGAGTACAGGGCTCATGCACCTGTACCCTCACCACTGGTATAGTGCACCTATCTAGAGGGGTGACTGATCTATGCCAGGGCAGTGGGTTGTAGGCATAGCACACAGGGATGTGTGCCATGTCGACTTCACTTTGTTCTGCACCAAGACACGCAGCCTGCAAAGGCAGTGTGTGAGTGTAATGGTACAGGGCCTCTAAGTGTGGCACAATAAGTGCTGCAGCCCTTAGAGGTCTTCCCTGGTCACAGGGCCCTGGGTACCTGTGGTACCATTTACCAGGGGCTGACCTGTGGCCAGAGATGCTAATTGGGTTTTGGTTTCAATGCAGATTTAGGGAAAGAACATAGGCCCTGGGTACCTGATTAGCAGGAGCCCAGGGCGCGCACAGTCAAAGCACAGCAGCAGTTCAGCAAAAAGTGGGGGCTACCATGCAGAAAAGGGGCTCTTTCTCACACTGAATTGCAGGGTTTTGGAGATGTGCACCCCAACCAATTAGGGAAGTATCTGCTGTGAGAATTCTTTGTGGAACTGGGCCTTGAAACGGCCGCCCCTTGGATAAATGGCAAAGAGCAATGTGTGCGTCTGTCTACCAACACTAGATTGTGAAGCTGACCCAGTGACTGTGTTCAATGATGAGAGAGACATTCTTGGAGAGGTCTTATGTGTAGTCTGGCATGTGGAACTACTGAAATTCAAGATACCATCATGCCTAGAAATTGCAGAAATATTTTGGCCGGGATTTGACTCCTTTTATTGAAACTGTTGAATTAAGGTTACTATGCTGTGTATTCTGTCTGCATTTGGGTATGCCAATGCTGAATGTGTGTTGAGCATGGCTCCTAGGTATGACTGTATGGTAGCTGGTTGTAGATGTGACTTCTGTAGGTTGATGGTGAACCCTAGGTGATGTAGTAAGGTTAGGGTTTCTTGAGTATTTTGTTTGCAAAGGCTGAGGCTGTTTGCTTTTATTAGCCAGTTGTCTAAACATGGAAAGACATGCATGTTTTGTCAGCGTAGATGTACTGCCACTACTGCTAGACATTTTGTGAATACCCTTGGTGTGGCGGTAATCCCAAAGGGAAGAACCATGAATTGATAACGGTTTCTTTGGAATTGAAACCTCAGATATTTTCTGTGTGTGGGATGAATAGGTACATGGAAGTAGGCGTCCTTTAAGTCTAAGGCAGCCATGAAATCTCCGTTCTGTAGCAAAGGAATGATCTCCTGAAGCGTGACCATATGGAAGTTTTCTGATATGATTTAGTGGTAGATCGAGAATGCATAGTAGCGACCCATCTTTTTTGGGGGAAAGGAAGTATAGTAAGTATACTTCTGTTCCCTGAGACTGTTTATGAACTGGTTCTATTGCTCCTTTTTGTAGTAGAGCTGTTATTTCTTGTTGTAGGAGATTTTGATGTTGAATGGACAGTTTGTGTTTGCGAGGTGAGATATTTGGAGGAGTTGTAATGAGCTCCAGACAGTAACCATGTTGAATAATATCCAACACCCATTGATCTGTTAAGAGGTTGGGCGTGCGCCAAGTGAAGAAGTCCAAGGAATCAGTACTTAGTTTTCAAGTAAGTCTTTATTTGTAATCAGATAATTCACTTGAAATTGGTGATTTTACGGTCAGCCAACGCGTTTCGTTCTCAGGTGAGAACTTCGTCAGGGCTTAGTGGATGTGTGTCCTTAAGGTGAAATAAGGTTTATTGAGAATTACCACTCCTAAAGTACAGTGGAAGCAGTGTAGACTAGCTCCAACTAGACCTCCTGCTCAGAACATGAGTAAGTGATCCATCAATCCAGTTGGTGTTCCAGGCAGTAACTCTGGAGACACTATGGGTATCACAGGGCCTCGGTCGGCCTTAGAAGTGATTCTTGAATAAGCTGTCCTCCTGCCACGATGAGCGAGCCAGGGCTTGTTGCGCAAGAACATTTGATATAAATGAAACTAATGTGAGGTGCAGAAACAACAGTCCGCCGTCAAAGTATCTCTGCTAACACATTGATCTGTTGTGATTGATTTCCAAATAGGGAGAAAGTTTTGAAGACGACCCCGACAGATGTCAAGTGGTCTGGGGGAATGGTAAAGTAATTGCTTGGTATTGTTGTTTGAGGTGCGGGTATTGTTCCCTTGACCTCTTTCTTTAAAAATGTTCCCTCTGTAGGAACCTCTGTAAAATGTTTTTGGAGTGGAGGTTTGTCCCTGGGTTTTGTATGATGACCCAGTGTTGTCTGAGGTGGTAGATCTTGCACCTTGCTTATAATTGGGCCTACAAAAAGAACCACGGTATGTGCTCATTTATAGAGCACCAAAACTTAAAGAGTGAGAAGTCTTTATAGAAGATATATCCTCAACTTCCCAAACAAAATGCTTCAACAAACTAAAGGAGGAAATATGTTGAATATCATAAAGTGCATTTATATGGTCTATCCGAGACCGGTAAGTAACGGCACCCAGGTAAAACAGTGCACACCTTTCATTTGCCTCGGACTTGTGTGAGATTAAAGAAGAGTTTTTATGGCTATATACCGGAGTGTGTATATATATTTATTAGGGTCCTCACCCACAGGTACCACCTGTGGCTTGCTTCATCATTAGACCCTCACTCACACACATAAGGTGTGTGAGTGTACTCGACGTGTTTGTAAGCGGAGTTCTCTGATAACTGTGAGTGAAGGCAGGGGATATCTTGGTGAGTTTAAAATAACCTCCGAAACCTAAAAAGTTATTTAATGGCGTAGGTTTAGGGGGTAGATTAAAAGTATGAAAAGTGACACTATATTAGGATATAATGGTCCCAAGTGTCTAATCGGTCGATTTACCTGGGTGCCGTTACTTACCGGTCTCGGATAGAGCATATACATACACTTTATGATATTCAAGATATTTCCTCCTCGTTTATAGAGCTCCCACTGATTTTGCGACCTCTGTCTTTTTTCATTTTCTCAAGGGCTGTGTCCACTTAAGGCCCGAAAAGATGTTCTTTATCATAAGGTAGGTTTAAAAATAGTTTGTTGTACCTCAGGCTTAAATCCTGAGACACGGAGCCATGCATGCCTACGTAACAGGATACTAGTATTTATACCTCTAGCAGCGTTGTCAGCTGCATCTAATGGAATTGTTAGTAATGAGTTTTCCTTCATTAACAATTTCCTGTCCCCTTTTTCTCTGTTGCTCTGGGAGGTGTTGGAGGAGCCCCTCCATTTTGTCCCAGTGGGCTCTGTCATATCTAGTTAATAGAGCCTGGCTGTTGGCTATGTGCCAATGGTTAGCTGCTTGTGCAGCTACACTTTTCCCAAAGCATCTATTAGACTCTCTCTGGAGGTGGTGTGTCTCCTGATGTTTAGGAGTTAGCCCTCTTTCTTGCGTTAGAGACTACCAGAGAGTCTGGGGTTAACTAACCTCTAATATACATCGGATCGGATGGTGCAGCCTTATATTTCTTGTCAATGTGTGGTGTTATGACACTAGCTTTATCAGGGTCTTTAAAAATGTCGTCTGCGTGACGTATCATACCCTTAAGGTGTGGTAGGTATTGTGCTCCCTTTTGAGCATTAGATAAAGTTTCAAAAAGAAAATCCTCCTATATTGTGTCCTTATTTAAGAGGAATTGATGGAAAGCTGCTGCCCTTGATATTAAATCCTGATATGCAGAAGCAACATCAGGTGGTGATGGTCGTGTGGGATAGAGATCAGGGTCTGTATCCCCTTGTGGTTCAACATCATAGTCATCCCAAGCATCCCCGGGGTGTATGTTTTTTGGTATATCCTCATCATCCTTTATTATGGGTGAGTGAGGAGACATGTCACCTGCCTCAGACAATTGTGGTGAGTGAGGTGGTGGAGTAGATGGTGGGGGTGGTTGTTTGTGGGTTAGGTCTGGTTAGAATAAGAACTGTTTTTTTTTTTTTTAGAAGAGTGAGGTTTTGCTGGTTGAAGCACTATTTTCTTAGTTCCAGGCTGAATCTGTAGTGTTTTTTGATTCGGGTCGAGCCGTTCTTGCATTAGATGGAGGTTTGGCTCTGGTGGAGATTTCGGTCCGAAAACGAAGCATTTCGGTGGCGGAAGCTTTGATTTAGCTGGAGCTGTGGTCGCATCCAAAATGGTATGTTTTTGTTTCGGTGCTGAGACTGATGATCGAGGGGCTGTAACCCAGAGGTCAAGGAGGTGGAGGCCCCTGCTGCAGGCGGAACATTCAGAGCTGAGCCAGAGGGCGGGGCTTCAGATTCACTTTTTTGGTGTGCGCCATGGCCTTTTTGCATTGGCGGACCGTGAGCAGGTTTTTTTTAGTCGGAGCCGATGTTTTGGTCTTTGAATCAGATCAGGGGTAAAAGTACTCACTGTCTGATGGTTCTGTGCCGAGTGAAGGGTGGCAGGGTCCTGATCGGATTGGGACTCAAAATCAAAATCATGGATAGTGATTCTTCTTGTACTGCCGAAGCTTCCTAGTCTTCCTCCTGTTGTCAACCGAAGATGTCCGGTACATCGTCCGCTTGCCTACGCTGTATTTTTTTGCAACGATCTCAAAGAGTCTTTTTGATATAAAAGACTTGCAGGCTTCACAATTTTTCTCTCTATGATCGGGCAAAAGGCATAGGTTGCAAACGTAGTGTTGGTCGGTATGGGGATACTTAAAGTGACACTTCGTACAGAAGTGGAACGGAGTTCGTTCCATTAGCAGGTCATTCTCCGAAAAACATTGGAAATGGAGAAAAGGAGGCCCGGCCGGGCGTGGCCCGTAGTCCAAGGAAGCGAGCCAAATACCCGCTACGCAGAAGGTGATCGCTCGGACGCAATGAAACTACACGATCGAGACAATATTGTCGAGGGGTGGTCTACTAGAGAACTGAAGGGAGCATGAAGGAGTTTGGAACCAGAGCGCGAGAGATTACATCCGAACCCATTGTCGGAAAAAAACAATCTAAAGATGGCGTCTATGACCATGCACAGTATTACCAAGAGGAGGAGTATCAGCCCCAGAGAAGAAAACCTCTTGGTACAAAAACAACTTGTAATCATACGAGCCCAACACTAGATGGCAGACTTATGCAAAGCATGTGTATCTACAGCACCCATGCCTCGAACATAGACCTTTCAAGCAACGGTGACCATTAACAAATCTATCACACGTTATTTTTTTTATGTATGGTGGATGTTGCACGGAGGCTTTGTGGCTCTTTTCAACCCTAGGAGCAACTAATGTGGAGGATGTCAGCTTTCTGAAGGTCTCTTTACTTTATAGGTTTTATATCACTATTTCTCCTACCACAGTTTTGGATTAACACATTTGAAATTTTTTATTTCAGATTACCAAAATGTCAGCCTGATATGTATCTGTATCATTATTTCAGATTTCTTATTTCATTATTTAATTTTGTTTACATTTAATTATTTTTAAATGATTAACATAATCCTAGCACTGCTTTTAATGTTTCCCTTTGACTATAAAATATAGCGTTGTTTCTGACTTTTAGATGGGGTAAAAACCTTAACTCTTCTTTTTAAAATATATTTTTATAGAATACATATAAATATACGTCTATGTATTGGACGAGTGGGCACATAAGGAAGAGAGTTCAGGAAACCAGCTGAACATGTCTGTTGACTATGCACAAAAGAATAGATTCAAAATTAGGAGAGAAATTAGATGTAATATTTGCAAATGATCCTGATCTAAGTACCATTAAATATTTCAAAGAGAAATTGGAAAAGCCAATGGGGACTCTTGAAATGGATATCAAAGAAACAAGCATTTGCAATGCAATAGGTCTCGCATTTACAAGCGTTTGAGCTATTGGCATTGTAAATGACAATAGCTTAAACTCTTACAAATGCGAGACCTATTACTTTGCAAATATTTTTTTTTATCAAAGCGCCCCATGCCACTCTTACATGATAATGGCGGCTGCGCCCCTTTCTTTAGAAGAGCTGTGTCTAAGGAAAGGGGCGCGGCCTCTATTAAAGTGAAACCGCGGCAAGAGGGCTTTTAAAAAATAAATCTGTTTGAGATGCATTTTTAGGTCAAGCCTAGCGTTGCAGCGCATGCGCTGCTCGCTCTGCGAGGCATATTGTAGTAGGGACAGATGTGGAAGTCCTGTGAAAGCCCCGCCCATATTTTTCATTGGCTGGCGTCATAGTCCATGGTAAATGCTGGCTTCCGATTGATAATGAGGCTTCTTAGTCCCTCCTTGTTACCGCCCTGTCTCCTTTTGGGACCGCCAATCCGGACTGGATCTATTACTTGCGGCGTTACACGGTCTCCTTCATAAGTCGGTAAGCACTATGTTTTTTCAGTCAGTTGGCTCTCGTTGCCTCGTTTTCTCGCTCTCTCTGCTGTTCTGTTTCTGCGCACCCGCCTTCTTCTCCCCAAGTGCCTATTTTTCACGGACTGTCTCTCGCGCCTCTTCCCTGTCTCACTGATGGCCGGGCTGACATCTCACTTCAGGGGGAGAACTGCGCGCCGCCCTTTGAGAGCTCTTTTATGCTTGTTTAAAGGAGAGTATATATTGTCTTTCATGGTGCCCTGTCCTCTACATTGAGGAAGGGGGGGTGGCGCTGTGGCTTCTAGAAGGCAGGGACGGCCATACTGAACAGGCTACTTTCAAATGTCTTTTCAGTGATGTTAAGTTTGGTTGATTTCTCAGCTTGGCAAGTTCCAAAGTTGTGCGCCGAAAATTCAGATTATCCGTTCCCTGCTATTTCACATGAATCTGGGCAATCAGATTTGCTCTGTATGGTCTGCTGTTGCTGCTGGGTGTTTAGAGTGAAGTCCGTTTTACAAGTCATTTGGGCCAGCCAGCAGAAGGGTAATTTATTTAAGGTCAGGTACACTGACACTAAGGAATACTGCTAGGATGCTATGTAATTAACACGCACCTCATGAAAACTATTACAATATCTAATCATTGACACCGGCTGGCACTGCAGTGGCTTGCTTTTTGGCATTTCAAACGATTGGGGGGGGGGGGACGACGAGAGGGGGTGTTGGGGGGTGGAAGGGGGAATGCTTATCGGGTCATCACGAGGCAGCAAAGAAAGGAGCAGGATGGTCCTGGGAGAAACGCAGCGGTGAAACCCAGACACTGAAGCTAGGGCTTAGTGGTGCCCCACCTCCTTCTTTCTAGACCTTTGAAATTAATCGTAGTGTACACAGTGTTCTTTCAGGGAGCCCATGGGTCACACTTACAGAAGGATGTGTTTCGTTCTCGGTTGTTGTGGAGTCTTGGGTTATCATAACGGTCAGTGAGGAACTTTTCTCGAATCCCAGGATTTCTCAGTCTCTGCCTTCAGTCAGTTTTACAAATCTAAGCCTCGCCTGCTCTCTGAAATCAAACATGAGCTCTGCTTCTAACACCTCTCTGTACCTTTCCTCACATAGGTGCTTTTAACTGATGGCGAGAACAGAGCCAGCTTTGTCCAATGTAGTCTCTTCCTAAAGCTTCATAAAAACAGATCTTCAACAGCAATCGTCTAGAATGACTGCTGTCAGTTTGCCAGATGGGCCTGGTTAAAGAAAAGCATTGTGAAAATAAATATTTAGATTCGAGTATTGTGGGTAAATAGAATGCAGAGCACTTTGTTGGCAATGCTTCAGTGTATGGCTCCACAGAAAGGGATCGTTGGCTCTTGGTCCCTGCGATGGCTCGGTGCCAAGACACAGAGCACTTTTTACTTCACTTTCTCGAGCAGGTTACATAATGTTGTCCTCTGAACACAGGTTTCACTGTACTCGGCTGGCTCCCTTACAGAACAACGGTGTGCTTCCCGCCAAGGCCATGTGTTCTGGGTTGTAGCAATAGCAGCTCTGTTCTTCGAGCACTCCATGCACCTCTTGCTAGGTTTTCCCTGAAAGTAGTTGGTAGAATGTTAATTTTGGGAATGTACCTGCAGCATTTGCTCTGATGGACCGCAAAGTAATTGAACGCTTGATAAAAACCATGGTGGTTACATGAGTGGTCTTGTCTTTTCCGCAATTAAGTTAATACCCTTCATTTTAATTCGATGGTATTTGTGGGTGTGCTATGAAGATTCTTAATTCAAAATAGATTTCGAGAAGCATATTTGAAAGCCTGTAATCGTGTGGACTTGTTTGGAGTGCCCTAAAAGGTTTCTCCTGAACCCTGAAGAAGTGCCCATTTTCAACAAATTGCATCGCATCCTTAGTGGTGTAAATTCCTGTTTTAGGAAGGCCAGGTTGGCTTGAGGTGCGTTCTGACAAGCTAATTTTGTACATTTACAAAGCATTTTATTATGCTGCAGGTGTTCCTGGTGGAAAAGGTTCAAGAAGTTGTAAACGTCTGGAGTACGTCTCGCACCAGACTGACTTCAGGCTTGTGGTCCCACTTCTCAGTTATGCTGAGCATGTGGCTAGCCCAGTCCCTCGTTACAGAAACAATCATTGAAAGATTGTATGTAGTAAATCATGACTTATATTTCTGCGTACCGATTCTTTAGTTAAGTGCTCCACTCTGAAGGTAGTCCTTAACTTTACAAAGTGTAGCAGTGTAGACTCAAGTTCTGTTTCGTGTTATTGATCCTACAATGGAAGATGGTATTCATGCTCTTATTTGTGCATCTTAGTACTATCACTGGAATATATCGTTCCGATTATTTTTTTCAAAACGAGTCCCAAAGTCCAAAATGCACTTTAACTAGAATTAAAACTTTAAACTTTATTTTTAGATCCACAGCCTACAAAGAACCGGTGTACATGGGTTCTGTTGTGAACCATTGTTCTAATTCTAGCTTGTGCCTTCTGTATTGGTCGCAGCCTAGTGAATAGTTGCTTATTGCGGTTTGCTCACAGAAAATTACAGCAATCAAGCCAAAAGCCATTGGCAATTTTTGAACACAGAATGGGCGCAGGTACTGGCCAGCCCGATACAGATCCCCAGGAATATGAGGTTCAGACAAATACAGTATTATATCACGCAGAGAGCGTATTTCACGCCTGCTAAAATCAACAGATATTTTCACCGCACTGACTCTGCCTGCCCCAGATGCGCCGTCCCAGACGCTGATCTCGTGCATATGCTCTGGAGTTGCACTAGTCTCGGCACATATTGGAGGGCGGTGGCGGATGTACTTCGCACTTGCACCGAGAGAGATATACCCTTCGACTGGCTGGTGTACCTGCTACACAAATTCCGTATAACGCGAAACACCAAGGTAAACTCCAAGTTTTTAGATCTAGGCATAGTGACAGCCAAAAGACTGATCACGAAGAAATGGAAGGCACCCGACCCCCCACACGTAAACGCATGGAGGCGCTCTACGCTCGCATGGGCCAGGGCAGAGAGCATAGCAATCCGCCGTGAAGAAACCATGGGGATTAGAAAAACACCTATAGCCGCAGACTGGGATGCAATACTAACAACGCTACAGGAGAGTACAGATCAGACAGACTAGCCCCTGTAGGCGCCTGGCCAAGAGACGACGCGCACGAGTCCTGCACTACCAAAGCACTCAAAAACACTTCACCTGCTATCATCAACCACACGACGACGCCCGTGGCACATTGACCGGGTGACAGCTCGGTAGGGAAACGTGCAACCGATTACGCACACGAGCATACAATCAGCCTCACGAGACACTCCAACTCAGCTCCAAGTTCAAAACCCTCTCTACCCCTTTTTTGTACCCGTTCCTCTAGCCCATTAACCACCTCATGCGTAGAGGCTCTCTGATCAGCACTGCCCATCACATATCACTTATTGCGCAACATAACCGAACTATGAGCCTAGACAAGTGACACTTAAAAGCATCTGTACGTAGTCGTGCCCCCTATACACGGAAGTGTGATGTTGCAATTACTGCTGATATGATGCTACAGTAATGCTGATGTTATTATATAGTGTAATGCAATGTGCTGCTAGTTGATGTTATAAATGGAAAAAAATCAATAAAAAACATTTAATAAAAAAAAAAAAAAAAAAAAATTCAAGCCAAACGCCATCTATTTTTACAATTGGCATATTTACGTCTTCATCTAGGAAAAACAAGCATTGGCAAAGCCAATAGGTCTCGCCTTTGGGACCTCATAAGTGCTTAGCCAGAGCTATTGGCTTTGCTAATGTGTTTAAACTATGTTGTAGAGTAGTGTGGCTTGTGTGCAGCATCTTGCAAAGTTGTAATAAAAAAAGTGTTATAAGCATTTTGGTTACCTTGTCTATAATTAAGAGGATATTATGTATAAGTGAACAAACATAAAAAAAATTATTAATATAAAAAATGCTTAGTGGTTTTTTGGGGGAATGTTGGCAACTTTTGCCTGCCTGTTCTAAATGGTTGTTATAGGTTTTTTCTGGTTTTGGGAGGCGGGGTATATAAACAACGGGAGGGAAGAGGTTGGGAAATAGTATGTGAATTATAATGTGAGTAGCAAACGGTTATTAGGGGTGAATTAACAGCTGCCAGATTTTGAGGGTACTATGTAGCTATACAAATGGCTGAAGTATGGAATCGACAATTAAATAACGTAACACTTAATGTCCTTCGTCTTCCACCTGGTTCTTTCAAAAGGGTCATGATACGGTATGTTAATGCATAAACTGTTTAACAACCGAACCCTCGCATGACACTGTTTTAGGAACAGCCCCTTGTGCTTCAGATGCTCCTGCTATAATACAAATGTTCTCTGTAAATTATTCCTCCCTGCGGAGAGATTGCTGTGAGCTTGACTGGGTCTATATAAAACGCACTGGGGTTTTGAGTGTGAGGAGCTGGGGCACTGGTGTGTACAGGGCGTGGGTATCTAGGGGTACACTGACAGGATGAGGTGGTGTGAGAAGCATGGAAGGATAGGCACTGTGGGCTGGGTGGCCTGGGAGCGCGAGTCACGCATGTGGACTTCAAGTGCGGAGAGCTCGTACTCCTGTGGTCCGTGGGGGACTTCTAGTCCCCGTAATCAAGTGAGGAGTGTGCCCAGCACCCCCCAGGAGATGATGCACCACAGCCTGATTCACGCTGCTAGGAGGCAGCAGACCTACAACAAGTAACATCAACAAACATTTAGCACCCAGTGCCGTTTGTGCCTCCGAAGAGAGACCCTTTGGAAAGCAGGCGTCTTGTTTTCAGATCAAAAAATAAATCTGATATTTTAACAGAACGTCTGTGTTTGTTTATGCCTAGCGGAAGAACCTTTGTGTGTGTGTCTCTGTGAGCCTATACCAGCTAGTGTATGTTTATCTTGTATGTGCCAATGTGTGAGTGTGCATATAGGAGACATGTAAGTAGGTGTGTGTGTGAGTGTATATGTGTGTATGATATGTTTCTGGATGTACCTATGTATGATGTGTGTTAGAGGCTAAATAAATATATTGGTATATATTTATGTTTTTATGTATGTATGCATGTATCTATATCATGTATGCTGCCTCTGTGTGCGTGCATGTATATTAGTTTGTTTCAGTCTGTTTAAGGGTAGCTTCAGACCCAGTGACTGTAGAACACACAACACAGAGTTAAAGCCAGGAGCATAGCTTCTAGGCGCCTTACAATAAGATACAATCAAAACATATGAACAAGCTATAAACTGTAAAATCAAGTCACATCACGAACATATATTTTAATATGATACGGTATTAAAAAATAAAGAAGAGTGGCAGGGTATAACTGGCTGAGAAAACATGTGACTGACTCCCAGTGAGTGAATGTGGGTGAGTAAAGGTATGTGTTAGTCTATGGGAGGGGGAGAGGGAGAGAGAGAGTGTGTGTTAGCGAAAAGGTTGAATGGTTGAGTAAGTGGTGCGCGTCTGAATGAGATTCCGTGAATTGAGTGGCTGACGGTGAACATTTAAGAGAATGGGTGAACGATTCACTGTGCCTGGAAGAGTTAATAAATGAGGGAATGAGTAAGCTGGGGAATTAGATTTTTCGAGTTGCGCTCACTGCGATCTGACCACCGGTGCGCGTTGTGACTGTATGGTTTGTGGTGTCTGTGTTACTGAAAGGTAGGTGCTACACGTTTAAAGCATCTGCAGTTCCTGGACTGCATCTGCCCCCAGGGAACATGTCAGGGTGTGTTATTACCCATTTGGACAGTCTTCTTGATATCTAACTTGAAGGATAACAGGTCGTGTGTGCCCGGTCATGGGCCCAGCCCATGTCCTGTGCAGTGCCCACAGAGCTCCCCAGACGAGGCTCACTGCACCAAACTCACAGTTCTATTTAAAACACTACCATCGAGGGGCAGAGCACCCTGTCTTTTCACTGCCCCACAGGGCTGATTAGAGACAGGCTCCTATAGTCGGCTTAAAGTACCACTGGTGCAATAAAACCGCCAAATACAAAAGGACTCCTTCCATTGTGTGTCAGCAGCAGGATGAGTCCAGCTTCCTGCTCCATGCAAAGCAGAGATTATATTAAAGAACATATGATTATATTACACACCTTCCGATAATAAAAAACAAAAATTATAGAATGCTGCGACTTGTCATTAGAGATAAAATGTTAGACTATACAAATTATCCTACCTGATATCGCGTGACGCCAATGAATATTAACTTACATTACAACAGAGGAAAATACAATGAAATATGGGATTACCCACACAACATCAAAGCTGATCTCCCATAGTTGGTGAGTATGGTGCTAAGTCTGTCATAAGTGAGGCCAGGTAAACAACTCTCTAAGTTCTAACGTGCTGGAGCAACTGAACACCACTCCCCTGGACATGAGTGACAGATAGAGCTGCAGAAGTCGGCAGTGTATGAGCAGGCTTGTCTTTTAGAATCGTACACTAGCTCCTGCAAACTTCCAGTGGCCTCAGTGTGTAGCCACTGAACCAGTATCGGAGTACGTAGTGCCTAGATTGAGGTGCTAAAGCTCATTGCCCAAGGTACACTCCAGGATCCCACCACAGGGGCCCAGGCTGGAGGAAGTTTGGTTACAGCGAGGACGCCTCTTGTCTACCCTTTCACCCCCGGCCTGTCAGCTCACCACTCGGGCAATATTGCTCCCCAAGGTAACATATACTACACAACCCTTACCATCACAGCCCTGGGTGAAGCTGCGTCGGAGAGGAGAGGAGAAAACATCAGTTTCCAGCCTAGGAAGAGCTGTAGACATAGAAGAAAGACGAGCGGTGGACCTTACATGGCTATGTTGCACGGGAGCTTGCTGACAGAGAACGTAATTAGGTTAACTATTAATTTAATATAGAAGTATTTACTAACACAGAGGATTTTTAAATCAGTTTTCTAAATACATTTAATTATTTTTGTAATGTTCACTTAGTTTAAGTTTTGTTATATATTCACGAACATAGCACTCTGTAAATTATTATTTTAAAAGTATTTTTTTTTAAACGTTTAATTTTGCATTACATTTGGTAGCTTTTTTGGAAAAATGAAATTTTAGCATGGCCACCAAATCATTCTGTCTGCAGCAGCTGGTGAGCTGAGCTAGTTTCCGTGTCTATGGTCTGCTCGAACTTCCGCCGCTCTGCTTGCTTGAGCTCATTGTTATTTTCGGAAGCCTGCTCTGTTTGCTGGGGGGGGGGGGGAGGGGTTTGAGGCAGCGCCTTTAAAGCCCAGCAGCAGAGACCTTAAGTGGCCTAAGTGTAAAGGGCTACGGGTGCTGTGCCGAAAAAATGAAAGGCGTGCAGCTGCAATGCTGTGTGAAGAAGCGCTGCGGATGTGAAGCAGCACTAAGCACTAATACAAACTTAACAAGGGAGACCGAGAAGCGCGCGCGCCTCGCGCTAAAAGTAAAAAAAAAAGACGCGCGGCCGCGAGACGCGCTCTCTGGTGGGGGAGGAGCGGGGGAGGAAAGCTAGATGGCGCCTCAGCGATGCGAGGAATGGATGGCAGCTGTGCGCGTGCACGCCATCGTGAACGCAAGCTGGAGGCCAACAAAAGCCACTGGGTTAGCACTTTCAAAACCCACTTACTAAAAGTCTCGCCAGAGCAGCGCATGCGCTGGCTCAGGCGAGACCTAAAAAGGCTTCAGTGTCTTGGAGTTTGATATGTGGTGATGGTGCTTGTTGTTAGGAGACTACATTTATGTGCTAATCCATAAATTTTGCTGAATCCAAAGTTATTCTGTGTTTTTACCTTGATTAATGTGGAAACAAAGCTGCTATATAGGCAATTTGAATGTATATGGGTGACAAGAGAAAATGGGTTTCTAACCATGAGGAACGATGGCTCAGTTTTACTGCTTGCGAGGAGTAACCAGTTGTTACCTGTACATTCCTTGTTATCCTTGACCAGTTCTTTAAGCCTTGAGTCCCAGATTGTAAATTGTAGGGCATGCCTTTCTCCACTAACGGCTCATATAAAGATGTAAGTGGAAGTTAAACACATGGTGCTAAAGTTCTGAGCTTTGTGGCAGTCTGCTGCTAGACATACATTTTGACACTAAATCCAGTATGTTTTCAATTTCCTTTATGCATGGTATGATTCAAATTGTTTTCAGTAGCTTATCAATTGTTCCCAGGATTTAATGCAGTTTTCAGTCTGAATATATAGGTCTAACATATTCAGGATAGTAGAGAGAAGTAGTGTCCTGTTTTTAGTTCGAGCCTGGGCAGCGCATGCGCTGTTGTGCGAGGCATGCTGTATTGGAGTATGGACTTGAAGCCCCGTCCACTCTCCGCCCATATTTGTCATTGGCTTGTGTCATAGTCCTTCGTAAAAGCTGGCTTCTGATTTGTTAATAGGCTTGTTTGTCCCTCTTTAGTACCGCCTTGTCTTCATTTGTAACCTCCCATGAGGACTCGCCCTTTTACTTCGATTGTTACACAGTACGTCTGTAAGCACTATTTTCTTTAATGAGTTTCTCCTACTGCAGGCACGACATGCTTTCCTGCAACATTCAGTGCGCCATGCGCGCTTTCACTTTCCAAGCAGCCCGGGACAATGGCGGCCGCTTCTTTGAAGTGTAATAGGTCACGCATTTACAAGAGTTTGATGTATTTATTGGCATTGTAAATGATAATGCCTTTTTATTTGTGTTAATTATTAAAACAGATAAATAAAAGGCATTGTCATTTACAATGCCAATAGCTTAAACTCTCGCAAATGCGAGACCTATTGCATTGCAAATGCTTGTTTTGGTAAAAGCCCCCATGCTGCGTTTTTACCTCATTAGCGCCAGTGTCCCTTTCCTTAGACACAACTCGTCTAAAGAAAGGGGCACGGCGTCCATTAACGTGTAAGCGCAGCATGGGGCGCTTTGATAAAAAAAAATATTTGCAAAGCAATAGGTCTTGCATTTGCGAGAGTTTAAGCTATTGTCATCTACAATGCCAATAGCTCAAACTCTCGTAAATGTGAGACGCCATTGTCCCGGGCTGCTTGGAAAGTGAAAGCGCGCATGGCGCGCTGAAAGTTGCAAAAAAGCACATCGTGCCTGCAGTAGTGCAAAACTCATTAAAGAAAATAGTGCTTACAGACTAAATAAAACATACTGTGTAACAACAGAAGTAAAAGGGCCAGTCCTCATGGGAGGTTTCAAATGAAGACAAGGCGGTACTAAAGAGGGATTAACAAGCCTATTAGCGAATCAGAAGCCAGCATTTATAAAGGACAGCGATACAAGGCAATGAAAAATATGGACGGAGAGTGGGCGGAGCTTCAAGTCCCTACCTGGATACAGCATGCCTCGCAGAGCTATGCATGCGCTGCCCGGGCTCGACCTAAAAAGCAACCAAGTTTTAGGGAAACAAACGATTATGCTAAGGGAAGGATTTACACCTTTTCAAAATGTTTTGATGATAGTAGACAAAGATAAATAAAATATAAATCTACAGAAACAAGAAGTGCCAACAACGGTTGCAAAGGAGGTTATTGATGACAACCAAGCTAACCTCTGAGTCAATATTGATGAAAACAAAATAGCAGAACCAAGTACCAAAAAAAGATTTTTTATTAGAGCAATTCCGACTGATTAAGTTAGAACAAAATCGGGAAGAAGATGGACAGCACAGGAAGATGCGCAACGAGAGAGAGAAAAAAGAGCCAAACCAGTGCAAAGAAACGGGAGCAAAACTTCAGTGGCAGGGAGAACAAGGTCCATCAAGAAGCAAATCTGAATAGACCCAATCAAACATTAAATTATCTGAACACATTCTAAGCCAAGCAGAGATTAGAATTGGAACATTTTGAAATAACTAATTCCATTACTGACATGATGTGTGTAAGTGGGGAATAAACAAAGATTTGGGTTTATAACCAGACTGCCACAGATACGTTGAATCTTTCATGACCTTGTGATCAGTGATTTAAAATGTTTATAACAAAACAGAATTAGGCATAAAGGTAATCCAACCAAAGACTATCAGAAAGCTTTGAAACATCTAGAAACTTTGTCTGATATGCTACGTAAAACCTAAGATAAAGGAAGTAATGTAAAGGAGGTTATGTAGTTCTTTGGTCGAAGGAATCATACATACTTTAAGGGTTAAAACAAAATGGCATATCACACAGTGACTAGTAGATATGAATTTAATGAGTTCATATTATGTTATCACACAATGCTAAAAATATTTGGTGCAATGCAGCTACTATTAAATTGCATGGGTATTTATTTCTCAAAAATAACCGCCCACAGGTTCCATGTCTATATTTACTTTCTAAAGCACATAAAGATCCAGCGACTCCACCACAAAGACCGATAACAGCAGTAAACAGCAGCTTACTCGAAAATACTTCTATTTATATTAATCATTTTCTCTTGCCATAAGTGTTAAGATTAAAATCAGATTTAAAAATATCACGTCTTTGTTTTACAGAAGATTTAAGACCTCTGGTGGGAAGATAACTTCTCACTAATAACTTTGGATGTTGACAATCTTTATACTAGCATGAAGCGCACACGGCATTACAGTCTGTGAGTTCTACTTAAGTAAAAGACTCGCAGGATATTTAAAACCTAACAATATGTTGCTTGAAATAATTAATATTTTCCTGAATCATAACATCTTCCTCTTTCAGGACACAATTTACAAACAGTTAACTGCCACTGCCATGGGTACTTTGCTTCGTCCCCAGAAGCTTTACATGGGCTGATAAGAGGAGCACGTACTAACAGCTGATAAACTGAAAACATACATACACCACGCATTATGAGTTGGTTGCGCTATATTTACAATATATTTGTTGACTGAAATGTAAGCAAGCCAGAAGCGGAGATATTTCTTCACACTCTTAAATGATAACTTGAATGTGAGATTGCTGATCAATATCAGAAGAACATCCATAGAATTTCTGGATGTTAAAGTAGTAACTCAAAACCATACCCTGATTACTGAATAGTAGGCCCACTGCAGGTAGTAGCGTCTTGCATGCTGAGAGTCATAATCCCTTTATTTTGAAATGGAGTATCCCCTATGGTGATCTCCTACGGGCCAAAAGTAATTGCAGCAGTACTAAGGACTTTGAGTTTGAGAAATAGATTATCATAACCAGTTTACCCGAAGACTGTTCTAAATGAAGCATTAACTAAAGCGTAGAAAATCAATCATGAGGTGATTCTTTTGGGTAAAACCTTGGCTAGTGGTGCTAAGGAGAAAATAGATTATGCTACACTGATTATACTGTACCATTCCCAATCACATTATGTGAAGAAAATACTTTTAAAAGAACATAGGGATGTTGTGAGAATTGATAATAGATTAGGGGCCCTCCTATCCGTTAAACCTAAGATTAAGTACAGTAGATCCAGAAATGTGCGTGACCATTTGGTCCATAGTAAAAGCCACAAAAATGACAACTTACTTTGGGTGTTTCCATCAAAATTTTTGGGAGATGCAGTCACTGTAAAACTTGGATGAATAGCAAAAACATTAAAAGCTACACTTCAGCAGGAGAACGAAGAGATCAGTATTGAAAAACGCATAACATGTAAATCTGACTACCACATATTTAAATTTAAATTTGTAATTGAATGTCCATACCCGAAAAGATATGTGGGTTTAACAATATTTGCTGTAAAAAAAAAAATTATACTTACAGGCAATACAACACAAAGATCTGAGTTATTCTGTGGCTCGTCTTTTTTCATCAGAAACATCCTAGCAAAGCAAAATAGCTTTTCTTCTTTGGCACTGTTAAGAGTGTTGCCTGACATACGGGATGGCAATTGTGTGTTCATACCAAGAATAAAAGTATCTGAATATATTATAAGGTTGGACACTTGTGAAGTGCATGGGCTCGATTTGACCAAAGAACTTCGTGTACATTTATTTATTTCTGGTTTTGTTTGGTTAATAGCTGTAAAGGCAATTTTATATTGAATTTTATTATATTTTTATGTTGTTCGTTTTTCACAGAATGACGAGGTGTGCAGTATTCCTTTCACATGAATTGTGACACTAGTCAGATATCAATCTGTATATATTTTTTTCAAAGAGGTGCTTTGCTTTTATATTCCAGTATTTAGTTTAGTATTTAGATAATGATACAAGAATTTGTTGGTCATCTGATTTAAGCCCACGTGCACATGAATATCATAGAGGTGAGATATTAATTGCTACTTTTCAATGTAAAAAGGACAAATAATGGGTCAACATATGAAATCGTATATGACACAGGCATGATTCGTCATGCGAATGGCTATGTTGTCGCACTGATAGTGAACCCTAGATTGTGAAGCAGAAACGCTACTTCTTGAGTGTGTGCTAAGCACTGCTGCTTCCTGCTGCTCTTGATCAGCCAGTCATCTATGTAAGGAAGGACGTGAACGGCATTTTTAAATTGGTGCACTGCTACCACCACTAGGCACTTTGAAGCTGTAGTGACTTCGAAAGGTGACACCTTGAACTGGTAGTGCCATCCACTAACCACGGACCGAATGTACTGACGATGCACATGGGTATGAAGGTATGCATCTTTCAGATCCAGCACTGACATGAAGTTGCCTTGGAACAGCATGGGGGTGATGCCTTGTAGAGTGACCGTGTGAAAGTGTTAGGAGAGGCTGAACCTGTTCGATGGTCAAAGGAACAGGATCGGACAGAGTAAACTGTCCTTTTTGCACAGGGAATACACTCATGCGCCGGGTTAGAGTGCGGGTACTGGTTCTACTTTGCCCTTTTGAAACAGCGCCTGGACCTCTTCCTCCAAAATGTGAAGGTGGTCTGAAGTCAGTACGTGGAGGCGGGGTGGGGGTGTGAAATTCGAGGCAGTATCATTACTGCGCAATGCAGTACTCACTGATGAGGTGTTTAGTAGAAAGTGTGCTTGCCTTCCCCAACAGATGGGCCCTAGCAGCACGATTTCTGCCTTTGCCCCACCAACTCCCTCTAGAGGCCACCTATGGATGTACTTAGGCTGTTGAGGATCCTGAAAGAACTTTTGG
Source organism: Calotriton arnoldi (assembly GCA_963921515.1). Taxonomy (NCBI): domain Eukaryota; kingdom Metazoa; phylum Chordata; class Amphibia; order Caudata; family Salamandridae; genus Calotriton; species Calotriton arnoldi. Next base: position 7,009,426 of record CAWUFW010000014.1, on the reverse strand, counting down.
TAAAGCTGAAGGGGGATTTGGTTTGAGCCACATGGTTTGGACGCTCCACTAGTTAGTTGCTTTCTCGAGGCCGACATGGGATGGGGTACTGAACGGCGCCCATGAACTTCGATATGTCCCCAACTTTCTTTATTTTCTTGAGCAGCTGATCACCCAGGGGCCGAACAGATGCTTGCTGTTTATTTGGTGCTATTGGACCTCGGACATAAACCCTGACACCCTAAGCCAGGTGCGTCTGTAAAGGACGACACTGGGATTAATGCCCTCGCTGCAGTATCTGCTGCATTGATGGCACACCTAATATTCATTTGTGTTGCTAATGGTTTTGCAGACAGTAAACAACTCTTGTCCCCTTTTCTGGTGGGCCTCTGGTAAGTACTACACAAGCTCCTCTATCTCCTTCCAGTGGTATCTATCTTATCTGGAATGGAGGCCCAATGTGCGGCTGCCCCAAGCGCTACCCGCTTGCCTGCTGTTTCAATCTTTATAGACTACTTGTCAGGTGGGGGAGTGTCTCCCCTGTGCAGAGGCCCACTTATGGGCAGTAAAGGAGTCTGGTAATATCTGCTCCCTAATCTAAGCTAAAAGAGTAATACAATAATGGGGTAAACCCGAAAGGCCACTGGACCCGGGTAGCTTATGGTACAAAAGAGTAATGTCACAGTGGACTGCATTTACATGTTATACCAAACAAAGGAAAACATTATTACTTTAAATTAATTAAACGCCACCATTTGAATCATTCACCAAAAATGGTTATGATTTAATTACATCACAGAATTGCATAATAGCCCAAATATAAATGACATATATCAATATGAAGCATTTAATTCAAGTCTGGTGACAAGAGGGAAAAGTGCAAGGAAAAAGGGAGTGTTTGTGAAAGTGAAGTGAAAAGGGAAGGTAGTGTGCATATGTGACATCATTACTCAATATATACAACCTAACCAACCAGATGTCTGGCAATTATAAATTTGAAGAACATAACACAAAGTATACGATGCAGATAATGAATCTCTGTCATCAGTGTCTGAACAGCTAATCTAAGCTAGGTCATCTGCAGCAGGATTGTGCTTTTTTTCTATGCGTAGAGTTACCATCCTAGCCTTTACGAGCTCCTTAAAATTCTCATTGGCAGACGTAAGCATCGACTTGAGCATGGGTTATCAGTGGACTGTGCGGTTGGTTTTGGACAAGGTTTAGAATAGAAACTCATACTCATCCTCCACCATAGGTAGTTTTATATGGTAATGGTGTGCTGCCCTCTAAATTACTGCATCGTATGCGGAAGATTTGACAGTGTCCGGCTCTAATTCAGGATCATACTGCCTAATCCTCCCATGGGAAGTCCCCCTCCCCTTGTGGCCTAAAGGGTTCCTCGTATGAGGCCTAGGGATAATAAGGACTGCCTCCGTCTGAACCTGAATCCCATGGTTCTGGTGGAGGCGGGTGTGGTGGTAAGGTTGATATATAGGTTTCGAGGGTGGAGATGGTAGTGGAGGGAGGGGTGCAGGACTAGTAGTGGAGTCTTAAACCCTTTGTGGGATTAGGGACATGTAGGCAGAAGCTAAAACGCCTCCTCTAACATGACATCTCTTCTTGGATATGCAGCAGAATCCTGGTGCTGGTGGTTTGAGAAGAACCTGGCCTGTGTCCACATAGATGAAGAGCATCCAGAACATCTGTCAGCTTTTCAAAGATAGAACCAGTAATTTTGGCATTGGCCTCAGTGCTAGCTGTAGAGTGGGTCCCGATTTAGAAAGAAGATTTTTTGGCAGCTTATTCTCTGTGCTTGAGTGATTTCCACACCGAGTGCGCCTTCATGGATGTTGACGCAACCACTCAAGTCAGAGGGGTCCCTGCTGGTGGTGCTGGACCTGAAGGTTCATGCTGTTTCTGGCTTGGCTACGGACTTGATGCCAGACTCCCACAGGAGTGGTGCTCTCCCTCAGCTATTTGAAGCTGGAGACTGACCTTCACGTGCGACCTGCCCACACAGCATGAATTTTGCTTTCAGCTTCGATGCTGGCGTGTGCTGCATCTCTGGCTCAGGAAACTCGATCTCCTCAATGTTGGAGCAGTTAGATAAGCATGCCTGTGGACCTTCTGGTGCTTGGTGTGACCTGATTCCAGAAAGCCTGGCCTCGTTCTCCTGGGTGCCTGGCATGTCTATGGTGTCAAAAATGTCAAGCTTCCCCACAACACTTGCTGCTGCATGTTGTGGTGTGCCCATCTCCTCTCTCCGAGACCGGAGTCTTCTTGCAGTGGAAGGCACAACAGGATGTCTCGACATACTCTGGGGAGAGATTGCAGACCTTGTGGTGGATGGCTCAGGGGTATTTTGTGTTACACCTAGGAGAAAGTGGAATGGAGTGTACTTCATAAAGTTGCCTTGGGTGCAATCTCAAGAGTCCCACAGAGTGTGGAGGGAATGGCTGTTCAAGGTGGTGAAACATCGAGGTCCCTTGGGTGTTGGTCAGTTCTGAAAACCCATGAGTGCTAATGGAAGCATCCCGTGTTGCAATAAGTTTTCTGATGGAGGGCTGAGAATGGAGCTGCTAGAGCCAAAAAACATGGAGACCCTAAGCAACTAAACCGGTCTACTTCGGAACAACATTCCCTATTCTCAGAACATAATGGTGGAAAAAAGCAATCTGAGGTGCAGTCAATGTGCTGTTACATTGTGGACAAAGGATGGAGTCACAACAGGTTTCTGAATAACTTCTGCCAAGAAAGAAAAATTGAAAGCATCCGAGCCCAACACTAAATGTCCGGAGTATGCAAAGCATGTGTATCCCATGCTACAAATATATATTGATATGTAACTAGATAATATTGTCCAATATTGCAATCAAGGGGCTCTTGTGATATCAAACCACAAGGCCCGAAAGCAGAATGGTTTATAAGTGTCACCAGAACAACAATATGGCAATATAGGACCATATTATACAAGGTTCTATTTATGTATTTGTTCTTAATATTACATGGTTATTTTGGGGCAGTTAGCATGAAAAACTGTTCTCTCCAAAGCGCTGCCAACAATGAGCACGGTTAGGCTTAATCTTTTTTACCTTTCTCGAATAAATTGTTAATAAAAGAATAGACAATGCTGAGTGTCAATGGATTTAGGTGATTCAGTGACTGCAGTGTTTACAACATAATTTGGAACTTAAAGCACTTGCCACATAATTGGCGAAATTAGCAGATTTCACGAAAAATGCTGATTCCATCTCAAATGGATAAAAATACTGACAGCGAATGTGACACATAATAAGCATTCTTTGTCACATAATTTAGATAACTTTGCTACATACTTTGGTCCACTATGCTGCATGATCCTAGTAGTCCTGACAAGATTAAAACTCTGCAAAATGGTTATTATTATGGAGGGTGAAATCCATATTTTATATACACACACACCCCCCATCGAACTTCCACCAAACCCTCTGGCCTCTTAAAATGGTGGCTTGTGAAACAGGCGTGGAAATGCCTGTAATCCAATGTAAGCAACCCGTGTTCCACCGCCAAGAAACACACTATACGAGTACTTTGCCATCAATGCCTTGTGATTTATTTTTCATGCCACCCAAAAATGGCATATATAGATATATACTACCTAGTGGCACTTGCCACTAGGTAGTTATAGTTAAGACCTATTTACCATACAAAAAGCGGTTTTTATTTTGCTAATAACTTTGGCGTCATTTGACAAATCTTCACACAATTTCCAAAACCAGTTTGCTACTCAGTTCAGCTGCTGTCTACAAAGCTTCTGGGTGATTCTCAACCGGGGACGAGAAAAGGGAGGGGGTTCCAAAACGCATTTTCTCCATGCAACTTCCTATAGGGATTTTGAATACGACTACAGCCCGAACCGCTGAACGGAATTACACCAAATTTGGAAGAAAGCTAGCTCTTGGTCCAGAAAGAGCCCTTTTTAGGTCTCACCTAGGCAGCGCTTGCACTGTCTCTTCCAGATATGCTGTATTCAAGTTTGGACTTGAAGCTCCACGCCTCATTTCAATTGGCTCCTGTTATTGTCCCTTCTAAATGGTTGCTTTTGTTTCGTTAATGGGCTTAGTAGTCCCTCCTTGTAAGAAACTGGCTCTATATATACTACATGAATATTATTATCTTCACTAGTATCTGGGTTCTGTCTTTGAGACATTCTAACAAAAAAGTTTTAACCCCTCTACCCTCGACTACGGTGACTTTTTATTTTCAAAAATTCTAAAGGGACTTAAGCAAGGCCCTAACAAGACTTTTAGTAGTTTGGTAAAAATGCCAATTTGAAAAAATCAGAATTCTAATGGCAATTTAAGAGTTCGGTCGTGTGATCAGGTGGTAACCAAGTAGTCCAACAAATGCAAGTTGTATATCCCACCGCTGATCCACCAATGTAAGAAACTCCCTCTATATATACTACACCAAAATGAGGTATAGTGTGTATAGGGTCCAGGTGACTCCAAAGGTAGGCAGAGGTTAAAGTTAGATAGAACCTTACTCTCTACTTGTGGTAGCTTGGACGAGCAGTAAGGCAGTATCAGAGGACAGTGTTAAGCATTTGATGTACACACTCAGTCAGCAAATGAATTCACACACTCAAGAACTGAACTCTAGGCCAATTGTTTTTGTATAAAAATATATTGTTGTTTTATTTTAGAACCAAGCAAGCCTGGCACAGGTAAGCATAAAATACTTTACAGTAATAAGTTACTGAATGTCGAACAGTTTGAAAATGCAATGGACATTGTACTTTGTTTGATTTACAGGGGAGCAGTAGTATGCAACACTTAGCAAATACAATACATTGGAATGAATAGGCTTTTTCAGTAAGTTGCAGGTAAGTTACTTTTACGTTACTTTTTCTAACTTAGTGGAGGATGCCTGGATTCAGCACCGGGACATTTCCTGCAAACAGGTGAGTAAATGCGTTTTTGTTATTCGTGCAATTTTTAAAGAAAATTTTCAGATTTCAAAACTCCACACTTAGAAACTTTTTGGAGCAGTACATTGAAATGAATAGGCTTTGTCAGTAAATTGCAGGTAAGTTACTTTTACGTTACTTTTTCTAACTCGGTGCTGGATGCCTGGATTCAGCACTGGGACATTTCCTGCAAACAGGTGAGAAAACACGATTTGGTTATTTGTACGATTTTTAAAGAATATCTTTAGTTTTCAAAACTCCACACTTAGTCGTTTTTTGGAAGTAAATTTGTCAATGTTATCCTATGGAGGAAAAACAGGTTATCGGTTTGCAGGTAAGTAAACGACTGTGGGAGTTAAGGTTCTGGGGTTAGACTCAGGGGTCCCCCAGGGTCAGTGATGCACTTTTGTTTCACCCTCAGCGGCACGAGGGCGGCCGGGTGCAGAGTGTTGAGGCCCAATGTTATCCTATGGAGGATAGGGGGTCTCCGGTTGGTGGCTGCTGGCAAGCAGGCCACTGGGTTGTGGGAGCCAAGCTCCTAGGGTTTAGGTCAGGGCAAATAGGGAACCAAATTAGCATCAAAGGTGCACCCTCAGCGGCACTAGGGCAGCCGGGTGCTGTTTTGAGGTCGGGTGCCCTGTTGTTTTCAATGGAGCGCCTCCGGTTAGAAGAAACACTGCAGGCTCGGGGACGAGGATCTTCTGGGTGCGACCACCACTTTGAGGGGTAAGTTGGGATGTCTTGGGTTGGTTAGGCACCGTTGGTTTGGGCACACAAGGCCGTGGGGCGTCAGGTGCAGGGGTGCCGTGGGACGTCGGAAAGTCTTACCCACTCTGGTCGCGGTAGAGGGGATCCTCTGGATTGAGGCTGCAGGCGTCGATTGGAGGCTTGAGGCAGGTCAGGAGTCGCCGGATCTCGGGTCAGGATCGCCGGTGTGACCTCCTCGTGGTGTTTTTCCACTCGAGCTCGGGCCGAGTTCGGCGGGTGCAGAGATGCGCAAAGATGTTGTGAAGCCAGCATGCCCCTCCCCCATAAAGTGGCGACCATCGGGACATTGTTGCGAATATGGTGAAAATTAAAAAACTAGTTTTACTTACATACTGACACACCCAGTCACAGACACTCATGCACCTGCTAATACACACCTAGTCAGAGACTTGTACACCCACTCAGTTACACTCCACCACTAACACACCCACTCAGACACTCATGCACCCATTCGCAGACCCAGACTCACACACTTACCTACAGAGCAACTCAGACTCACACACACATGTACAGACCCACTCAGAGAATAACACACCTACTCACAGACCGACTGAGAGACTTATGCACCTATTCACATATCCAGTGAGACATTGATGAATCCACAAACAGACCCATTCAGACACTGATGCACTCACTAAGATACCTACTTAAAGACTTAGATACCCAGTTACCCAACCACTCAGAAACTCAAGCACCGATTCCCACACCCACTCAGACTAACACACCCACGTACAGACCCACTCAGACTCATGCACCCAGTCACAGATCTACTCGGACACTGAGCCATCCACTAAGACAACCACTAAGACACTGATCCATTCACAGATATCCACTCAAAGACTTGCATACCCAGTTACCGACCCCTTCAGAGACTCGTGTAGCCATTTATACATACACTTAGATTCATACCCACGTACAAACCCACTAAGAGTTGCACACCCACTCAGAGACTAACACACCTACTCACAGACCTACTCAGACTAATGAACCCACTCACACAATCAGTCACAGACCCATAAAGCAACTCACACAACCTCTCACTGACCTATACAGCCCCACACACTGTGAAAAGTTACAGGTTAGTTAGGAAGTAAAATGAAAATACCGTCGAAATTCACTAAAAAAACAAAGGTTACAAGGAAGTTATAGTTCGGAAATAGAATTTAAAAAACCTTAGAAGTTCACAGAAAAAACCAAAGGTTACAGGGACGTTATAGTTAGGCTCAGATTTTACTTGTTCAAAACCAGTGAAATTCAACAGTTATAGTTACATGAGCTAACCATAACTCATGCCACTGCAATGCACTGCTTATTACCTCACATATTACAACACTCATAACACCACTGATGACACCAATGATGACATCTCAAATGACATCACTGATGAAATCATCCACAGAACCACTCACACACATCACTTCACAACATCTTATACACCCAATTCCACACAACTACTCATATATCCATTCACACACCCATTCAAACACACACACTTCGACACTGATGCATAAAGGCACTCATACATCAACTCATCTATGTAGCCACTAATGCAACCACTAACTTACATATACAACCACTGATGGACCTACACACTGACCAATATAGCCACTTAGACATCCAGGCATGCACACATACACACACTTAATCATCCACTCATACATTCATATATTCATTCACAAACTGAATCAGTCACCCATACAGCTACTCATTTACCAATACACCCTCTCAATTCCTCATAAATATATTAACACTTGTACTCACACATATACACAGTCACTGACACAAGCATATACTGTCCCATACAATCTCTCACACTTATTTATTCAACTATAAAACCTCTCACATAACCATACAGCCACTCATACACCCACTCAATCACCCATCTGTTCACTTACACAAAACTGACATACCCATACAGGCAATCATATTCCCTCTCACTCACCCATATAGAAACTTATATACCTGTTCACTCACCCATACACTTCCTCATGCACCCTCATTAACCATTTAAAGCTAGTGATACATCTACTCAATCACACATACAGCCACTCATTCACCATTGCACCACTTACACACCCACTCACTGAGCCTCACATACTCGCACAGCTACTCACCCAGTTGCTCACCTATAGAAAAACTCACACCCCAGTCACTCATGTATAGTCTCTCACAATCCCACTCACTCTTCTATACACCATATATGCATGCTGTCTTATAATTAATTGTATGGCCCTCTTATTTACCACAATCCGTTTCAACTTGGCATGCACTTAGGTAGCTAGCCCTATTCACAATAGTAATGCTGGCATTTAGTGGAAATGCTGAATAGTAAGGGGAAATGAGTGGGCAATGTGTGTTATAAAACATCAAGTACCATTCGAAAATTGTATAATGTAGATATTCCGATGCTAGTATCATTTGATTAATGAGGTGTTGCATGTTATAAAATAATTGTGACTAAAGATAACTTGAATGAGATGATGTTTTGGTAAGCAAAGCTTACTTGGACATTTGCAATTAATATTTCTAAAAAGGTGATTTGAGGGAATCAAAGTGGGTCCGGTAAATTATGAAATATGCGCCTCTACATCGTAGTGGGATGCGAGTCTTGTCTCCCTTTTCATGATTTGGAAACGTAAAAGCAGTGTCAGTATACATGCATGTCATGTGACCAAGACCGCTGTGGTCGGCCAAAACGCGTAATGGTGGAAGGAGAATAAACATACGTTTTTACTGCAAAAATGTCTGCTTCGATCTTTTCGAGAAGAAAAAGAATTGCGTCCGGAGATATATATATATATTTACTGAAAAAAACAAAGGTTACAGGGAGGTTAAAGTTAGACTCAGATTTCACTTGTACAAAACCAGTGAAATTCAGCAGTTATAGTTACCTGCACTAACTAGAACTCGTGCCTCCGTAATGCACTGCTTATGACCTCACATACTATATCACTCATAACCTGGTCAGTGACATCACTGATCATCTCAAATGACATCACTGATGACATCATCCAGTGATTGTGAGTGTTTTCTAAAATGTATTGATTGTTAAATATATACAGTAAGGTAAGTGGCTGAAGGAGTGTCTGCATGGGTGAGTCAGTGCGTGGGTATATGGTGTATAGAAGAGTGAGTGGGGTTGTGAGACACTATACATGAGTGACTGGGTGTGTGAGTTTTTCTATAGGTGAGCGACTGGGTGTCAATGGGTGTATGAGTGAGTAGCTGTATGAGTATGTGTTATGGCTCAGAGGTTGCAGGTGTCGCCAGGTAGTCCAGTAGGGTTGAAACCATAATGGACTTGAGCTCTGAGGGACCTTGTTGACACCAGTGGCCTACTTCATATCGGGCCAGAGGCGACGGGAGCAGTGGATGCTTCAGGTGTCAGGATTTGGTGTTTCCAAAGGCCTCAGAGTCTTTTCTTTTGGAGATTCTTCAGAACAGGTCTGCTGTTCACGGGAGGTCTTGAGTCTTTTTTGAAGGCAGGCAGTCCTCCCAAGTTTCCGGAGTCAACAGCTGCAGGACGAGTTGACTTCGGCGAAGTTTTCGACGAGGGATCGAGACAGGCAGGGTTGGTACTAGGTCAGCTGCTTCTTCTGTCCTCTCTGCTTTTGTGGCTCTTCTGTGTCCTCTCTCTTCGTAGGTGGTCAGGATCTGCTTCTCTGGTGCCAGGGGCTCCCCTAAATGCTGAATTTAGGGGCGTTGGGTAGAAGCCAATGGGCTATTGTCACTTGGACCCCTATATGACAACTTCCTGTGGGAAGTGGGCATAACCCTGTCCCAGAATTGCGAAGTTTGCCATCACAAAAATGGCCACTTCTGAAAAGTCGTGTCCACCTCAGATTAGGCCACCTTGGAGGTGGGTACTAGCCTGGGGGGGTAGCACGCCTACTTGACTAACCAATTTTTCCGCCTGTCCCGGTGCAAAAGGGCTCTGGACAAAGGGGGACGGCTTCCTCTCCTGTGAGGGGAGTCTGGCTCGCATTTCAAAGACAGTAGCTTCTTTGAAGCTTCCCTGCCTTGGAATGCTTAACCAGCAGAGCATCCTATGAGAGGGTGTTTCTGACCTCCTGAGAGTAACGGCTGTCACCCTTGGGGGTCAGATACTTGTCTTTGGTGGCTGGCTGGCAGAAACCAGTCAGCCAACACACCAGGGGCTGGTAGGTTTTCAGGGGGAACCTCTAGGGTGCCATCTAGGTGCATGTATTAATAAATCCAACAATGGAATAAGTGTGGGTTTAGTAATATGCAATGTTTGATACCAAACATCCCTACCTTCATTGAAGCCATCATTTAGCTGGAGAACTCGCTTTCACCAGTGTTCAGCACATGTTTTAAAATGGCTTCCCCATTCACTTGCACTGGGGGCAATGGAACTGACCAGCACAGGGGCATATCTTCTCGTACAGGTATTCCCTCACATGTAACATTTAGCACCCTGACTCAGGGCTGTAAGGCCTGCTGTAGGGGTCACTTACAAATACTACATGCAGTGTTGGGGGACAAGGTACACAAGGATGTGTGTCATGTTGTGTTTTCACTTTTGTCTGCACCAACACACGCATCCAGCAATGGCAGTCTTGCATGTGTTAGTGAGGGGTCCCTTAGTGTAGCACAATTCGTGCTGCAGCCCTTAGGAACCCTCTTTAGTACCTCATGCCCTAGGTACCAGGGGTAACATTTACTAGCGACTTACTGAGAGTGCTAAAGGTATTGCCATTTGGGGGAAATAATTGTACTGTTTTGGGAAAGAGATCTGGCACTGGGGACCTGGTTAGCAGGGACCCAGTGCACTTCCAGTCAAAATCACATCAAATACCAGGCAAAAAGTGGGGTTGACAATGTAAAAAAAGGGGCACTTTCCTACACCTGTGAAAGATCGCATCAGGTTCAAAGGCTTAGTTCTTACTTACAGAGCTTTCAATCGCAAGGGCCCTCAGTATCTGTCCAACAGATTTATTCCATATCAACCGATTAGATCTCTTCGTTCCTTCAATTCTCTGTTGGTAGTTATCCCTCGGTTTAGAAGGGAAAAAATGGGGTTGCAGCTCCTATTCCTATTTGGCCGCCAAGGAGTGGGAATGCTCTTACTCTACACTACGGGCCACTGAGGGCATTTTGCTTTTTAAAAAACTTTTGAAAACTTGGCTCTTTGGGTCTGCTTTTTAATGCCTCTTTCCATGGGTCTAGACTTCACTATTAGCGCCGGCACAATCTCTGGAGTAGCTGTTGCGTTTTATAAATGCCTTAATAATAATATTTCTGTCCAAAAATATTTGGTTGCAATATTCTGGTACCATACTGCATGAGTGAAACCCATCCATCCCAAACTTCCAGTATTATTGCCAGCCTTTTAGGAAACAGCAACAAATGAAGAATTGTGCTTGATCTACAATTCACCAACTGACAGCAGGGGTGGGGAATTCATATCGCCCGACGCCCGAGACATGTTGATTTCTGTCAGGGGCAAGAAGATTTAATGTCTATTTTGTCCGACGGACAACTAGACATTAAATCAAAGTAAACGGGGATGTCCCTACTCGGCCCCTCCCCTACAGCCATTGGCTCCGTGAGTGGCCGGTGGTGTTCTCTCAGATGCAACTTCTCTTCTGCTACTGGTTGTAGCTTCTGTAGGGAGGCATAGCTCTTATGTATTACAAGTGCGCACAAGAACAATGGTCTGCTTATGACTGCTCCACAAGTCTCTGTCACTTGATTTAATAATGACATAGTATGCGTGTTGGCACAGGATGCCGATTACAGAACGTACAATTTATTTTCCTTGCAGGTGGGATTTTAAAAACACGCTTTAGTGTTTTCCGAGCAGCTAATGTCTGCGTGGCTAGTGCTGAAAAGTGGACACTTTTGTTCTGCAAGCACAAGTAGGGGAAAGAGGCGGTAGAAAGAGAATAAAACCGGGACGAGCAAGGAGAGGGGTCTTTGAGAGCGTACTGCCTGCATGTTTGTTTTTTTACGAATTGCCACAAATATACAAGAAGGAACTCCATAGTAAAGTTATTTGAACTTGTTTTGGGTTCTAAGAAGAATGCAATATAAAATGGGCTGAGGCACGGTAAATCCTTTCTTCCATCTGTTTTGTTGTCCATTTTCTCTTTTTCCTGTGGTGCAGCTGTCCAAACAAATCGAAAGTGTGGTGAAGATTGCTCATGCAGGATAGTGAGTTTGTATTTACATGCCTTATCTACTGGTGCGCCCGGAAGCAGTCCTGCGTGGGTAGCGCTGGAGAGGGCCGTCTCATCTGGCGTGCGGGGTCCAGTTTGGCTCAGATTCACTCCTGTTCTGGCCCTGGAGGCTCTGCTGGGGTTGGAGCAGTCGGCTGAGGCTGTGCTAAAGAGGGCAGTGGAGTTGGATGGTGCTTTAAGTTCCAAGAGACCATGATTGGCCTCCAGGAGGGCATGGACCTTGTCATTCAGGTGCTGAAAGGTGAGCTTGTGTTCGGGCGAGGTGCTGGCAAGTTTTCAGTGGGCTTAGGCGTTACAGTTTCATATTTTCAGGGTATTTAAATTTGACATTGTCTTATTTTATGTGTGAAATTTAAGAGTTATGCTTTTGGCTCTTTTAGCAACACACATAGCCCAGCATTTTGAAGGCCTTTTGTGTGATGTGCTCATAGCTGCCGATTTTTCATTGCCTATGTGTGGCATTTCCGTGGTTTCAGTGTACTTATGAGTGACATTCTACTGTCAAATGTTGGATACCGCGAGTGACATTTTATTGTGAGTAAACCGAATAACGAAGGCTTGTAAAGAAATGCATATCAGGAATTACCCCTTTTGAGCAATGTGAACTGCTACAAAACCCCTGAATTGGACGATCTAGCCTACTGGGCATGTTTTGAAAAGAAAACAAGTAAAGAACGTGAGGCTGTCTGACTGAGAAATCAATGCAGAATATTAGGATTGAATATAATCTACAATTAACCAATATATGAATATGTTCGATTTAATTCTCAAAGATACTTTGCCATGTTAAGGGTCAGGGCAGCATATTCTTTTCAGATCTAATTAGTATGCATCTTCAATGGTCTGAAAGAGTACTTTTTAAAAAGAAGCAGTAATGTTTAATATAGTGCTTCAACCTACCCTCCTGCCATTTCTAAGCACTAACAAAAAACACATAGCACACAGGAGAATCATTGCTCCAAACTGTGTCATTTAATATATTATGCATTAAAGTAAAATCAACATACTTCCGAGTCAACACATGTAGTTTTCCCAACAGTAATACTGTCTCCATTTTTCTCCATGCTCGCTGGAAAATGAACCACAAAGCAAGCAGTGAGACCTTTCCATTCAATCCCACCAAATTAGGTGGAATTCTCTTCCCACTTCCAGCCTGGACACAGATTTTGTTCGATCTTTGAAATGAGCAAATATTTGTCCATGTCCATGATGAGAATGGGTTGTGGAAAGATTTGTGAATACTCCCAAATGCATTATTTGTGGGTGTGCACAAACTTCCCAGGGCACACAGGCCCCGAAACACCCTCTTCTCACACTTCAGAAAATATTTCTTCACAAGAAAAGGTAGATGTAAGTGAATCTTTTTACAAGTGCACTTCTACACTTTGAGCCTAACAAACTGAAAAGCTGTGCTAGTTGCGAACCGAAGTTGAAATAAGCATTGGCAAACGAGATCCTAAACAGCCAAAGAGACTAGGGGTGTCCAACATGTGCCAAGGAGGGCCAAACCCATACTAGATTTTCACGATTATCACATAAAATAAACAAATACCAATTTAATCTCATTGGAACTAATTGGAATAGTCAGTGGTAATTTTGAAAGTCTGGCCATGGATTGTGACCTGCCCTCGTGGACCTATGCTGAACATCATTGCCACCTAATCTTAAATTTCCTTGGAACCCTTCCCCTTTTGCAAGATACATTTGAATTTCATATACATTTGTGGAATGTCCTTCCTTAGAATAGAAAACGAGTGGCTTCTTTCAGCCTTTTCTGGAAATCCATGGATATCTTTGCGGTCAGTAGCTCTGCTCCAGTCTGGGCCAAGTTAGGCACATGTTATGCAAACCTTTCCTGTTAGGCACAACCTGTCAATAGGAAGTGTTGGGGTTTATCTATAGAGGGTGTATTTATGTCTGCGCAGGGGGGTATGCCTCTAGGGGTGTTGTCCGGCATGGGGTTGTGTGTCTGTCCATTAAGTGATGTATGCGTCTATGCATCTATAGTGTAGCTATGTGTCTGTACAATGGTGTTGTTTGAATGTGCAGTGGGTGTGTTTGTCTCTCCCTGGAGTGTGTCAGTGAAGTTGGGTAGTGAGTATGTCAGTATGGCATGATGAAAGGGGAAGAACCAATTAGGACGAAAGCAGGCCAGACGTTTCGTGACAGACAGCACCTCCCAAACTGCACAGAATTTCTCATCCATTTTTTTTTTTACTGCAACACTGAGGTACTCCACCTTAATTTTGACAGAATATCGTGCTACCCGAATATTATATACAAAATATTGAGGGTCAAAATTTGGAAAAGTTAATTGGTAAGTAAAGATTTACTATTTTTAACTCCAGACTCTATATTTTGGTCCTCAGTATTTTGGCAGCATGATGTTTCTGCAGTAGATATTTCCACATACAACCAACACGGATGGATGTGCAAATATTCTGCAACTTGCTTTTTGGACCAGTATATCCAAACTACCATACCTGAAGTCAGTTATTAAAGATCCTTCCAAGATAATACGGAGGAAGCTTTTCACAACTTCAAAGAATGTCTTAGAGCAGTCGCAACTTAGATGGATGCAAATTGTTTAAAACAAAATTCTGACAAAATAAATGTTTTGGTTTTTACCAAAATGGTCCCTGCCACCTTCTATCGGGTGGTGGCCTGCCAAACACCTGTCCTAATCATACCACGTCTGCTAGAAATGTACGCATCATCTTTGACTCCACCCTCTCTTTTATGTCACAAATTAAACATATTTCGCCTGTCTGCCTTATGAAGATGAAAATTATAAAGAAGTTTCTTGATCTGGTTCCTGATGAGACTAGGAAAACAGTAGTTCATTCTTTAATTAAGTCCTGTCTAGACTTCTTTAACAGTCTCTACCTTGGTCTTCCTTCATATTTGATACACAGATTTCAGCTAATTCAAAATGCAGCAGCACGACTAATCAGGAGAGTGCTGAGGCGCCATATCTCTCCATATTTGAGACATCTGCACTGTCTTCCGGTGGAATAGCGTATCAACTTCAAAGCTCTAACAGTGGCTTTCAGCGCTTATCATGGTGAGGCCCCATGTTATCTGCTGAATAGACTCTCTGTATACTCAAAAGAGGGCACTTAGATCCAACAATAGTCACCTTCTGCTGATTCCAAAATTTCTGAAGTCTTGTGGCGGCAACCCCATTACCATAGGCACTGCAAAATTATGGACAGTCTTCCTTTTCAGTTATGGTTAATTGACTGTCAGCCTTCAAAAGGCAACTTAAAACTTGGCTATTTGACTCCGTTTAGTTTCTTGTTACTTTGGCCTGCCTTTACTGTCTGCTAGAGCACTTGCAAGCTACCTTTGAAGCAGCTGTGCACTTTAACAGATGTCATTTGATTGATTTTATTGAAGATCATTTATTGTTGTGTTTCAGTACTTAAGGAGAATATCGCTTTTCTCAGCAGTAAAGTCAAGGTTTCCTTCAACATTTTTACAAATAATTGATATCACTGGTCCGTTTTATTAAAACAAAAATCCATTAATGGCTCTGTGTCATCCCACATAATTGATTTGGGAATAGGTGGGACAAGTTGATTGTCTTACAGGACAGGTAGATTTATGTTGCATTTTGTCCCATGGACAAGTAGATTATTTAAAAATTTCCACACCCCTGTGACAGGATCAGTCGATACTGCTTTGACCTCTGACACTTAGCTTTGTAGCCTAAGAAAACTGTACAATGACTGTGAGAGGCACGTTGGCCACTAGAGGAGGAAAAACACTTAAGCCATTATTTTGTAGAAGCCTCCTTGTAGCACAGACCATGTACATCAGGAAAGGATATTTCAGTAAAAACATAGCCCTGCTGAGTTGCTAATTTCCCTCCTGAATGGCCAAAGTGCATGAATCCTATGTGAAACTGCTGCAGTGACTTGAGAAGAAAATGATAACTTATCTGACGGCATTAGGAGCTGCTAGACCGTGCTTGCCAGGAGAAGCCAACGTGATCTTAGGAATATCTGCACAATACCCAGCTCACTGGTCCATGCGCGTGGAAGACGTTTCAGTGGGCCAAGGTCGACCAGTAGTCCAGCTGGCCAGGTGAGGAACAGAAAGAACTTTCATATGAAATGTCACCTGCCTTTCGACAAGTAGATAGCAGTTCCACTTGGCAAAACATTGTTAGCTATGGGCTGGAAATCTCCCATTCCCCCATTTCTGAATCAATGGAGATGATGGGTACAAAAATGGGCTGAAGCTGTAAGCGCGATTGCATATGGAAGAACCTTGAGCCTTAAAGAAAGTACTATTGGTATTCTCATAGCAGGGTAGCTTTTCAGCACAAGCCGATGCCGACTAGGATTTATCTGGCTAAGTGTACAATATGGGGGGTGATAGGGGAGGGGGTAAGCAATCAAAGCAATACTCTCAATTACCCTCCATAATGCACACAGTATGACCCAAAGGCATGAATACTGAAAGTAAAAGACTGAAGCCTGGGCTCCACGATTTTGTACACTGGGGACCCCGCACATGGTGAACAACTCTAGCTCCCACAGGAGCAGTCCCCTACCACAACTATTCACAAACTACAGGAGACAGTAAATTTAAACAGATAAAGTTTCACCACCCCTCCCTAATTGCCGCCAACGCAATAGGAAGAATACACAATGCCAAAACAGTTCTTTAAGTTAAAAGGTTGCAACAGCTGAATGACTGAGCTCCTACCGCATTCCTACCTGAATAAGGTATCTCCTGTTTCCTCACTTTAAATAACGAGAAAGGTGAGATGGTAACTATAAATGCAGGGGGCAAATTTATCAACACATTGCATTGGTTTGTGTCCCTTTTGTAATGCCAGCTAGGTACAAAGTGTTGATATTAAAATTTACTTTCCAGCACAAAACATGTTTTGCACTGGAAAGTAGCTTCAAAACACAAAGTAGCGCCCTACCCAACTTAGCACTACTTTGCATCAATGGGGCATACAATGGGTGGTACATGAGCATTCTTGTGCAACCCTCCATGAATATTTGACAAAAATCCCCATCTCCTAATAGTGATGAGATCTGCGACAGAAATATACACCTCCTTTTGAAACAAAAGTTTCCTTTTGTCCAAACTTTTCTAATCTAAATTGAATGTATGGTGTGCTGTACAGCACACCATACAAAGTAACAAAAGTGTTAAAATATGTCAAAGCCCAGTATTTAGTACTGGAAAGGTCCCATTCCAATACAAAACCTATGCTTGACCCGACAGACACTATTGCATCATGGTGCAATGGTGTGTGAATAAGCAAAAAGCAGCCTGCAGTGCGGCAGCGCAGGGAGAGAGAAAAATTGTGCTATCTTATTAGATATTGTAATTTCATTTATATAGCGCTTACTACCCCCGACGAGGCTTCAAAGCGCTTTTTCGGCGAGTAGCACGCTACTCCGCAACCCAGAAAGGATTTGTGGTGAATCAGTATAGGGAAATATGAAATTTATTTGAGTGGTGGACATGTTAGTCTATTATTTGGATTGAAAAGGATACTGGAGGGATAGAAGATGGAAAGGTTTGCATTTATATAGCGCTTGCTACCCCTGATGAGGTGTTGAAGTGCTTTTCAGCGAGTAGCACGCTACTGCTGAACCCAAACATGATTAGTGGTGAATTAGTATAGGGAAATATGAAATTAATTTGAGCAGTGGACATGTTAGTCTGTTATTTGGATTGAAAAGGAATAGTGGAGGGATAGAAGAGGGAAGGGTTAAGAAAGATTTATTTTTTGGGGAGTTCATAGCAGTAGGAGGTGGTTTGGGATTTGTAAGGTGGAGGTGGAAGAGTCAGAGGGAAGGGTTTAGAAAGGCGTGTTTGGGAGATCTGAATAGTAAAAGAGGTATGAGATGATGCAAGGAGGGGTAGAGGAGGGAAGAGTTTAGAAAGGGTTATTTTGGGGATCCTAGTAGTAGAATGGGGTTTGGGAGGAGTGAGAGAGTGCAGGTAGAGGATATATTGCGAGAGGTATATGGTGAGAAAAAGGGTAGTGCATTGGAGAGAGCAGTAGAATGAGGTTTGAGATGAGCCAGAGTGGAGGTAGAGGATATATTGCGAGAGGTAGGGTGAATTATAGGGTAGTGCATTGGAGAGGCTGAATTAAAAGCAAAGTATTAATATAAAGATACATAAGTACATGGAAGGTATACATGTATAAGGAAGGTAATATATTTAGTTTTAAGTTATATTTAATAAACTCAGAATTTCAAGTGTTGCTGTACTTTGTTAATTTCTTTTTTGTAATTCAATAGTGAAGCAATTGTAGCTAAATAGTTATGATAAAAGATTTACTTATTTATGCAGTCACCTATACACATGTTAAATATAGAATAATATAACTAAGTAATATATACATTTGTTAAGCAGAACTAATGAATATCTATATATTTAAAACAATTCTACACGTTTTTACAAACCAATATACATATGTAGGTTCACATCTATAGTCCAAATAAATGCTTACATACAGAGGGACATGCTGCATATTTATGTTTGAGTATCGTGGTTATGTGGGGAAGAGCCAACTCTTGAGTAGTCTTCTGAAGATAAGGTAGTTTTATCTGTGGATCTTATGTTTGGGGATAAAGAGATATGGCACTGTTCTGCTCTCTCCCCTTCATGCAAAGCAGCACACCAATTCTTATTGCTGTGTTGCAGAAATGTTTTGTAAATTTAGCACAGACAGCATAGAAATTACACAGCACGTACAAGAAAGTTGTAACGAGTAAGGGTTTACGATAAACAGTAAACAATTTTCATTGTATGGCGAATTACTTGAAATGTGTTATATAGCATTGTAATAAAAACAAATTGGCAATAAAGTGGAGTTTAAAAAAGATTTACTTTTTTTGCAACATTTTATGTTTGACATATATATATATATTTTTTCTCCACTTGCAGTCTCTTCCCTGTAACCAGCAAGGACCAGGCGCAGACACCAACTTCTTTGTCCAAATTTAATTCGCACAACAATCCACCACGACACGTTTCGGTCAAAACACTGGCCTTGTTCTCATGTCTGCTACGTCTTTGGTACTCATTTTAAAGCGTGCCATGTGACCATGTCAACAGAAGACTCAATAGTTCATTCATTTTGCTGCTGTGGCCAGAATTTCATATAGTTAAAATGCAAAATTTAAATGTTAATTCACATTTATATTGCAATTCATTATCATTGTTAATCTCGTATTGCCATTAACAATCACAAGAGCAAATATTAATCCACATCTCAATTTTTCAGCTTTTGTAAAATGCGTTTTACAGCGTTTGCCATTGTTACCACTCAATTTCCTCCTCACAGATGGTATACATTAATCAATGTTGCCACGCATCTGCATTATGTGAAAACACTTCATTTAAAAAAAAAATGTAATTTTTAGTTTTCAACTCAGTAGGTTAGCTGACACAATTGAGCTCAAGTGGGCAAATTCTACAAAATCCTCCGAATCTGCAGATTTCTACAATCTAATCCATTGGCCATGATTAGATCTATTTTTCTCCTTATTGCAATGCGTGTCCAGTGTACCTAGCCACTAACATTAAATACATTTCTATATGTCTCTCAATCTATACATCTCTACATGACATGTCACTTATTCTCACCCCAAGTGTCTAAAAACAGATATTTTCACTGCTAAACAGATATTTTCACTGCAAATCAGATTATTAAAAAAGTGTATAATTCTCCCCCTAAATTTAACCCATTTGGTACTTTGGTATCAAGCTTGACAATGTACAATGCTTCCGTTTGCCTTAGCATTCGCTCCCGATTGCCTCCTCTCAAATTTTTCGGTATAGTGTCTAGGACAAAGTACCTGAGGTATTGAATGGCATTGCTGTGACATTCTAATATATGGCGTGCTACTGGGTATGTTGGATTTTTTATATTTACTGCCCTCATGTGTTGCAGAACTCCCATATGGACCTGCAGCACAGTGCTGCCTATATATCTTAGTCCACATTCACAACTCAGGACATAATTAGCATACTCAGTTTTGCAATTACAGCGCTTCCAAATTTTAATCAAAGTATCACTGAATTGCGACTAATATTCCATTGCATTGATTCCTACGCTGCAAGGCTTACACTTGCTACATTTACGAAAGCCCCTTCTTTTCCTGTAGCCAGTTAGTCAGTTCAATCACCTCAGGACTGCTCTTAACCAGTGCATCCCTCATAGAGAATGCCCTCCTGCAAGTAATGGATTGATATCTATCCAATAGGGTCCCAAGGATGGGATCTTATTTCACCAAATGCCAGTGTCTCTTTATAATAGCCCTGACCTCTTTCTCGTGTCTGTTATATGTGGTGATCAGGCTTATGGTCTTTTTGACCTTATCCTTTTCCTCATTGCCAAAAAGTATGGATTCCCTACTTCTTAAATCCACTTTCTTTACCATTTTCACCAAACTGTCCCTATCGAAACCTCTTTCAATGAATCTCTGTATTGCTTCCTCCCGACATATTTTTTACTCAGAGTGCTGCAATTCCTTTTTATCCTCAGCATCCCCCCATAAGGGATGCTGGCCTTGAGATGCTTTGGATAGAAACTGCTTGCATGAAGCGTGGAATTACCCACTCTCTTTACGATATAACTTGATCTCAAACCTTCGTGCTTCTATGTATACCCTCAAATCTAGGAAGCAGACTTCCCTTTCACTGATGTTTGCTGTAAAATTTAAGTTGATGTTATTGCAATTAATTGCCACCACAAACGCCTCTGCTGCCTCGTATGAACCTCTCCATACTACAAATATGTCATTGATAAAAACTAGCCAGCTAATGACATGATTACTCCACACATCTCCACGGTCATTGATCAGCACCTGCTCCTCCCACCAGCCCATGTGCAAGCATGCGTAGCTGGGGGTGAAGCAGGTGCCCATAGCCGTACCACAAGCCTGCCTGAAAACCCTTTGTTAAAGTGGAAAAAACTATTTTGCAAGAACCACCTTGTCATACTGATTAACTTTATGGTATGGTTATCCAGTCAACGTGGTCTGCTTCTAAGAAAATATTCCATGGCATGCAGTCCATCACAATGCTTAATACTCGTGCATAGAGCAGTCACATCTAGTGAGATTAGGAGGAAATCTTCTTGCGTGGGATATCGTAGATTCTTTTCAAGAAGTCTCCAGTATCCTTTAGAAAGGATGACAAAATTCTAACATTCTTGCAGAAAAAAGTCACCCTACCTGGAGGTATTCTCAAACAAACTTTCTTTGGCAGATATTTTGGTCTGCCAAGTGACTCTTATTCATTCTTATGGATTTTGGGGATCAAGTGTACAGGCGTTTTGGGATGCTCATTTTTGATATAGATATTCCTCATAGTGCAACAATCCCTTATCTTTAGCCTGCCTAACCTGTTGCCAATTACTTCTGCTGTTACATTCACTGTTCGTCAATTACTTGTATGCCTCCGCTTTGTACATTTCCAGAGGCCAAAGCACGATGTTACCACCTTTATCCGAATGATAAAGTAATTGCAACAGCAAAATCAGGTTATCAGCTTATGATATTTCTGCTCTTTAGAATGATACCTTTATTTTCACGTAGCACTTTTTTGTAGTGCTTTTTCGGGTCGTCTATAATTCTTTCACTGAATACATCGGTAGCATCTTTGGTTGTTATGGGTATGATTGTTGAGGCAGTTCTAAAATTTGTATCTGCATCCTCAAACATCTAAACTCATCAAATCAATAATGTCCTGTTCAAGAATAAGGTCCCTTGGGTTTGTCGCTTCCCTTTCCAGTTCATTGAGATCTTGTATTAACTCCAAATAGGCAATGGATAACTTATCCTCTGATATATCTATATATATATCTATATATATATATATATATATATATATATATATATATATGTATGTATGTATGATAGAGCATACACAGTAAAATGTTTACATACAGTAACTGACCAAAAATACAACCCATTGTAGTGGTCAACCAATTTTATTTAAATAACAAGTGAAGTTTCATTATTTCTTTCAAGTGTTTTTTTTAACATTTTGATCATTGCAACTGTTAACTGACTGCAAGATTTCTCTGCTTTTATAATGGCAAATGTCAGGAAAATCATGGGGGGGGGGGGGAGAAATCAGACTTAACGGCTAATTTAGCATTTATTTTGCAAAAAGTTAATTGCGAAAAGCTGGAGGATCTGATGTATCAAAATATGCTCTTGTGTGTGATAATAAAGAAAAGACGGCAAAAGTGAAATAAAACTACCTAGGATGGCTCAATTTGGTCAAGCGGGGAAGTAGGGATTAATTGCAGGTTTTATTGTTTCACATTGAGCCATAAAACCACTAGATGAATATCTCTCGTTTTGCATCATAAAGGTATGCTTTGTCTTTGATTCTTGGCGCATTAGGCTAGAGTATGGGCGACAGACAAAAGTCACATGAAGACTAGGTTCTTTTGGGCTCGAGTATCCAAGAGGACCACAAGCTGAGCTAGAGACAGGTATCTGGTTAGAGTTAAAATGGCTTGTCCACCTGTGCCACATAATGGCATTTAAGGCAAGAAATGCATAGGGACAACATGTTTTGAACATGCTCAAACAGTTTGACGATGCAGGAGTACCAACACCATATTGCACAACTCCTAGTTTCAAGGTCAATAACAAAATGGTTACTTACCAGTAGGAGTAGTTTTGCAGCTTGAAGAGTTTTCTGGATTCACATGCTGTGCATTATTCCGCCATCTAGTGGTTGGGTAGGTAATTGAAACTGTGGGGTTTTTTCTCTTTGGGGTGTCGATCACCATTTTGTGCTAGGTCCATCCCTTGTGTGATGTCAGACGGCGCCCGAAAGTTCCTGTGCTTGGTAGCCATCTTCGGATTCTTTTTTCCCCTTTTCCTTACTTGGTAAAATAGGTTATGTCTTAAATCTTGTTGTCTTTAGTTGTTAGTTCTTTATTTACATGATCTTCTTTCCCCACCTGTTTGCATTCCTCCTCTGAGGGGAGGTGGGTGGGTCGGATGTGAATCCAGAAAACTCTTCAAGCTGCAAAACTACTCCTACTGGTAAGTAACCATTTCGTTTTGCAGCATGAATCCTTTTCTAGATTCACATGCTGTACATTAGATTATGTAGAGGTTTCCCCCTCCTTGGGGTGGTTGTGGTACGATGAGGAAGATTTTGCGGGCAGGTGTTGAAGTACCTTTTGCACCACTTGAGCTTCCTTAGTCATCTGTATATCCACACAGTAATGTTTGGAGATGCCCATGTTGCCGCTGCACATATAGTGTCTATTGGCAGATTGGCCATGAAGGCCAGGGTTGCCCCTTTTTTCCTTGTTGAATGGGATTTGGGCCGTGAGTTTAGAGTTTTTCCTGCTGAGGCATAGCTGTAGGAAAGTGGCTCTGTATATACTGAACCCAAGGGAGGTTCAGGGTGCACAGGGTCCACAGTCCCCAGAGGTTTGGCAGAGGCTAAAGTTAGATATAACCTTACTCTCTAAAGTGGTAGCTTGGTCGAGCAGTAAGGCAGTATCAGAGGACAGTGTAAAGCATTCGTTGTACACACTCAGTCAGCAAATGAAGCCACACACTCAAGAACTGAACTCTAGGCCAATGGTTTGTATATAAAAATATATGCTTGTTTTATTTTAGAACCAACAATAGGTATCAGAATATACTTTCTCAGAATGAGATGCTTTGGTTAACCA
This sequence comes from Calotriton arnoldi, assembly GCA_963921515.1. Lineage (NCBI taxonomy): Eukaryota > Metazoa > Chordata > Amphibia > Caudata > Salamandridae > Calotriton > Calotriton arnoldi. The sequence continues at coordinate 6,985,827 of CAWUFW010000014.1, read as the reverse complement.
CTTTACAAATAGGCAATAGACTGTTTGATGATAGTAGTCATAGTTGGTGCAAGAGGCAACACAAGTTCAAACACAATGTAACATTGAGCACAATGGACAGTTTTGGTTAATTGCAATTAATTACTTTGTAGATTACTTCTCTAACCACAGGACTGGATCCTGGATTCAGTCCTGGGACACTTCCTGTAAACAGGTAAGAAAAACCGTTTTGGTTATGGTAGTGATTTTTGAGGAATAATACTGTATTTCAAAAGTTGACACTTAGAAACTTTTCTGGGTAAAATTACCAATGTTATCCTATGGAAGGAAATGCAGTTTGCAAGCAAAGTAGGTTTACGTTACTTTTGTAATTCAGTGCTGGGTTCTCAGAGTCAGCACTGGGATATCTATCTAAAACAGGTAAGTAATTACGTTTGTATCGTTGGCACGATTTTTAAAGAATATTTGTAAGATTCAGAAATCGACACTTAGAAACTTTTTCAGTAAAAAGCAGGCAATGATATCCTATGGCAGGAATTGCAAGTTACTGGTAAGTACGGTTAAAATTACTTTACATGGTTGGTACTGGACTAAAAGATGCAGTACTGACGTCTCTCCTGATAGCAGGTGAGTAACTCGGAATTCGTTACTGTGGTGATTTTTAAACAATATTTTAGTATTTCAAAAGTGGACACTTAGAAGAAATTTCACAGAAAACCAGTCAATGGATCCCTATGGAAGAAAATTGAGTTAGCGGTAAGTAACGTTGTGATTACTTTTTAGGGTCAGTGCTGGGCACCCCGATCCAGCACTGGGATCTCTTCTAATAGCAGGTGAGTATTTTCGTTTTCGTGACTCGGTTGATTTTAGGTGAATATTTTAAAGTTTCAAAACTCCACACTTAGAAGAAATTCCAGGGGGGAGCCAGTCAGTGTTACCCTATGGAAGAAAAGTGAGTTATCGGTCTTTGGGTAAGTACTCGACTGGCAGAGTTAAGGTTCTGGGTATAGACTCAGGGGTCCCCCAGGATCAGGTAAGTACAGTTGTTACACCCTCAGCGGCACAGGGGCGGCCGGGTGCAGAGTGAGTAGGCCCAATGTTATCCTATGGCAGGCAGGGGGCCTCGGGTTGGTGACTGCTGGCAAGCAGGCCACGCGACTGTGGGAGCTGGGCTCCTGGTCACTTGCTCAGGGCAAATGGGGAAGTAGGTTAGGGTAGAGGTTGCACTTCCAGGGGCACTCGGGCGGCTGTGTGCAGGGTGCTTTTGAGCCGTCGGGCGCTCAATGTTAACCAATGGAGATCTTGGAAGGTGAACAAAGGCTGCAGGCTTGGGGACGGTGACTCTTCAGGAGCGACCAACACTTCGAGAGGTAAGTTGGGGTCTTGGAGGATAGGTAGACACCCAGGAGTTGGGCACAGGGGGCCGTGGGGCGCCGGGTGCAGGGGTGTCTTTGAGGTCGGGAAATCTTACCCCCTGCTGGTCGCGGTTGGATGGGTCCCTTGTCCTGAGGCTGCAGGCGTCGTCTGGGTCGTCGAGGAGGGTCCTTGAGCACTGGATTCCAGGTCAGAATCGCCGGGGGGACGTCCTCAAAGTCTTTGTTCACTCAGGCACAGGCTGGGCGGGTGCAGAGTGTGCAGGTTTCGCGGTTCCGTGCCAGGGCCGGGTCTTTTGTAGTTTTTCTTTTGAACAGTACCACTGCTCGTGGGAGTCCCTGGGTTGAAGGCTGTGGCACAGAAGTCAGGTCCTCCGGGGTTTTTGAGGTTGCTGAGGCCGGGGTTCCGCAGGAGCAGGTTCGGAGGTCGACAGGCCGGTAGGGCTGGGGCCAAGTCAGTTGTCGTCGCCTCCTTGTTAGCAGCTGCACGGCTGGTCTTCTTGCTTCGTCTTCTCTTCTTGTTTTTGGATTCGGGAACTGAGGAAGGAAGGTTCAGGGAGCCCCTAAATACTAAATTTAGGGGTGGTTACAGGTAGGTAAGGGCAGGGACCAATGGGTCCCGTCCCTGGGGTGGGTACACCCCCTATTCTGCCACTCTCCAGTGGGAGGGGGGCAGGAGCCTGTCCCTGGTTGGCTGAGTCCCCCTATCCTCAAGATGGCGGGGACTCGAGTTTGTGCTTCACCTCGCCTCCCCCACCTTAGGGCTGGAGTTGGCAGAGGTGGGCACAACCCATTTCCTGCCTCTGGTTTTCCCGCCGGTTCTCCCGCCAGAAGTGGGGGTAGAACCAGTGGGGACCAGTTTGCTGGGAGCAGCAAATGGTCTGTGGAAGCTCAAAGGCGGCAGGCCTTTGAAGCTTCCCCTGCCCATCCTGGGGAGGAGGCTTTGGCACCTCGCCCCAGGATGCGCATTGTTTCAGGCCCCTGAGAGCAGAGGCTCTCGACCCAGGGGTCCAGAAACATGTCTGGTGGTGGCAGCCTGGGCAGCCACTCAGTCCGGACACTGGAGGTCGGGTTGATTTCAGGGGGCATCTCTAAGATGCCCTCTGGAGTGCGTTTTACATTAAATCCCACACTGGCATCAGTGAGGGTTTAATGTGCTGAGAAGTTTGATACCAAACTTCTTAGTTTTCAGTGGGGCCATTATGGTGCTGTGGAGTTCGTAATGACAGACTCCCAGCACCATATACTCTTAATGGCAGCACTGCACTTACAATGCCCAAGAATGGACTTGGGCACTGTAGGGGCACAGGGCTCATGCCTCTGTGCCCTCACCACTGGCATAGTGCACCCAGCTAGAGGGGTGGCTGACCTAGGCCAGGGCAGTGGCTTGTAGGCATGGCACACAGGGATGTGTGCCATGTCGACTCTTCACTTTTGTTCTGCACCAAGACACGCAGCCTGCAAAGGCAGTGTGTGTGTGTAAAGGTACAGGGTCCCTAAGGGTGGCACAACAAGTGCTGCAGCCCTTAGGGGCCTTCCCTGGTCACAGTGCCCTGGGTACCCATGGTACCATTTACCAGGGGCTGACCTGTGGCCAGGGATGCCAATTGGGTGTAGGTATCAATGCAGTTTTAGGGAAGGAACACAGGCCCTGGGTACCTGGTTGGCAGGAGCCCAGGGCACACTCAGTCAAAGCACATCAGCAATTCAGCAAAAAGTGGGGGCATACCATGCAAGAAAGATGGCACTTTCTCACAATAGCATATTTGAATTGACTCTAGAATCCAAAGTGCAATTGATGCTTCTTTGTTGGACTTGGGAGTGAGACAAAAAATGAATTCCCTTTACGGAATTGTTTTGTCTCCTGTAGATGATATAGTAAAGCCCTTCTTACGTCCAGGGTATGAAGGCTTCTTTCTTGTCGTGTTTGTGGGCTTTTGAAGAAGACTGCTAGCAGTATGCTTTGGTTCATGTGGATTTGCTTACTACCTTAGGTAGGAATTGAGGGTTTGTGTCCTTCGGATAACCTTGTCCTTGTGGATTTGCATTTATGGTTCCTCAATAATTAATGCCCATAGCTCACTTACTCTCCGGAGAGATGTTATAGCTATTAAGAAGGCAGTCTTTATAGTGATGTATTGGAGTTTTGCTTTGTGAATGGGCTCGATTGGTTCTGTCATTAGTTGTGTTAGAACTGTGTTTTAGCTCCACATTGGCGATGGAGCCTTCCTTGGGGGTGCAATTATTTTGGACCCTTCCAGGAATCTTTTGAGGACTGTTGCTGTGAAGAAACTTTTATGTGAGTCTCCCCTGGTGTTGGCTACAATTGCTGCCAGGTGCACCTTGAGACTTGAGTAATTGATGTTGCTGTCAACTAAGTGTGTAAAATATATGAGCACTGTTTCCTGTGTTCAAATTGTATTTAGGGTATTGTTTTCTGTACAGCATATGGTGTACTGTTCCCATTTGGCTGCGAAGCATTGTCTTGTGGTTTGTTTTCTTGCCTCCTTTAGAATCTCCACTGTTCTTTGCGGTAAGTTTAAATGTCTGAACTCTATGTATTCAGGCACCAGGGAAGGCTCCGGTACCAGGTTAGCCTTGCCTATTGAGGGGCTATGAGAATGAGATTTGTTCCAGGTTGCCTGACTTTTTCCAGTAGCTTTTGTAGCAGAGGAATCGGAGGAAAAGCGTATGCAAATGTCCCTGACTTGTTTAGCGACAGGGCATTCCCTCTTGATGGGTGGTGTCGAAACCTGGATGTGAAGAATTGGCATTTTTGGCTCTCCATTGTTGCGAATAGGTCTGTGTGTCCCCCAGAGGTTGAAGACCTGTTGCAGGCTCCTTTGCTTCATCTCCCAATCATGTGAGCTGCTGTTCTGTCTGCTGAGTTGATCCGCTTCGGTGTTGTCCTTTCCTAGCAGGTGAATTGTCTGTAGGCGGATTCTCCTTGAATTGGCCCATTTCCATATTTCCTGAGCTAGCTTGCTTAGGGAAATTATTTTGTCCTCCCAGCTTGTCGAGCTAAAACATCGTCGTGGTATTGTCAGTCTGGATCAATACTGTCAATACTGTCTTCCATCCTATGTGGGCTTGGAATGCCTTTAGTGCCAGGAACACAGTCTTCATCTCTAGGAAGTTGATGTGCTTTATGGAGACTGCATCGTTCCATTGTCCGGGTACCCTCAGGTTTCCTGAATGTGCTCCCCAACTCTTGTGGGACGCAACTGTTGTGATGGTCACTGAGGGAGTTGATGATTTGAAAGGTCTGCCTAGTGTTATGTCTTTGGATGCCCACCATTGTATCTCCGTCTGAACCTTTTCTGTTACAACCACTAGATCCTCCCAACTCCCTGTGCTTATTAACCAACTGTTGCATAGCCACTCCTGTAGAGGGCGCATGTGGAGATGTGCGTGGGTGATGAGGGGAATGCACTATGCTATCATGCCCATGAGTTTCACAACTGTTCTCAGAGACTGACCTTTCTGGTAGAGGTGAGTTTGCTGTTTGATAGCTTGTATTCTCCTTTAGGTTGGGTATTCCTGTGCAACCTTGGAGTTTAATCTTGCTGATGACTTTTTGTGGTTTATTGAAAACCCCAATTCTTGCAGCATTGTGATCACTTGATGAACGTGTGTGTAACATCTTTGCTTTGAATTTGCCTTCACCAGCTAGTCGTCTAGGTAGGGGTAGATGTGGATTCCTCTCCTTCTTAAGGATGCTGCTACCGCTGCTAGGCACTTTGTGAAGACTCTTGGTGCTGATTTTATTCCAAAGGGCAAAACCTTGAATTGGTAGTGAGCGTCCTCGTGGGTAAACCGGAGGTATCTCTTGTGTGCTTGGTTCATGGGGATGTGCAGATAGGCGTCCTTACGATCTATTGTTGCCATTAAATCCCATTTTTGAAGCTGTGGGATTCATTCCTGTAGTGTTGACATCTTGAAATGCTGCGTGTGAATGAATTTGTTCATGAATCTGAGATCTAAGATAGGTCTTAGCGTGAGCTCTTACTTTGATACCAAGAAGTAAGGAGAGTAGGTTCCTTTTTTGTGTTCCCTCTTTGGTACCCTCTCTATTGCTTGTTTTTGTAGGGGTTCCTTTATTTCCTGTCTTAATTGTAAGAGTTCTGTTCTTTGGAACCTCTTCTTCCTTGGTGGATTTGGTGGCGGTTTGTTTGTTAGTTCTATACAATAGCAGTGGCGTACCACATTTAAAATCTATTCAGTGGTGATGTTTTCCCATTGAAGTAAGTGATGCGCTATTCTGCCTCCCACTGGTGCTGTGTGGGGATCTTCCCTTGTGAGCAAGTCACTTTGAGTTTGCTCCTCCCCTTCTTGAGGGTTGTCCCCTGACTCTCCCTCTGTCACGAATGGCTCTGGTTGCTGCTGCCAGGCTTGGTATCTGGATTGCTGGTTTGATTGCTGTCCGCTGCCCTGTGTTTGATGTTGGAGTTGACCTGTTGAGAAGACCCCCCTCCCCCTTGTGTGTCTACTGAGGAGGAAACCTCTTTTTAAGGCGTCCCTCTGATGCTGGGCTCCCATGGACCTTGCTGTCTCGTTGTCCTTCTTTATTTGTTGTAGGGATTCATCTACCTCACTTCCAAACAGGGCGTATCCTGTGATGGGTTTGTTAATTATGGCGGTTTGGACTTCTTGCTTGAAGCCTGAAATTCGGAGCCAGGCGTGCCTTCTCAACGTTGTGCCTGTGCACATTTGTCTGCTGGCTGTGTCAGCTGAGTATAGAGCTGATTTCAGGCAGGTGTTTGCTATGTTTCTTCCCTCCTGTATGATGGATTTTGCTCTTTTGTTATCCTCTTCTGGGAGCTTGTTCATTAGTTCTTCGATGTCGTCCCATTGCTGGCGGCCAAATCTATTGAGTAGGGCATTAGAGTCTGCAATGGGCCACTGCATTGCTGCATCTTTCTCCCCACCATGTCCATTCTTTTACTTTTTTTCTCTGGCGGTGGGCCAGTGGAGGAGTGAGCGCTGCTCCTTCTTGCTGTGGTGACAATGATGTAGTCTACCACAGTGTTCCCCTGAATGAATTTAGGGTCCTTTGTGGAGGGTTTGTATCTTTTCTCAACCCTTAGGGTTACCCCCTTTGCTGAGGCAGGCTCCTTGAAAGCCTCCCTGCCTTGGTCCAGAATGCCTGGCAGCATTGGAAGGTATTGTGTCCCCTTGGTGGATGGTGCTTATGTTTCTAAGAGGAAACAAGAGTCTCCTTTCTCCTCCTCTAAGGGGACTCCGAAGGTATCAGCTGCTCTCTTGATGAGGCTGTTGTAGAAGGCTATGTCGTCTGTTGGCAAAGCCTTCGAGGGATTGCTACAGACCTCTTCTGGGCTTTCTGTGTCGAGGTCGTTCCACTCTTCCTCGAAAGTTCCCGAGGCTTCCTCCTCTTCTGGAGCATCGAGTTCTTCTTCGACGTGTTCTTCATGAGGTTTGGGGGTTGCCGGAGCTTCGAGGGTATCCTCCTCTTCCTCGGCGTCTGCGGTAGCGTAGGGTTTCGCCGGGATTCTGAATTCCTTCAGTGCCTCGTCGAACTCCTCCTTTCGTTGAAGGAGTGCTGCCATTTCTGCCTCCAGGCGTCTTTTCTTTTTCTCCACCTCGAGGGCCCTTTCGGCGTCTGAAGCCGGGGAGATTCTCTTTTTGAGTGTGGTGGAATCTGCCTCCGAAGGTACGGCTTTTCCCTTCGCGGCCTCTGGTTCGGCACCGGTCTTCGTCGATCTTCCCTCGTCGGTATCCCTGGGGTGGGATCCATGGGTTTCTTTTTGTCGCAGCAGACCCTCGGTCGTCGTTTTCTTCGACGCCTAGGTTGCCTTTTGCGCCTTCTTTTAGGGGCCCTTAGTATCCGACGGGTGAGGTTTTTTTACCTTGTCCGTTTTCTTCTCTGCATCCTTCGCCATCGTTTTTGCGGTACGCCACCTCTCGGCGTCCCCTTCGAGGTTCTCTACGTCCGACCCATGTGTGTCGATTCTGCAGCCCCCTCCTAGTCGTTATTGTTGCTTGTGAGGCCCGAGTCCTTCACCGTTGTCTGTTGTTTCTGACTTTGGAGCATAGCGGCGTAATGGTCCTCCCTCTGCTTTCGATGAGCTTTGAGAGTCTACGACATAAAAACTGCGCAGGCCTTAAAGTCCTTATCCTTGTGATCCCTCAGCAGGCAGGGGTTACAAATGTTGTGTGGATTGCGCTGTGCAAACTTGTGGTGGAAATTTGGACAAAATCTGAAAGGGGTATTTTCCATGGCCCCTACCTTGCCTTATTTCGATCCAACTGCGTCGTTGATCCGTCGGGATCCCCGACGGGGAAAGGTGTTGGGAAGTCTTTTCTCCCTCTCCGGTGTCTTCTCAATTGATGAACAATGGTTTTTTCTCTCTAATTCCTGGATTTTTGGGGGGGATTTCGTCCAAAACTTCGGAGTGTCTCCCTTTGCTTCCAGACCCAACTGTGGAAAAAATAATCTGAAGATGGCTACCACATACAGGAACTTCCGGGGCGCCGTCTGACGTCACACAAGGGATAGACCTAGCACCAAATGGTGGTCGACGACGCCCCAAAGAGGAGGGGAAAAATAAAAAGACAATTCTGGACCCAACCATTAGATGGCGGAATAATGCACAGCATGTGACACTTCCTCCCCCAGGATGGGCCAGTGCTTGAAGGGGGAAGCTTTAGAGGCCTGCCGTCTTTGTAATGTGACCCCCAGCCTCTGCTGCTAGCAGCAGATGGCAGCCCCTGGTTTACACACCCACTTTGGCTGGAAAAACTCAGGAGAATAGGAGGTGTGCCCACATCTGCCAACTCCACCACCAAGGTGGGGAAGGTGAGGTGAAGCACATCTTTCAGTCCCAGCAATCTTGAAGATGGGAGGGACCCTTCTAATTAGGGCTAGGTCTATAACCCCCTCCCACAGGAGGGTGGCATGATGGAGGATGTAGTCACCCCAAGAAAGGTGCCCATTGGCCCTACCTGTTACTCCCCTAACACACCCCTAAATCTTGTATTTAGGTGGTTCCCTAGACCTAGAAACTAGATCTGCGACGACCTAAGAAACAAGAAGACATCCCTGCAGAGAAGACTGAAGATGACTGCCTTGGCCCCAGCCCTACCAGCCTGTCTCCAGCTTCTGCGGAACTGCGATCTGGCTTGCAGCCAGCAACCTCTGAGAACCCTGAGAGGGCTGCTGACTTCGAAAGAGACTCCAATCTCCTGTGGACAGCGGACCTGTCCAGAAGAAACAGACTCCCATGACTCCGGATCCAGCTGGAACTGCGATCCCTGCCCCCTCTGCACTCGACGCCCACGGCCAGAGTTTTATTTTAAGACCAAGAGCTTCGAAAAAAGCTAAGTACGTTTTTCAGGAAAAATACTTTAGTCTTCTATGTTATCCAATGCAGGAAGACAACAATGCTGTTTCACGGTTAAGTACCCAACTTGCAGTTCAAGTCTTCAGGGGTTAAGATCAGCAGAGGGCAAGGTTCAGGTAAGCACAAAGTCTGTACCACCAGCGGCACAGGGGCGGCCGGGTGCAGAGGTCAAATTTGGAGTTCGGCCCAATGAGTTTCAATGGAGACTGTGGGTGCTAGAAGCCATACTACTTGCAAGTAGGTAGATAGGTTGCAGGGGCCAAGCTTTGGGGTTTAGAGCAAGCACGGGGGGGCGGAGGGGGGCAAAAGGCAGCACCAAACATACACCACCAGCAGCAGCACAGGGGCAGCCGGGTGCAGGGTGCCAATTCAGTATCGGGCACCCAATGCTTTACAATGGAGGCTTTGCATTGGACAAACAGGCTGCAGGTGTCGAACCGGAGGCTCTTCAGAGGAAACCAGCGACAACAGAGGTAAGTTGGGACACAGGAGGCCGTCAGGGCACCGTTGGTTCGGCTATCCAAGGTCCAGGGGCTTCGGGTGCAGGGGTGTCCTTGGACGTCAGGTTTTTCTTACCGGAGCCAGTTGCGGTAGGGGGGAGCCTCTGGAGTCAGGCTGCCGGCGTCTTCGGAGGGTCCAGGAGGGGGTCGGCCAAAGCAGGATTTCAGGTTTGGATTAGTGTGCCATCGGGACACAGGCCGTAGGCGCCGGGCGCAGAGTGGTGAGGACTCGCGGTTCCAGAGGACACCAGAGTCCTTTGTAGAGATTTCTTGAGGACAGGTCCGCTGTCCACGGGAGTTTTGGTCTTTATCGAAGTGCAGGCAATCTTCCACAGGTTCTGAAAGGTGCTGGCTGCAGGACAGGAGTTGTCTTTTCCGCAGGTTTCTTGGAAGCTGGAGACAGGCCGGTGGGCTGGGGCCAAGTCAATTGTCTTCTTCTGGCTTTACTGCACGGCGTCTTCGTCCTTCTCAGGTCAGCAGGAACTAGTTTCCAGTTCTGGGGGAGCCATCTAAATACTAAGTTTAGGGGCGGTTTAGGGGAGGAGCAGGTAGGGCCAATGGGCACCTTACCTGGGTCGACTACACCCTCAATTATGCCACACTCCTGTGGGAGAGGGCATAGACCTAGCCCTGATTGGAGGGGTCTCCCCATCTTTAAGACAGCGGGACTGAAAGATGTGCTTCACCTTGCCTTCGCTACCTTAGGGGTGGAGTTGGCAGAGGTGGGCACACCTATTCTCCTAAGTTTTCTCGCCGATTTTCCCGAACAAAGTAGAGGTGTAAACCGGGGGCTGCTAGCAGCAGAGGCCGGGGGTTGCATTACAAAGGCAGCAGGCCTATGAACCTTCCTTCTCAAGCACTGTGCCCATCCTAGGGGAGGAGCTGAGACACCTCCGCCCAGGATGTGCATTGTTTCTGGTCCCAGAGAGCAGAAGCTCTCGACCCAGGGGTCCAGAAACATGTCTGGTGGTGGCAGGCTGCCTACAGCAAGTCTGTGACCACACCAGGGTTGGTAGGCTTTCAAGGGGCACCTCTGAGGTGCCCTCTGGGTACATGGTTCAATAAATCCCACACTGGCATCAGTGTGGGTTAATTGAAAAGAGTAGTTTGGTACCAAACACTCCTGCGTTCAGAGAAGCCATCATTATGCTCGGGAACTCCAGTAGTCGAGTTTCCAGCCCATTTACTTTTTATAGCTTCCCTGGCACTTATAATATCTAAGAATGGTCTTAAATAATGTAGTGGAGTATCTGCTCATGCAGATATGCCCACACCTGTGGTATAGTGCACACGCCTTAGGGCTGGAAGGCATGCTAGAGAGGTGACTTGCTTATACTTTAGGCAGTGCTAGTTGGCATGGCACACAGGCAGTGTGCCATGTCGACTTTGTCGTTTTTGTCTGCACTAGGCCATGCATGCTGTAGAGGCAGTCTGCATGGCCTAGGCAAGGGGCCCTAAGGGGACCCTCTTCAGTCCCACAGCCCTAGGTACCCAGGTATTATTTACTAGGGACTTAAAGAAGCACAGGGGACCTGGTTGGCAGGGACCCTGTGCACTACAATCGAAACGAAATGGTTACTTACCAGTAGGAGTAGTTTTGCAGCTTGAAGAATTTTCTGGATTCACATGCTGTGCATTATTCCGCCATCTAGTGGTTGGGTCCAGAATTGTCTTTTTTTCTTGTTTTGGTTGCTGTCGACCACCATTTGGTGCCAGGTACGTCCCCTATGTGACGTCAGACGGTATCCTGGAGGTCGACGAGCGTGGTGGCCATCTTCGGATTCTTTTTTCTGTTTTTCTTCTGTTTTGTAATCCTTGAGATGGTTTTGAAAATACTGAAGTAGTCCTTTTACTCCCCACCTGTTTGTTTTCCTTATAGGGGAGGCCGGGTGGGTCGCATGTGAATCCAGAAAATTCTTCAAGCTGCAAAACTACTCCTACTGGTAAGTAACCATTTCGTTTTGCAGCGTGAATCCTTTTCTGGATTCAGATGCTGTGCATTAGATTATGTAGCGGTTTCTCCCGTGTCTGGGAGGCTGTGGTGAAAGGAAGACCTTGCAAACAGGTGTTGAAGCACCCTCTGTCCAATTTGAGCTTCCTTATTCATTTGTATGTCCACACAGTAATGCTTTGTAAAGGTGTGTGGTGATGCCCGTGTTGCTGCTGCGCAAATGGAATCAATGGGTACATTGGCCATAAATGCCAGCGTTGCTCCTTTCTTTCTAGTGGAGTGAGCTGTTGGTTGCATTTTAGTTCCTTTTTGGCCTTGGCATATCATAATTGGATAGCTTGTACTATCCATCTTGCAATAGTTGCTTTTGTGACAGCTGATCCTGTGTTGGTATGTGCATAAGCAACAAACAATTGCTTTGTTTTCCTGATTTGTTCTGTTTTCTGTAAATAATACAGTAAAGACCTCCTTACATCCAGGGTATGGAGGCTTCTCTCTGCTTTAGTCTTTAGGTTCTGGAAGAACACTGGCAGGAGAATATTTTGATTTAAGTGATACTTAGATACCACTTTTGGGAAAAATTGTGGGTTAGTCTAAGATTACTTTATCCTTTTGGATTTGTAAGTAGGGTTCTTGTATTGTTAATGCTTGCAGTTCACTTACTCTTCGTAGTGATGTTATAGCAATGAGAAAGGCTGTCTTTAAAGTAATATGTTTGAGGTCCGCTGCATGCATGGGCTCAAAGGGTTTTGTCATCAGTTGAGAAAGTACTGTATTTAAGCTCTATGTTGGCACAGGAGCAGCCCCCTTGGTGGAGCAATTCATTTTGCTCCTTCCATGAACCTTTTGATGACTGGTCTTGTAAAAAAGCTTTTGCATATTTTCCTCTTGTATATGCCACTATGGCGGCCAGATGTACTTTAAGGCTGGAAAAGTTGATGTTGCTGTCCAAGAGGTAAGTAAGATACGTAATAACTGTTTCTTGTGTATTGATTGAACTAGTGTTGTTGTTAGCGGTGCACCATGTGGTATATCGCTTCCATTTTGCTGTATAGCATTTTCTTGTTGACTCTTCTTGCTTTTTTTTTTAATTTCCAAGGTTCTCAGCGGTAGATTGAGATGTCCAAATTCTATGTATTCAGGCGCCAGGCTGCAAGTTGTAGCGTTGCTGGTTCCGGGTGAAATATTTGGCCCTGTTGCATTGTCAGCAGGTCTTTTTCTGCTTTGATTTTGACAATTTCTCCTTTGGATAGTTCTAGGAGAGTTGAGTACTATGTTTGCCTTGCCAATGGGCAGCAATGAGGATCATATTTGTTCCTGGTTCTTTTGCTTTTTGTAGCACTCTTTGCATCAGGGGTATTGGTGGAAAGGCGTAAACAAATGTCTGTGACCAATTGTGTGAAAGCGCATTTCCCTTTGACAGGTGGTGTGGAAACCTCGAGGCAAAGCATTGGCATTTCTTGTTCTGCATTGTTGCAAACAGGTCCAACACTGGTGTTCCCCAGATGTTGAATAGATACTGTACTGTTGCTTGTTTCAACTCCCATTCGTGGGAGCAGTTGTTTTGTCTGCTCAGCTGGTCTGCTGTGATGTTGTCTACCCCTGGTAGATGTACTGTCTGTAGATTGATTTTTTGTGGTATCGCCCAATGCCAGATTTCTTGTGCAAGTTTGCTCAGGGGAAAGGACCTTGTTCCACCCTGTTTGTTCAGGTAGAACATTGTTGTTGTATTGTCTGTTTGTATTAAGATGGTTTTCCCCTGAATATGTTTCTGGAATGCTTTGAGTGCCAGAAAAACTGTTTTCATCTCCAAAAAATGTATGTGTTTCGTGGAGTCCTGTTCGCTCCACTGACCATGAACTTTCAGCTGGTTGAGATGTGCTCCCCAACCGTTGAGGGATGCATCCGTGGTGACTGTCGCAGATGGAGTTGGGTCCCTGAAAGGTCTCCCCTGTGCTATGTTGTTGGATGCCCACCATTGTATTTCTGCTTGCACCCTTTGTGTAACAACCACTAGATCCTCCCAACTTCCTGTGGCTTGTGACCAGCTGTTGTTGAGCCATTCTTGAAATGGGCGCATGTGTAGGCGAGCGTGAGGGATAAGTGGGATACATGATGCCATCATGCCCATTAGTTTCATTACTTTCCTCACTGTCAGAGACTGTCCCCTCTGGTAGAGGGCTGTTTCGTGATGGATAGCTTGTATCCTGGCTTGTGTGTGATAGCCTTGACGTTTGCTGTGTTCCGTCTTGCTCCCAGGAAGGTTTTTTCTCTTTCTGGTGTTGTAGATGATTTCCTGTGGTTGATTGAGAAACCCAGGATTTGTAGCGTTTGAATTATCTTTTGAACATGATTGTGACATGTTTGTTTTGTGCGTCCCCTTATTAGCCAGTCGTCTAAGTTGGGGTAGACGTGGATCTTTTCTCTTCTCAGGTGTGCTGCCACTGCGGCCAGACACTTTGTGAACACCCGTGGAGCAGATTTTATGCAGAACGGGAGTACCTTGAATTTGTAGTGTGTTCCGTTGTGCAGGAATCTTAGGTACTTTCTGTGTCTTTTGTTCATAGGGATATGAAAGTAGGCGTTCCTGAGGTCTATTGTTGCCAAATAATCCCCCTTTTGAATTTGTGGGGTACACATCTTGAAGTGTTGTGTTAGTATGAACTTGTTTATGAACCTTAAGTCCATGATTGGCCTTAGAGTCTGGTCTTGTTTGGGTACTAGGAAGTATGGAGAGTAGTTTCCTTTGTACCATTCTTGTGTTAGTACCTGTTCTATTGCCTGTTTTAGGCATAGTTCTTTGATTTCTGCGTTTAGCAGTGTTTGCTCTGATCTGGTTCATTTTCTTGTTTTGGGTGGATTTGCAGGTGGTGTCTTTGTGAGCTCTATGCAATATCCGTATTGTACCAAATTTAATATCCACTTGTCTGTTGTGATCTTTTTCCATTGTCTGTGGAAAAAGGATATTCTTCCCCCACTGGTGTTTTGTGTGGGTCCTTTTCTGTGATTGAGTCAGTTAGAGTCATTTCCTCTTCCTCTAGAGGGTTGGCCTCTTCCTCTTCCATTCCCTCTTCCTCGAAAGGGCTGCTTCTGTTGCCAACCTTGGTAGCTAGACTGTTAACCCATCTGTTGGTTTAGGTTCTGTCCTTGTGTTTGTTGTGGCATCTGCTGTCCTTGACTAAAGCTGCCTCTACCTGTGGTTTTTCTGTTAGAGAAGCCTCCTCTTTTAAAATACCCTCTTTGCTGTAGGGCCCCCATTGCCCTTGCTGTTTCATTGTCCTTTTTAATTTACTGAAGGGATTCATCCACTTCCTTGCCAAACGGAGCTTCTCCGTTAAATGGCCTGTTGATGATTGAAGTCTGAACTTCTTGTTTAAACCCAGAAATTCCGAGCCAGGCATGCCTTCTGAGGATGTTTCCTGTGCACATTTGCCTGCTTACAGTATCTGCTGCATCTAGGGCTGATTTTAGGCAGGTGTTAGCCACATTTTTTCCTTCTTGGACAATAGATCTTGCCCTCTTTTTGTCCTCCTCGCGGAGTTTGTTCAGCAACTCTTCTATTTCATCCCACTGTTGGTGGCCATATCTGTTTAACAAGGCATTTGAGTTGGCAATGCGCCACTGTGTTGCAGCTTCTTTTTCCATCCTTCTCCCCACCATATCCATCCTCTTACTTTCTTTCTCTGGTGGAGGCCCGGTGTTGGAGACTGCATTTGCTCTCCCCTGGCTGTGGCGACAATGATGGAGTCAGGCGTATAATTTTTCTGTATGTATTTTGGGTCCTTTGAAGAGGGCTTATATTTTTTCTCCACTCTGGGAGATAACCCCTTTGTTTGAAGCTGGTTCTTTAAAGGCTTCTTTGCCTTGATTCAGGATACTAGGCAACATAGGTAGATATTGTGTCCCTTTTGTTGCAGGTGCCAGGGTTTCTAGCAGGAAACATGTGTCCCCTTTTTCTTCCTCTAAGGGAACACCAAATTGGTTTGCTGCCCTTTTTATAATGTCATTATAGAAAGCAATGTCATCTTCGAAGGATAGCAGCAGATCTCTTCCTCTGGACTCTCGGTGTCTAGGTCGTTCCATGTACCCTCGAAGGTTTCTGAGTTTTCCTCCTCCTCCTGTACGTCTCGGTATTCCTCGGGATCTTCGCCTCGAGGTTCCGGTGTTGGTGGAGAATCGAAGATACCTTCTTCCTCCCCCCCCCCCCGGCGTCAACGTTTTCCGGTTCGGCAGCCTGTGTTTTAGGGATTCGAAAATACTTTAGTGAGGTGTCGAATTCCTTTTTCTTTTGTATGAGCGTAGCCATCTCCTCCTCGAGTCTTCTCCTTTTCTTTTCGACCTCGAGGGCCCTCTCGGCGTCGGAGGCCGGGGACTTTTTCTTCCCGACGTCGACGTTAGTCTTCGGCGGTGTTGTGCCCTTTTTTGCGGGTTCGTTGTCGACCCTTGGCTTCGGTGCCTTCGGCGATTTTCCCTCTTCGGCAACCTTTGGATGGGTTCGGTGGGGTTCTTTTAATCGCGGCTGACCCTCGATCGCCTTTTTGCTCGGCGTCGGGGCTGCCTTGGGCGCCTTATGTTCGTGGCCCTTTGGTTCCGACGGATCTTTATGGTGTCTTACCTTCTCCGTCTTCTTTTTCGACTCTCTCGCCTTCTTTTCGGCGTTGATCTTTTCAGAGTCCTTTTCTAGGATCTCGACGTCCGATCCTTCGTGTGTCGACTCTGCTGGAGCTCCCTGCTCTTCTTCGTCGCTAGAGAAACCCAGGTCCCTCATGGAAGGTTTCTTCGTCGACTGCGACATTGTGGTGTAGTGGGCCTGTCTTTGGTTTCGGCGTGTCCTGAGCGTCTTCGGCAGGAACACTGCGCAGGCCTCACAGTCCCTGTCCTGATGATCTTCGGGCAGGCAAAGGTTGCACACGTCGTGTGGGTCGCGTTGTGCGTATTTGTGGTGGCACTTGGGGCAGAATTTGAAAGGGGTATTCTCCATGACCCCTACCTCGCCATTTGTGGACCGCAGTGGTCCTTTGGTGTTCAAACGGACGCTCTGCTCCTGCCTTCGGCGACGTCGGCTGATCGATTTTACTTCGATGATCCTTTAATGATAATCTTTTAAATTTTTTCAGGAAAACGACAACTTTCTTCGGAGCTTCCCGTCTTGCTTCCAGACCCAACGGCGGAAAAAAGAATCTGAAGATGGCGACCACGCACGTCGACCTCCAGGTACCTGGCACCAAATGGTGGTCGACAGCGAACAAAACGAGGGGAAAAAAAAAAAAAAAGAGACAATTCCGGACCCAACCACTAGATGGCGGAATAATGCACAGCATGTGAATCCAGAAAAGGATTCACGCTGCAAAACCACATTAATGCCAGGAAAAAAGTGGGGGCTAATGAGGTCAAAAGAGGCCCTTTCTCACATACATAAAAATAGAAAAACATACTGTGTTGTGAAAAACAGTCAGCACAAGTGAATTACAAAGATGCAAGAGTAAATAGTAGTAGGTTGTGCTTTTAAAATCCCATTTATGGAGCAGGAGAGCCCTTTGGAGATTTAACACAGAAAATTTAGAGGCTGCTCCTGGAGGGGGTTGGGTGCAGCCATGCAGATACAAATATGACACAGACCATGCTTTTTTTCTTTTTGGAAAAAAAGAAAATTTACTGGAAAAATAGTTTAAGAATAGACTCACTCACCAGAGTGTACCTCCAAGAGTCCTTATTGAAGCTAGGCCTGAATAATCTATGGAAGACACCGATAAACCATTCAAGCTTTAAAAAAAGCAGAAACAAAAGTTACCAAAACTACCTCCTTAATCGAAGGCAAAGCAACTCTGGCGTAAAGGGCCCACAGCTGGTTTGTTCTCAAAGACTACACAGCCGTCAAACCACAACCATACCGGAGTGCAGGATTCAACATAACGGCAAAGGAGAAATTCTTAAGATACCGCCTGGGCATACTTCAGATTCTCCCTCACCTAACTCCCTGGAAGAGGAATCCTGGAGCCCACACCTGCTGCCTTTGCAGCAATGGAAGTGAAGAACTTCTGCACATAATCTGCATCTGCACAAGTCTACAGGACATCCGACGTTACTTGCTCCTCCCCATCTTCAATCAATAAGGGACTAAGACTTATAGGCAGGCAGTAAAGTCCTGCTTTGATCCAACCGCCACACAATTAAACAGTTGCTTCACACGATTTCTTAATGTAATAGAAAGGAGACTGGCCCAATTGCCACCGTGCAACGAAACAGGCAAGTAAAACAACAAACTGGCCAAACACATCCCAACACCAATTGGCACACTCTCCTACTCTGAACCAAGACAGGCTGCTACAACAACTTTAAAATCCTCGAGAATGTGGTCACTTTATGCAATATGCACATCGCACTTTCAATCAACAAACCACATAATGCTGTCAAAATCGGCAAGCCACACAAGCGCCCATTAACCACAAAGCCCCACAAATACCCATCTAAAGGACTAGTTTGCACAGCAAACTTTGCACACAGAAGTTTTGCACTTCATAAGCTCACACCTGATATTCTGCTATCTGGAAGCTGCAGCCTCTTCCGACCTACGATCAAGGCATGGATGGCTAAGAACAACACCAGTAATCTTTGACTGTCAACCTCTTTCCTGAGAACTGGGCGCAAACTTACGAGGAAAAACCTTTTTCCCTCTCCTTAGTCATGTGTTTTTAATGCATTTCATGGCATCGCTTTGACATTATAAGATTATGTAGGTCTTCTTGCTAAAACTGGCGCCACAGTTCCTAACCAATTGCTTGAAAGCTCAAAGGTTTACCTTAAGTAGCTTACATTAATGGGGTTTTTACCCTTTTTAATGACTTCGCTTCGTATAAAAGAATTTGTTTAATGATACGTGTATGCAACAATTTTTATTAATCACACATGATAAACTACTTTGTACTTTCGTTAGCGGAGAAAAAAAAAATCACAGATTTTCACATATACCATAAATGATGTCATTGCGATGTTCAGAAAAACCCTTTGTAAAGGAATAAGAAAAAAAAAACAATCTGTCCACCAACAGTAAAACATAACTGTGGCGGTAGTTATGGTGTACATTGTGCGCTGCGTAAAGATGAATCTCAGGATTTTTTCTTTGCTGAACCATAACTTGTTTTGAAGTCGTGTTTTCTCAGTGAAAATGTACATATACACACTTTTTTATATGCACGCACACCTAGTTTGAAAGGGTTTATGCACTTAAATTAATAAATACCTCCTTGGAGATGGTGATCTGGAAGATCTTCTCTTCGTTTTGGATGTTTTTGGAGACCTTGAGTAACTTCTTCTCCTGCGACGGTCTCTGAAAATTATTTCCCAAAAATAATTTACTTATAACATACTTGCAATTGCATATCAATTTCTTCTTCCATGCAAATACGGATTAGTCTGCTATCCATAATCTTATGAAATGACAAGCTAAAAAAGCAAGATTGTAGGCACTTGCGGAACTAGTGCATTAAAAGCCTTCTTAACTTCTTGTTAACCTCTACAGTGCCTACCCAGTATCCCAAATTAGAACACTTAATTGTATGCAGCCTTGGACAATTTTCATAAATGAGGCATTGTTTCCTTTTTTTTATTTTTACTACTTCATGCATTGGTTTCTCTAAAAATTATATCACCACAACAAATAAACGAGCATTGGCAAAGCCAATCGGTCTGGTGTTGACTGCCAGCCTTTTGGCTTTGTTTTATTTTGTTTTATCATGGTTGTTATAAAATATTGAATTAGAAGCTGCCTGGCCCTCTCCGATAATGGAGAAAAACATTGGGGAAAAAGGAAAATGCTACTTACCCAGTAGGCATCTGTTCTTGGAATGTAGAGCAGTAGATTCACATGCTTTGCATAAGTCTGCCATCTAGTGTTGGGTCCGGATGTTTTCACTTTGTTTTTGTTCGAAGAAGTCTTTTCCAGTCACGAGGTACCCAACACTAGATGGCAGACTAATGCAAAGCATGTGATCTACAGCTCACATGCCTCAAACACATTTATTTCATCTGAAAAAGGGTACATTGCCACAGTATTCCCTGGCACTGAAATGAACCATATTGTTTCCAGATGTGCTCATGTTAAAAGAGTAGAATGCCGCCACTCAACATGAAAATAACAGATGGCTGAAGTGGGCTGACGCCGCCCCATGCTGCATACCGTAGTGGGAAGAGTCAAAATGAGAATAACACCAACAGGCCAATGGAGGACAATGGCTAGTTGTAAGCCAATAGAAGTTTATAATAACACAAAAATCAAAAGGTCTTGGCTAATGCCACACCTAAATAAAGAAAATGGGATTTACACAGGTTGCACTTAACATAACAAATGTGTGAATTTTATTTGAGTAAAAATAGATCTCCATATCCTACTGGTGGTCGCCAGCAAGTAGTTCTAGTTAGGACATAGAAAAAGCGTTTTTTGTTTTGCCATTAACCTTGGCGCCGTTTGACGAATCTTCAGGAGATTTTCAAAATTAGTACGATGCTCAGTTCAGATGCTGTTAAAAACTTCGGGTTGATCCGTGAAGCGGGGGTCGAGGAAAAAAAAAAAAAGAAAAGGGGAAGGGGGCTAGGGGCAAAACACGTTTTCTTCATGCAATTTCCCATAGGGATTTTGAACACAATTACAGCCCGAACCGCTGAACGGAATGACACCAAATTTGGCAGAAAGCTAGCTCTTGGTCCAGAAAGCGTGCCTTTCGTATTTTGGTATAAATACCTTCAGTAGTTTTAGAGATATTAACTGAAAAGCAAACCAATTTTGTATATCTAGGGACGCAGACCCTCCGCGGATCCACCCACGGTGAACCAGAGGCTTCACGCACCAAGCAAGGGTCCTGATTGGCTGGCCGCACCTTCACAGAAAAGTTGTGGCCGCCATTTTATTGCTCGGGAAACATCCCCAGAGCTGAAAAGTTGCTTGCATACTAATTGAAGGGGTCAAGTGAGAGTATTCCTGAACCCTTGTGTATGTTACAAATGAGGTGAAAGCATGTTTAATGGGCAGTAAAATACCCACAAGAGTTTTTTTTTAAAATCATTTGCGAGGTCGGCGGAGAAGACACGGGGCTCAGCACGGCTCGCTGTGTAAATCTGCGAACTTCACTGCAAAGTTACACAGGGGGCTTCGCAGAGCACTGCAGTGGATCCGCGGATTTATGAAAAACCCCAACCAAATTGGGCTTCTTCGAGGGAAACATGGAAAGGGTTAAAGAAATACTGATCATTTAGAAGTGGTATAACAAAAAAGAAAGATGAAAGGAAGACTGATTTGTTAACTAGAGCAGCATAAGTAAGAGCACATGATGAGGGGTAGCCATTTTACCTGCTTTTCTACTGAGAGAGGAGGTGGTTTACAGTAGCTTTGGCTGGAGATTTCAAATGAAAACAGATAGACAAAAGTAAACAGCAAAGAGCTTTTACAGATATGTTAATGAGGTTGCAGTACATAAAAGTATATTTAGAAAAAATAGTGAGCATGAAAGTGAAACAAAATGTGTAGCTTTTAGACAGTGTAGTAGAAAGGAAAATAGAAGGCTGTTTAGATGAGAATATTAACTAAAAATACAGTGAGCAGGAAAGGAGAAAGAGGAAATGCTATACTGAATGTATATGAATTTTATTATGCTAGTACGAATGAAGGCTTTTGAAATTAGAGGGGAGTGTTTGCTTATAGTATGTAATTTAATAGTATGTCATTTGCACACGCTCAGTCAGGGAGGCACTTACAGACCCAGTTACACTCTCACAAAAGCAGTTGTGTATCTATAACTCATACAGCCAGACAAGTGACTGCCACACTCACTCACACACCCATTAGACCATTCACACATCCATTTACTCATCTGTACGTCCACGTTTGAGTACAAGTTAGCCCTTAGAGCCGGGGGGGAATCCGCAGAATGCAACCTGCACCATAAGAAGAGTTTGAAGAGGACTACTTCAGCACTCTTAAAAAGGGAGAACCCTGACTGTAGTTGCCAATGGAATCAGGACCCCAAAGGTTAGATGGTTCCAGAAGGAGGGTGAGGAGTGGAGAATGGAGTGGGTAAAGTCTCCAGAGGAGAGAGGGGATCCCCCTGAGAGCTCTCTATTGGATACAGTGCAGGTAGTACTGTCTCCTCCCAAATCCAGTCCCCTCGGGACCTCAAGGGCAGACAGGCCGAGTGGGACCTGAGGCTGCAGCTGGCCCAGCTAGGTGCAGAGGAGAGACAAGGTGAGGCTAAGAGAGCCTCAGAGGAGAAAACGGTCTTGCTGGCTGGAGTGTCAAGGAGGTGCACTTGAAGGCCAAATAGCTATTGGAGTCTAGCAAAAATGGTGTGAGCACCACTACTGTGTAAAGGGAGGGCCAACTACCACTAGAGTGGAAGGCCGCACAGATAATTCCCATTCAAAAGAAGGCTAATGCCCCAGTAAAGGATCTATCCAATTATCGCCCAATTTCTCTTTTGCCACTTCTGAGTAAACTATTAGAAAAACAGATCAACAAACAACTCTCTGAATATATTGAATCCACAGGATGCCTCGATTCCCCACAGTCTGGGTTTAGACCAATGTATAGCATGGAGTCAGCACTAATTGCTGTTACTGATAATATTAGATACACCATTGACAACAGCCAGGCAGTACTATTGGTGTTGCTGGATCTGTAGGCGGCCTTCGACACAGTATCCCATTCTATTTTGCTCAGGAGACTCGGAGATTAGGATTTGCGAACAAGCCTTCCAATGGTTCTAGAGTTTTATTACCCATCGGACTTTGACCATTAATCTTGGCTCCTTCCGCTCGCTAACTATGGAACTTACCAAAGGAGTGCCTTAGGGATCTTGCTTTAGCCCTACTTTATTATTTATGTAGCTTCGCTGGCAAAGCTACTCCGAAAGCTTGGCTTTACGCCAATTTCATATGCTGACACCCAGCTTCTACTGTCATTTGACAAAAACTCTAAGAATACACAGGCCTCTTTTTCAGAAGGTATGACAGCAATTGCTGCTTAGATGACAAATAATTTTCTACAGTTAAATGCTGGGAAAACTGAGATCATGCTTTTTGGGGATGCCCCTCTGGTCTGGCCTCCAGAGTGGTGGCCACCCGAATCAGGCGCTGCCCCTGTCCCCAAGATGGTAGTCAAGAACCTGGGCATGCGTCTAGACCAGAAACTGACAATGAAAGCTCAAGTTACAACAACCGTGGGTTCCTGCTTCCATATGCTTAGCCTCTTGCATAAGGTATTTCATTTCCTTCCCATCACCGAGCGAAAAACACTTATTCAGGTGCTAGTGATAAGCAGCCTGGATTACTGCAATGCCCTCTTGATTGCGGCATGTGAGTCTTCACTAAACAGACTTCAGGTAGTTCAAAATACTGCGGCTGGACTTGTCAAGAACTTACCAGCCAGAAGCGCCTCTCTCCTCCTCCTACAACATCTACATTGACTACCGATACGTAAGCGGATTAGATTCAAGATATGCTGTATTGTGCACAAAGCGTTAAATGGCAAAGGACCTGGTTATTTAGCAGAAAAACATCCAATATCATTCTACTAGACCTCTTCGATCAGGAGAGAAATCTTTGCTCCACATTCCCTGTGTCAAGAAATCTCGCACGGGTGGGAAAGCTTTTTTCTACTTAGCCCCCCACTACTGGAATCAGCTCCCAATCCATCTTCGGAAATGCCCTGAGCATCTTTCATTTAGAAAACGTCTCAAGACTGAGCTTTTCTAAACTGTCAGCATCTGGGTCTGCTCTGACTGTTGCATGCCCCACAGCGCGGAGATACCCCTTAGGGGGTGATTCAGGTGCTTTACAAATAAAATATATAAAAATAAAGTGCACAAGAAAGAGTTCATATATTCAGAGACTTGGCGCCTGACTTTAAGGAGGGGTTTGATATAGACAAGTTATTTCTGGCATAGGAAGTAGCTGTAGCGGTACAAAGGATCTCCGAGGAGGATTGTAGAGGTGCCTTTGGAGTCATATTCGTGGTGATGGGAGGGACAAGATACTGGGTCTAGAGAAGGGAGAAGAAGTTGATGTACCACTATAAAGGAGGTACTTATCAGTAAGTGTGATTTAGCCCCAGAGGAATGCAGGTTGAATTTCAGGGTTAGTCAAAAACCGTGTCACTACTGCTGGGAGGATTTTGTGTTTTTTTTTTTTTTTTAAATGTTTGTTATAAGTATTGTTTTTTAGGAGGGTGTTTCTAACAGTTTTATACTTTCTTTTTTCCCCCAAAGAAAACTGAGAAGCACCTTGAAAAACTTTTCACCAGACACTCATTGGAGCTCTTCTAGCTCGTTTCATCTGATACAGTTCCATGGCATTCCCCATAACCTCTTGTAGTGGATGGATACTGTAATGCTCATATATTTCGGCAGATCTACCTCTATCCACTTTTTCAAACTTTCCACTTGAAAGAAACATTTCTTCCTCCATGCAACTTCCATGGTAGACAATATCTACATCTTTATAGTACACATTACTGTCTTCAAAATATAATATAGCTTTCTTCACCATATTTACATACACTAGTTCCTGCCAGGTTTGTTTTTCGTGTTCACAGCATTCACTAGAACAAGCGGTTCTTCCAAATCTCTCTCTCTACACCCACATTTTCAATATTGAGTTTGCCATCTAAGGGAAAATACACAACTGTACCTTTAAGCCCTTTCTGAAGCTCAGTGGATGATACCTTTAATGTTAGTTTGCTTCTCTCAGAAAGTAATGTAAGTGATCGCATGGATATTCTGCACAACTCAGTTAGAAACCAAGTTGGTGTTCCTAAATTTCCCAACATGCACTTAAGCTCAACATGACAACGATACCAGTACTCATTTGTCCCAATATTTGCAGCGGTAAAGTAAATAAACAGTAGCACTGCACGTACATGGGAGGGGTCCTACTGTATAAATGTATTCCTGGCAAATACTACAAATACTGCTGTAATCCCATTTATGCACAGGAACAGGTCTACGCCTTCGTAGTACCTCTTCACCCATCTCTTCCTCTACATTTCTAGGAATCATGTCTTCTTTTGCAATGGGACTACTGTCTTTTACTTCATAACATTGGCCAGTTGTTTCAACTGTATACACTAATCCTTTCTCTTGTAAGTAGCTTCCGTCATAAAAGTAAGGCTCAGTAGTAGACGTGTGCTGACATTTGCCTTCAAAAATTTAGCAAAAGCTACTTTTATTAATAATCCTTTTTTTCTTCATAGACAACACGGTCTTATCCAGTGTTTTCATTCTGTTTAGTATCAAAATAAATAGTTTGCGCTTCAGAGGAAACACTTTATTAACCACACTGAATATATTATTTTTGTTTCAGTGCTGCTTTTCTCGTCATTTTTCGCACCAAATTCTGGATTACTCTATTTATAAACATTCTTATTCATATTTCTTAAAATTGTTTCCGCCTCCTTGTCAAATTATGTGTTTTTTAATAAAATTTACTTTTCATCTGACTTACTCCCGCTTTGTTACAAATCTGGAGAGTTAAACTAAATACACAGAAGCAGTGTAAGTATATTGGTGAGTTCCTACAGTAGTTAATCAAAAATTCAAGTTTCAGTGTGTTTCTGTATTTGTAAATCGTTATACAAGTTATGTAAATTGTTTGCTTTAAATTGTAATCTAATGTGTGAATAAAATGTACTTGTAAAGTTGTAAATATATTTTTTGTTAATTTAAGTTAAGGGTCACAAACACAACCATAAAGGTATCCATACATGTACTCACACACCTATAGTCATTCACACAAGTACTGACACACGTCCACACACAGTCACACACCCACTCAAAAACCTGTACAGTCACTAACAGACCTATTTACACATGCAAACATCTACTGACATACACATAGTGTGCAGATTTTGTTTTTTTAGAACAATCTTTATGGTTGTTTTTCTTTGTAACTGATCAATGATCATTATTTCAACAGATCATCAGTGGTGTAGGAGTATACAACCTGAGAACAGTAGAATGGAAAATGGACCCACAAAATACATTTTTACAGAGACAAACATGTGGCATTTTGCACAGTGAATAAGCAGCTCACTCTAATATTCACAGACTGCTGTTATTATGATGACTGCAGCTGATAAATATCCTTCCAATAATGCAGTAGAGGAGGAATATTCAACTGCACCTGGTATCTCCTGCATCATTCAGTTGTACACCCTTTCATGAATTGTTTTTAAGAGGTTTCATTTGGAACTTGTTCTACGCGAATACTTCTTGAAACTGCTGATGGGTAACTGTATGCTGCAATTATTACACTGCACATATTTAGGTGCAATCTTTTCCCCTGAAGGTATTGTAAAATGCTTGCAGACATCAATTTCTTTTGCGCTTTAGATTACACCTAAATATGTGCAGTGTAAAGCTATACCTGCATGTGTTTAAAGTGTTTGTGCACAAAACTGTATTTGTAAATAGTTAAATAAGTTGTCTTATGTTTATTTGTAGCGAGTGCAGTGCACAGCGTTCATTATTGCAATCAGAGTGTTGTTTTTTTCCCCCATACAATCTTTATGATTGTTTTTTCCCACTGTTCAATGATGACTGCTTACAAAGAACATCATTTATGGTGTATGAGTAAAGAAGCTGAGAACAGTAAAAAAAAATAAAAAAAAAATAAAAAAGGAAAATGAAATGCTTATTTATATTAATTCATACATTTACAGTTTGAGGAATGTCTAAATACTTCTTAGAATTATGTCTTTATGCACTGTTGAAATTGTAAGTTACTTTTGTAATTCTATTAATTGTAAAACTAATATTTCCGCATTTTTCTTTTTATGCAGATCAATGGCATTACCTATTAGGGTAATGTACTTTGTAGAGCTGTAGATTCACATGTTTTGCATACTCCTGCCATCTACTGTTGGGTCCGGATGTTTGCAAGTTGTTTTTCTTCGAAGAAGTCTTTTCCAGTCACGAGGTAATGGGACTCCTTTTGGTGAATGTGCGCATGTGCATCGACTCCATTGTTAGATTGTTTTCCCGCAAGAGTGTGAGAATGGAGTAAGTGTAGAATAGAGATGTCCATGCGTATGTAACGTGAATAATAAGAACTACAACAAATATAGGTGATGGTGTCTGGGGAGGACGCATGTGAATCTACAGCTCTGCATGCCTAGAACAGATGCTTACAGGGTAAGTAACAATCCGATCAAGGCATGTGTTCTGTAGATACACATGCTTTGCATAGATTGTATAGCAGTACCCTCCGAAAGGGGTGGCTAACCAGTGGGTGTTGCAGTTGTTGGAAAAAGTGTTTTTTAGCACTGCTTGTCCTACATTAGCTTGTTCACGTGCTAATACATCCACACAATAATGTTTTGTAAATGTGTGTGGTGTAGACCATGTAGCTGCTTTACATATGTCAGCTATGGGAATGTTACCTAAAAGGGCATAGATGCTCCTATTTTGCACGTAGAATGTGCTCTGGGAGGTATGAAGTTCTTTTAGCTTTAATATATCAAGTTTGAATACATTTAATAATCCATCTAGAAATACCGGATTTAGAGATAGGATTTCCTTTATGAGGTGGAGCAAATGCAACAAAAAGTTGTTTGGTTTTACGAAAATCTTTTGTTCTATCAATGTAGTACAATAGTGCTCTTTTGAAATCAAGTGTGTGTAAAGCCCTTTCTGCTACTGAATCAGGTTGAGGGAAGGACGCAGGTAACTCAACTGATTGGTTAATATGAAACGCAGTAACAACGTTTGGAAGGAATTTTGGGTTTGTAAGAAGAACCACTATCTTTATGAAATCAAAAGAAAGGTTCCTCCAAGGTTAATGCCTGTAGCTCGCCAACACGTCTTAATGAAGTGATAGCAATTAGAAAGGTAACCTTCCAGGAAAGGAATTGTAATGCACAATTTTGTAATGGCTCAAAACTAAGCCAACTCATTGTAGATGCAAAAGATAACAACTAATATTTTGTATAGATGCATCTAGCGGATCAATGGTGTTATTACAATATATAACAAACCCTTTCCACTTTGCTGCATAACATGTTCTAGTGGTAGGTTTTCTTGCTTCCTTAAGAATTGTCATACAATCTTGTGGTAGATTTAGGTATCTAAACTATATGACTTCAGGAGCCAGATCACAAGGTTGAGCTCCTTGGGGTTTGGATGTCTGATTTCTCCACTGTTCTGTGTGAGAAAGTTGGAAGTGAGGTGCAGTTTTTGGTGTGGAACTACTGACAGTTCTAGTAGTGTGGTGAACCATGGTTGACGAGCCCATGTGGGAGCCACTAGAATCAGTGTGAGTGAAGTCGGTCTGAATTTCCGAACAAGAACTGGAGGGAGAGGGAGAGCGGAAAAGCGTAAGCAAATATCCCTAACCAGTTCATCCATAGGGCATTGCCTTTGGATAGAGGGTGTGGGAGCATGGAGGTGAAGTTTGGGCATTTTGAGTTAGTTCTCTGCTGTGGCAAAGAGGTTTATTTGTGGGAATCCCCATTTCTGGAAGTATGGAAGGAGAACCTGGGGATGAAGATCCCATTTGTGTACTTGTTGCTGCATTATGCTGAGGTGGTCGGCAAATTGGAAGTGCATTCCTGGAAGGTTTTCTGCCAGAAGATGAATTTTGTGACGTAATGCTCAACGCCAAATGGTCTGAGAGAGGCCTGACAACTGTAGAGTGTGTGCCCACCCCGTTTTTGTACATTATACATGGCGGTCATATTGTCCGTCCGGACTAGGACATCTTTCCCTATTAGGTGAGGCTGAAAAGCTTTTAGTTTTAGTTGAACTGCTAGAGGCTCCAAGTAATTGATGTGTTGACTTCTGTGTTTGATGTCCCATAAACCTTGAATTGTCAGATGCTGGAGATGGGCACCCCAAACTGTGAGATGCATCTGCTGTTGTACGACTTGTGGAATTGGGTCAATGAAAGGCTGCCCTTTTGATAGGTTTTCTGTGGTCCACCACGCAGAGAGTGATAAGTGTGGCTGTCTACCAACACTAGATCTGTTAATTGACCCTGTGATTGATTCCACAGACGTGCTAAGTATTCCTGTAGAGGACGCATGTGTAATCTTGCATGAGGCACTATTGCAATGCATGATGCCATCATTCCTAACAGTTGCATGAAAGTCTTCACTGTTGGGTATTGATCGTTTTGAAACTATACTAATAAAGTTTGAAAAGTTTTGAATTCTGGCTGCATTGGGAGAGGCTAGAGCTGTGCGAGTGTTTAGTGTTGCATCCAGATAAGTTTGCAGTTGTGAGGGTTGTAGATGGGACTTTTGTGTATTGGCTGTAAATCCCAATTGGTGGAGAATGTCTATGGTAGCTGGAGTGTGTTGTAAATACTTTCTTTGTGTGTTGGCTTTGATGAGCCAATCATCCAGATATGGGAAGACATGAATTTGTTGTCTTCTTAGATGAGCTGCTACTACTGCTAGACATTTTGTGAATACTCTGGGCGCAGTAGTCACTCCGAATGGAAGTACGTTGAATTGATTGTGATTTCCAGCTATCACAAATCTGAGATATTTGCGATGTGCTGGGTGGATTGGAATATGTAAGTGTGCGTCTTTTAAGTCTAGTGTGGACATAAAGTCGCCTTGTTGTAGAAGTGGAAGCACTTGTTGAAGGGTAACCATATAGAAGTGTTCTGACAGTATGTATAGGTTTAACGATCTAAGATTGGTCTTAGTGACCCGTCCTTCTTGGAGATTAGGAAGTAAAGCGAGTAGACTCCTGATCCTTGATGTTCTCATGGAACTGGTTCTATAGCTCCTTTTGCTAGAAGAGCTTGTACTTCATGTTTCAGAAGCCTTTGGTGTTGTATTGAGAGTTTGTGAATGCAAGGTGGAATATTGGGAGGATTACTGGTAAGCTCCAGGCAATAACCATGTTGGATAATATCCAAAACCAATTTGTCTGTTATTGATTGCCAAATGGGAAGAAACGAAATGGTTACTTACCAGAAGGAGTAGTTTTGCAGCTTGAAGAATTTTCTGGATTCACATGCTGTGCTTTATTCCGCCATCTAGTGGTTGGGTCCGGAATAGTCCTTGTTTTTTTTTTTTTGTTTGTTTGTTTTGGGCGTTGTCGACCACAATTTGGTGCCAGGTACGTCCCGTGTGACGTCCGACGGCACCCTGGAGGTCATTGTGCATGGTAGCCATCTTTGGATTCTTTTTTCGGTTTGTGTTCTTAGTTTGTAGTCCTTTAGTTGGTCATTGGAGATAAATATTGTAACTTGTTTTCCCACCTGTTTGTATTCCTTGCAGGGGAGGTTGGGTGGGTCGCATGTGAATCCAGAAAATTCTTCAAGCTGCAAAACGACTCCTACTGGTAAGTAACCATTTCGATTTGCAGCGTGAATCCTTTTCTGGATTCACATGCTGTGCATTAGATTACGTAGAGGTCTCTCCCGTCTTGGGGAGGCTGTGGTAAGAGGAAGATTTTGCGAACACGTGTATAAGTAGTTTTTGTCCTATTTACGCATCCTTATTCATTTGTATGTCCACACAGTAATGTTTGGTAAATGTGCGTGGTGATGCCCATGTGGCTTCTGCACATATAGGGGCCGATTCCGATCTCGGTCGGAGGCGCACCCAATACCATTCGGTCGGGAAAAAAGCCATGCGAATGCCTGTTTCCCGACCGATCCGTACAGCATACCGAACGAGTAAGTACGATGCGCACAACAGCACAGAATCCGGCCGAGTTGTACTCACCCAATCCAGGTCCTGTCCTCCGACCGAGGCGAATCCGGAAACGCAGAATCGAGTCGCACGGAAGGGAAAATGCAGCCCCGTCCGGCCGAACAAGTACGATGCGCTTTCCGTACGCGCCGAACCCGTCGCTACGCACGGCACGTCAAAGCATCCGGGAGAGGCGCACATAAGCTCCGATTCGCGCCACAACACGATCCACGGCTACGAGGCGAACACGCCAGCGACGAGAACGACGCGAAGCGACGAGAAAGACGAACGACACGAACCAACCATGAATCCCTTCGTCCCGATCATACCAATATTCTACATTTACTACCGGAACAGGCACGGACGCGTACGGCGCAGAAGGTAAGTCAGACACCAACCACAAAACACATACAACACGTACACGACACATCACACACACAGAGGGATGCAGAATTTACTTGCAACAGCAGCACCATAGGGGCGGGATGCCCATCACCAATGCCACATATGCACACAGGGGCCTGAATGCGCACCACCACCCCTACCCAGGGGGGGCCGGATGCCCACCACCACTACCACCCTTACCCAGGGGGGGCTGGATGCCTACCACTACTACCACCCTTAGCCATGGGGGTGCCAGATGCCCACCACTACTACCACCACCCTAAGCCAGGGGGGCTGGATGCCTACCACTACTACCACCCTTAGCCAGGGGGGTGCCAGATGCCTACCACCACTACCACCCTTACCCAGGGGGGGCTGGATGCCTACCACTACTACCACCCTTACCCAGGGGGGGCTGGATGCCTACCACTACTACCACCCTTAGCCAGGGGGGTGCAAGATGCCCACCACCACTACCACCCTTACCCAGGGGGGCTGGATGCCTACCACTACTACCACCCTTAGCCAGGGGGGTGCCAGATGCCTACCACTACTACCACCCTAAGCCAGGGGGGCTGGATGCCTACCACTACTACCACCCTAAGCCAGGGGGGCTGGATGCCTACCACTACTACCACCCTTACCAAGGGGGGGCTGGATGCCTACCACCACTACCACCCTTAGCCAGGGGGGATGGATGCCTACCACTACTACCACCCTTAACCAGGGGGGGCTGGATGCCTACCACTACTACCACCCTTAGCCAGGGGGGCTGGATGCCTACCACTACTACCACCCATAGCCAGGGGGGTGCCAGATGCCTACCACTACAACCACCCTTACCCAGGGGGGGCTGGATGCCTACCACTACTACCACCCTTACCCAGGGGGGGCTGGATGACTACCACTACTACCACCCTTAGCCATGGGGGTGCCAGATGCCTACCACTACTACCACCCTAAGCCAGGGGGGCTGGATTCCCACCACTACTACCACCCTTAGCCAGGGGGGTGCCAGATGCCTACCACTACTACCACCCTTACCCAGGGGGGGCTGGATGCCTACCACTACTACCACCCTTACCCAGGGGGGGCTGGATGCCTACCACTACTACCACCCTTAGCCATGGGGGTGCCAGATGCCTACCACTACTACCACCCTAAGCCAGGGGGGCTGGATGCCCACCACTACTACCACCCTTAGCCAGGGGAGTGCCAGATGCCTACCACCACTACCACCCTTACCCAGGGGGGGCTGGATGCCTACCACTACCACCACCCTTACCCAGGGGTGCCAGATGCCTACCACTACTACCACCCTTACCCAGGGGGGGCTGGATGCCTACCACTACTACCACCCTTAGCCATAGGGGTGCCAGATGCCTACCACTACTACCACCCTAAGCCAGGGGGGCTGGATGCCTACCACTACTACCACCCTAAGCCAGGGGGCTGGATGCCTACCACTACTACCACCCTAAGCCAGGGGGCTGGATGCCTACCACTACTACCACCCTAAGCCAGGGGGCTGGATGCCTACCACTACTACCACCCTTAGTCAGGGGGTGCCAGATGCCTACCACTACTACCACCCTTAGCCAGGGGGCTGGATGCCTACCACTACTACCACCCTTAGCCAGGGAGTGCCAGATGCCTACCACTACTACCACCCTTACCCAGGGGGCTGGATGCCTGTCACTACTACCACCTCTACCCATGGGGGGCTGGATGCCTACCACCAACACCACCCCCACTCATAGGATGGACAATGCATGACACAACCAGCACACCACAACCTAGGGAATGCAAGAAAAAGACATCCCCCCAACACCATGACAAGCGTGTGTAGACTGTGTCAAATGCCTACAACACTGAACATGACTTTGAACATACAATGTGACCCCCTATCACATGTGCCACACATATATGTGTGTGGCCCCCACAATGCAAGCAGGCCATGACCATTGTGGCAATGGGGTCCAAACCCCCATCATCACTGTGACCAAAATGTAAGTGTGGGGTCCATAGCTGAAGCACATTTTGAACAGTGTGGCAATGGGGTCCAAACCCCCATCATCACAGTGACCAAAATGTAAGGGTGGGGTCCATAGCTGAAGCACATTTTGAACATTGTGGCAATGGGGTCCAAACCCCCATCATCACTGTGACCAAAATGTAAGTGTTGACAAAGAAAAAGCTGCAACTGCCAAACTGCATGGATGATTCCTGGTCACAGAACATAAAACACATCAGTGGCAAAGTAGTGCATGTGTCCCATTGCAACATAAATTGGGGGAGGCAAATACTGCAGTGCAAATAAGACATACCTTTGGCCATGTGCAGACAAACAACACCCATGGGGGCTGACACTGTCAACATTCATCAATGACACAATGACAGAAGTGACCATCAGAATGCAGACCCACATATTTGCACCAATGGGCACACAAATGCAGATACCCTGTGGAGACTGTAGATGTGAGGTGAACAGATACCATACCATGGCAGCAATGGGACACAAACCATGATCATTGTGCTGACCGATGACCTAGGAGTCCCAGGGACAGCAGGGGAAACCCACCAAACTACATACAGCCAATGGCACACCCAAGATATGCCAATGCAGTGGTGCAGATGCACAAACACAAACAGGCAGACCCACACTGCACATCATACACAACAGGTGGGGGGGGGGTGCCAGTGTCCCCAGGCAACCACACAACACATGAGGAGACCTGAATACCAATCATACAGATGTGCATACAGTGCCACACAAAGGTAACTCATGGATCCAAATCCCCTATGTGGGCAAGCAGGCATTGTCAGATGAGAGGGAGCACAAATCACACATGTCACACAGGCACGTAGGAACAGCAACTGACACAGCAAGACACAGACACACCACATCACTACCCCCAGGGCCCCCACAATGTGGTGACCCTGGGCTGCATTACAATCCCACTGTGATGACAAAGCTAAATGTCGTTCACACTGTGAACCACAGACTTGTGTCCTGAGCAACAAACAACCATCACACCTACACAAGCACAAATCAATCAGCACGGCCAGTAAGCCAAGGCCAACATGGTGGCAGGGGCCTAGCCGGGCAACAACTCTCATCTGCACACACTCAACACCACACCCCTCGACCTCCAACAATGTGCAGCAGTGAAGCACACATGCACTGGTGTCATTGCACATGCACCCATGACTATTCCAGGGTGGTGGGTGGGAACCAAGGTGCAGAAACACATCACACATGGCCACTCAACAAGACTCCTGAATGTCTGACACACTGCACACTACGCTGTACATGGACATGACAGCAATACCACACCAACCAATGGAATCCCAGCCACAGTCACACACCAATGAAGAAGCCAAGGTCACCCACAAAGAACACACATAGACAACAACCAACATTGCAGCCCGGACCCTGAGGAGTGCCAGCAGTCACACACACAACGTGTCACAATCACTGAAAGATAACACAAACTGGAAATCACATGACAGGGGCAAACAACAAGTGCCAAGGGGAAACCCGACTGTGACCCATCTGCGTCTGCACACAAACTCAGCCCTGACAGCAAACACACCTATGGGTGACACCCTAATGACCAGTAATGTGCCATGCACCCACATCACAGAGAACCCAAGGAGAAGACTTTGGGGGAACATAGGTCAACTCAGCAAGCATCACAAACAGGTACAACACTAGGGATCACAGCATGCACAGCTAAACGGAAGTGAACACACAGACATGCTCATACAACACACACCTTGGGCGCAGGCAATGTCACAGGAGTACACACTGCCATGAGGGGACTCCACTCCTGTGTGAGGAAAGCTGTGCCATATGTTGCCTCAGTAGGGCCCCATCATGTCAGCTGAGCACTTGGTCACACAATCAACAATTAGCATCAAATGAAGGCTCCCGTCACATCAGCCTGGTCATGGAAGTGCCAACGAAATCATCAGCACAGATCCAACACACTTGTATAGCAATGTTGCACTGACAACACAGATGAGTCCTTCCCCATTGATGCCCAAACCTGCATGTCCAGTGGAGATGGCCACACGGTCAGGGAAGTAGACGAATTGAACAATGGCAGGCACAACAGATGTGCAGGGGTGGAAGCCACAGATGTGAAATTGCTAATGTAAGTAGGAAATCCCATTGCCAAATACTGAACACATGACACCCTCAGATGCTGCTATGGATGACATGGATACACCACAGGATAGGACACATTCCCCCTGGACCACATGGGTTCCTGCACAGTAACACTTCATTATCATGAGACCAAATATCACCATCACTGCAGCAAGGGCATGGTTAGCATCATCAACAACATGTACATCAGAAGCATAAGCACTAGAGAACAGAAAGTTGCTTTATTCAGCATATGTGTGTATTGAAAACTGAAAGTCCAGAAAAAACACAAAGGCCAATGGCCAGTCCATTGTCAAAGTCCAAACAGGGTGACAGTGGCAGATGTCACCCTACGCATGCCTGCACTGCACAAAACCAGGGACAATCCACTAGGAGGGGCAACCGGGGGGGCAGGCCAGGCACCGCAGGGACAGGATCAGGGCTCACCAGGAGGAAGCAGGGAAGGGGTGGTGGGTGCTGGAGAGCCACTGACAACTGCAGTGGAGGTGTCTGACATGGTGTGTGCCGGCACAACTGGGGGGCATGACTCAGATGTTGTGGGTGCCGGCACGACTGCAGTGGACCCTGCAGATGGAGTGGACAGGTCCGCCACTGCAGTGCCCAAGTCAGACAGGGTGGTAGTGGACTCCACTGCAGTGCCTACCACCAGGGGAGGAGAATGGGGAACAGGCAAGGTGGGCTGGACAGAGGGGGAGGACACACTCACCACATCAGTGGCACAGACAAGCGCAGAGGGGGTGTGGTGCCGGGAGAGCAAGTGGCAGGGGGAGAAGGCCGGATCCTCTTGGGGATGGTATATCTGTGGGTGGGGGAACCTGGGGCAGGGTGTGGTGGGGGCACCTGTGGAGTGGGGGCCTGAGGGATGGAGGAAGGAGACCTGGTGCCTGAGCTGCAGGGCGGCGGCGGGGTCTTGCTCTTACGACTCCGGGGGGACTTGCGGGTGGGGGACTCAGTCTGTCTGCGCCTGGGGGAGGGTGTCCGGGGGCGAGGGGCACTCTGCTCCGTGTGGGTGGGCTTCCTCTTCCCCCTGAATGCTGTATCAGCTGGATCGGAAGGGAAGAGGCCGAGGTCACTGAGGAAGAGCCGCTGGGTCTTTGGGGTTGCAGGTGAGGCAAGGGAGGGTGCTTTGGAGGGAGAGGCAACTGAGGACTGCGCAGTGCTCGTGGATGCGTGTGTGTGTTCCAGGGCCCCATCCCCTGTGAGTCTGGTTTCAGTCCCCTGACTGTGCGTGCGCGTTTTGTTTGTGGCGTGTGTGTCTGTGTGCTGGACGTGTGTGTGCTGGTGTGTGCCTGTGCCGGTGTGTGTGTGCTTGGGACGGGTAAGGTGCTGGGGAGTGTGGATGGAGCAGAGGCAGGAGGGGTGAGGGACTGTCTGAGGAGGGACACTGCTGCCGTCAGGGAGGAGTCCATGGACCTATTGCCCCTCTGTAGGTCAGACATGCCCGATGAGATGCCCTCCATCAACGACACCAGCTGAGTCAACAGAGCGGTGTGCGCATGGAGGACACTCAGCATGGCTGTCTGCCCTACATGGAGCTGGCGAAGGAGGTACACAGACTCCTCACTCAGGGCAGCAGGGGACACAGGGGCAGGGCCCAAAGGAGACACGCTCCCGAACATGGGAGCCTCCACGGACCTGGGGAATGGGAGCCGATGGGAGGGCGGTGGTGGTGCTGGTGGTGGCGGGGACAGCAACACTAGCTGGGGTGTGGTGGCTGCTGACACCCGCCTCCATAAGGGAGTCATCCTCCGAGTTGCTCTGGTCCTCAGCTGAGGTGGATGGTGCTGAGGACTCCTCAGTGTGGCTCCCCTCGCCCTCCGTGCCACTGGGTCCCTCCGACCACTCCTCGGCTGCTGACCCAGTCTGGCTCTCCGGCTCCTCCTGGTCCGTGGAGCTGTCCCCTTCCGTGGCCGTGGATGTATCTGCAAACAATGGGGAAACAGACAGACATCAGTCACCTGCACCAAACGCACACACCACTGTGAGCACAGCACATTACAGAGCAAGCCCTGGCATCATTAGTTGAACATTGCTAAAAGTGCCCTAACTGAACAGGAGAAGCCAATTGTCAGTCTGATGCCAACTATGGCACTCACATCCCACATGGCCTTGCACCCATCTGTCTGGTGTCTGTTGGATAGCAACACCCCAGTGTGGACACATGCACCACCTACACAGTAGTTGGACAGTGCAGAGGACACGGTGTAGCATGTGGACATGCACACATCACAACTCTTGCCACTGAGTCAGTACAGGTTTCCGGATGAAAGGGATGCCCAGAGTCAAATAGGAAATGCATGTGATGCATACCAGCGACAGACACCATGATGCGCCCATGTCCTGATAGACATCGCCACAATGGTGTGCTTGTAGCACGTCACTCCCCTGCAGGATCACCAATAAGTAGACACATGCCATGGCGGAGGCATGACTGCTAAGTCATACATCACTGTCTCAGTGATGTATGACTTGGCAGCCAGACAACAACACTCTGCACTGTGTCACAATAGTAGGTCATGGGGAATGCAAGTCCTGGAGCTGCACAAGTGCACATGTACATCCCCCACACAACACATCATCTTAACCCTCATCTGTCCAGGTCATACCGATTGGACATATGGGAGACATGTGACACTACCCTCTGAACCTGAGCCCCTCACAATCTGCTGTGAATGGGAAACAGCTGCCTGAACTTCACATTTACATACCCCAGTCTGCACAGGCAGCTGATCAAACACCTATGTGACACACAAGTATCGTCTCCTATGGTCACATCTCCAGTGGCATGCTGAGCCCCTACCGAGAAACACCCCAGCAGTCCTGGCAACAAATCCACAGCACACTGACACAGAGGCAGACACCTGAGGGGTCAAATCACTGCGCACAATGTGTCAGCTGATACACAGGAGTGGGAGTACAGAGTGCATTGCATGGCCTGGAGTAGGCATGACTGTCCTGCCCCACATGAATGAGGGATGAGCCCTGGACAGTGGATAGCTGGCTATGTATGTGTGACACACGTAATCTGCACACTCCTGGGCCCAAACATTGTTCCCACCCGCTGCATGGGCGTGTGCCACATACCTCAGGCACATGTGGTGGCTCAGCTCAGCAAGTGGACCGCATATCAAAGCAACACGCAGATTACATGTCCGAACACAGGCGTTGTGTGAACAATGGACCCACCCATGATGCCCACAACAGAGTTAGGGAAACAGATGCGGTCCCCCACCTTTAGTGAAGCAAACTGCAAGGACACAGTCCCAAGTGACACAATTCCCTGAATGTAAGGGCCACACCTGGGTATCAGATGAGGAGTGGGCAGTGCACAATAGAGGGACATGGCTCCTGGACAACATGACTGCTGTACTGTGGCAGTTTAACCAGGCCAGAGGAGGGCACATAGCATGTAATACAGAGTTCACAGTGCAGTCTTTGACTCACCCCCTCCTTGCTGCTGTCTGGCCTTCAGCTGCCCATCCAGGTCTGGAAACCCCACCGCCAGGATCTGGAGCATGTGGGGGTTCAGGGTCCGTGTTCCGCCCCTCCTGCGAGGAGGCGACAGCTTCAGCTGGACCCGTGCAATCCTCCGGGTCCAGCCCCGAAGGTCCTGCCACCTCTTCTGGCAGTTGCGGATCCGGCGCTTGTAGACCCCCACGGACCGGACAGCCCGGACGATGTCCTTCCAGATCTCCTGCTTCCGATGGGCATTAACCTGTCAGGATGACAAAGTGAAAAGGCCATTACTACACATGCAACATATCCGTGCATGACACAGTTGTATATACATGTCTCAATCACAGGGGCACATGATGTACACAGGCAGTGCAACGCTGCCCATGGACAGTTTGCCAGAAGTCATTACATGGTATCATTGCATGGGAATTAAAACCTTGTTCAAATGCACTGTCACTGCACCATACCTGTCCAGTGCATGTCACTACACACTATGGGGGGTGACAACTACTCAGTGAGCCTGCTAGCCAGTGGCGTGCAGACTTTCAGCCTTGCTAGTCAGACAAAATGCACATTCAGAAAGGCAGTGCACAGAACACTCACCTGCTCCCCTGGTGTCCCATACAGCTTGCTGTACTGTGGAAGTAGGCTGTCCAGCAGGGCCTGGTTCTCCTCAAGGCTGAAGGCTGGGGCGCTCTCCACAGTACGTGCCATTGCAGGGTCCAGAGGGGGCAGAGACAGCAGCAGTGCAGTGGCAGATGTCGTCCTGGAGCATGTAGTGCAGGCAAGTGAGCTCTCAGGGGAACAGCCAGCAATATATATGTGCTGGAGAGGCAAATACTGTCCCATGTGTCCAAAGTGATAGGTCCAAGTCGTTTGCATCTTCCGAATCTGGCCAATCCATGGAATAGCAGCACCAATACACGCCCACAGCATCCTTCAAATCTTCAACTTCATGACATACATGATTTTGCAACATTGTTGTGGGTGACCAACTGAATTTCCAGCATCCGACTCATTCAAATTTCGAAAACGCGTCCGTTGCCAGGCTAGGCCATTGTCAATGGGTGCGCACCGATCGGTCCATTGCTGTTCAACGCGTACAGGGGTACAACGCGTACCCGCACACATTGAATGCAATGGGCCGGCCGGGGGCACCGATCGGTCCATTGCGGTACAACGCGTACAGGGGTACAACGCGTACCCGCACACATTGAATGCAATGGGCCGGCCGGGGGCACCGATCGGTCCATTGCGGTACAACGCGTACAGGGGTACAACGCGTACCCGCACACATTGAATGCAATGGGCCGGCCGGGGGCACCGATCGGTCCATTGCGGTACAACGCGTACAGGGGTACAACGCGTACCCGCACACATTGAATGCAATGGGCCGGCCGGGGGCACCGATCGGTCCATTGCGGTACAACGCGTACAGGGGTACAACGCGTACCCGCACACATTGAATGCAATGGGCCGGCCCGGGGCACCGATCGGTCCATTGCTGATCAACGCGTACAGGGGTACAACGCGTACCCGCACACATTGAATGCAATGGGCCGGCCGGGGGCACCGATCGGTCCATTGCTGTTCAACGCATCCCTGTACAAGTGACTGGCATATGTCACCATGCCTGTCTCAGATGAACATATGCCAGCCACAGATAGCTCCCAGGGAGTGAGGGGGACACCTACAACACGACAGCCTGTCCAAACTGTATCATAAGGCATGTAAGGCTGCATTTCCTATTGTGTGTATGTTGGTGTACATGTTGTCCTGTGGGTGTCACCTGGGGGCAGCCACCCCCAGGCTGTGCACGTGTTCATGGGGACAGGATCCTGGGTGTTACGTGTACATGACCACTGTGATGTGCAACTATTCATATCTGTGCATGTGCCATGGTCACATTTCACGGTGGTGTATGTGTATGTCATGTCACATACCCCGTGAGTCCCATGTGGGACGGTATGTTTGAGCCAGGGTGTCCCAGTGGCACAATAGTGATGGTCCTCCACAGTCTGTGTGCATGTAGTGTTTACAATGTCTCTGATTTCATGTGCACAATGGGAGACAGTCTCCACATCCACGTTGTGTGTGCATGGACTTTGATGTTGTGCGTGTGTGTGTCACAGACGTCCATGTCTGTCCTGCAGTGGCAAGTGGGACTACTACCTGTGGGGGTCATGGTTGTTTTGCTGTGGTGTATACATGATACTCCATGTAATGCCAGTGTCCATGTGGCAATACAGGGTCCCTGGGAATGTACCTGTCGTTGAGCTGTGATGCCTGGGGCACATCTGTCCTCACATGTCACTGTGGGGGGTGATTGTGACACGGCAGCAGGAGATGGGAACTGTGACACGGCCTCATGATATCCAATGGGCCAACCTGGGACTTATTGATGCCACTTGTTGAACCGTGATGACAGATGTTGGCCATGTATGTACCATACATGTCCTTACGGAACTGCACACTTCATGTAGTTGTGCCTCATAATGATGTATGTTGTGATATTGAGTGTGTTCAATGCCGCATATGTGGGGTGACTGACAATCTTGCTTTCTTCTCCTCTGCACTGCAGGGCTCCTGCTGTCCATCGACCATTCCCAGACCTGGCAACGATGGTGGAACGGGACAGCATCCGACGGTACCGCTTCACCAGGCAGCTGATTGAGGATTTGGCAGTGCAGTTGGCCCCACATTTGCAGCCTGGCCGGCCGTATCTTACAGCGCTGACCCCCAAGGTGAAGGTGATGGCAGCCCTACACTTCTTTGCCACCGGTACCTTCCAACATACTGTGGCGACTGCTGGTGGGATGTCACAGACCATGTTGAGCCGTGTGCTCCGCGATGTTTTGGAGGCAATGTTGCTATTCCTGAACCGGTACATCTATTTCCCTAGACTGCAACGACTCACTGACGTGAAGAGTGACTTCTATGCCCTGGGGAGGATGCCGCATGTCATTGGCTCCATTGATGGGACACATGTGGCTTTGGTACCACCACAGGCCCAGGAGCAGGCCTACCGTAACCGCAAGCACTACCACTCGGTCAATGCCCTGGTGGTGTGTCT
The DNA here is from genome assembly GCA_963921515.1 of Calotriton arnoldi. Classification (NCBI taxonomy): domain Eukaryota; kingdom Metazoa; phylum Chordata; class Amphibia; order Caudata; family Salamandridae; genus Calotriton; species Calotriton arnoldi. The sequence goes on along the minus strand of CAWUFW010000014.1, from coordinate 6,944,885 downwards.
TGCAGATATGACCATCACACACGTGTGTGCCCGTTTCCCTGGTTCAGCACACGATGCCTTTGTGATGAGGAGTAGTCGCATCCCCAGGATGATGGCACAGATGCAGAACCAGCGTGCCTGGCTTGTCGGTGTGTACTGACTTTGTGCCATTGTGTGTGATCTGATCTGTAGTATTCCGCCCACTTTTCCAAGTCAGCTAATGTGCACTTGTCTGTCCGTAGGCGACTCGGGATACCCCAACATGCCGTGGTTGCTGACACCCCTCAGGAACCCTGTGACACCAGCCCAGATGCGCTACAATGAGGCACATGGTCGGACCAGGAGAGTGATTGAGCGGACATTTGGTCTCCTGAAGAGCCGCTTCCGCTGCCTGGACAAGACAGGAGGGTCCCTCCCATATGCCCCAGCGAAAGTGTGCAAGATTATCGTCTGCTGCATGCTCCACAACCTGGCAGTGCGGAAGGAGTTGCCTCTCATCCAGGATGACAATGACCAACATCCGCCACCTGTGGAGGATCCTGGCCTGGACCACGATGCCAGTGATGATGATGAGGGTGATGTCCGCACACACCTCATCACCAACTTCTTTAGCTGAATGTGAGTATCCTGAGGTGTCATGTCAATGATGTGAGTTGGCATGATATGTGTAGGTGGTGCTCTGGTGCTGTTGGAGTGTGTCCATGGGCTACTTGACTGGATGTGTGTAGCGATGTGTGCTTACAGGTGGTCTGTACTCCCCAACAGTGTTGACATGCTAACTTGGTTCTGGGTGGGTATCTTGTAACATGTATTGTGCATGAGTTTTGCTGTTCTGTCCTGTTCTCCATTGCTTTTGACTGTGTGTCATTTCTGTCCTTCACAGGGTACTTTCAGATTCGTTTGGTCAACTGTGTCCACCGACGACGTGATTGTACTTCCAGGGTGGTAGCTGTTGTGTCCCTACAGGTGATGTGCGCCACACCCATGGACTTCCTTCCTTCTACAGTTGTTGACTGTGTGCCCGCTGCCAGGTGGGATTACCTTGCATCTGTAGTGGTTACGACATGTTGCAACTGTGTAATAAACCTGTGCTTCACTTTGTGATGTGCGTTGTCTGTGGTCACACATTTGACTGCCATTTGCTTACTGCACCTGTGGGCTACTTGACTACAACTGGGAATAGGTGTGGTGCATTGCACCGTCTTCCCTGGCAACATCAGTGTAGGCAATGAGTCAGACGGCCTAGGTGTGTATGTGTTGTGTAGCCCTGGTGGTGTGTCTCCCTCATATGTGTCACGTTGCCTTTACTCACATGCCTGTGTTGTACTTGCTGTTGCAGTTCGCATACACAGCGTAATTTTGCAGTTCATCATCCCCATGACAGCACCCACGTTGGAATCACAACAGAGGCAAGTATGGTGTATTAGTGTGTTTATTGTGATACATTTGTGTGAATAGTGCATAGGATGGTTAGTGCTGTACATATATCTTGCAATCAGAAGTTCCTAGGTGAATTGAAAGTCCTGGTAGACAAAATCCCCAGTATCGGGGCCACAGTTGTCCGAGACATTGGTCCAACTTGTACTCCCCATGTAATGTGTGGGAGTTGTGTTGCCGTCAACAGGGTGAACAGTTTGTGCACAAAGGTGAACATCCAGAACAGGTTCAGGCTTCCTGGGAGTTGCACTTGGCCATCGGCCTCTCACTTGCCCCTCCTCGGACGACCCCTCTTCTTTGGGGGGGCCCCTCAAGTACAGGCTGCTGCGGTGCAGGGGACTCTCCGCCAGAGTCATCCTCCCTCCCTGTGGCAGTTGCAGTTTGTTCAGCACCAGATGTCGTTGGCACACAGGGAGGTGTGGACTGGTTGCTGTTCATCTGGCGGAGGCATTGTAGTATGTCCCTGTGCACCGCCGTCATCTCTTGCAGTGCGTCCCACTTGGACTCCACGCGGGACATGTGAGTCCAAGCGGGCATGATGGGCAGCCTGCTGCTGTTTCATGTCTCTGAGGAGCCCCACTACCTGGCTGAGATCTCCGGTGCTGGACTGGTACGCATCGGCTATGCGTAACAGTTGTGGGTCATCATGCACACCAGCAACCTCTGCAAGCAGCGACCTCTGTCTCCCACCCCTCCCACCACCCCTGCCGACATGTGCAGTAGCACGCACAGATGACCCTGGTCCCCCTTGGGGGTTGGTGGTGGTGGTGTCCATGGCCCCACGTTGGTCCAGGGTCCCTGTGCTGGTGTTGCTCCTTGTTCTGTCCATGTCGGCAGGGATGGTATTTGTGGTGACAGTCGTTGGAGGGGTGGGTGCAGGGGGTGGGTGCAGCTGGTGGTCCTGCTGGTGCTGCAGCTGGTGGTCCTGCTGGTGCTGCATGTTGACTTGCACCGGATGTGCCAGGTTGGTCTTCTTCGTCCGAGGAGGGCAGAGGCTGTACGACACCAGTGAGCTCTGCATCCTCTTGAGCCTGGGACTGGGACTCCTCAGCGTCTGCTGCTGTGTCCCCATCATCACCTGTTTTTGGGAGACACACACAAAGTATGTTATGTTTCTGCAGGCATCAATGGTTGACACACCTGACAGTTGTGACTGTGCCTCTGGGTGCGGGCCTGTACATTGCATTGTCCTAAGTCGTCACAGTCAGGGGTTGATATTGGTGTAGCACATTGTCCTGCATTATTTGGGCATTTCTATGTATTTGTTGGGGTGTGAACATGGTCTGCATTGGTTGTATTTGGTTGACAGCCGGCCCTCCTTCCCACCCAGCCAGTCAGTTATCCCACCATGGACTGTGCTTGCATTGCAGGGAGTGAAAGTTGTCTTTCAGGATGTCAGTCAGTGGTGTCCTGCTGTTGGTTGTTGCACAGTTGCCAGCAGGGCCTTGTGCTCCCCACAGCAGTAGCCAGTGTCCGCCATCTTGTGAGTCCTTATCCACTCCCTGTGATGTGAGCATGGTTCAGGGTGGTGTTGATGGGACAGTTGTGGGGGTGAGCTATGTCTGTGACTATGACTCCCATCATGCTATTGCCTCCACCCCACTTCCCAGCATTCCCATACTTACTTGCTTTTGTGGGGAGTTCAGTGTGTGTGGGTGTGAGAGCAATGGCAAGATGGCTGACAGTGGTGTCCTGCTGTTGGTTGGTGTGCAGTTCCCAGCATGCCCTTGTGCTCCCCACGACACAGCAACAGTGTCAGACATCTTTGATGGGCCTTTCCACTCTCTGTGGGATGTGCATGCGTGAGTGTGAGCTTGCTGGGCCATGTGGTGGGGGATGTAGAGCTGTGCCTACGACTCCCATCATGCTATTGCCTCCACCCCCTTCCCAGCATGCCCATGCTTCCTTCCTTTTGACTCTGCTTCCCTGTGGGGTGGGCTGCCTGTGCTGACAGGATGGCTGGGAGTGTTGTCCTGGCAGTTGTTTGGCTAAAAGTCCAAAGAGTGTCCCTGTGCTTCACACAACATAACCCAGGGTGGTGGTTCTTTGTGGGATCTTCAGTTAGGATGTGAGGCATTGCATTCTCCCAGGTGGGTTCTGTGGAGTATGTGTTGAGGGGGTGTGTGAGGGGAGGTGCTTGTGACTATGGTCAGTGCTGCAAGTCCTCCTTCCCACCCAGCCAGATATCCCACCATGGAACGTGCTTGCATTGCAGAGAGTGCAAGTTGGCTTTCAGGATGTCAGGCAGTGGTGTTGTGCTGTTTGTTGGTGCACAGTTGCCAGCAGGGCCTTGTGCTCCCCACAGCAGTAGCCAGTGTCAGCCATCTTGTGAGTCCTTTTCCAGTCCCTGTGATGTGCGCATGGTTCATGGTGGTGTTGATGGGACAGTTGTGGGGGTGAGCAATATGTGTGACTACGACTCCCATGATGCTATTGGCTACACTGACTTGCCCAGCATACACAGAATTCCTTCCTTTCAGTGGTCTTCACTGTGTGTTGGTGTTGTAGTGGTGGCTACATGTCTGGATGTGTTTGTTAGTTCTATTTGTGCCACTGCCTAGCTGTAGTTGTAGTTGTGTTTGTACATGTGATGACACGGTTAAATGTAACTTTGAGATGGCATGTGTTGTGTTTATCTGACTGACATACACATTTTGGGATGATTCTGTTCTGGTTGCTGTGTAATTGCTATGAGTGCATGGTTTGACTCTCCCCTTGACAGTGATGTGTGTGTGTATTGTGGCAGAATATTGTGTACATTTGTTGTGTACTCACCAGGCTCTGGGATGTTCTCTAGTCCATAGACGCTCACTGGCGGAAGGATGGCCCGCACCTTCTCCTCCCAGGGCCCGAGGTATACTGGCTTGGCAGGAGGGCCACTGCCGGTGTATTGGCTCAGGAGGTAGTCCTTCTTGAGCAGCTCCCGTGCCCTCCTGCGCACGTCATACCGCCTGTTCTGGATGTCAGTCTTTGTGCGCAGACATGGTGATTGTGCGTTCACCCTGTTGATGATCCTCTCCCACATCTTGGTTTTCTGGGAGATGGGGGTCTGTTGGACCAGTGTGCCAAACAGCTGTGGCTCTACCCTGAGGATCTCGTCTACCAGGACTTCCAATTCACAATCTAGGAACTTGTGATTCTTCTTGGGGGGCATGGTGATGGGTGGTGATGGTGAGTGATGTGTGTGTTGGTGTGCAGGTGAGGGTGTGTGAGGGTGTGTGAGTGTGTGTTTTGCTGGGTGTATGTGAGGTAGCTATTTGTTGGTGTGCTGATGGTGTGTGGCTTGTGTGAGGGATGAGCTGTGGGTGTGTGGTTGCTGTCTGTTCAGTGCTGGCAGTAGAATGGCATTTGCAAAGGATCATGGTTGGGATTTGTGTCCTTTATATGGGTGGAGTTGTGGGTGTGTCTTTGTTCTCTGTCCCCACCCCCCAGTATTTATTGGCTTTGTAATTGCTTGTTTGGCCTTTTTTTGTGTATTTTTCCGTAGTACTTTTTGTGCATGTTGGAAACGTTCTTGTGACCGAGTCGGACCCTGCATTTGTCTCGTACGGTCTTCTCCGTTTCGTTCACGCTGTGTTTGTGCAGTTTTCTATGCTGCGTACGCGTCGGTCGCGGTGTTTTGTGTTACTTCGGCTCGCAGTTTTGTATGCGTGTCGGTCGTACGGCTTGTCCTCCGTTCGACTCGGTCGTGGTTTTCGCGCCTTGCATTGTACTTAGCGGTTTGGAGTTCGCGTGTACATTTCGGTTGGATTTGTTCCGGGTGCGTGTCGGTCGGTTCGATTCGCGTGTTTTTCCGGCCGGATTGCTGTTTTCCGTGCGGCTCGGTCGTTCGGCTTGGGTTCAGTACGTGTCGGTCGGATTTTGCACGCCTTGCATCGTACTTGGCGTGTCGGGCGCCGCAGGTACGTGTCGGTCGGAATAAATTCCGGCTCCGAGTCGGTCGGTGCTTTTTCCGGCCCGAATCGGAATCGACCCCATAGTGTCAATGGGCACATTGGCCATAAAAGCCAGGGTTGCTCCGAGTGAGCTGTTGGTCATCCCGTTAATTCTTTGTTAGCGGTGGCGTAGCATAGCTGGATGGTTTGGACTATCCATCGTGAGATTGTTGCTTTTGTGACAGGCATTCCTGTGTTGGTATGTGAGTAGGCAACAAACAACTGTTTGGATTTGCGTGTTTGTTCCGTTCTCTGTAAGTAATACAGTAGTGCTCTCCTTACATCCAGGGTACGGAGGCTTCTTTCGCTTTTAGTCTTTGGGTTTCTGAAGAAAACCGGGAGGAGAATATTTTGATCTAAGTGATATTTGGATACCACTTTTGGCAGGAATTGTGGGTTTGTTTTTAAAATAACCTTGTCCTTGTGAAGTTGCATGTATGGTTAATGCTTGTAACTCACTTACTCTCCGTAAGGATGTAATAGCAATGAGAAACGCTGCTTTTAAAACAATGTGTTTGAGTTCTGCTTTATGCATGGGCTCAAAAGGTTTTGCCATAAGATGTGTGAGCACTGTGTTTAGACTCCACATGGGCACTGGAGCTGTTCTAGGGGGAGCAATTCTTTTAGATCCTTCTAGGAATCGTTTTATGACGGGTCTTGTGAAGAAGCTCTTGCATGTTTTTCCCCTGGTGTATCGTACGATGGCAGCGAGGTGCACCTTTATGCTTGAGTAGTTGATGTGACTGTCTAGAAGATGAGTCGGGTATATGATTACTGTTTCTTGTGTGTTGATCGAGTGCACTTGATTGTTAGTTGTGCACCAGGTGGTGTATCGCTTCCATTTTGCGGCATAGCATTTTCTTGTTGTTTGTTTTCTTGCCTCTTTTAGAATTTCCATAGTTCGTTGAGGCGACCAAACTATGTATTCAGACGCCAAGCCGCTAGATGTATCGTCGTTGGTTCTGGGTGAAAAATTTGGCCCGGTTGCATTGTCAATAGGTCTTTGTCCGTTTTGATTTTGATCATTTGTCCCCTGGACAGTTCTAGCAGACTTGAGTACCATGTCTGTCTTGGCCATTGCAGGGCATGAGAATTAGGTTTGTTCCTGGTTGTCTTGCCTTTTCCAGTACTTTTTGTATTAGGGGTATTGGTGGAAAGGCGTATGCAAATGTCCCTGACTAGTTGAGCGACAGGGCATTCCCTTTTGACCGGTGGTGAGGAAACCTCAAGGCAAAGCACTGGCATTTCTTGTTCTGTATTGTTGCAAAAAGGTCCATCACTGGTGTTCCCCAGAGATTGAATATGTACTGCACTGTCTTGTGTTTCAACTCCCATTCGTGGGAGCAGTTGTTTTGTCTGCTCAGTTGATCTGCTAAAGTGTTGTATATTCCCAGTATATGAACTGTTTGCAGATTGATTGCCTGAGATACTGCCCCTTGCCAGATTTCCTGTGCTAGTTTGCTCAGTGGGAATGATTTCGTACCGCCTTGTTTGTTGAGGTAGAACATTGTTGTGGTGTTGTCTGTTTGAATCAAGACAGTTTTTCCTTGAATGTGTTTCTGGAACGCTTTCAGTGCTAGGAAAACAGTTTTCATTTCCAAGTTGTTTTATGGAATCCTGTTAGTTCCATTGACCACATACTTTTAGCTGTTTGCAGTGCGCACCCCATCCGTTGAGGGATGCGTCTGTAGTGATTGTCACAGAAGGAGTTGGGTTCCTGAAAGGTCTGCCTTGTGTTATGTTGTTGGATGCCCACCATTGTATCTGTGCTTGCAGTTTGTGTGTAACAACCACTAGATCTTCCCAACTCCCTGTGGCCTGAGACCAGTTGTTGGCTAGCCATTCCTGGAATGGGCGCATATGTAGTCGAGCATGAGGGATGAGTGGGATGCATGATGCCATCATGCCCATAAGTTCCATAACTCTCCTCACTGTCAAGAGATTGACCCTTCTGGTAGAGGGTGGTTTCTTGTGTTATTGCTTGTATCCTCTTTTGCGTCTGGTATGCCCGCGTGTTCTTTGAGTCCAGTCTTGCACCTAGGAAAATCTTTTCTTTTTCTGGTTTTGTGGATGCTTTCTTGCGGTTTATTGAAAACCCTAGTTCTTGTAGCGAGTGGATAGTTGTCTGAATGTGACTGAGGCATCTTTTTTTTGTCTTTGCCCTTATGAGCCAGTCGTCCAGGTAGGGGTAGACCTGTATTCCCTCCTTTCTCAGGTGTGCTGCGACTGCGGCTAGGCACTTGGTGAAGACGCGTGGTGCTGACTTTATTCCGAAAGGGAGTACTTTGAACTGATAGTGTGTTCCCTTGTGTAGGAATTGTAGGTACTTTGTGTTTTTCGTTCATTGGGTTGTGTAAGTAGGCGTGTTTGAGGTCTATTGTTGCCATGTGATCTCCTTTTTAGGTCTCGGGCCTAGCGTTGCAGTGCGCAGCACTGCTCGCGCAGCGCGAGACCTCTTGTATGGGGTTTAGAAACTGACCTAGGAATCGCACACGCTCGTGCGTGTGCTTTTCGTTTTTCCCCCGGCTATTAGGCTTTGCGTGCGTCTTTATAAGAAAGACAGCACGCAATTGGGCAAAGGCAGGCGCATCCCGCATTTGCTCCGCCCATTCCCGTCCGTGTCTAGGACGCGCATCAGCGCGCGGCACAGACGACAGGCTCCCTCGCCCCCCCGCTCCTCTGTGGTGCGCGCGCACCACTGGTTTTGATTCCCGCGTTCGGCTGGGTTTCGATTCCGTGCTTGTTTTAATGGCTGTTTCATCCCCGTATGTGGGTGCTGCTGGTATTGATGGCGCTGAGCAGAAGCCGACGGGGCTAGAGTGGAACCGCGAGCCTCCAAGACGTGACGGGAGACTCTGAAAGGATCGCATGGCTGGTAAAGACGCGGTCATATATCATGCTGAAAATCCTAGAAAGGATGCTAGCGCTCACTGCGTGACAAATCGACAGCGCTGCATGGCCACAGTACTGGCAATGTAGCGCTTCATAAATCTCTGTTAACAAATGGCATCCTAAACTGCGGTGGCAGCATGTTAGCATTTGTCAGTCGAGCTTAGAGAAGGGGTTGCGCCCACAGAATTAAGTAGGTGGTGGTTCTGTGTGTAGTAGACAGAGCCTGTGTTCGGATGTTCAGCGGTGACGTTCTTGTAGAGCAGAACAAGGAGTGAGTGCGTGTGTATTAGCATTGATGTTCACCCTAACGGTGCGCGCATAAAAAATGGTGTCGCACCTGCAGCAGCATGGATCTTTTTAAAATAAAAACATCGCTCGTCGCTAATTAAAACACCAGCTCTCCTAACGTCTGGCGGGATCGGTCTCCCATTTCCAAAAATAAGAAGCATTAAAAATGCAATAGGTCTCGTTTGTGTTGCCGTCATGTCAGGGAACAGAGCCCCACCCCTCCCGATCATGCCAGAAACTTAAGCTGTAGTAGCTATGAAACGAAACTGACCTGGCTGTATACTCGGTTTCCTCCTCTGATTCTTCTGTAAAATGAAGAGAACCAATCTGTGCATCCAGAGGGTTAAGAGGAAAATCACGTATTGGCCTCCCTTCATTTTACAGAACAATCAGAGTAGGACACCGAAAATACAGCCAGGACAGGTACGGACCCCGACACAGCCCTACTGGCTGTGTTAATACATTACTGAGATCCACAAAGGTAGAATGCGACTGAAGCACTGAGTAGGTCTGCTGTTAGCACTCCTCTGTTAACTGGTGGGTGCCGAGGGCCATTAGCAGGAGAGGAATCGCCGCTAACAATTAGTTATCAGGCCCCAGACGCTTAAAAACAGCAAGACTTTGGGGTATTCCAGACAGCAGGATAGCCAGGACTCGAGTAAAGGGTAGACGTGTCTGTACAGTTTTATCCTTCAGACAGCTTGCACACTCTGCAGCCCTTTGCAAACATTCAGCACTATTGATATTACGTTTCTGACTGCTCCCATGTGCTGTTGGTGCTCTGAACGGATGTCTCATTAGTATCCGAATCTTAACTTTCCATTAAAGGGATTTTGAGCAGTTCGAAGATGTTTTAGTGCTTCCCATTGACAAAAGGCTGTAATGTCTAATATTTATCTCTTTCCATCATTGCTTGTTTTGCTCACAAGAAAGTGTCACTCAGTCGTTGAATGTCACTCATAATTACACTGAAATTATGGAAATGTCACACATAAGCAACCTGAAACCTTGGCAGCTATGAGCCCATGTAAGGTCCGTATTCAGTTCTACCTAGTAGAGTGCTCCAAATCGCAACACATCAGAAACAAAAGCTTCCGTCATGTATTGCCATTATTCTGAGCTTTGTCAGCGGCAAAATCCCTGTCCAACACCATATCAGGTCCTTGTATAACGCATCAGTGCTGCAATATACCCATACCACATCAACTCTCACAATACCCCGTAGTTTTTATTTATTTCCTTGTAAATGATTACGTCACTTCATACCACTGGTCAACGCAGTTTTAGCGCCTCAAGCATAATACCCACACCCTTGTGTCTGTTCAACGTGAGTTGCGCTTGCTACCAAGTTTCTGCGCTCTTTGGCTTACCTCTACGTCCATTACAGTGCATAGTTCAAGTCACAGCTTCCTCGGCCCACGTAATAAGCAACTTTTCAACTGTAGCCACCAACCCCCCCCCCGTCCATGGTGCCCGCTCTAATCTTCAGTCGCCCGGCAGAACAACAATCCCCAGCCACTAGCAGAGCTTCTGCCACGTCCAATGCTGCTTTTGACGCACTTCTTCCCGCAGGTTAAGTATTTTCATACCGAATCGTTACTCTTCTGTAGCACCGCTTGAGCCCACTCCACCAGTCACCCAATCATTAGTGCCATGTTGTCAGTACATAGGGCCTTCAGGGGCAGGGTGCTCTCTTCATACAGCAATTTGAGGAACTGTGAAAGTGTTTATGTTCTTTTTCATTTTGCTGCACTTTCTTGATCATGTTAAACTTTGATTTCAGGTTATTTGATAGACAGTCCTGTGCTTCTCAAAAGTAGTTTGGAGTTCTTGACTTGTTAGTGCATCTCCTTATGGCCCTGTATTCTGCCTCTGTTTTGTTAGGATTTACCGGTATGTATGAAAGGAGAAGTCTCCTTATTTTTCCCATTTGGAGTTTAGACAGGTCTGTTGGTAGCAGAGATAATAACTGAGGTGGGGAAGTTAATGAAGGCTTAAGCCAAATGTCTGGCTCAGCATTTTATATTGTAAGAGCAAAGTCGTTTTGTGCACGACGTGATCTGATCGGTCTTGATAAAACGGGATCAGACCACAGAAGGTATTTCTTGCCATCACCTTAATTTGTTTTATTGAAGCATGAGTGTGTTGTGGTTTTAATGCTGCTGCGGCACATTGAAGGGCGTGAAGGGGTCGCTGCTGGTGTTTGACTCTTGGAGTCAAACACGATTGGACTCTGATTCAGAATTGCCTGGCAACAGACTATCCTCCTCTTTTCACCCTCGTTCCCTGTGTCTCCCAGTGTCTCTCACTGCAGAGCCTTTGCTTCTTAACGGGAGATGAATTGTCTCTTTCATTAGCTCTGTCTAGTCATAAATATGGTTCAAAGAATCCCTTCAAATGGGAAAAACACATTTACATTTTCACCCAAAAGCCCCGTTTACATGCCTACCACTCCCTCACTGTAGTGTTTTTTCTACAAATAACTATTTTGTAAAATAATATGAAACATTATTTGGCACATTTATAACAATTATAAATGGAAGCACAGCTTACAGGGTACTCATTGCATAAACACAAGGGCCAAAGGAACATGACAAGTTTATAGGGTTTGTACATAGATATTTCTAAAGTAGAACTATTCTTATAAAACGGACTTCTTTGAACACTTCCAGAGACACCTACACATATACTTAGAAATATTTCAAGAACTGTTACAGTTTGCAATTTAGCAAATAACTACAATTTATTACATATAATTATCATCTGCGTAACCTACTATATGTTTTTCCATTTATAAGAAATATTAATAGATTGCTTTGCTTATAAAAAGTAAATTTATTCCAAAAACATAAAAATGAGAAAATAAAAAATAATAAAAAAAAAAAATCTAAAATTTGCATTGTTTTGCAAACACAAAGACTCAAACTTTAATAATGCGAGACCTATTGCATTGCAAATGCTTGTTGAATTTGGCCTTAGTGACAGGTCCTGTTTGGGCACTCGGAAATATGGTGAGTAGTTTCCTTTGAAACACTCTTGTCTTGGTACCAATTCTATTGCTTGCTTTTGGAGTAGGTCCTTGATCTCCGAATTTAACTGTATGAGTTCGGACTTTAGGAATTTTCATATTTTTGGAGGGTTTGCAGGTGGTGTTCTTGTGAGCTCTATGCAATACCCATATTTTACTAGATTTAAAATCCAATTGTCTGTTGTGGTGTTTTGCCACTGTTGTTAAAATTGGGATATTCTTCCCCCACTGGTGTTTTGTGTGGGTCCTTTTCCGTGTGGGAGTCAATTTGAGCAGTTCCCTCTTCCTCTAGAGGGTTGGCCTCTGCCCCTGCCTCTTCCTCGAAAGGGCTGCTTCGGCTGTTGCTGCCAACCTTGGTATCCAGTTCGTTGGCTAGTTTGTTGTCCATTGCCTTGGCCTCAATCAATCAATCAGGGGTTTATAAAGAGCGCTACTCACCCGTGAAGGTCTCAAGGCGCTGGCGGGGGGGAGGAGGAGGGGGCAGCTCCAGGTAAGTCGAAGAGCCAGGTCTTGAGGCTCCTCCTGAAGGTGTTCAGAGTGGGGGAGCGTCTGATGTTGACTGGAAGCTCGTTCCAGGCCTTGTTGCTGTTGTGACATTTGCTGTCCTTGGCCAAATGTACCTCTTCCTGTGGGCTTTCTGTTGTTGAAGCTGCCTCTTTTGAAGGTACCCCTTTGCTGCAGGGCTCCCATTGCTCTTGCGGTCTCATTATCCTTCTTGATTTGTTGGAGGGATTCGTCCACCTCCTTTCCAAACAGTGCCTCCCCTGTGAAAGGCCTGTTGATGATGGAGGTTTGAACCTCTTGTTTGAACCCTGAAATTCTAAGCCAGGCATGCCTTCTTAGGGTGGTGCTGTGCACATTTGTCTGCTGGCAGTGTCTGCTACATCTAGTGCAGATTTAAGGCATGTATTTGCGATGTTTCTGCCCTCTTGGACAATAGATTTTGCTCTTTTCCTGTCCTCTTCGGGGAGCTTGTTAATGAGCTCCTCTATGTCGTCCCACTGCTGGTGGCTGTATCTGTTCAATAGGGCATTAGAGTTTGCGATGCGCCACTGCGTTGCTGCCTCCTTCTCCATTTTTCTTCCCACCATATCCATTCTCTTGCTTTCTTTTTCTGGTGAAGGCCCAGTGTTAGAGAGTGCATTAGCGCTTCTCCTGGCTGTGGCGACGATGATGGCGGCAGGCACTGTGTTTCCCTGAATATATTTAGGGTCCTTGGAGGAAGCTTTGTACTTTTTCTCGACCCTTGGAGTTCGCACTTTGCTTGAGGCTGGCTCCTTAAAGGCTTCCTTGCCCTGGTCTAGGATGCTTGGCATCACTGGTAACTATTGTGTCCCCTTGTTGGCTGGGGCTAGTGTTTCTAGAAGGAAACATGTGCCTCCCTTTTCCTCCTCGAGGGGGACTCCGAAAGTGTCTGCTGCCCTCTTAACTAGTCCGTTGTAGAAGGCTATATCATCTGGTGGTGATGCCTTCAACGGATAACAGCATATCTCTTCTTCTGGACTTTCGGTGTCGAGGTCGTTCCAGGTGTCCTCGAAATTTTCAGAGGCTTCCTCCTCTTCAGGAGTGTCTATATATTCCTCGAGATCTTCCTCACGAGGTTCGGGGGTTGGATGGGATTCGAGGATATCCTCTTCTTCCCCTTCGGCGTCTTCCACTTCTTCTGCGTCTACGTTGTCAGGTTCGGTGAGTGGTGCCTTCGGACTCCAGAAGTCTTTTAGCGATGCGTTGAACTCCTTTTTTTGGAGGATTGCCGCCATCTCAGCCTCAAGTCGTTTCCTCTTCTTTTCGACTTTGAGGGTTCTGTCGGCGTCGGAGACCGGAGACTTTCTCTTTTTGGGCGCGCTTGCCTCTGGTTTCGACGGCGGTGCGCTTCCCTTCGGAGGTTAGTGTTCGACCCTCTGTTTCGGCGTCTTCTGCGATTTTTCCTCCTCAGTGACCCTTGGCAGGGTTCCGTGGGGTTCCTTAGATCGCGGCTGACCCTCGATTGCCTTTTTCTTCGGCGTCGGGGCAGCCTTAGGTTGCGCATTTTTTCATGGCCCTTCGATTCCGACAGATGTGTATGGTGTCTTACCTTATCCGTCTTCTTCCCTGTGTCGCTCACCTTCTTGTGGGCGTGTGGTTTTTCGGAGTCCCCTTCCAGAATTGAGACGTCCGACCCCTCGTGCGTCGATTCTGCTGGCACTCCATGGTCTTCGTCATCACTGGGAAAGCCCAGGTCCTTAAGGGAAGTTTTCTTCGAGGTCTGAGACATCGTGGTGTAGTGGGGCTCTCTCTCTGTTTTCGGCGAGCACCGAGTGTCTTCGGCTGGAACGCCGCGCAGGCCTAATAGTCCTTGTCCTTATGGTCCTTGGGCAGTCAGAGGTTGCACACGTTGTGTTGGTCATGTTGCGCGAACTTGTGGTGGCACTCGGGGCAAAACTTGAAGGGGTTTTTTTCCAAGACCCCTACCTCGCCATTTGTCGACCATAGAGGTCGTCTGTCGTGTTGATTCTGGAGTAGTGTTCTTATCTCCGGTAGCGGTGTCGATGATCGGTGAAGTTCACTGGAACTTTTCGGTTCTTCTTTTTCTCGGGGTATCCTGAAATAATTTCGGAGCTTCCAGTCTTGCTTCCAGACCCAACGGCGGAAAAAAGAATCTGAAGGTGCCTACCACGCATAACGACCTCCAGGGCGCAGTCTGAAGTCACACAGGGGACGTACTTGGCACCAAATGGTGGTCAACAACGCCCAGAACGAAAACAAAACAAACAAGGACTATTCCGGACCCAACCACTAGATGGCGGAATAATGCACAGTATGTGAATCCAGAAAAGGATTCACGCTGCAAAACTGGTGCACTCTTCCCCCAAAAGGTGATGAATGGTCGGGGGTGGGGGAGGAGTGGTAGCAAGTCACTGCTGGTTAGAGGACTGGGAGGTACGTTTTGGTGTACCTCTACCTCGCCCATTAAAATTGTTCCCTCTATATCCATCCTTGCAGAATACTCTAGAGTGGAACAATAGTGTTTGTGTCTTATATGAAGATGTGGCCGCATCTGAGGTGTTAGTTCTGGAGCCTCCTCTGTAAAAGGAGCGACAAAAGGAACCTCTGATAGAAGGAGATATAAGTGCTCCCAGACTTTGCTACTTCGGTATCATTTTTTCAAGGGAATGATCTATTTGAGGGCCAAAGAGGTGTTCCTTATCAAAGGGTGCATTAAGAATGGTTTGTTGCACTTCTGGTTTGAAACCAGAAATTCTGAGCCATGCATGTCTCCTAAGCATAATGCATCAAACTTCTCAGCACATTAAACCCACACTGATGCCAGTGTGGGATTTAATGAAAAATGCACACAGAGGGCATCTTAGAGATGCCCACTGAAAAACGACCTTCTGCTAGTGTCCAGGCTGAGTAGCTGCTTTCAGCTGCCACCACCAGCCATGTTTCTGGACCCCTGGGTCGAGAGCCTGCTGCTCTCGGGGGCCTGAAACAATGCACATCCTGGGACGAGGTGCCAAGCCTCCTCCCCCAGGATGGGCAGGGTTCACGAAGGGGAAGCTTCAAAGGATTGCCGCCTTTGTGAGCTTCCCCAGGCCACTTGTTGCTTTCAGCAACTGGTCCCCACTGGTTCTGACCCCCACTTTGGGCGGGAGAACCGGCGGGAAAAACAAGTGAGGAAGAGAGGTGTGCCCACCTCTGCCAACTTCACCCCTCAGGTGGGGGAGGCGAGGTGAAGCACAACTCTCAGTCCCCGCCATCTTGCAGATGGGGGGACTCAGCCAACCAGGGAAAGGCTTATGCCCCCCTCCCACTGGAGGTTGGTACCCACCACAGGGAAGGGACCCATTGGTCCCAACCTTTTTACCTACCTGTAACGCCCCTAAATCTAGTATTTAGGGGCACCCGTGAACTTTGCTTCCTCAGACAAGAACCTGCAAGAAGAAAAGAGAAGGACCGAACAGCCGTGCCGAAGCTAACAAGAGGAGGATGTCCACTGACTTGGCCCCAGCCCTACCGGCCTGTCCCCACTTCGAACCTGCTCCAGCGAAATCCCGGTGTGTCCTGCAGCCAGCAACCTCGAAAACCCCGGAGGACCTGCCTGCCTTCAATTCCAAAGACTCTGTCTCCCGTGAACACCGGATTTGTTCAAACAGCAGACTTCAGCTCCACAAGGATCCGCGGGTCTGCACCACTCTGCACCCGACGCCCACGGCCCGAGTTAGAGTGGCCCAACACCAGGAGGAGGTCGCCCTGGCGATCCTGAACCGAGATCCGGCGACCCCTGACCTGCCTCAAGCCTCCAGCCGACGCCTGCAGCCTCAAACCGGAAGGTCCCCCCCCCCCAACCGCAACCAGGAGCTGGTAAGACGATCCGACCCTAAAAGGCACCCCTGCACCCGACGCCCCACGGCCTTGGGTGGCCCAACCGACGGTGCCTAACCAACCCCCAAGATCCCAACTTACCTATCCAAGTGGTGGTCGCACCCAGAAGACCTTCGTCCCCGAGCCTGCAGTGCTTTTGCAAACTGGAGACTCCCCATTGAAAGCTACAGGGCTTCCGGCACCAAAACAGCACTCTGCACCCGGCCGCCTCAGTGCTGCTGAGGGTGCATCTTTTGTGCTGGCCTAAACACCCATTTGCCCTGAGCTTAAGTCTAGGAGCTTTGCTCCCACAACCCAGTGGCCTGCTCGTCAGCAGCCACCAACCGGAGGCCCCCTAACCCCCATTCAATAACATTGGGCCTCAGCACTCTGCACCCGGGCGCCCTAGTGCCGCTGAGGGTGTAACAAGAGTGCATCCTTGACCCTGGGGGACCCCTGAGTCTAACCCCAGAACACCAACTCCCACAACAAAGTACTTACCTTTAAACCAATAACACTATTTTCCTCCATAGGAGAACATGAACTGTTTTTCTGTGAAAAGTTTGTGTGGAGTTGGAAAACCTAAAGAAATTCTTTAAAATTGTACTAACTAACAAAAACGATTTTACTTACCTGTTTACAGGAAATGTCCCAGTGTAGTATCCAGGTATACTACACTGTAAGAAAAGTAATCTCAAAAGTAACTTACTTGTAATTTTACTAAAAACCCTATACAAAGTATATGTACTGTGTTCTGAAAAGCATTGCATTATCAGTAACACTACTGTTATCAAATCAAAGTACATTTACAATTGCAATTCAAACTATTTACAAACTGCATTACTACTGTAAAGTATTTATTGCTTACCTGTGCCAGGCTTGCTTGGTTCGAGAAAATAAAATAACTAAAAGAATATTTTTATACAAAAACAATTAGTCTGAAGTTCAGTCTTTGAGTGTTTGAATTCATTTGCTGACTGAGTGTGTACAACAAATGCTTAACACTGTCCTCTGATAAAGCCTTACTGCTCTACCACAGATAGAGAGTGAGTTGCTATCTACTTTAGCTTTGCCTACCTTTTGGGTTCCACTGGACTCTGTGCACACTATACCTCACTTTGGTATAGTATATACAGAGCCAGCTTCCTACAATGGGGATTCTTCTTTCCGCATAGAGGCTGCAGGCGTGGCACCGGAGGTTGCAGGAGGAAGATCAACAACAGCAGAGGTAAGTTGGGATGTGGGTGGTCGTAGGGGCACCATCAGTTCAGCTCACCAAGGCCCAGGGGCTTCAGATGCAGGGGTGCCTTTCGACATCAAAGTCTTCTTACCGGGGCCGGTCGGTGGGAGCCTCTGGATTCACACTGCAGGCGCCGTCGTGGACGGCAGGAGAGGTCAACCAAAGCTGGACACGAGGTCTTGATTGCCGGGGGGACTTCACTGCACAGGTGAGCCAGTCAGACTCAGGCCGGGGGCGTCAGGTGCAGGAGACGCGGATCCGCCTGGATCCGGAGTCTTAGGAGTAAATTTCTTCAGGACAGGTCTGCTGTCCACAGGAGATTGCAGTCTTTTTCGAAGACCGAAGTCCTCCCAGAGATTTCAGTGGTCGCTGGCTGCAAGACAGGCCGCAGGTTCGCAGAAGTTTAGATTTATTTTAGAAGTTGAAGACAGGCCAGTAGGGCTGGGGCCAAGAAAGTCGTCGCCTTCACTCTTCTCAGCAGGGTTGTCTTCTTTCTTCTTAGGTCGTTGCAGATCTAGTTTCTAGGTCTGGATGAGTCACCTAAATACTAAATTTAGGAGGCGTTTTAGGGGAGTAGCAGGTAGGGCCAATGGGCACCTTACCTGGGGTGACTACTGTGAGAAAGTGCCATCTTTCTTGCATGGTATGCCCCCACTTTTTGCTGAAATGCTGATGTGCTTTGACTGAGTGTGCCCTGGGCTCCTGCCAACCAGGTACCCAGGGCCTGTGTTCCTTCCCTAAAACTGCATTGATACCTACACCCAATTGGCATCCCTGGCCACAGGTCAGCCCCTGGTAAATGGTACCATGGGTACCCAGGGCACTGTGACCAGGGAAGGCCCCTAAGGGCTGCAGCACTTGTTGTGCCACCCTTAGGGACCCTGTACCTTTACACACACACACTGCCTTTGCAGGCTGCGTGTCTTGGTGCAGAACAAAGCGAAGAGTCGACCTGGCACACATCCCTGTGTGCCATGCCTACAAGCCACTGCCCTGGCCTAGGTCAGCCACCCCTCTAGCTGGGTGCACTATGCCAGTGGTGAGGGCATAGAGGCATGAGCCCTGTGCCCCTACAGTGCCCAAGTCCATTCTTGGGCATTGTAAGTGCAGTGCTGCCATTAAGAGTATATGGTGCTGGGAGTCTGTCATTACGAACTCCACAGCACCATAATGGCCCCACTGAAAACTAAGAAGTTTGGTATCAAACTTCTTAGCCCATTAAACACCCACTGATGCCAGTGTGGGATTTAATGTAAAACGCACTCCAGAGGGCATCTTAGAGATGCCCCCTGAAACCAACCCGACCTCCAGTGTCCGGACTGAGTGGCTGCCCAGGCTGCCACCACCAGACATGTTTCTGACCCCTGGGTCGAGAGCCTCTGCTCTCAGGGGCCTGAAAGAATGCGCATCCTGGGGCGAGGTGCCAAAGCCTCCTCCCCAGGATGGGCAGGGGAGCTTCAAAGGCCTGCCGCCTTTTGAGCTTCCCCAGACCACTTACTGCTTCCAGCAAACTGGTCCCCACTGGTTCTACCCCCACTTCTGGCGGGAGAACCGGCGGGAAAACCAGAGGCAGGAAATGGGTTGTGCCCACCTCTGCCAACTCCACCCCTAAGGTGGGGAAGACGAGGTGAAGCCCAAACTCGAGTCCCCGCCATCTTGAGGATGGGGGTCCCAGCCAACCAGGGACAGGCTCCTGCCCCCTCCCACTGGAGAGGAGCAGAATAGGGGTGTACCCACCCCAGGAAGGGACCCATTGGCCCCTGCCCTTACCTACCTGTAACCACCCCTAAATTTAGTATTTAGGGGCTCCCTGAACCTTCCTTCCTCAGTTCCCGAATCCGAAAACAAGAAGAGAAGACGAAGCAAGAAGACCAGCCGTGCAGCTGCTAACAAGGAGGCGACGACAACTGACTTGGCCCCAGCCCTACCGGCCTGTCGACCTCTGAACCTGCTCCTGCGGAACCCCGGCCTCAGCAACCTCAAAACCCCGGAGGACCTGACTTCTGTGCCACAGCCTTCAACCCAGGGACTCCCACGAGCAGTGGTACTGCTCAAAAGAACAAACTACAAAAGACCCAGCCCGGGCACGGAACCGCGAAACCTGCACCCTCTGCACCCGCCGAGCCCGGCCTGTGCCTGAGTGAACCAAGGCTCTGAGGACGTCCCCCCGGCGATTCCGACCTGGAATCCAGTGCCCAAGGACCCTCCTCGACGACCCAGACGACGCCTGCAGCCTCAGGACAAGGGACCCCTCCAACCGCGACCAGCAGGGGGTAAGATTTCCCGACCTCAAAAGACACCCCTGCACCCGGCGCCCCACGGCCCCCTGTGCCCCACTCCTGGGTGTCTACCTACCCTCCAACACCCCAACTTACCTCCCAAAGTGTTGGTCGCCCCTGAAGAGTCACCGTGCCCGAGCCTGCAGCCTTTTTTCACCGTCCAGGATCTCCATTGGTTAACATTGAGCGCCCAACGGCTCAAAAGCACCCTGCACCCAGCCGCCCGAGTGCCCCTGGAAGTGCAACCTCTACCCTAACCTACTTCCCCATTTGCCCTGGGCAAGTGACCCGGAGCCCAGCTCCCACAGCCGCGTGGCCTGCTTGCCAGCAGCCACCAACCCGAGGCCCCCTGCCTGCCATAGGATAACATTGGGCCTACTCACGCTGCACCCGGCCGCCCCTGTGCTGCTGAGGGTGTAACAACTGTACTTACCTGATACTGGGGGACCCCTGAGTCTATGCCCAGAACCTTAACTCTGCCAGTCGAGTACTTACCCAAAGACCGATAACTCACTTTTCTTCCATAGGGTAACACTGACTGACTCGCACCGGGAATTTCTTCTAAGTGTGGAGTTTTGGAACATTAAAATATTCACCTAAAATCAACCGAGTCACGAAAACGAAAATACTCACCTGGCATTAGAAGAGGCCCCAGTGCTGGACCGGGGTGCCCAACACTGGCCCTAAAAAGTAATCCCAACGTTACTTACCACTAACTCCATTTTCTTCCATAGGGATCCATTGACTGGTTTTCTGTGAAATTTCTTCTAAGTGTCTACTTTTGAAATACTAAAATTTTGTTTAAAAATCACAACAGTAACGAATTCGAACTACTCACCTGCTATCAGGAGAGACGTCAGTACTGCCCCTTTTAGACTAGTACCAACCATGAAAAGTAATTTTTACCGTACTTACCAGTAACTCGAAATTCCTCTCATAGGATATCATTGCCTGCTTTTGTTGAAAAAGTTTCTAAGTGTCGATTTCTGCATTTTACAAATATTCTTTAAAAATCGTGCCAACGATACAAACGTAATTACTTACCTGTTTTAGCTAGATACCCCAGTGCTGAACCCGAGAACTCAGCACTGGATTACAAAAGTAACGTAAACCTGCTTTGCTTGCAAACTGCATTTCCTTCCATAGGATAACATTGGTAATTTTACCCAGAAAAGTTTCTAAGTGTCGACTTTTGAAATACAGTAATATTCCTCAAAAATCACTACGATAACCAAAACGCTTTTTCTTACCTGTTTCCAGGAAGTGTCCCAGGACTGAATCCAGGATCCAGTCCTGTGGTTAGAAAAAGTAACCTACAAAGTCATTAATTGTAATTAGTCACAATTTTCCATTAAGCTCAATGTTGCATTGTATTTGACCCTGTGTTGCCTCTTGCACCAACTGTGATTATTACAACCAACAAGTCTATTGCCTATTTGTAAGGTGGCTAACCAAAACATCTCATACTGAGAAAGTATATTTTGAACCTATTGTTGGTTCTAAAATAAAACAAGCATATATTTTTTTATATATACAAACCATTGGCCTAGAGTTCAGTTCTTGAGTGTGTGGCTTCATTTGCTGACTGAGTGTGTACAACAAATGCTTTACACTGTCCTCTGATACTGCCTTACTGCTCGACCAAGCTACCACTTTAGAGAGTAAGGTTATATCTAACTTTAGCCTCTGCCAAACCTCTGGGGACTGTGGACTCTGTGCACACTGAACCCGACTTTGGTGCAGTGTATACAGAGCCACTTTCCTACAACTACACCCTCTATTATGCCACCCTCCTGTGGGAGGGGGACAGAGACCTTGCCATGATTGGAGGGGTCCCCCCATCTTCAAGATGGCAGGGACTGAAAGTTGTGCTTCACCTCGCCTTCCCCACCTTAGAGGTGGGCACACCTCCTATGCTTTTGAATTTTTCCCACCGTTTTTCCAGCCCAAAGTGGGGGTGTAAACCAGGGGCTGCCATCTGCTGCTAGCAGCAGAGGCTGGGGGTCGCATTATAAAGGCGGCAGGCGTTTGAAGCTTCTCTCTTTGAGCACTGGCCCATCCTGAGGGAGGAGGCATGACACCTCTGCCCAGGATGTGCATGTTTTATGGTCCCAGAGAGCAGGGGCTCTCTACCCTGGGGTCCAGAAACATGGCTGGTGGTGGGTGGCTGCCTACAGCCGGTCAGAGACAACACCAGGGTCGGTAGGTGTTCAGGGGGCACCTCTGATGTGCCCTCTGCGTACATGGTACAATAAATCCCACACTGGCATCAGTGTGGATTTATTGTAAGGAGTAGTTTGGTACCAAACACTCCTGTGTTCAGTGAAGCTAACATGGTGCTGTGGAACTCAAGTTGTTGAGCTCCCAGCCCATGTACTCTCTATGGCTTCCCTGGCACTTAAAATATTGAGAAAATGGACCCCAATATTGTAGGGGCATATCTGCTCATGCAGATATGCCCTCACCTGTGGTACCGTGCCTTAGGGCTGTGAGGCCTGCTAGAGGGGTGACCTACCTATGCCTCCAGGCAGTATTAGCTGGCATGGCACCCAGGCAGGGTGCCATGTCGACTTCGTTGTTTTCTCCCCCACAAAGGGCACGCAAGCTGCAAAGGCAGTGGCATGGTCCCAGTGCAGGGGGGGTCCGAAGGGACCCCCTCTAGCTCTCAGACCCAAGGCTAGGTACCCAAGGTACCAGTTACTAGGGACTTACAGGGAGGAGAAGTATAAATTGGGGATTTCTTTTTAGGAAAGAAGCACTGGCCCACGGGACCTGGATGGCAGGAATCCTGTGCAATACATCTGAAACCACATCAAAAACAGGTAAAAGGTGGGGGACTAACCATGCAAAAGAGGCACTTTCTCACACCCAGGGACACACCGACACATACACTGTCACACCCAGGGGCATACTAATACAGACACTGACACACCCAAGCATGCAGAAATACAGACACACCCAGCCAAACAGTAATGCATCCAATAACACACCCAGGCATATACTTATACATACTCTAACACACTCAGGCACTCACTAATGCATACACTAACACACCCAGGCATACACACACGGACACACCCACTCTCACTTCGATACAGTCACTGATACATTAAAAACAGAGTTAGCTCTTTGTTTGAGTAGATGGTTGTGAGAAAGTGCTTTTTTTGACATTGTTAGCCACCACTTTGTGACTGGTTCTGAAGTGGTTTCGATTATAGTGCACAAGGTCCCTTCCAACCAGGTCCCCTGTGCCAGTGCTTCTTCTCTAAAACATATCCAAAATTGGTACTTCTGACCCCCTGCAAATCCCTAGTAAGTGGTACCTTGGGTACGTAGGGGCTGGGAGCTGAAGAGGGTCCCCTGGGACTCCCCTCACTAGGACCATGCCACTGCACTGCAATTGGCAGACCCTTGTGGAAGGAAATACGATGAAGTCGACAAGGCACCTTGCCTGGGTACCATGCCAACCAGCACTGCCTGTAGGTTAGGGACGTCACCCCTCTAGCAGGCCTCACAGCCCTAAGGCAGGGTGCACGATACCACAGGTGAGGGCATACCTGCATGAGTAGATATGCCCCTACAGTACTCAAGTCCATTCTTATGTATTGTAAGTGCGAGGGAAGCTATAAGGAATACATGGGCTGGAAACTTGACAACTCGAGTTACCCAGAACCATGTCGTCTTCACTGAAACCAGGAGTGTTTGGTAACAAACAGTTACTTGTAATAAATCCACACTGATGACAGAGAGATTTATTAAAACATGTACCCAGAGGGCACATCAGAGGTGCCCCCTGAAAACCTACCGACCCTAGTGTGGGCACTGACTGGCTTTAGGCAGCCTGCCACAGACAGCCTCTGCTCTCCGGGACCAGAAACAAAGCACATCCTGGGCAGAGGTGTCACACCTCCTCCCCCAGGATGGGCCAGTGCTCGAAAGGGAAGCTTCAAAGTCCTGCCGCCTTTCTAATGCAACCCCCTGTCTCTGTTGCTAGCAGCTGATGGCAGCCCCCGGTTTACAACCCCACTTTGGGCAGGAAAACCTAGAATTTTAGGAGGTGTGCCCAGCTCTGCTAACTCCACCCCTAAGGTGGGGGAGGCGAGGCACATCTTTCAGTCCCTGCCATCTTGAAGATCGGTGACCCCTCCAATCAGGGCTAGGTCCATGCCCTCTCCCACAGGAAGGTGACATAATAGAGGGTGTAGTCAACCCAAGTAAGGTGCCCATTGGCCCTACCTGCTACTCCCCTAAAACAACCCTAAATTAAGTATTTAGGTGGCTCCCCCAGACCTGGAAACTAGTTCCTGCTGACCTGAGGATATAGTCGTCGTGCAGTGAAGCCTGAAGACGACGATTGACTTGACCCCAGCCCTACCGGCCTGTCTCTAAACCTGCGACCTGTCTTGCAGCCAGCGACCTCTGAAAACCCTGGGACGACTGCTGTGTCTCCTGCCCACTCAGGACACCAAACGCCCACCTGCCCAGTGAAGTCTCCACAGCAATCCTGACCTCGAGTCCAGCATTGGCTGACCGCTCCTGACCTACACGATGACGCCTGCAGCCTGAATCCAGAGGCTCCCCCTGACAGCTAATAGCTCCGGTAAGAAGACTCAGACGTTGAAAGGCACCCCTGTACCCGAAGACCCAGGGCCTTGGTGAGCTGGACCAACTGTGCCCCTGCGACCCCCCACATCTCTACTTACCTCGGCTGTCATTGGTCCCCCTCTTGCAACTTCCGGTGCGACGCCTGCAGCCTGTTTGTCAAAACAAGAAACTCCATTGAATGCATTGGGTGCCCTACACTGATTTTGCACCCTGCACTCGGCCGCCCCTGTGCCACTGATGGTGTATATTTGGTGCTGCTTTGTGGCCCTCCTGTGTTTCTGCTAACCCCCAAAGCTTGGCCCCTGCAACCAATCTACTTACCTGCAAGCAGTGTGGCTCCAAGTCACCCAGTCTCCCCTGAAACGCATTGGGCTGAACTCAGATTTTGACCACTGCACCCGGCTGCCACTGTGCCGCTGGTGGTGCAGTTTTGGTACTCACCTGACCCTTGCTGACCTTTGGGCCCAAAGACTGGAACTGTGTGATACTTACCGGTTTAACCGCAATATTGTTGTCCCCATAGGATAACACTGAACTGCTCAGAAAATATTCCAAGTGTCGACTTTTGAAAGTGAAAAGTATTTTTATTTAAAAACGTACTTACCTCATTGTGAAGATCTTAGTCTTAATGTACAAACAAAGCTTATTTTTCTAAAACTGGTGTGGATCTCCTTTTGAGTCGTGTGTCCATTATTGGTCAATGTTGTGCTAAAAATGTCTTACACTCCTCTGTGTTAGATCAAAGGCTGCTCGCCCACACTACCACTAATAGACCACTCTGGGTTTTATTTTGAGCCCTGTACACTTTGGGGAACCCTGAACTCTGTGCACAGTATAACCACCTAATGGCATACCATATACAGAGCCAGCTTCCTACAATGGTGGTTCTAACCAGAACTGTTTTTTGTTTTTTTCTAGAAGGGTTTTTAACAGATTTTTTATGTTTATTTTTTTAACAAAAAGTGAACAAGGTAGTAAAAACAGTAAGGATGGGGAAATGCAAAGAAGCAACTGGTTTCACTCTTCAACAAACATTGTGTAGTTACTGGAAGCAACAAAAAAACTAGCAGCGATGCTTCTTCAGTGTATCCAAGAATGCACCCACAGAAGACATTTTTACAGCAGCAAGCATGTGGCATTTTGCGCAGTGAATAACCATGTCACTCAATTACTCACAGGCAACTGGTATTGTAATGACTGCAGCTGATGATGGTTCTCCCAAGGCTGCTGTAGAGGTCGAGTGTCCTACAGCATCTGCTTTCTCTCACATCATCTAGTTGTAGACCATTTCATGAATTGTTTTTAGGTGCTTCCACATGGAACCTCTCCCATGTGAATACTTCTTTGCAGTGCCTCTGGATTACTGCTTGCCGCAAATATTGCACTCCAGAATTTTTTGTAAAGTGCTTCCACACAATCACTTTCTTTTCTGCGAGGGGTGTGTCTTCCTCCTCATCAGGTTGTGGATGCTTACCTTGGATGGACGATGTAGCTTCAGCCATTGTGTAAAATCAGAGGAGCACTGGTTGTCAATCCTCCTTCTAGAGACTTCACTGGAAAATTAACTGCTTTTAGGTGTGGTTTTCCATGTGGAAGGGTGGGATCTTATTGTATCCAATTAGAAGGCAATGTTTGAGTGTGTTTTCGGGTGAATTTGTGAATCCAGCCTGTAAATTTGCGGATTCACAGATTCCCGAAACTGGTAAAATGAGTAACTTTTTTGAAAAACAGATATAAGGTGGTTGATATAACTTGTAAATATGGTCACACTAACGTTATTAATGAAAATGGAAGGGTGTACATATGCGTAGTAATTTATAAAATTTTCAGTGAATCCGCGAATTTAGAGTCCCGGATTCGT
Organism: Calotriton arnoldi; assembly: GCA_963921515.1. Classification (NCBI taxonomy): domain Eukaryota; kingdom Metazoa; phylum Chordata; class Amphibia; order Caudata; family Salamandridae; genus Calotriton; species Calotriton arnoldi. The sequence continues at coordinate 6,918,997 of CAWUFW010000014.1, read as the reverse complement.
ACAGATTACGTGATCTGGGAAAAAAAACAGAGTAGTAGTCTGTCTATGATTGCTGATCCGCAAATGTACCCCAAAAATATTTAAAAAATAATAAAAATGTCTTTACTTACATTAAAAAACAGTTCATTTACATTAACTACATATGTGATTTTTATGTTTTTAAACATATAAAATGTATATTTAAAAAACAATGCCTACAGTACAAAACAAATTAAAATAAAAATACATTTTAATGCACTATGAATTAAAAATAAACCCCACAAATTAATTAAAAAAACAAACAAACATTAGAGGGACATAATATTTTAGAAATGGAATTTGAAAAACCTTTGAAATTCACTGAAAAAAGAAAAAGCTAAAACATTTTTTTTAAATAAATGTAAATCCGTATTTGTAAAGCGCGAACTACTCACCCTTACGGGTCTCAAGGCGCTGGGGGCTGTCGTGGAAATTAAGTGAGCTATTGCCCAGAGTCACATGGTGCTGAGCTGAGCTGCCGCCGGAGCCGGGGATCGAACCATGAGCCCTGTGCTCCGAAGTCAGCTGCCCTGGCCGCTGCACCACACATCTCCACTCAGGGATGTTCTCACACTTCACTCGTACAAAACCACTGAATTCAGCAATTATAGTTACCTGAGATAACTATAACTTACACCCTCACAATGCACTGCTTATGACCTCCTCACATGTTACATCACTCAGGACCGGGGAGAGCACAAGACGACTGAAGGTACCAATGACGGCCAAATAATCCCGCTTCCGTACTTACGGACTAAGCAGTTTTGAAACACTTATGGAATTTATCTGATCCATTTCAAGAAGGCGGAATATCTATGCATCTATTTATATACAGATTATTGGAGTAAACTTTGAAACATTCTGTAAATACAATACACATGAGCCCAGACGAAGTTCAATACTTATAATGAAAAGCGTTGGCTGGATGTTTTTTGTATGCATGTAGTATATATGAAGAATTAAATTCAAATAAGAAAGAAGAGAAAAAGAAATAAAGAGGAATATTTATAAAGACTGTCTGAATGATTATTTCGAGGAGAACACCTTCCCAGTGCACCATTCCATTCGGAGTATTATGCTCTTCTTACTGTTGGTAAAGCTAGCACCAAGACACCTCCGGGTATTTGAGCGCTTTAGAAGTTGAACAATATTTCAAAAGGGGTATCACCACGTGTATATTGCCACCAGACTTGCAGGGGTAAGACATGGTGATGACTTTATATGCAGTTCCCTTGTGTTGAGAGCAGATCTAATATTTTGCTGCTCTCAACCATATAACAATCCATTTCTCCTCTGGTATTTTAACCCACATGTCCTTCTCCCAAGCAGTTAGGTACGAGCATTAATTGATTAATATGTCTCACTAAAAAGTACAGAAATCCCTTTCTTCCTTTACAGACTTTTTGTGTCTGTTCGCTTTAACCTTTATATCTCCCTTAATCAGCCAATGCTTCAATCGAGTTATGCGTATCCATCCATTCGACAAAGACCGAACCTATCTGAGAATAATTTCCTCAGCATGGGTGAATTACCCGATCACCATTTGTTCTACAATTCCAGGTTAGAAATCTTGAATATGGACAATTTGCTTAATGAGAGGGGGATAAATTGTAGTTCCTTTTTTCACAAATAAATAAATCCTAATATTCTAAGATCAGTGACATTAAAGAAAAAAGCATATCATGAGTGAATGTGTATCTGTTGGACAGCCACGGCAACAAGTAAAGTTGGGTTATCAGCATATCTTGTTTCAATAATATCTAGGGTTTCTTAGGACAATTTTTGACCAATCCAGCACTGGGTGGCATATATGTAGGATTCTATGTAGGGAAAACGTAGGCCCAGTCAAGAGGATATTTTAGTAATGAACACTTCAAAACTCAAGGGGCACCTCGTCCCCCACACAAAGGCCAACTATTCTGGATCGACTGCATCATAGTCTTGGGAAATCTAAGGGAGTTCGAGCCACATAGAACAAGCACGGGCTGAAGTTGATCTTTATCCTCGCCAATTGCCGAGCCATGATTTTTCCGGCTTACCACATTTGTATAGGTCTTTATATAGGATTTCAAGGAGAGGAGGGATACAACATTAGTACTGGCCTTTGTGGAGAGTGTAAAATAGATTATAAAATACATTATAGGACTTCTGTGGCAGCTCAAGCAATTGTTCATCAGGAACGTTTTACAAATGTTAGAAGGATCTGCCACACCTAGGCCTTGTGATTTTGAATAAATAGACACTGCTGCAAAAGCACGCAGGACGTTGATTAAGGCCAGGAGCGAGCATTCCGGTTAGTTATGAAACTCAGTATGTAATCTGTGAATAGTACCAACTTGTATTTAAACTGTGGAAGTTTTGAAATTTTCTTTAATATAGGTTAACATGATGAGACCAACACAGTCTAGCTCGAAACCTTAGAAAGATATGTCTAGTCAGCACTATTGAATGTCTTCTCTGTATCCAACGAGAGAAGCATTGTTTGAATATTTTTAGGTGCAGCCAATTCCATAACGTCCATCAAGTGTGCATTATCGCTTGTCTGGCAATTACAAAGCCTGGCTGAAATGAGGAAATAATAGAAGGCACCATTTTATGGAAAGGAACGACTAGTACCGAGGTGAATATTTTAACATTGAAATATAATAAGGCTATATGTCTATATGCGCTGCATCAGGGGTGTCGATCATATTTTAAAACTAACAATTAAATTAAGTCATGGAGTTCGCAACACATTTTAAAAATAAAAACAGTTATATACTTTTGATAGTGGTTCATCAAAGAATTCTTGGTAGGCTTTACAAAAAGACACAGAGAACTCAACTGGCCCCAGAGCTTTATCTCTTTAAAGACTTAACTGCTGTTTTGACTTCGTCAGCCAAGATAGGTTCCTCAAGAGCTGTAAAGTCCACAGCTTCTGGGCGAGGGAAAGAAAATTCATCCAGGTATCAATCTTGAAGATTATAATCTAGGTTTTGAGCTTGATATAGCAAAGAAGAATGTGTCACAGATTACAGGAAAGTGAACCTTTTTGACATGTTCACCCCCACATTTTGCCTGGCATCTGATGCAATTTTGACAGAAGTGCACAGGGTTCATGCTAACCAGGTCCCCAGTGCAAGATCTCCTTCCCTAACCAGTACAATTGTTCCCCCAATTGGGAATGCCTTTAGTACCCCTTGTAAGTTCTCGGTAAGTGGTACCCCTGGTACCTAGGGAAAGGAGGCTAAAGAGGGTCCCTAAGGGCTGCAGCATGTATTGTGCTACCCCAAGGGACCCCTTACCAAACTAATGCAAACTACCATTGCAGGCTGCGTGTCCTAGTGCCGATAAAAGTGCAAACACGACATGCACACATCCCTGTGTGCCATGACTGCATGCAATATAGGTAATTCACCCCTACAGCAGGCCTAAAGCAGGGTGCATATACTACATGTGTGGGCATATCTGCATGAGAAAATATGCCATGTGATGTCTAAGTGAATTCTTAAATATCACAAGTGGACAAGGAAGCCATTTTAAGTACATGTGCTGAACACTGGTAAAAACGAGTTTCCCAGCTACATGATGGCTCCACTGAAATATTTAGGATCAAACACCTTGTATTAATAAACCCATATCGATTACAGTGGTGGATTTATTAACACATGCACCCAGAGGGCACCTTAGAGGTGCCCCATGAAAACCTACCAGCCTAGTGTGGTGGCTGACTGGTGTGTTGACCAGCCTGCCACCACAAACAGGTTTCTGACCCCCAGCAGGTGAGAGCCTATGCTCTCTGAGGGCAGAGACAATGCCTGCTCTGGCCGGAGATGTTGTCACCTTCTCCAAGCAGGATGGCTAAGTAATCAGCATATTAAGGCAGGGGGCTTCAAAGGCCTCTGCCGCCTTTGATATGTGACCATGGCTTCCCCAGACAGAGGAAATACCAACCTATTTGGCACCAGGACAGGCGGGAAATTAGATACGCAGGGAGGCGTGGTGTACTGTCATGCCAGTTACACCCCTAAGGTGAGCTGCCTGATGTGCCCCCTTTAAGGAAATGCTGCCATATTGGTGATGGCAGAATTACGAACTCTGGGACAGAGTTATGTCCACTTTCCACAGGAAGTGATCATATAGGGGGTGTAGTGACCCCAAGGGTAAGTAGCCCATTGGCTACCACCCTTCACTCCCCTTAACACCCCAAAACCTAGTATTTAGGGGAACCCCTGGCATCGGTAAAGCAGACTCTCGTCCTAAGATGGACACAGAAGAACACCCTGCCAGCCTGCCTGCTGTCCCAAACAACTGCACCAAAGACGACTCGTCCTGCAACTGCTCTGCCTCCAAAAGCCTGGGAGGACTGCCAGCACTTCAAGGAGCAATCAGCATTTCCTGTGAAGTAGCAAAGCTACTTCCCTGCAGGCACCCAAGAAGAACCGTGAGGACTCTGGACAGTGAAAACCCGACACCGGAAAGCACCACTGCACCCATGCCCCCCAGCCAGAGTTAAAGTGGGCCAACAGTGCCAAAAAGGTCTTGAGACCCTCCAGAGTCTAAACCCACCTTGGGTTTGCCCAGACTGGAATCCCAGTCACTGCTTGCAGCCTCTCTGTGCAGGCCCCCTCAACTGCAAGTGACTCCTGCATCGAGGACACTGCACCAGAGCCCAACCCCGAGGAGAAGTGGACTGTGTCCCTACGTGCCCAAGCATCTCAAGGACCAAGCCCCTCTGTGGGTTCAACAGGACAGCCCCAGCCCCCCCCCCTCCACCCCAGTTTGCAGCCTCTTTTTACCAGGACCGTTTCCCAATAAAACCAACGGGGCACCCAATGCTGACAAGCACCTCTGCACCCAGACACCCAAGAGCCTACCAAGGTGACCTGTTGGTGCTGCCTTGGACCTTGCCCCATACCTATTTAACTCCAGAAGACTGGTCCTGTAAGTCACTGATAAGTACCTGTATGCAGTATATGTGTTTTTCCCAATAGGATAACATTACCGCATTGGAGACAATACAAAAGCATTTCCCTGTTTTCTTCAAAACTGCTTTTTTAACAAGCATTACAAATGCAAAAGGTCTCGCATTTGAATTTTTTGTTACATTGCCATGTTGCAGGGTGCAGTACCATATGTGACCAAAAGGGGAGTCTTGGTACCTCTTGTGGCCACATATGGTACTGCACCCTGCAACATGGCTAGGTAAAAAACATTAGCATTTATAATGCCAATAACTAGAACTTTGCAGGGTGCAGTACCATATGTGGCCAAAAGAGGTCCAAAGGGACCTCTTTTGGCCACATATGGTAACTGCACCCTGCAACATGACTAGGTAAAGAACATTGGCATTTATAATGCCAATAACTCCAACAAATGTGAGACCTATTGCATTTGCAATGCTTGTTGATTATGTGCTTGTCCAGTGCAAACACAGACAGTGGGTGTCTGTACTTATTTTTTATTTATTGTGGGCCTTTATCCAGCAGCAACTTGTCTCATTTACAGAAAGAAAGGATAATGTTACTTAACCTGTAAGCATCTGTTCTTGGCATGTAGAGCTGTAGATTCACATGCTTTGCATACTCCTGCCATCTAGTGTTAGGTCCGGATGTTTGCACTTTGTTTTTCTTCGAAGAAGTCTTACCAGTTACAAGGTAGGTGACTCCTCCTTTCGGTGATAGTGCGCATGGGCATCGACTCCATTGTTAGATTGTTTTCCCGCAGAGGGTGAGAATGGAGTTAGTAAGAGTAGAATAGAGATGTCCATGCGTATGTATATAAATCAAGAGAGAACTGCAACAGGTATAGGAACCCGGGTGAATCTACAGCTCTACATGCCAAGAACAGATGCTTACTGGGTAAGTAACATTATCCGTTCGAGGCATGTGAGCTGTAGATCACATGCTTTGCAAAGACTATACAGCAGTATTCTCCCAAAGCGGTGGCTAAGCTGTTGCAGTTGTCTGAAAGAGTGTTCTAAGTACTGCCTGGCCTACATTAGCTTGTTGTCTCGCTAACACATCTACACAATAGTGCTTGGTGAATGTGTGCAGTGTAGACCATGTTGCAACTTTACAGATGTCAGCTATGGGGATGTTTCCTAAGAAAGCCATAGTAGCCCCAAGTTTGCGGGTGGAATGCGCTCTAGGGTGTATTGGTAAAGTCCTCTATGCTTTTGTATAGCAGGTTTGAATACATTTAACTATCCACCGAGCAATACCCAATTTAGAAATAGGATTGCCTTTGGGCGGTGGAGCAAAAGCCGCAAAGAGCTCTTTAGTTTTACAAAAAGGTTTTGTTCTTTCTATGTAATACAATAATGCTCGTTTAACATCTAATGTGTGTAGAGCTCGTACTGCCACTGAATCTGGTTGAGGAAAGAACACATGCAACTCAACAGATTAAATTGATGTGAATGGCAGATACCACCTTGGGTAGGAATTTGGGGTTAGTACGAAGGACCACTTTGTTTTGGTGGACTTGACAAAATGGTTCCTCTATGGTTAGTGCCTGAAGCTCCCCCACTCTCCTCAGTGATGTAATACCAACGAGGAAAGCAACTTTCCAAGTGAGAAATTGCAGTTCACATTTGTGCAATGGCTCGAAGGGTGGACCCATTAGTCTGGTAGGGACAATGTTAAGATTCCACATTGGAGCATGTGGAAGTCTAGGTGGAATAACTCTTTTGAGTCCTTCCATAAAAGCCTTGATAACGGGTACTCTGAAAAGGGACAGATGCTGTCTATTTTGAAGGTATGCAGCTATTGCAGCGAGATGTAAGCGTATGGATGTGTAAGCTAATCCTGACTGCTGTAAGTGTAGTAAATAAGGAGAATGCTACTTACCCAGTATGCATCTGTTCTTGGCATGTAGAGCTGTAGAGTTATATGCTATGCATAGATCGCCATCTTGTGTTGGGTCCGGATGTTTGCACTTTGTTTTTCTTCGAAGAAGTCTTTCCAGTCACGAAGTAGGTGACTCCTCCTTTCGGTGATAGTGCGCATGGGCATCGACTCCATTGTTAGATTGTTTTCCCGCAGAGGGTGATAATTGGAGTAAGTAAGAGTAGTAAAAGGAGATGTCCATGAATGTATGTATCTAAGTAAGATGTTACTGCAACAGGTATAGGTACCCGGGGAGGCGGGTGGGCGCATATGACTCTACAGCTCTACATACCAAGAACAGATGCATATTGGGTAAGTAGCATTCTCCGTTCGAGGCATATGAGCTGTAGATCATATGCTATGCATAGACTATATAGCAGTTATCTCCCAAAGCGGTGGCTAACCTGTATCTGTTGCAGTGGTCTGAAATAGTGTACGTAAAACTGCCTGGCCCACTCTAGCTTGTTGTCTTGCTAACACATCTACACAATAGTGTTTTGTGAATGTGTGAGGTGTAGACCATGTTGCAGCTTTGCATAGGTCATCTATGGGTATATTTCCTAAGAATGCCATAGAAGCCCCTAGTTTGGGTATAGTGTGCGCTCTAGGGGGAACTGTTAACGTTCGTTTTGCTTTTGCATAGCATATTTGAATGCACTTGACTATCCACCTTGCAATACCTGATTTTGATATGGGATTGCTTTTGTGTGGTGGAGCAAAGGCGACAAAAAGTTGATTTGTGTTACGGAAAGGTTTTGTCCTTTCTATGTAATAAAGCAATGCTCTCTTCACATCTAATGTGTGTAGGGCACGTTCTGCCACTGAATCTGGTCGAGGGAAGAACACAGGTAACTCAACAGATTGATATGAAAAGCAGAAATGACTTTAGGAAGGAATTTAGGATTAGTCCGAAGAACCACTTTATTTTGGTGCATTTGTAAAAAAGGTTCTTCTATAGTAAATGCCTGAAGCTCACCCACTCTTCTGAGTGATGTGATAGCAACGAGGAAAGCAGTTTTCCAAGTGAGGAACTGCAGTTCACATTTGTGCAGTGGCTCAAAGGGTGGACCCATTAGTCTGGTGAGAACAATGTTGAAATTCCATAGTGGAGCAGGTGGACGTCTCGGGGGAATGACTCTTTTGAGTCCCTCCATAAAGGCTAAAAGAGATAGATGTTGTCTATTTTGGAGGTATGCAGCTATTGCAGCTAGATGTAAGCGTATGGAAGTATACACTAAATTGGAACGTTGTAGATGTAACAAATAACATATGTTTTGTACAGAAGCATCAAGCGGGTTGATGTGGTTGTTATTACAGTATATCACAAGCCGCTTCCACTTTGCTGCATAGCAAGCTCTTGTGGTAGGGCGTCTAGCGTCTTTGATAATATTCATGCAGTCTGGCGGTAGATTAAGATAGCCAAACTAAGACTTCAGGAGCCAGATCGCCAGATTGAGTTGACTGGGGTCTGGATGTTTTATGTCTCCATGGCTCTGTGTGAAAAGATTGGGTGTAAGACTTAGTTTTTGGTGAGGAACTACTGAGAGTTCCAATAGGGTTGTGAACCAAGGTTGAGGTGCCCATGTGGGAGCAACTAGGATTAGTGTCAGGGACGCTTGGTTGAGTTTCCAAACCACTAATGGAATGAGTGGGAGAGACGGAAAAGCGTAAGCAAATATCCCTGACCAATTCATCCATAGTGCATTGCCTTTGGACAATGGGTGTGGATACCTGGACGCGAAGTTTGGGCATTTTGCTATGTGGCGAACAGGTCTATGTGAGGGAGTCCCCAACGTTGAAAGTATGGAAGGAGGACCGGAGGGTGGAGTTCCCATTCGTGTATTTGCTGTCTCTGTCTGCTGAGATCTGCAACCTGGTTGTTGAATGCTGGGAGGTGTTCTGCTAGAAGATAAAGTTTGTGGTGAATGGCCCACCTCCAGATGTCTTGGGCTAAGTGGGACAGTTGGAGAGAGCGTGTCCCCCCCTGTTTTTGTATGTAATACATGGCTGTCATGTTGTCTGTACGAATTAGGACAGTTTTGCCCTGTAGGCGAGTTTGAAACGCCTTGAGTGCTAGAAATATTGCAAGCAGCTCTAGGTGATTGACGTGGAGCAACTTCTGTTGTTGGCTCCACAAGCCTTGCACTGTGTGCTGTTGTAGATGAGCTCCACAGCCAGTGAGGGACGCGTCCGCTGTCAGTACTATCTGTGGAACCGGGTCTATGAACGGCCGTCCTTTTGATAAATTCTGTGTGCTCCACCACTGCAGAGTGATGAGTACGGCGCTTACCAACACTAGATCGGTCAATAGACCTTGCGACTGGTTCCACTGACTTGCTAAGCATTCTTGAAGTGGACGCATGTGCAGTCTGGCATGGGGAACGATCATGATGCAGGATGACATCATTCCCAGTAGCTGCATGTAATCTCAAGCTGGAATCCAATGGTTGGATTGAAAGCGGAGACCTAAAGCCTGAATATTTCGAATTCTGGCTGAGCTGAAAAAAGCGAGAGTTTTTTGAGTATCTATCGTGGCTCCTAGGTAGTCCTTTGTATTGGTTGGTTGGAGATGTGATTTTGGTACATTGATTGTGAACCCTAGTTGATGCAGTAACCGAATTGTCCTGAAAGTGTGCTGCAGACTTTGTTGGTACGTGTTGGCTTTGATGAGCCAGTCGTCTGAGTACGGGAAGACGTGGATGCTTTGTCTCCTTAGGTGAGCAGCTACTACCGACAGACACTTTGTGAAGACTCTGGGGGCGATGGTGACACCGAATGGGAGTACCCTGAACTGATAGTGCTGACCCGCTACCACAAACCTGAGGAATTTGCGATGAGCAGGGTGAACTGGTATGAAAGTAGGCGTCTTTTAGATCTAGAGTAGATAGAAAGTCGCCTTTCTGTAGTAGAGGAAGTACCTGTTGAAGTGTCACCATGTGGAAATGGTCTGACTGAATGTACCGGTTGAGTTCTTTGAGATCTAAAACTGGTCTGAGAGAACCGTCTTTTTTGGGAATTAGGAAATAAAAGGAGTATACGCCAGACCCGTGATGTTGGGGCGGCACAGGCTCTATAGCCCCTTTTAGAAGTAGAGATGAACCTCTTGTTTGAGGAGGTATAGATGGTCTGGTGATAGTTTGTTGGGCTTTGGTGGAATATTTGGAGGCATTTTGATAAATTCCAGGCAGTAACCAGAACGGATAATTTGGAATACCCAATTGTCTGTTATTGATTGCCAGAAAATCTGACCGTCTTCCCCCGACAGGTGTTGAGTGGTCGGGGGGAAGTGAAGGCAAGTCACTGCTTTGTGTTGGCGGGGGAGTTGCGTGTGTTTGAACCCCGGCCCCTGCCCTTACCGTTGTTACACCTGTAACCTCCCCTGAAATAACCCCTAGATGGAGAGGGTTGGTTATTGCCCTTATAGGTGGAGGTTGCTTCCGATGAGGTATTTTTGGAACCTCCTCGGTAAAAGGAGCGTCGAAAGGAAGCACAACCCTGTGTGGATTGAAGGGCTCCCATAGATTTGGCTAACTCAGTATCTTTCTTCATTTTCTCAAGTGAAGAATCTACCACTGGGCCAAATAGATGTTCCTTATCGAATGGGGTATTTAAAATGGAGGTTTGAACCTCAGGTTTAAAACCAGATATACGGAGCCAGGCATGCCTCCTTAAAAGGACACTAGTGTTTATAGCTCTAGCAGCAGTGTCTGCAGCATCTAGAGAGCATCTTATTTGATTGTTTGCAATAAGTTACACTTCATGAACCAGATCTTGTGCTTTTGATTTGTGTTCCGGGGGTAAATATTGGATCAGTTGTTCCATTTCGTCCCAGTGAGCACGGTCGGATCGCGCAAACAGTGCCCGAGTGTTGGAGACACGCCAGAAATTGGCTGCTTGAGAAGCTACCCTTTTCCCAGAAGCGTTAATAAGTTTTGATTCCTTATCAGGAGGTGGAGCCTCTCCTGTTGTCTGGGAGTTGGCTCTTTTTCTTGCATTGGACACAACCAGGGAGTCTAGTGGCAATTGTCCCCTTATATATACTGGGTCCGATGGTGCTGGCTTGTACTTCTTGTCCACTTTAGGGGTGAGAATACGAGCTCTGACTGGGTCATTAAAAATGCCATCTACATGTCTGACCATCCCTTTAAGCATGGGTAGTGTATGTGATGACTTCTGTGTGGTACTGAGGGTTTCAAAGAGGAAGGAAAATGCTACTTACCAGTATGCATCTGTTCTTGGCATGTAGAGCTGCAGAGATTCACACTTTGTGCATAGATCGCCATCTGGTGTTGGGCTCGGATGTTTGCACCTTGTTGTTGTCTTGGAAGAAGTCTTTGTAGTCACGAGATAGGTGACTCCTCCCTTGGACGATAGTGCGCATGGGCATCGACTCCATCCTCAGATTGTTTTTCGCCATGAAGGGAACTGATTGAGTTTGTAAGAAACAGAAAGATGTCCATGAGAATGTATCTAAGTAAGATAACACTGGAACAGATACAGGTTCCGGGGAGGTGGGTGGGCGTGTGAATCTCTGCAGCTCTACATGCCAAGAACAGATGCATACTGGTAAGTAGCATTTTCCGTTCGAGGCATATGAGCTGCAGAATTCACACTTTGTGCATAGACTGTACAGCAGTGTCTCCCCTAGCGGTGGTCACCTGTATCGGTTGCAGTAGTTTGAAAAAGTGTCTTAAGAACAGCTTGGCCTACAGAAGCTTGTTGCTTTGCCTGCACATCTACACAATAGTGTTTGGTGAAGGTGTGTGTGGTAGACCATGATGCTGCCTTACAAATGTCTTCTAGGGAAATGTTCCCTAAGAATGCCATGGAAGCCCGTAGTTTGCGTGTTGAATGCGCTCTAGGGGGAATTGTTAACGTACGTTTTGCTTTGTGATAGCATATTTGAATACATTTTACTATCCATCTGGCAATTCCAGCTTTGGAAATAGGATTGCCGTAATGAGGTGGAGAGAAAGCTACAAATAGTTGCTTTGTTTTCCTAAAGGCTTTAGTCCCGTCTATATAGTAAAGTAAAGCTCTTTTGAGGTCGAGGGTGTGGAGAGCTCTTTCTGCTACCGAATCAGGGTTTTGGAAAAATACTGGTAACTCTACTGATTGGTTAAGGTGGAAAGCAGAGATTACTTTGGGAAGGAATTTTGGGTTTGTCCAAAGAACCACCTTGTTATGATGTATTTGTAAGAATGGTTCTTGTATGGTTAAAGCCTGTATCTCACTTACTCTTCTGAGAGAGGTGATTGCGACAAGGAAGGCTACTTTCCATGTAAGGAATTGTAATTCGCATTTGTGTAAAGGCTCAAATGGGGGACCCATGAGTGTAGTAAGAACAATGTTTAGGTTCCACACTGGAGAGGGTGGCAGTCTGGGTGGAATTATCCTTTTAAGGCCTTCCATAAAGGCTTTGATAGCGGGTACCCTAAACAATGACAAATGTTGTCGGTTTTGTAGGCAGGCGGCCAGGGCAGCCAGATGTAATCTTATTGATGAGTATGCCAGATTGCATCTTTGTAGATGTAGTAAATAGCAGATAATGTTCTGAACTGAAGCATCTAATGGGTCAATTTTGTTATTGTTGCAGTAAATGACGAATCTTTTCCATTTAGCTGCATAGCAAGCTCTAGTAGTGGGGCGTCTGGTTTCCTTAATAATGTTTATACAGTCTGGTGGGAGGTTAAGGTAACCGAACTCTAGGATTTCAGGAGCCAGATCCCTAGATTCAGTTGTGCTGGATCTGGGTGCCTTATCTCTCTATGGTTCTGTGTTAGCAGGTTTGGGGAGAGACGTAATGTTTGGTGAGGAACTACTGAGAGTTCGAGTAGTGTTGTGAACCATGGTTGCCGTGCCCATGTTGGAGCAACTAGGATCATGTTGAGAGATTGTTGTTTGAGCTTGCGTACTACTAGTGGAATGAGCGGGAGTGGCGGAAAAGCGTACGCAAATCTGCCTGACCAGTTCATCCATATCGCATTGCCCTTGGACAACGGGTGTGGGAACCTGGCGGCGAAGGTTGGGCATTTTGCGTTTGCATGTGTGGCGAACAGATCTATGTCTGGTTGGCCCCACATGTGGAAGAAGGGTTGAAGAACTTGCGGATGAAGTTCCCATTCGTGTATCTGTTGAGTTTGACGACTTAACAGATCCGCTATCGGATTGTTGACCCCTGGAAGATGTTCTGCTAGAAGATATATTTTCTGTGGAATGGCCCATCTCCATATACTTTGCGCTAGATGAGACAGCTGCAAAGAATGTGTTCCTCCTTGTTTCTGTATGTAATACATTGCTGTTATGTTGTCTGTGCGGACTAGGACAGCTTTGTTGAGGAGATGTGTTTGAAACTACTTTAACGCTAGAAATACTGCCAGTAATTCTAGGTAATCGATGTGGAACAGTTTTTGTTGGGTAGACCACCTGCCCTGAATTGTGTGGTTTAGGAGATGGGCTCCCCAGCCGGTGACTGATGCGTCTGCTGTTAGCACTATCTGTGGAACTGGCTCTAGGAACGGCCGCCCTGTGGAAAGGTTTTGTATGTTCCACCACTGCAGAGAGCGATGTGTGCGGCTGTCCACCAACACCAGATCTGTAAGTTGACCTTGAGCCTGGTTCCACTGACGTGCTAAGCATTCTTGTAAGGGGCGCATTTGAAGTCTTGCGTGAGGTACAATGAAAATGCAAGAGGCCATCATTCCTATCAGCTGCATAAACACTCGTGCTGGGAGAGAGTGTTGGGGCTGAAACTTGGAGATGAGGGTTTGCATACTGGCTATCCTTGCTGGATTGGGGTATGCTAGAGCTTTGGAAGTGTCTATTGTGGCTCCTAGATACTGATGTATGTAGGAGGGTTGAAGGTGCGACTTGGTGTAGTTTACTGTGAACCCCAAGTTGTGTAGCAGCTGAATGGTTTGGTAAGTGTGGTGAACACATTGGTTGTGTGACTTGGCTTTCATCAGCCAGTCGTCGAGGTATGGAAATACATGGATTTGTTGTCTTCGCAAGTGCGCTGCTACTACTGCAAGGCACTTTGTGAAAACCCTGGGTGCTGTGGTCACTCCAAATGGAAGGACTTGGAACTGATAGTGTTCGCCGTCCACTGTGAACCATAGGTATTTCCTGTGAGCAGGGTGTATGGGAATATGGAAGTAGGCGTCCTTGAGATCTAATGTGGCAAGGAAGTCGCCTTGTTGAAGCAGTGGAAGAACCTGTTGAAGAGTGATCATGTGAAAATGATCTGAATGTATGTAGAGATTGAGAGGTCTGAGGTCCAGTATTGGCCTTAGGGTACCGTCTTTTTTGGGGATTAGGAAGTAGAGAGAGTAAACCCCTGTTCCTTGACGTTGTATGGGAACTGGTTCTATTGCATGTTTTTGAAGCAGCGAAAGAACTTCCTGTTTGAGGAGTGTGAGATGTTCCGTGGACATTGGACGCTGCTTGGGTGGTATGTTGGGTGGAGTTGCTGCAAGTTCCAGGCAGTAACCATACTGGATAATTTGTCTTACCCACTTGTCTGTAGTGATGGAATTCCAGACAGGTAGGAACTGTGAGAGTCTCCCTCCGACCGGAGTGGAATGGTCTGGAGGAAAGTCACTGCTTATTAGTGGTAGAGGCGCGAGTGTTGTTGTTACCTCGGCCTCTTCCTTTGTTGCGGTTTCCCCTGTACCCACCTCTAAAATATCCCTTGTTGGGGGAAGTTTGTGAGGGGTTTTTGTAGGAGGAAGAAGCAGTGTCCGCACCGATGTTTTTGGATGCGCCTCTATAGAAGGAGCGTCGAAAGGAACCTCGTGTGGATGGGGACTGTAATGCACCCATGGATTTAGCAGTCTCCGTGTCCTTTTTCATTTTTTCTAGAGCCGTATCTACAGCTGGGCCAAAAAGTTGTTCCTGATTGAACTGCTGATTGAGGATAGTTGTTTGTACCTCCTGTTTGAAGCCAGAAATGCGCAACCAGGCATGCCTTCTTAGTAACACACTAGTGTTAATGGACCTAGATGCGGTGTCTGCTGCATCGAGGGCACACTTGATTGATGCATTAGTTATTAATTTGCCCTCCTGAATCAAATCATTGGCCTTGGTCTTATATTGATCAGGCAAATGCTGTAATAGGGTTTCCAGCTGGTCATAATGAGCCCTATCATACCCGGCAAGTAATGCCTGCGCATTGGCTACCCTCCAGTTATTAGCTGCTTGGGCAGCAACTCGTTTGCCCGAAGCATCTAATAATTTAGACTCTTTGTCCGGAGGTGGAGCATCACCGGAGGTCTGAGAGTTGGCACGTTTTCTAGCGTTGGTCACCATTAGAGAATCTAAAGGAAGTTGACCCTTGATGTAGGTGGGATCATTGGGAGCGGGTTTATATTTTTTGTCAATTCTGGGATTGAGAATTCTAGCCCTTATGGGGTCTTTGAATATGTCTGGGGCGTGTTTAATGACTCCTTTTAACATTGGTAAAGTTTGTACCGTCCTTTGTGACTGTGCAAAGGTGTCTATTAGGAAGTCCTCCTCTATGGGGTCCAAATGCATTTTAACACCATGGTCCTTGGCAGCTCTGTCTATAAGCTGACCAAAGCCAATATTGTCATCTGGGGGAGATGGCTTTGTGGGATATGCATGGGGATCAGGAAGGTCTGGAGGATCTACTGGGTCATCATAATCATCCCAATTGTCCTGTGGTACGTGTGTGTCGTCATCAGGGTCAATGAAAGGGTCATTATCCCCCCCCACCTCCCCTAAATTATCATCATCCTGTGGTGGTGGTGGTGAGTATGTTGGAAGTATGGGAGAATTTGGAGAAAAGAAAGGTTCAGTAGGAAGAACAGGAGAAGAGGGTCGTAAAGGTGAAGTGGCACAGTCTCTTTTCTTTACAGGCACCTCAGGGGTGTGTGGGGTGTCGAATTTCCTCTTGTTGTGTGGAACAGTGATGACATGTCCTGTTTTAGGGTCCACTTGGAGAGTTTTTTGTTGCGGATCGATGGGATCCGGTCGAAAAAGTTCTTCCTGTTCAATAGTCGCTTTCGGTGCCGATTTTTTCGGGTCCGAGCGAGGTTTAGATTTGTGCTCCGGAGCCTTGGAAGGGGTTTTTGGAACCTTCGGCTTCGAGGTGGAGTCGGAAATCTTTTTCGGTTCCGAAGATTTTGGTTTCGGATCCGAGGCCTTTTCCTTGGGCGCTGAGGTGCTCGGTGCCGATGGCTTTTTGGGGAGTGCGAGAGCAGGACGAGCTCCCGGCTTCGGTGCCGATGGTGTCTGCGGGGCGGTGATACGTGGCTTGCTCGGTCCCGAGCCGCCGGAAGGCTTGTCCTTTGTCTTCGGAGCTGGGCCCGGGGGCGGGGCTTCTGAAGTTTTGTTTCGGTCGCGACTGGGGCCAGGAGGCGAAGTCTTGACCGGAGCCTTCTTTTTTTCAGGTGGGGTTGGGGTAGGGGCAGTTGTACTCACTCGTTGACCTGGAGTGATGTGGTCATCTGAGTCGGAGTCGTCTGCCTCGGAAACGATTTCCAGGTCCTCCGAATCATCCTCCGGGACATCGGGCCTTCGTTGAAGATGTCCTCCGGCACCGGAGCTGCTCGTTGCGCCATAACGTGTCGTCGGGCCCGGCGATCACGGATAGTCTTTTTTGATCAAAAGGAGGCGCAAGCCTGGCAATTATTCTCCTGGTGCTCGGGTGAGAGACAGAGGTTACAGACCTTGTGTTGGTCGCTGTGTGGGAATTTAGCTCCACACTGGGGGCATTTTTTAAATGGAGTCCTTTCCATTAGCCGTAGGCCCGAATGGCGACGATAGGCCGAACGGCCCGCATCGACGACCGGAATCGAGGATTCGAGGAGCGTGTCGAAGGGCACGCGAACAAAGACAATACCGTCGAGTTTTTTGATGTTTTGCGCGTCGAAAAGGTTTGAACAGTAGAGTACGGAACCGGAGCGCAGAAGTTACATCCGAACCCGATGGCGGAAAAAAACAATCTGAGGATGGAGTCCATGCCCATGCGCACTATCGTCCAAGGGAGGAGTCACCTATCTCGTGACTACAAAGACTTCTTCCAAGACAACAACAAGGTGCAAACATCCGAGCCCAACACCAGATGGCGATCTATGCACAAAGTGTGAATTCTGCAGCTCATATGCCTCGAACATCCTCTTCTAATGACTCCTTATGTAGCTGCACCCCATGGTAGTTGGCAGCTCTACCCAGTAACTCAATGTAGCCTACACTATCATCTGGTGGAGAGGGTTTGGTAGGGTATAGGTCGGGATCATTGCCCGTGGGCGTATTGGTGTTATAATCGTCCCATGGGTCTTGTAATGGCTGATCATCATCCTTATCCTGATCATCATCCCCATCATCTTGGTTGTCAGGTGTATGTGGTGGTGAATGTTCAGGTGAAATTGGTTGAGGCTGAGGGGAAGGTGGTGATGAAGGTAGAATAGGTGGAGGAAGAGGCGGAGGGGAAGGGTTTGTTCCAACAGATCTCCTCTTTAAAGGGATGTGATATTCTTCTTCTGCATCAGTCCTTTTTAGAGTCACTTTAGTGGTGATATGGCCAGTCTGTGGATGGATATACAAAACCTTTTGTTTCGGATCCGGTTTTTCAATTGGGGCATCGAAACTGGGCTTTGTAGCTGTTTTCTGCACTTATGTCTATTTCGGCACCGAAAATTTCGGTGCCGGAGTCGAAACCGTTGATGTCTTCGGATCCGACAATTTTTTCGGGGCCGAATAGTGGGGGTCGGTGCCGGACCAGTGTTTCAACCCCGAAGGTCTGGGCTCCGAACTCGGTTTGGAAGGAGTCTTTTCGGAGCCGGAAGGCTTTTTGGTAGGCTTCGGTGCCGAGCCAGAGGGCAGGGCGTCAGAAGCGTGATCTCTGTGCCGACAGGGGCCCGAGGGTGCGGGTTGGACCGGAGCCTTCTTTTTAATTGAAATTGTTTCCTGGGATGAGGGGGGAGGTGTACTCACGGTATGTTGACCATGTGGGATGTCCTCCTCTTGGTCGGATTCGAATTCTGAGATGGCGACCGGCTCCTGGTCCTCCTCTGTTCCCATGGCCTCGCCGGCCTCTTCGTCCGACTGTTGACCAAAGATGTCCGGAACGGAGCTTGTGTGCTGGCTCTGCATGCCTCGACGTCGAGCCCAACGGTCGCAAAGTGTTTTCTTGGAGCGGAAGGCCTGGCACGCGTCGCAGTCTTGTTCTCTGTGTTCGGGGGACAAACACAGATTACACACTTCGTGTGAGTCGGTGTGCGGGTATTTCGCGTGGCACAGAGGGCAGAATTTGAAGGGAGTTCGTTCCTTCGACTGCAGGTCGACCCGACGCGGGTAGGCCCGACGGCCTTCCACGAACTTTCCGTTCTAAAGATTATTTTAAGTAATTACGATACGCGATAGAAAGGGAGACGCGGTCGAAAACAATACCGTCGAGGGTGAGTATCCTGCGCACCGAGGGAAACCGAAGGAACGGTGTCGAACCGGAGCGCAATGATAGACGTCCGAACCCGATGGCGAAAAAAACAATCTAACAACGGAGTCAATGCCCATGCGCACTATCACCGAAAGGAGGAGTCACCGACCTCGTGACTGGAAAGACTTCTTCGAAGAAAAACAAAGTGCAAACATCCGGACCCAACACTAGATGGCGATCTATGCATAGCATATGATCTACAGCTCATATGCCTCGAACATGATATTTTGAATGGAAGCATCTAGCGGGTTGATATGGTTATTACAATATATAACAAAACGCTTCCATTTAGCTGCGTAGCAAGCCCTTGTAGTTGGCCTTCTGGCCTCTTTAATGATATTCATACAGTCTGGTGGAAGGTTCAGATAGACAAACTATGACTTCAGGTGCCAGATCGCTAGGTTGAGATCTTTGGGATCTGGATGCCTTATTTCTCCATGGATCTGTATGAGGAGACTGGGTGTGAGATGTAGTTTTTGCTGAGGAACTACTGAGAGCGCCAACAGGGTAGTGAACCAAGATTGACGGGCCCATGTGGGAACTACTAGGATCAGTGTGAGGGAAGTTTGTCTGAGCTTCTGAACCACTAGTGGAATGAGTGGGAGAGGCAGAAAAGCGTAGGCAAATATCGCAGACCAATTCATCCATAGTGCATTGCCTTTGGACAATGGGTGTGGATATCTGGAGGCGAAGTTTGGGCATTTTGCGTTTTGGTGTGTTGCGAGCAGATCGATCTGTGGAAAACCCCACATTTGAAAGAATGGGAGGAGAACTTGAGGGTGAAGTTCCCACTCGTGAATCTGTTGTCTCTGCCTGCTAAAAAGATCTGCGATCTGATTGTTTACTCCTGGGAGGTGTTCTGCCCGTAGATAAATTTTGTGATATATGGCCCACCTCCAAATGGCTTGTGCAAGGCTTGACAGCTGGAGAGAGTGTGTCCCCCCCTGTTTCTGTATGTAATACATGGATGTCATGTTGTCGGTGCGTCTCAGGACAGTTTTGCCTGCAAGGTGAGTCTGGAAGGCTTTGAGTGCTAGAAATACTGCTAGCAGCTCTAGATGATTTATATGAAGTTGTTTTTGCTTTTGACTCCACAAACCTTGAATCGTGTGAGTCTGGAGATGAGCTCCCCAACCAGTGAGCGATGCGTCTGCTGTTAGCACTGTCTGTGGAACTGGGTCGATGAAGGGCCGCCCTTTGGATAGGTTTTGTGGATTCCACCATTGTAGAGACTGATGGGTGCGGCCGTCTACCAACACTAGATCTGACAAATGACCTTGAGACTGATTCAACTGACGTGCTAAGCATTCCTGAAGGGGACGCATTTGAAGTCTTGCATGGGGAACTATCATGATGCAAGACGCCGTCATTCCCAGTAGTTGCATATATACTCGCCCTGGTAAGGACTGGTTGAGCTGAAACTGTGAAATTAGAGCCTGAATATTGCAGATTCTGGCTGCATTGGGACAGGCTAGAGCTTTTTGAGTACTGAGAGTGGCTCCTAAGTATGTTTGCGTGCTGGAGGGTTGGAGCTGGGACTTCAACACATTTACTGTGGACCCGAGATCGTGCAATAACTGTACTGTTATTTGAGTGTACTGGAGACACTTTGGGTAAGAACTGGCTTTGATGAGCCAATCGTCCAAGTATGGGAAGACATGAATATGTTGTCTTCGCAAGTGAGCAGCGACTACTGCCAGGCATTTAGTTAATACTCTGGGAGCAGTGGTGATTCCGAATGGAAGCACTTTGAACTGGTAGTGTTGTCCCGCTACCACAAACCTGAGATATTTGCGATGAGCAGGATGTATTGGAATATGGAAGTATGCGTCCTTTAAGACTAGAGTAGACAAACTCGCCTTGCTGTAGGAGTGGGAGCACTTGTTGAAGTGTCACCATGTAAAGGTGATCTGAGTGAATATATTGATTTAACTCTCTGAGATCCAGCATAGGCCTGAGAGAGCCATCCTTTTTGGGTATTAGAAAGTATAGGGAGTACACGCCGGATCCTTGATATTGTAAAGGTACGGGCTCTATAGCTCCCTTTTGCAGAAGAGAGTGAACCTCTTGTTTGAGGAGGTGTAGATGCTCTGGTGACATTTTGTGTGAACATGGAGGAATGTTTGGGGATTGTTGGTAAGCTCCAGGCAATAACCAGATTGGATAATTCCTAGCACCCATCTGTCTAAAGTTATTGTATGCCAGATGGGGAGGAATTGAGAGAGACGTCCCCAGACAGGTGTGGAATGATCCGGGGAAGAGGAGGTAAGTCACTGTTTGTTTATTGAGGGGGAGGTGCGGGGTGTGGAACCTTTACCTCTTCCCTTGCCATTGCCTCTAAATCCACCTCGAAAGTAACCTCTTGAAGAGGGTGATTAACTGTTGCCTCTATATGATGTTGAGGTGTTGTCTGTAAATATGCTTTTGGAGCCCCCCCACTGTAGAAGGAGCGACGAAAAGAACCCCGATTGGATGGGGACTGTAGGGCTCCCACATATTTTGCAATGTCTGTATCCTTCTTCAGCTTCTCTAAGTGTCTACCACAGGACCAAAGAGATGTTCTTTATCAAAAGGTAGATTTAAGATAGAAGCCTGGACTTCGGGTTTAAAGCCTGAAATTCTAAGCCAAGTGTGCCTTCTTAGCAAGACACTGGTGTTGATTGCACGAGCGGCAGTGTCAGCCGCATCTAAAGCGCATCTAATAGAAGTGTTTGAAATTAGTTTCCCTTCCTGAATTAGGTCGTGTGCCTCAGCCTTATGTTCATCAGGTAGAAATTGGAACAATTGTTCCAATTCATCATAGTGCCCTCTGTCGTATTTAGCTAAGAGAGCCTGGGTATTGGCAATACGCCAGTGATTGGCTACCTGCGCAGCTACTCTTTTTCCTGAGGCATCAATTAGTTTAGATTCCTTGTCTGGAGGAGGGGCGTCCCCCGAGGTTTGTGAGTTTGCTCGTTTACGGGCATTCAAAACCACTAGGAAATCTAATGGTAATTGACCTTTGATTTAAACTGGATCTGTTGGTGCAGATTTATACTTCTTATCCACCCTTGGTGTAAGAATTCTTGCGCGAACGGGATCTTTAGAAAATGTCGTCCGCATGTTTTAGCATGCCCTTAAGCATAGGCAGTGTATGAGTGGATCTCTGGGAAGAGCTTAGTGTTTCAAAGAGAAAATCCTCCTCAACTGACTCTTTATGAAGCTGAACTCCATGATATTCAGTTGCCCTATTTATTAACTATGTACCCTACATTATCATCAGGTGGAGAGGGTTTTGTAGGGTATAAGTCTGGATCGTTATCTGCGTTTGGATCTGTATTATAATCGTACCATGGATCAGGACTTATCGTCTACTCCATCCCCATCATCCTGGTTGTCAGGTGATTGTGGTGGTGGTGAATTTGTGGATGTTATCATCAAATTTGGGTTGGGTGGGGAAGGAGGTGTTAGAGGAGGAGGAAAGGGATTAGTACCAACATGTTTTCTATTAAGAGGAATGTGGTAAGTGTCCTCTGTTTCTGGTTTGCGTTTTAATGGTAATTTTGCGTGAATATGTCCAGTTTTGGGATTGATGACCGGTTCCTTTTGTTTCGGGTTCGTGTTTGAAGGCGGGACGTCGAAACGATGCTACTTTGATGGAGTAAAGCTGTTTTTTGTTTCGGTGCCATTATTTTTGGAGCCGATGTTTTCAGCGTCAAAGTGTTCGGATCCGAAGATGATTTCGGTACCGAAGGGATTGTTACCAAAACGTGCTTCGGTCTCGGTGCCGATTGTTTCGGCTCGGTGCCCGAATGCGGCCGACTCGATCCAGAGCCGGAAGGCTTTAATATTTGTTTCGGTGCCGGGCCCAAAGGGGGGGGGGGTGCGTTCGAAACATGGTCTTGGTGCCAACATTGGCCCGAAGGCAGAGGAGGGTCCGGAGCCTTTTTCTTGGGCAGAGGTAGAGTTTGGGGCAGGGGAGGATCAGTACTCACGGTATGCTGACCCTGCAGGATGTCTTCGTCCATGTCGGATTCAGTTTCTGACACAGAAATGTGTTCCTCTTCTTCCTCGGCTCCTTGAGCGAAGACATCGTGTTCGGAATCTTCTCCGAAGAGATCCAGAGCGGAGCCGCTGTGTTGTTGTTGTTGCATTTCATGACATCAGCCCGTCTTCTTGGATCGGAAGGATCTGCACGCGTCACAGTCTTGTTCGTCGTGCTCCGGGGAGAGGCACACGTTGCAAACTTCGTGCGAGTCGGTGCGCGGGTACTTGGCGTGGCACAGAGGACAGAATTTAAATGGAGTCCGTTCCATCGACTGCGAGCTGGCCCGATGCGGCTAGGCCCAACAGCCTTCCACGAGTTTTCCGATCAAAAGAGATTTTTCTGAACGATGCGATAAACAGAGAATGGAAAACGCGATCGAATAACAATACCATCGAGGGTAAGTGGATTGCGCACCGAGGGGAACCCGAGAAATGGTGTCGAACCGGAGCGCAGCAATTCACGTCCGAACCCGATGGCGGAAAAAAACAATCTAACAATGGAGTCGATGCCCATGCGAACTATCACCGAAAGGATGAGTCACCTACCTTGTGAGTGGAAAGACTTCTTCGAAGAAACACAAAGTGCAAACATCCGGACCCAACACTAGATGGCAAGAGTATGCAAAGCATGTGATCTACAGCTCACATGCCTCGAACATATTGTTTAATAAATTCGGTATTTAGAATGAGCTTGTGTTAGACATGGCATCTTAGTTTTTTGCTTTCTGACCGCCCGGTTTTGACTCTGTTTTTGCTGGCTTAGTGTCTCTGCGCACTTTCTCACTGCTGTTCAGTGTTAAAGTGCAAGTGCTCCTGTTGTAAATTGTGTTATGGATTGGTGTTTCCATGATTGGCATATTTGATTTACTTGTCAGTCCCTAGTAAAGTGCACTGAGTGTGCCAGGGCCTTTAAATCAAATGCTGCTAGTGGGCCGCAGCACTGGATTGTGCCACCCACACAAGCAGCCTGTAAATGTAACTCTGGCCTGCCATTGCAGAGCCTGTGTGCAGTCTGGGACTGCCATGTCGACTTGGCAAGCGTACCGACTTGCCAGGCCCTAACCTTCCCTTTTCTTACATGTCAGTCACCCCTAAGGTAGGCCCAAGGTACCCCTGTGGGCAGGGTGCAGTGTATGTGAAAGGTAGGACATGCCCTGGTGTGTGTGGCATGTCCTGATAGTGAATTACTGCCAATTTCGTTTTTCACCATTGCAAGGCTACCTGTTCCCATAGGACAGAATGGGGAGTTTGTTTATAACATCTTGGCACTGCCAGCTAAGAATCTCATCTCTGCAGCATCAAAAACGTGAAGCATAACAATACAAGTGTCTAGGCACACACATACAACGGAGCGTCCCAGGTCATGCAGAGGCAACACATGATGCCCCACAGCATTAAACACACTAGCAGTGGAGCACAATGCAATCTGTATACGAGGGACTAATCTTTATCGCCTCAGCCCACTTGCCACCTGCCCTACTTGTCCAAAGAATATACTGTCCATATCAGGGCTGCAGTCATGCAAGCAGTGCAGCGCCGAGAGCCATGTAGATCGGAATGCGTCACTTCCTGGAAGCACCAAATAAAGGAAGAGGAGACGACTCATTTTCACTGTGCCATTGTTATTCAAACCATGCAAGCCACACGTACCGACTGAGTAACTCCTACGCTCCTCTCCTACAGGCCAGCTTGTTAACCCAGGTGCTACTCCCGCAAAGCTGTCATTGCCTCCTTCCAGCCATTATCCCAATTGTTCCCTGCCAGGTTCAAGCCCATCATACCGCACCTCTGTATAGTTGAGCTGCAACCAGTTTGATGGCACTCTGTGTGATGCCATTAAATGTGTTTTCTGTAGAAACGCCTGTCTTCAGGCCAATAAAGAAGTGCACGCATTGTTGTGCATATTTGGTAATGGTCTTACCAATTTGTAAATTAAAACTGAATATAAAGACGTACATTTTATTGCTGGTTTTCACTGAAAATGAACATACCTTCTGCAGGTGTTGATCGATCAATAATCGGATTGGGAAAGTTCTCCAGGCACAAGATTAGAGTTTATTAGCGCTCTTCAGTTACCACCCTTTCTGTTCTGTAGGGTGGTCAAGAGGACTCTGTCGCCAGTAAAATAAACACTGCTAAAATAAATAGTTTCAACCTGATGTCACGGGCGGATGCTCTCGCCACAGCTGGGAATCAGCCTCCTATTATTAGGATCCTGGCAGAAGGAGAGCGAGCCGACTGCAGCCACTGGTTGATATATTTATTGTGAAGGGTGGCGCTGCCTGCGCGGGGCTCCCTGAGCTATCCCTGAAAGAGAGCAGGCATGAGAGGTGGGGGCGCTTTTCCTCCCTCCCCGTAGTGTCTTGCTGTAGAGGAAAGTCTCTGAGGCAGTGCGCATTCCCTACAACATTGGAGTATGGAAAAGTTTACGTGTGTAGGGTGAGCGAAGGGAAGAGAAAAAGTGTTGTCGCCAATACCCCCAACCTCATTTCTAAATCTGCGGCTGCACGTTTGAATATAAAAATGTCTGAAGACATTTGCAGCCAAAGTGTTGTTTTTTGGATCCATTTCACAGGGGAACAAATAGAGGAAAAAGAGGGTAGAATACCTTTGTAAAAGTCATGGTTTTCGGCAAGTGAGACGAGAAGCATAGCGCGGGCGAGCAGCCACTGGAACAGAAGTGCTGCTCACGTAAAGCGCTCCAATACCTTCTGGTCGGGTTCGCGCTACAACTGTTAAGTGCAAATAACAAGCCGAGCCACCCCTGCCTATTAATTAACATCTGGCCGGTAAAGTTACCCGGATTATCTTCGGACGAAGGGTCGTCTGAAGTAAACAAACCTTCTGCCCCTGTCCGCAATGTCTGCAGGGATCTCGACGCTTCGTCCAGGTAACACAACAGCACCAATGCGGTTAGTAGGGAAAGCGGGCAGAAATGTCAGAAGCCGCTGAACTGCTGACAATAGGAGCATGGATGCCATTGGTGTTGTTGGGAAAAAAAAAACAGCTGGCTATGTATGCGATATATCAAAAATCTAAAATACTGTGTAAAGAGTCCAGGGGTTTCCTCTATGAGTGGACAGGGCTTGCTATGCAATCCTAAAGGAGAAACTCATTTAAGAAAATAGTGCTCACAGACTGTAAATGAAGAATACTGAGTAACAACACATGTAAGAGGGCCAGTCCTCATGGGAGGTTACAAAAGGAGAGAAGGCGGTACTAAGGAGATACTACTAAGCCTATTAACAAATCAAAAGCAACCATTTACAAAGAACAGTCATAGCAGCCAATTGAAAAGATGGGCGGAGCTTCAGGTCTATACCTGAATACAGCATGTCTCAAAGAGACAGCGTAAGCGCTGCCTAGGCGAGACCTAAAAAGTACTTACCCAATAACTAAGTTCTTAGTGTCGAAAAGTATTTAAAAATAAATGTTATTTTTCTATATTGGTGTGGATCTCCTGTGTATCATTTATTGAGTGTGTGCATACAATAAATGTCCTCCTTGATAAGTCTAAGGCTGCTCAACGTAACTGCCACAAAAAGAGCACCTTGGGATTGTTAAAGCAAGCCCTGTCCACTTATAAGGGATACCTGGACTCTCTACACAATATACTTTTTTTTTTGGTATATTATATAAAGAGCCAGCTTCCAACACAGATATTTTAAGAATCTCAAAGGTTGTTACCGTAGTCTCCTCCCTTATATCATTGATTTTGGCTATCTGGTTCACTGTCTGAAGTTTTTTTAAAGTTTATAAGCCAGAAGGTGATCTGCTTTATTTGTAGTATTTCAGGTTTATGTAGAGCAATTTTCTAGCCACATCCTTCCTTTACATTTGTTCCAGTTCCCCTTTAGCTTTCCTCAACTGCTTGTATGTTCTCTGTGAACAAGCGCATTCATATTGTGCTTTTAATTGTACTAGCTGAGTTTCTGGCTCATCCTTTTTAGCATTCACTGGGCTAACAAAGGTAGCTGTATGCTTGATTAAAACTGCCCTCAATATTGCTTTAGCATTGTTCCATATTATGTCCAACATTACCCCTCCTGTGTAAATTTCAGTTAAATTATGTTCAAAAGACTAACATCAAAGCTCTCAGTGCTGGGTCTCTACCACCCCAATAATGTACCAATGCACTAGTTTAGATGGGATAGATGGGGCTATGTCTAGGGTGAGTGTAATAGGGAAGCTGTATGATAGTGGTTCATGCCTACAGTGGTGACCAAACTCAAGGCACCAGCTACCTACTAACTAAAACAACAAGCAATTCTGGTATGTGTCCTACGCACATTGGGGAACAAGGTATAACCACTTCCACTGGGTGTTGTATTCTCCAAGGATTTAGTAAATTCATGTTTCCTATTCCGTGTGTGAGGGATTGAGGTGTGAGTTGTAGATTCTCCGGAATTGGGCATATTTTTGGGAAGGTGAAGTAAATACACCGAAATTCCTCATCAGTAGACTACTACCTTTTGCAAAACTGACAATAGCTGGAAATACATTTAAACAAAACATTTCTCTCCCCCATTGGGACCATATACAGAAAAAAGGTCACAGTCAGGGGACCTAGTGCTCACTTAAATGCCATCCATCTTCCATCTCCATCCAATGGTCAAAGGGAACTCCCCCTGCCCACCAGGATCGCTATACTTTCAGTTTAGTAGTGGTGTAAGTGTAGCAACGTAGTCTGAGTTTGATGCCACTAAATGCGTTTCTTAATGCAGTGCAATATTTAAGTCTTTCAAGTGCAGCCAAATCAACTTTTACTTTTCACAAGGGAATTCAAGCTCTGTACATTTAGTGTTAAGAAAGGTGTCATGTTAATTCACAATGATCCACCTATTCTACAGAGATACCTATACTCATTGCTTTAACCAGGGCAGGTGCCATTTGAGGTGTGGAACTGGAATACCTTCTTGCTTTAGTGCCCATATGTTGTGCATTAGCACTTCAAAATGTGTGTGACTTCCATTTCTATGCCCTCTATGTTCATTAACATAAATGGACATAAATTAAAATTGAACTCTATTTAAAACAAACAGAACTAAATATAACTGATTTGAGTATTTGAATCAGTGTTTGAACAACACTAATAAAAGAAGCCAGGCTACCTTCTTATGCCCAGCTGTACCATAGCAGGGCAGCAATTACATAGAACTCGATGCCACTTTTGGCTCAATCATAACCAACAGTAATTCATTCAGGATATTTAAGAATTAAAATTGAGACTTCACAGGCTGCATCCGTGTAAAGAGACAATTCAAGGCATATCACTGGGGGAACAATAATTGATATAGATTTGGTAAGAAGCAATTACTTTCCATCCATAGTCCTAAATCATTAAAGAAGAGGATATGCATGAATCTCAGCATTCCCACTTTGACGTTTTCCGTCTCCTTCCGAGAAAATCTCGGGGGGGGCCTTAGCTCTTTATGTAGTCTCTGGCATTTAGCTGCTTAACTCCCTCTTCATTTGCCGTTTTCCCTATTCCCCTCAGCTCTCTATGTTGGGATTCTTGATTTGCTTTTCCCGCTGTAGTACCAGGTTCTGACAAGTTGAAGATCTTTTCTTTTTTTGCTTCTTTTACAGATCATACTATGTCTGTTATCATATGAGAAGGATAAATGAAACAGGACCCCCCCATCTGTAAAGGATTTTCTCACATCGAAAAAAGGCTATAAGCTTTTTAAAGTTTCTTATCCTGATCACTTCAGCATATTAAAGGTCATGGAAAAGGGTTATTTTATCGCCTCTAGACTGAATTTCCTCCAATTCCCATTTTGTAACTAGAACTACTTTCAATTTGAAAAAATGGATCTTCATCAGGACGTCAAGTACTAGTTTCAAGCATGTCTGGTAAAAGGAGAATACTCTGTATGCAGTCAAGGACAACCTCCTGGTCTGGGACTTGGAGTATAAGAAGAATAAATGTCTGAATGTAGCTGTTTAGTTAGAATACGATGACTGAATTATTCAGCAAGGGCTAAGGTCATTTCAACGGGAATGTTCTCACTGTCGTCAATCTTTTCTTAAGTTCTCTTTAATGTTGTTCCACGTATTCATTCTTACAGACAATTTGTACTGGCCGTGCCTACTTAACTGAACTGTTCTCCAAAGCCTATTCTGGTTTCCACCATCCATACCGAGTGACCCAGAGTAGGAAGCTGGCTATGTATGCGATATATCAAATATCTAAAATACTGTGTAAAGAGTCCAGGGGTTTCCTCTATGAGTGGACAGGGCTTGCTATGCAATCCTAAAGTGCTCTAATTGGGGGTAGTCCGGTCAAGCAACCTTACGCTTAGCACAGAGGAGTGCAAGACATTTGCAAATACACACAATGATCAATAAGTGACAACACGACTCAAGAAGGAGAGCCACACCAATTTATAAAAATAGCAAGCATCTTTATATACGTTTAGATATCAGAGAAAATTGTTCAGGTAGGTTTTCAAATATGAATTCTTTTCAGTTCAAAAAGTGGACAATTTTTGAGTTCTGCAATGTTATCCTGAGGAAGGAAGAACAAGTTCTGCAAACAGGTACAGTACATCGACTTACAGGACCAATCTCTAGGAGTTAAGTTGAGTGGTGGGCAAGGTCTAAGGCAGCCCAAGCAGTACACCACTAGTGGCACGTGGGCAGCCGGGTGCAAATCAGCGTCGGGAGCCCAATGAGTTTCAATGAGGATCGGTCACTGTTAAAAGAGGCTACAGGTTCTGGATGGGAAACCAGTCGGGTTGAACCAACAGAGGGGGTTCAAGGCTTGCGATGCTCGGGGACATAGGGACACCTGGGGTCTTCTTCTCCACGGCCCGGGGGTGATAGGTACAGAGGTGTCTTTAGGCATCCGGTTTTTTTACCGGGAGCAGTCGCGGTCGAGGGGGCATGCGTGCAGAGGCTGGCCGTGACTTCAGGGAAGCCCACGAGGGGTGAAACCACAATGGACTCGAACTTTGGAGGGCTGGGGAACCTTGTTGGCATCAGTGGCCCACTTCAACTCTGGCTGGAGGCGACAGGTGCAGTGGTGGCTTCGGGTGTCGGGTTCTGGCGGTTCCGGAGGCCTCAGAGTCTTCTCCAGGCTCGCTGTTCACAGGAGGTCGAGTCTTTTTCGAAGGCAGGCAGCCCTCCCAGTCGACTTTGGCACCGTTTTCGACAAGGGATGCAGACAGGTCAGCTGCTGCTTCTCTCTTCTCAGGTTTTGTGGCTCTTCGGTGTCCCCTCTCTTCTTAGGTCGTAAGGATCTGCTTCTCTGGTGCCAGGGACTCCCCTAAATACTCAATTTAGGGGCGTTAGGGGAGTGTAGAGTAGTAGCCAAAGGGCTACTGACCATTTGGGTCACTACGCCCCCTATATGATCGCTTCCTGTGAGAAATGGGCATAACCCGGTCCCAGAATTCTTAGGTATGCCATCACAAAGATGGCTACTTCTGAAAAATCGCATCCACCTCACAGTAGCCCACCTTAGGGTTGGTACTAGCCTGGGGGTGGCTCGCCTACCTGACTAATTTTCCCACCTGTCCAGGTGCCAAGAGGGCTCTGGACGGAGGGGGTTTGGGGGAGGGGGTTTGCTCTCCTTTGAGGGAAGCCAGATTAGCATTCCAAAGGCAGCAGCTTTGAGGCTCGCCGGCCGAAGGAGGCAAATCAGCAGGTTATCCTATGGGAGGGGGTGTTACAATCTCTTCCTGGGCAGGCTTTTGTTCTGAGTCTCCTGATAGCAAAAGTCTCTCACTCTAGGAGGTCAGAACAGATTTTTGGGTGTCAGAAACCAGTCAGCAAGGACACCAGAGTCAGGTAGGCTTTCTGGGAGCACCTCTAAGGTGCCCTCTGAGTGACTGTGTTGGTAAATCCGATACTGGCATCAGTGTGGGTTTACTAATACAAGATGTTTGATACCAAACATCCCTATTTTCAATGAAGCCATCATGTAGCTGGGGGACTCGTTTTCACCAGTGTCCAGCACATGTTCAAACAAGCATTGGCATAGCCAATAGGTCTCGCCTTTGGGACCTTATAAGTGTTTAGCCATGCAACAGTTGATGTTGTTGTTGCACCAAGGATAGGGTGCTGCATAAATAAATACTTATAAGGCCCCAAAGGCGAGACCTATTGGCTATGCCAATGCTTGTTCATAAGAGCAATGAGCAGGACTTTTCCATTTGTAAACTGAAGCCTTTAAACTGGCTTAGCTGGCAAGCTGACCAGAAAATTAAGACCCTTTAAAAAGGAGGTTCGCCACAACCCGGCCCCTATAGAACCTTGTCGGAGGGTTAAGATCAGGACGATATACAAACAACCACAGTGGCAATGCTGTGTAACCGCTTGTATATAATGGGCTCTACACTGGCACTGTTCTTTGCTGCCATGTGTATAATAATATTCGAAGAAGTCCTACTGCTAGTAGTACCAAATCCACCTTTCTTATCCTGAAGCCGACAAGGCGGATATGTCGAGGTGGGTAATAGTACAATTTGCTATTTCATGCCACAAAGTTGAAAAGCTTTGCAAAAAAAAAAGTTCGATTTATTATCATTGTTACTTTTCATTTCAAAACAACTTGGCAACTCCTCAGAGTGAAAATCCACAATAATGAAAGCGCTTTAGACGGAATATTTGATAACAAGTTAAACACTACGCAGAAACTTTTATTGCACTGTTTCGAAACACGAAGCGTCGGGGACGCCATCAGTCACAAAGCAGCCGGGAGTTAGTTATAAATTATAATCAGTTGAGACGGGTGCAATGCACAGTGCTTCGGGAAAAAAGGATGCCACTGTTGCATGGCAACTGTCTGACCAGATTGACAGTGGCCTTTTGGCTTCAGTGCAACAGTTGCACAATGTTTCCAAGCAAACAAGTTAACCGTTCGAAGTACCAGGCACAATAACAACAAGTACATTGAAGTGTACGGCAGCACAACTTACCGCAGCACAGAAAGTATTCATTTCCGTCCAAATGAGTTATAAAGGGGCAGAGTTCTACACGGTGGCTTTCACCTTCTGAACCGCAGTAAATAAAATTACCACTGCTTGGGTATTAATTTAAGGATGAATGGAAACAGGTTCTTCTCTAGGACAGCTAGGTGCCCAAAATCAGAGGTGGCTAAAGGCAAGTGCCTGAGATAGGTGCATCCATAGCGGGAAGAGCCCGCTTGGCAACTACGCACTTCTTTTTATTCAGTATTTGAGGCTTTGCGCTTTCACGAGTCTGCCGGGGAAACCAAAGTACTTTAAGTCGGAAAAGGCAGGGCCACAGAATTAGGTGGCAGGGGAGGACCAAATTACTTTCCTCCGTTCAGTCCTATGTCTGTGTTTGCTACCCCCCCAACCGCCCCGCCCCGCAGCACACCCTATACGAGCCGCTACTGCCAAATTATGCGACATCGTTTACTAAATTGTGCGGCAAGAAAAGCCAAATTATGTGGCACAATGCAGCCGATTTTGTGATAGCATTACCTTATTATTTTGTCATTTTACACATGTGAACACTATCTGCGCAAAGGGTTCATTCACCTCATTAGTTCCAGCCTGACACCTAAATGCAGCACTAAGCAACAGAAAGAGGACTAGTCAACCATTGTGAAGGTGCATTCCACTCTGTACCAACACAACTTGCTCCAGTTTTAATAATTTTTGATCCGTTTGATTTAGAAACTACGTTTTTGGTTAAAATCTGCAGATGATGAATTATACGACAAATCCATAATTATGCGGAAAAAGCCACGGCTAAAAATAGCATAGTTCAGTGGCCTTCAGTAATAAAAGGAACTACCAACCTGAATGTAGGAGAGTCATGGAAGTTAACTGAAGTTCAATCAGGTTATAGAGAAACAAGCTCAGCGTGATTTGAAAAACGATGTACTCCGAGATTTGCACATTTTTCCCGTCCCATGAGCAGTGTTTCAGTTCTATATATAATGTCACTCATTCTCAGACTCCATTTCATTATTTAAAGCTTCAATTATGTTTTCACATTGAGCGTATTATATCAAAAACTGAGGTTAATACCGCTAGAAGTAACGTCTGCCAGTGCCTTAATCACATTGTTGGGAAAAACAATCTATCACGCTGCCTGGAATTTGTGTCAACCAAAATACTAGAAGCCACTGTAGTACTTATCTGCATTTAGTTTACTTTTAAATGCTGTAAAATGGAATCTTTAAGATTCTCAAGCAGCCCAACATAACATATAGTAATTCATCACAGAGCCTCTGATGCTCTGAGGGTTTGAGGTTTGCTTTATCACCACTAATCGACACTCAAGCTGAAGGGCATGCATAGTTACTTACGCAAGTGAAGAAATCAGCTTTGATTGAGCCCAGGCGCATAGAATGTACATGGCTAGTAGTGTCTCTTGTGCAGTTAGAGTGACGTCTCCTCATCCAGAACCATGGAATGTCAAAGGCCACCAAGCCATGATTTGCTCAGCGAGCACTAGGATAAATAAGCTATTGGCATTGTAAATGACAATGCGTTTTATTTATGTTTGAAAATCGAAAACATAAATAAAAGGCATTGTCCTTTTCAATGCCAATAGCTCAAACTCGCGTAAATGCGAGATCTGTTGCATTGCAAATGCTTCAATGACGCTTCCAACGCTGTTCCCGAGTGGTGTCTTAGTAAAGCTTGGCGCCACAGTTTTACCAAACTGGAACAGTCCCAATTCATTGTACTTTTCATGACCACGTGCAACATCGCCCGCCCTCCACTGCCAAGACTGATGTCCTAATGCGTCTAAAATCACACCATTTATCACATGTCAGATTCGGATCGCAAACGCTAAGCCCTCTGCTTTCTGCTTTTCTATCAAGCCACTGTGATTTTTGGAGGAACGTTTTAAACTTTCCCTGTGAATTAGAGGCTGCTATTTTAAAGCATAGAAAAATGTGTCAGTCACTGCAAAATGCATTTTTCTCGGTGCACTGCGTAGCGGGTGATGGAAACCGATGGAAACCATTTGGAGATGGGATGGAATAAGGGCAGCTAACACTCAGTTACACGCTGCATGTGAATACGGGCAATAAATAAAAAAGTGCCGGCTGAAAGCATGAGGCATGCAGGGGTGGGGGCAGAGCTGCACCCACAGGAGGCCCGAGCAGAAGCAGGAAAAAAAAACCCAGATGGCCCCTGCGCGCGCTGTAAGAATGCGGCCGCGAAAGTGAAAGCAACTAAAACAAAGCTTTGAAGAGAGGAGCGGGGGCGAGCGAGCGTGGAAGCCTGCTGAGCTGACCACACGCTCGTGCACAATGGCCTTCTGCCCGCGTCTGGGCACGATAATTGCAAACAGATGGCGGCCCTGCGGGTAACCGCACGGAAAAGGCCATTGTGCACGAGCGTGTGGTCAGCTTTCAAAAGCCCCTTACATAAAGTCTCGCAGAGCAGCGCTTGCGCGCTACTCGAGGCTCGACCTAAAAAGGCTTCCATGGTCACTTGTACTAGCAGTAAAAGGACTGACCTGCACGGGGCATATCTGCACATGCAGGTATGACCTCACATGTAATTTTCAACACCCTGCCTTAGGGCTGTTAGGCCTGCTGTATGGGTGACTTACAAATATTACACGCAGTGGTAGGGGACACTGCACACAGGGATGTGTGACATGTCGTGTTTTCACTTTTGTCTGCACCAAAACACGCAGCCTGCAATGGCAGTCTTGCATGTGTTTGATGCGGGTATCCCTTAAGGTGGCACAATTCGTGCTGCTGCCTTAAGGGGCCCACCTTCAGCACCTAAGGCCCTAGGCACCAGGGGTACCATTTACTAGGGACTTGCAGAGGGTGCTAAAGGTTTTGCCAATTGGGTAAACAATTGTGCATTTTGGGGAAAGAGCACTGGAATCCAGAATACTTCAGTCAAAGGTGCATCAAATACCAGGCAAAAACTGGGTGGTACAGCAACAAGTACCCAGCTTCCTACACCCAGGTCTGGTAGTCCCTTCACAAAATCTTGTTGCGAAGCTGTCCTATCTTTCTTGAACTCCTGTAGGAATAGCTGCAAGTCATCCTTTTGTGATGATTGTGGGTACTCTATTCCAGGCGTGACCGTTATATGGCCTGCAACTGACGATGTGTCAGTGATCTCTGGTTTGTCTCATTTTGATGTATTGAAAGGTCTCTAATAGACTGTGCCTTAGAAGTGCTGCTGCTATTTTTGATTATCTCTCCTCATAGTACATCAAGTACTTTCAAATGGGGTCTTAGGTAGAGGTACTCCTTACATTTTGCAGCAGTGTTATTTGAATTCTGATAGTCATGTCATTTCATGATATTCATGCTATAACATTGCTGTGTCATAGAAATCAGTCATGGGAAAAGGGTATTAGAAGGTGTTCCCTTGTAT
This sequence comes from Calotriton arnoldi, assembly GCA_963921515.1. Taxonomy (NCBI): domain Eukaryota; kingdom Metazoa; phylum Chordata; class Amphibia; order Caudata; family Salamandridae; genus Calotriton; species Calotriton arnoldi. Next base: position 6,884,291 of record CAWUFW010000014.1, on the reverse strand, counting down.
GGAGTCGACCACATGCCGGGCCCACTCCTCTATGCTGATGAACTCAGAAGTCAGTTATCTACTTTTGTTGTTTTGAGGGTCAAGGGACATGCCACTTCACCCTCACTCCCTTTATTCTTTGCTGGCAGGCAATTGTATCCAGCCAGTTACAGGGACTCACCATTTTCTTCAGGCCATGAAGGAAACACCACTCGAATTCGGGCACATCTACACTGACATGTCTTTTTATCCTTTTGTTTGCATTTAGCTTTTTTTCAGATGTCCGCAGCAGCACCATCTGGTTTTCAGACCCACCAAAATGTTCACCTGGCCGCCACACCCCCCCCCCCCTTCTGAAGTTTCTAATGCTTCCTCATCAGTGCATACGGAATCATCTGACTCTTGTCTGCCGCTCGGCTCCTCTTCGCGTAGCCCTCTTGATCAGGCATGCAGGAGGGGATAGGAATATTTTCTTCACAATCAAACAGAAGGAAAATTCAGGTCAAAAGATTATGTCCAGGAAGCCTGAATGAGCTATGTAGGAGACGTGGAGTGCAGCATTCAGCAGAGACATGTCTAGTTAGGTCCTCACTCTGCCCACAGTGCAAGACACAGTGTTTGGATTGAAACATCCACCTCCAGCACTCTGGAGGACAGAAATGAGTGCAAACACATTATGGGATTAGAAGCTATGAAGATTCCTTGACAACCTGCATATAAATACTCCTGTGTGCAGATCTCAGCACTACGCAAGATATAGAGGACGGCAATGACACAGCCATCAGTTGTTAGCTCACTGACATGCCTTTTTATGACTGTGAAGACAGCCTTCTTTGGCACAGTACTCTCACACAGTTTCTAGCTGTAGGTGTTAAAAACTGTTTGACAGTGATACAGGACTAACTCCTGAGGAAGCCAGTCCACTTTGGCAAACATAGCAAGAGCTGGTAAGATACAAGACAGTACAGTCTGGGGGAAGGTGCATTACTTCAGAGCAGCCGCATTTCTCACCAAGCAACAGGCCTTCCTCTAAGATTCCTTTATCTAAACCTAGCAAAATATGGTGTGGTTTAAGGTCTGTCAGGGGGGAAATGCAGCTGTGAAACAGAAGGCATTATGGCAACAAATGATGAATGGAATGCTGAATGAATCAAACATTCAATCCCAGCCAAGTGATCTGGGTTAAATCCATCATTCTTTTGCTCAATACACCACCCGAGTTTGGATACAGCCATATGCAAATAAGTCCTGACCTTGTTCCTCATGGTACCAGTCCAGCCCAAACTGCCAAGTCGAGTCCTCCCTGGACCGGAAACAAGCATCCTGGGACCGGTTTCGGGGTAACACCCCTCATCAGCCACGCTAGCTTGAATCTAGTGGCACAGCGAGCAAGGGACCCACGTCTGGGCATACCCATTCCACTTAGGGCGAAAAGTGCTACGGTAACAAATAATGGACGGAATGCATAATGAATCAAACGTTCACCCCCAGTCAAGAGATCTGGGTTAAATCCATCGTTCCTTTTGCTGTTTAGGGCCAGCCGTCCCCCAGGAAAATATGTCAAAGTTGGTAGGGTTGTCCCAGGGAATGTTTTTCTTTTTGGTTCGGGTGTCTCCCCCCCCACCCACAAGCTAGTGACAGGCAGAAAAGTAGCACCTTCCTCAGAACAGTGCTGGACCTGTGCAAAACAGAAGGACTGCACCTGGAGAACAAAGGACTAGAACTCTGAAGGAGAACTGAGGTGGATTGTGGAATTTAATAAAATATCTACTTGTCCATGGGGCAGGTTGCTTCATAAACCTACTTGTCCTGTAACTAAATCCACTTGTCCTTTTGTGCCATGTAATGCGGCGACAAATTATGGTAGCAATATCATTATATAAGAGCACTGAAATAGTTTCTTTGATTATGTTATGTTATAGATATTTTTAGAGCGCAGCGGTTACCCAAGGGTGTCCTGGCGCTAGTCACTTATCCTTTGAGCACTAAACGGTAGAACGGGATTTACTTATCAAAAAGCCAGGTTTTTAGTCCCCTCCTGAATGCCAAAAGGTCAGTGGTATTTCTAAGGTGGAACGGAAGGTCATTCCAGGCTTTTGCCACACAGAGAGCAAAACTTCTTCCACTCCACATTACTTTTTTTGTGGATGGCACTGTGACCAACTTGGCTCCCAGTGAGAGCAGAGTTCTTTTCGGTGTGTACCATTGGAACTGGCGTTTTAAATGGTCGGGTCCTATACCTTGGAGCGCTTTAAAAACCATACAGAGGGATTTGAACCGCACTCTATTCCTTACCGGAAGCCAGTGCAATTTTTTTATTTCTTTGGAGATTGAGGAAAACTTGGACGTGCCAGTGAGTAATCTAGCGGCTGCATTTTGCAGCAGCTGGAGTTTGTTCATGAATCTATCTTGAATATTTAAATAGAGACTGTTGCAATAATCCAGCCTTGACATGACCAGTGCTGTGACCACTGTTTGCCGACTAACGGGGTAAAAACGGCAATATTTTCTTAACTGTTCTAAGAACATGCGCTGTTGTCGATGCCACTGCGTTTACTTGGTCACCAAAGGTGAGTCTCTCATCCACTATTACTCCTAGGTTTTTAACTTTTTTTGAGGGCGTAGGAAGAGTGCCCATAGACCACCAATTAGGGGTCCTAAAGTTGGTATCATTCCCAAATAATATGACTTCAGTTTTGCCTGAATTAAGCTTTAGGCAATTTTCGGACATCCATCTCCCGACTGATTCCACACAGTCTTGGAAGCGTTTGTCCATTCCCACCTCCTGACCTGGTAGCAGACACACCACGATTTGGGTGCCATCTGCATATGAGGCGAGACCAAACCCAAAAGCGCTAATAAGAGGGGCCAATGAAGAAACATACACGTTAAAAAGTGTAGGGCTCAGTGAGGACCCTTGCGGGACACCACAAGGCAGTGCAAAAGGTTTGGACTGGTATTCACCCAGAGACACAATTTGTACTCTATTTGTTAAGAAGGATTTTACCAGGTCCCATGCTTTATCCTGGATCCCACATGCCTTTAGACGATCCATCAGGATGTCATGATGGACCGTATCAAAGGCCGCGGACAAATCCAGTAGGATCAAAGCTGCCTTGCCACCCCGATGCACGGCTTCCCTAATCTCCTCTGTGGCCTTGATGAGAGCTGACTCAGTACTATGTCCCTCTCTAAAGCCATATTGGGTGGAATCTAAAGCTTGCATTTCGCTTAAAAAGGCACTAAGTTGTACATTCATTATTTTTTCGATCAGTTTTGCTGAGCGCGGAAGACGTGAAATTGGGCGAAAGTTATTTGGATCCTTAGGGTCCAGGCTAGGCTTCTTTAGAAGGGGCAGTATTGAAGCAACCTTCCAGAGTTTAGGAAACTGCCCTGTTTCAAACATAACATTATAAATAGATGTAAGTGATAGAGCAACCGGACCCGGGGCCAGTTTGACCACGGCGACCAGGCAGGGATCGTAGGGCGACCCAGATTTTGCTGCCATAAGGAGCCTAAGAACGTCATTCGAGGACAATGGCAGAAACTTGTCAAAGGTATGGGAGGGAACCTCAGTGGACTTAAGTTCCTCCCTTACCGTATCCATCCTGGCTGTGCTTGGGCCGCTAAACGCAGAGTAGATGGTCTCCACTTTATTCAAAAAGAACTTAGCGATATCTTCGCATAGTACCTGACTCGACTGAACTTTAGCTGGGCACAGAGGCCAGGCTTGATACCGTTCTAAACAGCTCTTTCGACGAATTTTTCGATAAATCAATTTGGTTTGCATAGAACTTTTGTTTAGCGGAAAAAAGGAGTTGTTTATACCTGTGCCAGGGCTCCTTCCATAGTAGGGTTTGAATACTAGCAGTTCCCTTATGTTGCCACATTTCCGCAGATCTGCATAATGGGGCTGAAGGTAGTGGTAAGCAACAGTTCCAGGGTTGGAATGCTTTTTGAATCTGTGCAAACCTACTAACTTGCCTGTTTTAAGGGTTTTCACCAACTCTTCTCTAATCTTTCCCCATACTTAGAAAGGTTGAAAATTTACTCCTGACAATGGCAGACCTAAAACTTCTTCTAGGGTTGGGGAAAAGTGGTTGGAGGCAAAGTGAACTTCCAAACACTCAGATTTTCGCACAAGCAAATCTACACCTGCACATTTGCTCATACTAAAATGCAGTTCACAAATATTTTCTAGGAGTACTATTTCTTGGCATACTTCTGTAAAGTCTTCTGAATTCACGAAAGCCGTATATCTGCACTTAATGAAAGGACATGGGTGCACTTTTGAGACTTTATTTAATAATTGGGCCCCTAATTAGGTCTGGCTGTTAACTATTACCTTTTGTATTTATTAGAATTCTCTCCCTCGCTATCGGCTAGATTCACAGTGAGTGACAGCATTCTGTTCTGTTTCACAAGGAGCATATCAACACACAGTTGTTTTGTTTAGTGCCAGGAACTACTGTGGCAATGTGTGCTTTTTGAGACCAAAAACAATTTTTGCTTTTGCCAAAGTTTCTTATAATGGTGAAGGCCCGGCAGCTCCCACACCGATAAGGTTTTACAAAACACATGCCAAAACAAGTCATGCATTGACAAAACCAAAAAGCTGACCAACAATTTCAGACCTACTGGCTTTACCAATGCTTGTTTATTTTTATGTTTCTCATAATCTTATTAAAACTAGTTACACTGATTTTCCATTATGAATATTTTTGGGAAATACTAGCATACATCAACACATTTTAATAAATGATGCTGCAAAGATATGGTACCTAACATTTTACAGTAGTTTAGCGAAATGCTTTTGCATTTTTTTGAACATTTTATTTTGAAAGCAAAGAATCATAAATACTGCTTTCAAGCTTCTGCAAATATTTGCATCGAATCAGAGAGCATTCTAGGAACATTATATATAGCCTCATATTGCTAAACATTGAAAACGCGTGTACACATTTTTACAACATTTAGTTAGAACGTTCACCCTATTAATAAAGGCTTTGCATTAATGAACCATAAATACAAGTTTGAACAGCATTAACACATGGGCACAAATATTACCTTAACTGCAGGCAATGCCTTTACCTGATCCATAATATGGTACTGTAAACTGGCAGCCAAAGGGTTTATGCTGTAGGGGGTTGGGCCTACTTGTCCCAAGGACAAAATACACATGAAAACTTGTCGCCCTTGACCCCAAACAATATGTCCCGGGTGTTAGGCTATAGGAATTCCACATCCCTGAAACTGAGCCTGCTGTTTTGCCTGTGAAGAAAAACCTGAAGAGCTGGACCTGCTCCAACATGAACCCAGGACAGAAGAGTGTTCCCCAAGGGCTAGTTGCATAGCATTCGGTTAAGCTCCAGTAACCGAAAAGCTGCAAGAAGCCCCAAACAAAGAGGAGTCTGGATGTCCAGTTGTAACTGAATTTGCCCTGGACCCTGCTGGTGGCTTCTGGGAGTGAGATTGAGTCTTAACTCATTAAATGATGCCCAAAAGGTCTTGGACCCTTGACTGATGTACTCCCTCTCCCCCTCAGGATTGCCGAAGTGGACACTTGGAAACATTTTCTGAAATGTCTCCTAAAAGAACCAGAGGTTACCTCGGGACTGCAGCCGCCATCTGTAGGAAGCTGGCTCTGTATATACTATACTAAAGTAAGGTATAGTGTGCACAGAGTCCAGTGGATCCCCAAAGGCTTACAGAGGTTAAAGTAGTTAATACCTTACTCTCCATTTGTGGTAGTGTGGGTGAGCAGTAAGGCTTTATCAGAGGGTAGTGTTAAGCATTTATTGTACACACTCAGGCAAGAAATGATGTCACACACTCAAGACTGAACTCAGACCAATTGTATCAAAAATATTTCTTTGTTGTATTTTTATTTATAGAACCAAGCAGGACTTGGCACAGGTAAATATGATTGTACTTTTCAAGACAGATTGTTAAAAAGCAAGCTGGATGAATATTGACTTTTCTTACAGGTTTGTAAAAAAAATGGAAATACAGTTGTAATTACTTTTGGATTACTTTTCAGGATTTCTTTTTCTACTCAGTGTGATATGCTTATATATCGCACTGGGACATTTCCTGGATAAAAGTAAGTCAGTTTATTCTCAAAACACAGTTTCTTAGGTTTCATACAATTCTCAAACCTTACACTTAGAACGTTTTACACAGAAAAACAGTCAATGCGGTCCTATGGGAGAAAGGAAAATGCTACTTACCAGTATGCATCTGTTCTTGGCATGTAGAGCTGCAGAATCACATACTTGTGCATAGATCGGCATCTGGTGGTGGGCTCGGATGTTTGCAGTTTGTTGTTGTCTTGGAAGAAGCATTTGTAGTCACGAGATAGGTGACTCCTCCCTTGGACGATAGTGCGCATGGGCATCGACTCCATCCTCAGATTGTTTTTCGCCATGAAGGGAAATGATGGAGTTTGTAAGAAACAGAAAAGATGTCCATGTGTAAGTATCTAAATAAGATAACGCTGGAACAGATAGAGGTTCCGGGGAGGCGGGTGGGCGTATGTGATTCTGCAGCTCTACATGCCAAAAACAGATGCATACTGGTAAGTAGCACTTTCCGTTCAAGGCATATGAGCTGCAGAATACATACTTGTGCATAGACTGTATAGCAGTGCTCTCCCTTAGCGGTGGTTACCTGAATCTGTTGCAGTGGTTTGAAAAAGTGTTTTAAGAACAGCCTGGCCCACAGAAGCTTGTTGTTTTGCCTGCACATCTACACAATAGTGTTTGGTGAAGGTGTGTGGCGTAGACCATGTTGCTGCTTTACAAATGTCATCTAAGGGAATGTTCCCTAAGAATGCAATGGAAGCCCCTAGTTTGCGTGTTGAATGCGCTCGAGGGGGAAATGTTAATGTGCGTTTTGCTTTGTGGTAGCATATTTGAATACATTTGACTATCCATCTGGCAATTCCAGCTTTGGAAATTGGGTTTCCTTTATGAGGTGGAGAGAAAGCTACAAACAGTTGGTTTGTCTTCCTAAAAGGTTTAGTTCTGTCAATGTAATAAAGTATAGCTCTTTTGACATCAAGTGTGTGAAGAGCCCTCTCTGCTACGGAATCTGGTTTTGGGAAGAAAACGGGTAATTCCACAGATTGATTAAGGTGGAAAGCAGAGATTACCTTGGGAAGGAACTTTGGATTTGTTCTAAGAACCACCTTGTTATGATGTATTTGTAAGAATGGTTCTTGTATGGTTAAAGCCTGGATCTCACTTACTCTTCTGAGAGAGGTGATTGCGCCAAGGAAAGCTACTTTCCATGTAAGGAACTGCAGTTCGCATTTGTGTAGAGGTTCAAATGGGGGACCCATGAGCATAGTAAGGACAATGTTTAAATTCCACACTGGAGATGGTGGGATTGTGGGAGGAATTATCCTTTTAAGGCCTTACATAAACGCTTTGATGGCAGGTACCCTAAACAATGACAAATGTCTGTTTTGTAGGTAAGCGGCAAGGGCAGCAAGATGTAGTCTTATGGATGTGTATGCCAGATTACATCTTTGTAGGTGCAGTAAATAACAAATTATGTTCTGAATTGAAGCATCTAGTGGGTCAATTTTGTTGTTATTGCAGTAAATGACAAATGTTTTCCATTTGGCTGCATAACAAGCTCTAGTAGTAGGGCGTCTAGCTTCCTTAATAATGTTCATACAGTCTGGTGGAAGGTTGAGGTAACCCAACTCTAGGACTTCAGGAGCCAGATTGCTAGGTTTAGTTGAGCTGGATCTGGATGTCTGATCTCTCCACGGTTCTGTGTCAGAAGCTTTGGGGAGAGGTGTAGCTTTTGGAGTGGAACTACTGAGAGCTCCAGGAGTGTTGTGAACCAAGGTTGCCGGGCCCGTGTTGGAGGAACCAGGATCATCTTGAGAGACTGTTGTTTGAGCTTGCGCACCACTAACGGAATGAGTGGGATTGGCGGAAAAGCGTACGCAAATCTGCCTGACCAGTTCATCCATATCGCATTGCCTTTGGACAATGGGTGTGGATACCTGGCGGCGAAGGTTGGGCATTTTGCGTTTGCATGGGTGGCGAACAGATTTATGTCTGGGTGGCCCCACATTTGAAAGAACGGAAGAACAACTTGTGGATGAAGTTCCCATTCGTGGATTTGTTGTGTCTGACGACTGAGCAGATCCGCAATCTGATTGTGTACCCCTGGAAGATGTTCTGCTAGAAGGTAGATCTTTTGTGGGATGGCCCATTTCCATATGCTTTGCGCTAGTTGGGAAAGCTGTAAAGAATGTGTCCCCCCCCTGTTTTTGTATATAATACATTGCTGTCATATTTTCTGTTCGGACAAGGACAGTTTTGTTGATGAGATGTGTCTGGAATGATTTTAATGCTAGAAAGATTGCCAGTAACTCCAGGTGATTGATGTGGAGCACTTTTTGTTGAGGGGTCCACTTGCCCTGAATCATATGGTTTAGGAGATGGGCTCCCCAGCCGGTGAGCGATGAGTCTGCTGTTAGCACTATCTGTGGAACGGGGTCTAGGAACGGCCGCCCTTTGGAAAGGTTTTGTGTGTTCCACCACTGCAGAGAGCGAGGAGTGCGGCTGTCCACCAACACCAGATCTGAAATTTGCCCTTGAGCCTGGTTCCACTGACGTGCTAAACATTCTAGTAAAGGGCGCATCTGAAGCCTTGCGTGTGGTACTATGAAAATGCAAGAGGCCATCATTCCTATTAGATGCATAAACACTCGAGCTGGTAGTGAGTGTTGAGGTAGAAATTTTGTTATGAGGGCTTGCATACTGGCTATTCCGACTGGATTGGGGTATGCCAGTGCTTTGGAAGTATCTATTGTGGCCCCTAGATACTGATGTATGTTGGACGGTTGAAGATATGACTTGGTGAGGTTTATTGTGAACCCCAAGTCGTGAAGCAAGTGAATTGTTTGTAGTGTGGTGAACACACTGGCTGTATGACTTGGCTTTTATGAGCCAGTCGTCCAGGTAAGGGAAGACATGAATTTGTTGTCTTCGCAAGTGGGCGGCTACTACTGCCAGACACTTTGTGAAGACTCTTGGTGCTGTGGTCACTCCAAATGGGAGGACCTTGAATTGATAGTGCTGACCGTCCACTATGAACCTTAGATATTTCCTGTGAGCAGGGTGTATAGGAATATGGAAGTAGGCGTCCTTGAGATCTAGAGTGGCAAGGAAATCACCTTGTTGGAGCAGTCGGAGGACTTGTTGAAGGGTGACCATGTGAAAATGGTCTGATTGTATGTAGATATTCAAAGGTCTGAGGTCCAATATTGGTCTGAGAGTACCGTCTTTTTTGGGGATGAGAAAATAAAGGGAGTAAACCCCTGTGCCTTGATGCTGAAGGAGAACTGGTTCTATTGCATGCTTTTGAAGAAGTGAGAGAACTTCTTGTTTGAGGAGAGTTAGATGTTCCGTGGACATTGGACGTTGTTTGGGCGGTATGGTTGGGGGAGTTGCGGTAAGTTCCAGGCAGTAATTATACTGGATAATTTGTCTTACCCACCTGTCTGTAGTGATGGAATTCCAGACAGGTAGGAACTGTGAGAGCCTTCCTCCGACCGCAGTGGAATGGTCTGGAGGGAGAGGAGGGAAGTCATTGTTTGGTAGTAGGGGAGGTTCGGTTATTGTTACCTCGAACTCTTCCCTTGCTATTATTTCCTCTGTACCCACCTCTGAAATATGGCTTGTTAGGTGATGTTTGTGTGGGACTCTTGTAGGTGGAGGAAGTGTCTGTGCTAATGTTCTTGGATGCGCCCCTATAAAAGGAGCGACGAAAGGAACCTCGTGGTGTTTGAGACTGTAATGCTCCCATCGATTTTGCAGTGTCTGTGTCTTTTATCATTTTTTACAAAGCTGTATCCACAGCTGGGCCAAAGAGGTGCTCTTGATCGAACGGCTGATTTAAAATAGTTGTTTGCACTTCTTGCTTAAACCCAGAAATGCGCAACCATGCATGTCTGCGAAGTAAGACACTGATGTTGAGAGATCTAGATGCGGTGTCTGCTGCATCGAGGGCACATTTGATGGATGCATTGGTAATTAATTTGCCCTCTTGGACCAGATCGTTGGCCTTGGCTTTGTATTGGTCAGGTAAATGTTGAATAAGGTCTTCGAGCTCATCGTAGTGAGCCCTGTCGTATCTGGCAAGCAATGCTTGTGCATTAGCTATTCTCCAGTGATTGGCTGCTTGGGAGGCAACTCGTTTACCTGATGCATCTAGCAGTTTAGACTCTGTCTGGGGGTGGAGCATCACCAAAGGTTTGGGAATTAGCACGTTTTCTTGCATTGGAGACTACCAAAGAATTTAAAAAGAGTTGTCCTTTAATGGAAATTGGATCGTTAGGGGCAGGCTTGTACTTTATCAATCCGAGGATTGAGGATCCTGGTCCTAACAGGGTCTTTAAATATGTCTGGTGCATGTTTAATGACACCTTTAAGCATGGGCAATGTATGAATTGTTTTTTGTGACTGAGCAAATGTGTCAATTAGGAAGTCTTCGTCCATGGGGTCTGAATGGAGTTCAACACCATGATATTGTGCAGCCCTATTAATGAGCTGACTAAATCCTATATTGTCATCTGGGGGGGGGGGGGGGGGGGGGGGGGGTGTGAAAGGCCTAGATGGGTATACATCCGGATCATCCTGTGGTGGAGTAGTGTCATCTAAAGGGTCATCTAAAGGGTCCTTATAATGTCCACCCCCGTCCCCTAGATCATCCTAATCCTGTGGTGAGTATGGAAGTATTGGAGAGAGTCTAGGAGAGTGTATAGGAGAGTTTGTAGGAGACAAAGGTTTGGTAGGAAGAATAGGAGAAGAGGGTCTTAGGGGTGAAGTTGCAAAGTCCCTTTTCTTCACAGGTACCTCAGGAGGGTGTGAGGTATCCGATTTCCTCTTCTTTGTTGGGAGACTGACAATATGGCCTGTTTTAGGGTCCACATGTAAAGTCTTTTGATTTGGATCGATAGGATCTGGTCGAAAAAGCTCTTCCTGGTTATTGTCTCCTTTCGGTGCCGATCTTTTCGGTGCCGAACGTGGTTTCAATTTGGACTCTGAAGCCGTAAGAGGGGTCTTGTGTTCCTTTGGCTTCGACGTCGGCGTTGAGTCGGGAATTTTCTTCGGATCCGAAGGTTTTCGGTGTTTGTTCGGTTCCGAGGCCTTATGGTCTTTCGGTGCCGAAGGGTTCGGTACCGAGGCCTTTTTGGACGTAACGGGAATAGGGTGTATCCCTGATTTCGGTACCGAAGGTGTCTTATGGGTACTGATATGCGGCTTGCTCGGTCCCGAGCTGCCGGAAGGCTTTTCCTTTGTCTTCGGAGGCGGGGCTTCTGAAGTTTTTCCTCGGTCTCGACTAAGGCCTTCAGGCGAAGTTTTGACCGGAGCCTTCTGTTTATCTGGTAGGGCAGGAGCATGGACGTTTGTACTCACTCGTTGACCTGGAGTGATGTGGTCGTCGGAGTCGTCAGCTTCGGAGACAATGTCGAGCTCCTCTGAATCCTCTGCCTCTGGAACATCGGGGCCTTCGTTGAAGATGTCGTGTGGCGCCGGTGTAGCCTGTTGAGCCATAACGTGTCGTTGAGCCCGGCGATCACGAATAGTCTTTGTGGAGCGAAAAGAGGCACAGGCCTGGCAATCCTTTTCTTCGTGTTCTGGCGAGAGGCAAAGGTTGCAGACCTTGTGGTGGTCACTGTGTGGAAATTTAGCTCCACACTGGGGGCATTTTTTAAATGGAGTCCTTTCCATTAGCCGTAGGCCCGAATGGCGGCGATAGGCCCAGGGGCCCGCGTCGACGACCGGAATAGAGGATTTTGAAGTTAGCGCGTCGAAGGGCACGCAAACTAAACAATACCGTAGAGTGGTGATGGGTGCGCGTCGAAAAGGGTTGGAAACCCGGTACCGAACCAGAGCGCAGCAAGTCACATCCGAACCCGATGGCGGAAAAAAACTATCTGAGGATGGAGTCGATGCCCATGCGCACAATCGTCCAAGGGAGGAGTCACCTATCTCGTGACTACAAAGACTTCTTCCAAGACAACAACAAACTGCAAACATCCGAGCCCACCACCAGATGGCGATCTATGCACAAGTATGTATTCTGCAGCTCATATGCCTCGAACATCAGGTTATCTGTTTAAAGGTGAGTAATCGGTCTTGGGAGTTGAGTTTCTGTGGTTAGAACCAGGGTTCCCCCAGGGTCAAGGATGCACACAAAGAGCACCCTCAGTGGCACTAAGGCGGCCGGGTGCAGAGTGCTGAGGCCCAATATTATCCAATGGGGGTTAGGGGGCCTTCGATTGGTGGCTGCTCCCGGGCACGCCATTTGGATGTGGGAGCAAAGCTCTTAGGGTTTAGCTCAGGGCAAAGGGAGATCCGATTTAGCACACAAGGTGCACCCACAGTGGCACAGGGGCGGCCGGGTGCAGGGTGCTGATTTGGCATCGGGTGCCCTGTTTTCAATGGGAGTTGCCGGTTTTGGGATTTGGCTGCAGGCTTGGTCCAGGAAATCTTCTGGGAGAAACAAACAGCTGGGCAGGTAAGTTGGATGGATCTGGGACGAAGGTGCACATCAGGTCCTCTTCTCCAGGGCGCAGGGCGGGCGGATGCAGGGGAGCCTTTTGAGGTCGGATTTCACCTTACCTGGTCACTCGCGGTGGGGGGGGGGGGGTCTCCGTGCAGAGGCTGCAGGCGACGTCGGGGAGTCCTGGAGGGGTCAACCCACAGTGGATCGGACTCTGGAGCGCTGGGGGACCTCGCTGGGACAGGTGGGCCACTCTGACCCGGGCCGTAGGCGTCGGGTGCAGTGGTGTTTCCAGGCATCGGGTTTCTTTGTCCTCAGCAGGTTCAGAGTCTTTCTTTGGTGATTCTTTTGAACAGAGCTGTGGTTCACAGGAGATCCGGTGTTTATTAAAGGCAGTCAGTCCTTTCAGGGGTTCTGGAGGTCGCTGTCTGCAGGACTAGGCGATTTTTGCGCAGGATCTCTGGAAACTGCAGACATGCCGGTAGGGCTGGGGCCAAGTCAGTTCTTCTCTGCAGTCTCCTCTACTGGGCATCTTCTTTCGTCCTTCTTCGTAAGTTGCTGGAATCTGCCTCTAGGTTCAGAGCTGCTGCCTAAATACTATATTTTGGGGGAGTTTTAGGGGTCTCAAGGTAGTAGCCAATGGGTTACTTATCTTAGGGCGACTACACCCTTGGTGTGCTCACCCCAATTGGGGGAGTGGGCACAATCCTTTATCTGATTGGAGCGTGCCCGTCATCTGCAAGATGGCGGGAACTGAAGAGTGGGCTTCACCTCGCCTCCCCCACCTTCGGGGTGGGGTTGGCAGAGGTGGGCACACCTTCTGGGCTGCTCTAATTGTTCCCGCCTGTCCCACTGCCGAAAAGGGGGTGAGACATTAAGGGGGCCAGCTACTGATAGCAGGAGAGGGAGGGGGTCACATTACAAAGGCGGCAAGGCCTTTGAAGCTCCCATGCCACAGATGGCTCTTCCTGACCTGGGGAAGGTGTGACCACCTCCCCCCAGGAAAGGCTTTGTTTCTGGGCCCACTGGGTGCAAGGTATAATAAATTCCACACTGGCATCAGTGTGGGTTTACTATGCGGAGACGTTTGCTACCAAACTTCCCAGAATTCAGTAAAGCCATTATGGTGCTGTGGAGTTCGTAATGACTAATTCCCAAACCATATACTCTTTATGGCTTTACTGCACTTACAATGTCTAAGAATGGACTTAGACACTGAATGGGTAGAGTGCTCATGCACCTGTACCCTCACCAGTGGTATAGTGCACCCAGCTAGAGGGGTGTCTTACCTATACCATAGGCAGTGTGTTGCAGGCATGGCACACACGTATGAGTGCCATGTCGACTCTTCACTTTTCTCTGCACCAAAACAGCTGGCTGCAATGGCAGTGTGTGTGTGTGTGTTAAGGTACAGGACCTCTAAGGGTGGCACAATATGTGCTGCAGCCCTTAGAGGCCTTTCCTGGTCACAGTGCCCTTGGTACCCATGGTACCTTTTACAAGGGACTTGCATGTGGCCCGAGAGGTGCCAATTGGGGGTACAAAGGTACAGTTCTGAGAAAGAATACAGGCCCTCGGAACCTGATTGGCAGGGACCCAGGGAACACCAAGTCAAAGTGCATCAGAAATCTGGCAAAAAGAGTGTGTGTTGGGGGGACGGGGGGGGGGGACGGACAACTGCAACAACCCCACTCTCCTACACTATCATATCGCACGTCGGATTCAATTTCCTGGATTGACCAGCTGAAATCAGTTCAACTAAAAAGATACGTTTTGAAGTATCCCCATGAGTAACCCCGCCTGCATGGTGTGAGAAAGTGCCATCTTTCTTGCATGGTATGCCCCCACTTTTTGCTGAATTGCTGATGTGCTTTGACTGAGTGTGCCCTGGGCTCCTGCCAACCAGGTACCCAGGGCCTGTGTTCCTTCCCTAAAACTGCATTGATGCCTACACCCAATTGGCATCCCTGACCACAGGTCAGCCCCTGGTAAAGGGTACCCAGGGCACTGTGACCAGGGAAGGCCCCTAAGGGCTGCAGCACTTGTTGTGCCACCCTTAGGGACCCTGTACCTTTACACACACACACTGCCTTTGCAGGCTGCGTGTCTTGGTGCAGAACAAAAGTGAAGAGTCGACATGGCACACATCCCTGTGTGCCATGCCTACAAACCACTGCCCTGGCCTAAGTCAGCCACCCCTCTAGCTGGGTGCACTACGCCAGTGGTGAGGGCACAGAGGCATGAGCCCTGTGCCCCTACCGTGCCCAAGTCCATTCTTGGGCATTGTAAGTACAGTGCTGCCATTAAGAGTATATGGTGCTGGGAGTCTGTCATTACGAACTCCACAGCACCATGATGGCCCCACTGAAAACTGAGAAGTTTGGTATCAAACTTCTCAGCACATTAAACTCACACTGATGCCAGTGTGGGATTTAATGTCAAACGCACTCCAGAGGGCATCTTAGAGATGCCCCTGAAACCAACCCGACCTCCAGTGTCCGGACTGAGTGGCTGCCCAGGCTGCCACCACCAGACATGTTTCTGGACCCCTGGGTCGAGAGCCTCTGCTCTCCGGGGCCTGAAACAATGCGCATCCTGGGGCGAGGTGCCAAAGCCTCCTCCCCCAGGATGGGCAGGGGAAGCTTCAAAGGCCTGCCGCCTTTTGAGCTTCCCAGACCATTTGCTGCTCCCAGCAAACTGGTCCCCACTGGTTCTACCCCCACTTCTGGTGGAAGAACTGGCGGGAAAACCAGAGGCAGGAAATGGGTTGTGCCCACCTCTGCCAACTCCACCCCTAAGGTGGGGGAGGCGAGGTGAAGCACAAACTCGAGTCCCCGCCATCTTGAGGATGGGGGACCCAGCCAACCAGGGACAGGCTCCTGCCCCCTCCCACTGGAGAGTGGCAGAATAGGGGTGTACCCACCCCAGGGAAGGGACCCATTGGTCCCTGCCCTTACCTACCTGTAACCACCCCTAAATTCAGTATTTAGGGGCTCCCTGAACCTTCCTTCCGGAGTTCCAGATTCCGAAGCAAGAAAAAAGAAGAAACAAGAAGACCTGCCGTGCAGCTGCTCACAAGAGGAAGACACCAACTGATCTGGCCCCAGCCCTACCGGCCTGTCGACCCTCGAACCTGCTCCTGCTAAAACCCCGGCGTCTCCACTGGTCAGCAACCTCACAAACCCCGGAGGACCTGACTGCCTTGTGACTCTAACTACCTGGGACTCCCAAGAGCAGTGGTACTGCTCAAAGCAAGCAACAACCCCTGGTGCCAACCGGGAACCGCGAATCCTGCACCCTCTGCACCCGCCGAGCCCGGCCTGTGCCTGAGTGGACAAATACCACGAGGACGTCCCCCCTGCGACTGTGACCCAGAATCCAGCAACCAAGGACCCTCCTCGACGCTCCTGACGACGCCTGCAGCCTCAGAACCAGGGACCCCTCCAACCGCGACCAGCCGAGGGCAAGATTTCCGACGCCTAAAGACACCCCTGCACCCGACGCCCCACGGCCTCCTGTGCCCAACTCCTGGGTGCCTACCCTTCCCCCAGCTTCCCAACTTACCTCTCGAAGTGGTGGTCGCACCTGAAGAATCACCGTCCCCGAGCTTGCAGTCTTTGTTCATCATGCAGCCTTCCCATTGAAAACCATTGGGCGCCCGACGGCCCAAAAGCCCACTGCACCCGGCCACCCCAGTGCCGCTGAGGGTGCACCAACTACCCTGTCCGACTTCCCCACTTGCCCTGAGTAAGTGACCCGGAGCCCAGCTCCCACAGCCGCATGGCCTGCTAGCCAGCAGCCACCAACCAGGGGCCCCCTGCCTGCCATAGGATAACATTGGGCCCAACTCGCTCGGCACCCAGCCGCCCCTGTGCCGCTGGGGGTGAAACAACTGTACTTACCTGACCTTGGGAGACCCCCCCGAGTCTATGCCCAAAATCTTAACTTTGCCAGCCAAGTACTTACCCAAAAGCCGATAACTCACTTTTCTTCCATAGGGTAACATTGGCTGACATCACCGGAAAATTCTTCTAAGTGTGGAGTTTCTCGACTTTAAAATATTCACCTAAAATCAACCGAGTAACGAAAACGGAAATACTCACCTGCTAGTAGGAGAGATCCCAGTGCTGGATCTTGGTGCCCAGTACTGACCCTGAAAAGTAATCACAACGTTACTTACCGCCAACTCAATTTTCTTCCATAGGGATCCATTGACTGGTTTTCTGTGAAATTTCTTCTAAGTGTCCACTTTTGAAATACCAAAATATTGCTTAAAAATCACAACAGTAACGAATTCCGATTTACTCACCTGTTATCAGGAGAGACCTCAGTGCTGCATCTTTTAGCCCAGTACTGACCCTGAAAAGTAATTTTAACCGTACTTACCAGTAACTTGAAATTACTTCCACAGGATGTCATTGCCTGCTTTTTACTGAAAAAGTTTCTAAGTGTCGATTTCTGAATTTTACAAATATTCTTTAAAAACCGTGCCAACGATACAAACGTAATTACTTGCCTGTTTTAGATCGATATCCCAGTGCTGAACCTGAGAGCCCAGCACTGGATTACAAAAGTAACGTAAACATACTTTACCTGCAAACTGAATTTCCTTCCATAGGATAACATTGGTAATTTTACCTAGAAAAGTTTCTAAGTGTCAACTTTAAAACTACAATAATATTCCTTAAAAATCACTACTGTGGGGGCGTGGCCAAGCAGCGATCCATGATGGCCGCGTAGAGTAGAGCTCCGCCGCCCGACCCTTCCCAAACACCTATCCGGCACATAGATCCGTGTCCTCCGAGAGAGGATCCCTGCGTCGGAACACCAGCGGTTACCACCCCGCCCGCTCCGGCTTGTGTCAGACGCCTGGCACCAAAGTTACGGGGCGGAAGTGGTGAGGCCTACCGTCCAGCCAGAAGCCGGGACACACAGTGCGGCGAGAGGCCCGGGAACGGCCCAGCTGGGTCGGGGACTTTTCGCGGCGTGAGGCCCGGGATACATCATCGCTGCAGAGAGACTGCGACTCGCCCCAAACAAATCGGGACCCTGCCATAACTCGCAGGCAAGTGGGGCCGGGATAGAAACTTCATCCAGCAGGAAAGGCCCAGGCACAGTCCTGTCCTGCGCGTTAGGGGTGCAGTCGGCGAGCGGCAGGGCTGCAGCGCGAGGGCCGGTGGCTCACCATCCCGCTCCCCCCCCACGAATTGCGACGAAGCCAGACACTGGACCCTGAGCGGGGAGGCCCACTGTGTTGGGATCACAGGCATACCACCGACAGGACCTAGGGAGAGCTACGGTAGTGTGGGCAGTGGGGAAGGCACCCCCCCCCCCTGGCAGACAGAAAGCGTACAAGGCGACCCAGGGGAGAAGACGCTCCAGGCCTGGGGAGGCTTAAGTCCCACTCCTGAAACCAGAACATACATTTGCAGCCCCACCACACAGAGTGGAGCTCCCGGCGGGATCTCAGAGCCTGTGTTGGCTCTCCCTCCACCTGACCTATTGGGGCCAGCGGGACCACTGCTTCGCCGTCTGGCGGAAGACAGCCTGAGGCCCAGACAGCCGACTCTCCAGAGTGATCGGGAAGGCCTGCTCAGTGGCGTAATGGATCGGAGTAAAGGCCCTGGGACCCGGGGCCCAGAGGGACGCAAACTAACAAACTGGACCGCTACACTGTCCCTCAAAGACGCGCACCAGAGCCGACTATCCGGAGGAGCCTCCCAGAGTGGCCTGGGCGAAGAAGAGCAGGAATTATCATTAAAAGACGCCATGGACGCGATCACTGGAGTTAAAACCTCCCTGGAACATAAAATGGACACCATGGCTATTGAAGTGAACCTCATCAGGGCGGATCTGGGAAAACTGAACGAGAAGGTGAAGCAGGTGGAGATCACCGCCACGAGCCTCGTCGGAGATGTCGCCCAACTCCAAGGAGAAGTCCGTGAATTACAAAACTCGCGTAACATCACTGACCTAAAACTGGACGACTACGAAGGCCGCATGCGGCGCAACAACCTCCGCATCCTGGGTGTTCCAGAGAAATCGGAGAGGCAATCCCCTGACCTATTCGTGGAGGACCTCATCCTGACACAGCTTCAGCCCAAAGGCCTCAGTAAGTTCTTTGTCATCGAACGGGCACATAGGGTCCCGGGCGGCCGCCCTAGACCGGGCGCGCCCCGCGGCCACTGTTGGCCAGAGTTCTAAACTTCCGGGACAGGGATGTCGTCCCACAGAACGCCAGGGCGCGGGCCCCTCCGCTACGAAAACGCAGACATAACCTTTTTCCCGGATTTCACGCAGAGGTGCAGACGCAGAGGAGGTCGTTCCTCTCCGTAAAAAAAGTGCTTAGAGACAGAGGACTGAAATATGCGATGCTCTTTCCAGCACGTCTTCGGGTCGAGGCGGATGGACGGGCCTGGTTTCTCGAGCAGCCCGAGGCTGCAGCTGACTGGATCGAGCGCCGTGGAATGCGGAGCCCAGGCGGCCATGTCCGAGGTGAGAGTGAGGACACGCGCCCTGTCTGAAGAGAGGGCTGTATCGCCATGCATCTTTGCACGGAATATGTTGGGCCTGTTGTGGGGTGGGTTGTGGGTGGGTATTCTCTCTCTCCGAGCCTTCGTGGCTGTGGACCCTCTTAGACTTGGCACACTCGTGCAAGGAGGAGGTACACTTGACTTGTGGGGGACAGGGAGGCGGAGCGCTTTATTTCCCCCCTTTTCTTCTACTCTTAGTTCATTTCAAGGGCGACAGGCACTCTGCAAGTTTTCGATGGGCAGTTCTAGGCCCAGAGTGCAGGGCAGCGGGGTGGGGGGTTGTTGGGAGGGAATGTTTTGTTTGGTTTTTGTTGTGTTTGTTGTATCAGCATCATTAGTAGTACCGCCTCAGGAGGGGGCTGAGACACACGCTGCTACCCCTGTAGAAAGAGTAGAGATATCTTTTAATCAATTATGGCTACACGGAGAGACGTAGGAATCAAATTGTTAAGCTGGAATGTCAACGGGTTAGGGGACAAGATAAAACGTAGTGTTGTTCTCCAGTACATCAAACGTCAGGCCCCCGACATTGTATTACTCCAAGAAACCCATCTCATTGGCAATACATGCAAGGCACTGCATAGAGGAGGCTACATAATGTTGGCCCATGCGGGATTCACCTCCAGCTCAAGAGGGGTGGGTATTATGATGAAGAAATCCTTTCCTCTGGTGGTGAGTGCAACCTGGGCAGACGATCGGGGACGATACATTGGAGTCACGGGAACATGGGCGGGACACCCCATCACACTCCTTTCGGTTTATGTACCACCTGGCCTGCAGGCCGCCACCTTTAGGGACTTAGGAACTATATTGCTAGCTATTCCAGAAAGTCTGTTAATCCTGGGAGGGGACTTAAACTCAGTAGTCTCGGGCGCGCTAGATCGTTATCCCCCCGTACATTGAGCCCCACCTCCAGTTGGCTTCCGGAATTTCTCGAGACCATGGGGTTGGTGGATAGCTGGCGGACCTATCACCCAAACACAATGCAGTACACCTTTCACTCGGGGCGCACGGGAGCCTCTCACGTATCGACTACTTTCTAGTTCCCGCATCTCAGATTGCACACATCCATGAGACTAGACATCTGGCCAGGGGTATCTCCGACCACTCTCCGGTTTGGCTTCACATGGTTCTTGATTATAAGCAAGTGGGAAGGGTGGCCCCCATCAACCCGTGGTATTTTAGAGATCCCAAAATTCGCAAAGCGCTCCTTGCAGCCATAGATAATTACTTTATTGACAATGAGGGATCAGTGGATTCCCCGCAGACGCTGTGGGAAGCCTTTAAGACAGTGATCCGGGGCCAGGCCCTATCCCTAATCTCGGGCAAGAAAAGGGACCACCACAGAGAGATAGTGGCCATGGAGGCGGAGATTGGCCACTTAGAAACTGACCTGGACTCGGAGGTCACACCCGATAAACTCCACTATCTACGGCTCCGGCAGCAGGAGTACAGAGCGCTGGCGACCGACCAGGCGCGGGCCTTGGGTAGAGCTGCGCAGGGACGGTTATATGAGGTGGGAGATAAAGCTGGGAAATTGCTAGCATGGCTAGACAAGAGAGAATGGGCAGACCGCCTAGTACCAGAACTCCAAGGGAGGGAGGTAGCCCCCTCACAGATCCTCAAGACATTGTAGATAAATTTGTTGCCCACTTCTGTGCGGTCTACTCTTCAACTACTTCCTATTCTGTAGAGGACTCCCGCCAGATGATTGCTGACATAACGCTGCCCAAGGTCTCGGCTGATGACCGTGACTTTTAGATAGTGACATATCCAACGACTGAAATAGCGAAGGCAATAAGGTCCATTAGATCAGGAAAGGCCTCAGGCCCCAACGGGCTTCCGGTCGAATTATATAAACTTAAACCGGACGGGCTGGCCCCACATCTCAGGGCTATGTACGAGGACTCAAGGGAGAGAGGGCTCCTGCCGATAGATCAGAGAACGGCCACTA
The DNA here is from genome assembly GCA_963921515.1 of Calotriton arnoldi. Lineage (NCBI taxonomy): Eukaryota > Metazoa > Chordata > Amphibia > Caudata > Salamandridae > Calotriton > Calotriton arnoldi. The sequence goes on along the minus strand of CAWUFW010000014.1, from coordinate 6,863,291 downwards.
TTATCACCATCCATAAAGAGGGAAACCGAGAACTGACTGTGGGTCATACAGACCAATTTCCCTCCTGAATGCAGAGCCCAAGATTTTGGCCAAACTTCTGGCCAACCGCCTGATCACAGTGATCGAAACCCTGGTCCATCCAGACCAATCTGGTTTCATTCCGCATCGCAACACTGCACTTAATTTGCGTAGGGTGCATGGGGTGCTAGGCAGAGCGACCTCACTTTTAGAACCAGCTGTAATAGTCTCCCTCGATGCCACCATGGCATTCGATACCATTGAATGGTCGTATCTTTGGGCAGTTCTGGAGAGGTTGGGGTTTGGCCCGAAATATATTCAATGGGTACAGCTTCTGTATGCTAAACCGTTGGCACAAGTAGTAGTCAATAACAAAAATCGGATACCTTTGAGCTGGGTCGGGGACCCGGCAGGGCTGTCCGTTGTCTCCTCTCCTGTTTGCCTTGGCCCTGGAGCCGCTGGCGGCCTGGATACGTAGAGACCCGAGGATTCGGGGCATGCGCTGGTCCTCGGAGTGGGAGGACCGCATCTCGCTCTACGCAGATGATATCCTGCTCTATCTGACTTCTCCGAGGCGGTCCCTGAATGTGGTCCTGGATATCCTGGCCGTCTTCGGCAGGTACTCCGGATACTCCATTAACTGGAGTAAATCCCTGTGGTTCGCTTTGGCTGGAACACCGCCTATCCCACCGAAGGGTTGCCCCATTCAAATTCGTGCAGACGGCTTCAAGTATTTGGGGATTTTTCTCACCCTAGACCCGTCGCTCCGCTACTCCCAGAACCTACTTCCCCTTTGACTAGGTTGCGTAAGGACATAATCAGCTGGAAGTCGCTCCCGCTTTCCCTACTGGGAAAAGCGGCACTTTTTAAAATGATGTCTTTGCCCCGGTTTTTATACGCCCTGCAGAATTCCTTGGATCCGGTCCCAGCGTCCTACTTTAGAGAGATAGAGGCCTTCAGCGGGACCTGTTGTGGAGTGGACGGCCGCGTATTGCCCTAAGCAAGCTCACCTTAAATTGGTATGACGGGGGCATTAGCCTCCCGATATCAAGAAGTATTATTGGGCGGCACATCTTGCTGCCATTAATCATGGCACCTACCTACGTCCCGGAGATCCAGGCCATAACATGGATAGATGGCTCCTTTCGGGTGGGAACTATAACAGAGCCCTTTACTCCAAACCACACCGATTCCAACTCACAGGCCCCACCAAACACTCGGTCCATGTTTGGCACACTGCCACTAAATGCCTTGGCTGGAATCGCAGGCTCACACTTGCTACCCCGTTATGGGACTCGGAACAGCTAGGTAGCTTGTGGAAAAGCAAAGGGTTTGACAAATGGGATCTCATAGGTCTCTCGCGTGTAGGGGATCTGTGGGACAAATCAGATATCAAGTCATTCGCTATCCTGCAACAGCAATTCGATCTAGCTGACTCTGAAATTTTCCGTTATACGCAGGTCCGACATGCCCTGCGCTCCCATATACAGCGTGGTACCGCCTCTCCAGAGTCGTCCCCATTGGAGGACCGCGTCTTGGACGGCCACATCCCTGACAGCACTATCTCATTGATATATAAAAAGCTGATCAACAGCATGCCAGACCCTCTCCAGTCGCTTCGGGAGAAATGGTCCAGGGACGGAATCGAGATAGACGATGAGGACTGGCAAGAGGCCGTTTCCTCGCCCAGAGTAGTGGCAATACCCGCGCGCCTACGCCTGGTCCAACTTAAAGTACTCCATAGGATTTACGTGACCGGACCGCAGCTGGTACGGATGGGAAGAACAGATGGGGGACTGTAGACGGGGCTGTGGCCAGATGGGTACTTTTATACATATAATTTGGGAATGTGACAAAATTCAGCCCTACTGGCGTAAAATACATGATATCACCAACACAGTGTTAACAACACAACTTAGCCCAGATGCTCGTAGATGTTTGTTGAACATATGGGAACCGACGGATCTGAATGTCTATTTAACGCAATGGGTCACTTTGGGACTTATGCTCGCTAAGAGAAATATTGCTCAGCTGTGGGGGCGTCTCAACCTCCAACGGTGGGTGACTGGAAGAAAGCTCTGGATTGGGCAATGTTCAGGGAAAAGACAGTGTATGGTGCCCGGGGCTGCCCTAAAAAATGGACCCGTGTATGGGGCCTGTGGAACTCCTATCGTGGAGACATATGTCAACCGCCCTCTCCTCGACAGTGATGACCTCCCTTTGCCCTAAACCCTCCAAGAATTTTGCTGTATTAATTGATTTTGCCTATTGTCTCCATGTGGCGTGCTCTTTTGCTTCCTATGTAATGTACTTGATATGCTGATATTGATTAATAAAAAAGTTTTACAAAAAAAATCACTACTGTAACCAAAACGCTTTTACCTAACTGTTTACAGGAAGTGTCCCGGGACTGAATCCAAGATCCAGTCCTGTGGTTAGAAAAGTAATCCACAAAGTAATTAATTGCATTTAACTAAAACTTTCCATTGAGCTCAATGTTGCATTGTGTTTGACGTTGTGTTGCCTTTTGCAACAACTGTGACTACTGTCATCAAAAAGCCTATTGCCTATTTGAAAAGTGTTTAACTAAGGTAACCCATTCTGAGAAAGTATATTTTGATACATATTGTGGTTCTAAAATAAAACGACTATTTTTATACAAACAATTGGCCTAGAGTTCAGTTCTTGAGTGTGTGAGCCCATTTGCTGACTGAGTGTGTACAACAAATGCTTTACACTGTCCTCTGATACTGCCTTACTGCTCGACCAAGCTACCACTTTAGAGAGTAAGGTTATATCTAACTTTAGCCTCTGCCTTACCATTGGGGAACTGTGGACCCTATACACACTGTACCTTACTTTGGTGCAGTATATATAGAGCCACTTTCCTACACATGGGACTCTTGAAAGACCTGCTGCTGGTGTTGTTAGGATTCCACTTGAGCTGATGGTGTTACCTTACTGCAGCCTCTCGCCTGGTGCCTATGATAGGAACCCCTTGGAGTTCTTGATTACAGTGCACATATGGACATGACTATCTTAGTATCTTACTTGATCTTCCTGAACATTTCGTCCACTTGGGGGTCCAAAGAGATGTTCCCCATCGAACATGATGTTAAGATGCTATTGCATCTCTGATTTAAAACTATGGGGAGCTATGCATGCCGCTGGAAAACACTGGTGTTAACACTGTAGGATGAAGTATTTACTGCATCAAGGGAACACTTAATGCTTGGATTGGAAATGTTTTCTCTCAGCAACTAGTTCTTCACCCCTCTGGAAGGTGTTGTATTCAGGGCCTCCATCGCCTCCCAATGATACCGGTGTAGCTTGAAAGCAAATCTAGAGAGTTGAAGATTCACCACTAATTTGCCACTAACTTCTGAAATCAAAAATAATAGGAACAAATAGCATAGGTGAGGTTTTGTACTGATGGGCGATTTACAAGAGTTATATACCATTACATCATTAAGATCCTTCTGGCTGCCGAAATATATAGTATTTTTGGTGGTCCAAAAAAACGCAGCCAACATATGAGCAAAAGTGTAGAGAAGTGTCCCTTTTTGCATGGTTACCCCCTAGCTTTTAGCCAGATACCTGATGCCAACTTGACTTGTGTGCTGGGATCCTGCTGATCAGGCCCCAGAACCTGTGTTCTTTCCCAAAACGGTACCTTGGTACCCACAACTGGCACACCTGTGGGCCACATGTAAGTCCCTTGTAAAAGGTACCATTGGTACCAAGGGCCTTGTGACTAGAGAAGGCTTCTGAGGGCTGCAGCATCTACTGTGCCACCCTCAGAGACCCCTCACCAACACACCCCCACCCTGCCACTGCAGGCTGCGTGTTTTGGTTCAGACCAAGCTGAGGAGTCAACATGGCACACATCTCTGTGTGCCATGCCCACCAACACTACCTGTGGCAAGGCTAAGTCACCCCTCTAGCAGGCCTTGCAGCCCTAAAGGCAGGGTGCACCATACGCAGGTGAGGGCATAGCTGCAGGAGCAAGATGCCCCTACAGTGTATGTGCCATTCACAGATACTGAAAGTGCAGTGGAGCTATTTTAAGTGCATGGGCTGGGAGTTTGTCAACACGAACTCCACTGCTTCATGATGGCTCTACTGATATCTGGGAAGTTTGGTTTCAAACTTTCCAGCACATTAAACCCACAATGATGCCAGTGTGGGATTTAATGAAAAATGCACTCAGAGGGCATCTTAGAGATGCCCCCTGAAAAAAGACCAACCCTGGTATGGTTCCTGACTGACTCCCAGCCATCTGCCACCACCAAGCAGGTTTCTGTACCTCGGGGTAGAGAGCCTCCGCTCTTTGCGCCTGGAAACAAAGCACATCCTGGGCAGAGGTGTCATACCTCCTTCCCCAGGATAGGCAGGGTCCTCGAAGAGGGAGCTTCAAAGTCCTGTCGCCTTTGTTAGCTACCCCCAGCCTTTTGCTGCTATCAGCAACTGGCTTCCAATGGTTCTGACACCCATTTTGGCGCAAAAACCGGCGGGAAAACCTAGGCAGGAAGGGAGGTGTGCACACCTTTGCCAACACCACCCATCAGGTGGGGGAGGCGAAGTGAAGGACCTCTCTCAGCCCCCGCCATCTTGGAGATGGAGGACCCCTCCAATCAAAAAGGGGCCTATGCCCCCCTCCCACTGGAGGGTGGCATACTAGGGGGTGTAGACACCTCAGGGAAGGGACCCATTGGTCCCAACCTGCACACCCCAGTAACGCCACTAAATCGAGTTTTTAGGGGCACCCCTGAACCTTGTTTTTTCAGATTAAACATGGCAAGAAGGAGGATCGAAGAGCCGTACTGCAGAAGAGGACGACTACGACAACTGGATTGGCCCCAGCCCTACCTGCCTGTCTCCTGTTCTGAAACCCCTGCAAGCTGAAACCGGCGTGTCCTGCAGCCAGCAGCCTCCAAGAACCCCAGGGAACTGCCCTGCCTTCCTAAAGAACTCTGATCTCACGTGGACACCGGATTTGTCCAACACCAACCCAAGCCAGGACTCCAGATCCTGCTGGATCTGCGAGTCCTCACCTCACTGTACACGCCGCCCACGGCCCTAGTTCGAGTGGCCCAACACCCCAGCGAGTTCCCCCCGGCGATCCTGACCTGTGTTCCAGCGTTGGACGACCTCCACCGACCTTCTCCTCGACGCCTGCATCCTCATCCTGAAGGGTCTCCCCAACCACAACCAGTGAGAAGAACCAGACATGAAAGGACACCCCTGCACCTACAGCCTCTGAGTCCTGAGGTCCCCGACCGACGGTGTCCTGGTGTCCAGCAACTCTTCAACTTCATCCTCCTCTCGTTGGTTCCCTTTGTCACGTCTTCTGGCTCCACCCTGTAGTCCTTTTCAGCGACCGACATCCTCCACAGAAAAGCATTGGGCTCCCTATGCCCCCTGAGCACCCTGTACCCAGTCGCCCCTGCGCCACTGGTGGTGTGGACTTGGTGCCAACCTGGGACACCCTTTGCCTTACCTTAACCCCAGGAGCTTGACTCCCAAGACAGAGTGGCCTGCCAATGAGCAGCCCCCAACTGAGGTGTCCCTTAGCCCCATTGGCCAACATTCGCACTCTGCACCCGGCCGCTAATGGTGCCCCTTGAGTGCCAACCTGAACCTTGGGGAACCTTGGTTCAACCCCCCCCCCCAAAACTCCTAATCTAAAACAGTTTATTTACCTGTAAACTTAACACTTCGTTTTTCTCCACAGGACTGTATGGTAGGTTTCCTCTGAAAAATCTTCAAAGTGCTGAACCGTCTTGTATTGCAACCAAAGTAACTTAGTGCCTTTACAAGAGTTAACCTGTTTACTAATGTCCTGTGTTGCTTAAACTGTGTTAGGTGTGCGTTTCATGCCAAACTAGAAAAGCAATCACGAAGTAATCCAAAAGTAAATTTCAAGTGTTTTTGAACAGTTTACAAATTTTCTCTACTCCAAAAGTAATCTGAATTTTCTTACAAAAACTAGTGTTCGCTGTATTTTGAAAAGTAACATTGTATGAAGAGTTTTACACACCTGCTACTAAGTAAATCTTGGTTCTAGAAATAAAACAACAAAATAACTTTTTATACAAACAATTGGCCTGGATTCAGTCGTGGAGTGTGTGACATTATTTCTTGCCCGAGTCTGTAAAACAAATGCTTAACATTACCCTCTGATAAGCCTGATTGCTCAACAACACTATCACAGAAGAGAACAAGGTATTATCTACTTTAGCCTCTGCTATACCTCTGGGGATCCACTGGACTATGTGCACACTATACCAAGGCTATCTTGTTTTAAGTTTAAACCTATAACAACTGATAAAACCCCACAAGAAGAGAAATAGTACTCAGCAGTGTAAACATATAAACACTGGAAAAACACTGCAGAACCACAAACTAAATGCCATTCAAAGAAAGGAAAAGGAGAGTGAAAGTAATTTTTATTTCTTCCTGAAGGAGCCAACACAATGTAACTTTGTTATACAAGGTAGCAGCAAGAAAAACTGGGTTAACATTATTCTGCTTGAGCTTTGCTTTTATGGAGGTCACATTTGCTTTTTTCAGTTTTGTGGTCTTTGGTCTAAAGTTGCTGGGTTTAGAAGCATGTTTTAGTCATATTTGATTATTTTATAAACTGTAGAGAATCAGCAAATATCAAAATCATATTTGATATTTTGGCAATGGTTGATTCTTTTACTGATCGGTAAAATGACTGGTTTCATAAGAATATTCCCAATATGTACCATCACATTTACCCACAGAGAATGGGTGAAACCGTTTGATACATCAGCCTCCTTTTCTAGTGAGTCAGTATTGATAGTAGGTGAACTGCCAAACACCCCAGGCTTTGAACATTCAATACACAGTGCAGTGACAGGTGTATGTGAAAAGAGTGCTGTCACCAAGCATCCGGGTTGGTGGTGAAAACATGGCAACAGACTTTTGGAATACAGTGTCACTTGTAATGCTGCTGCAAAACGTTCTAACCAAATTCAACCAAGCTTGGACAAATATTGATTGTATTTGCAGTGATCTATGAATGAAAATGTTGTGTGTCAAAATCGATACCTGAGCTGAACTGCTTCCCTGTAAGAGATCCTTTCCACTTGCTATATGGCATGCTGAAAGCATATTTACAATCTTCAGAGTTAATGAAGAATGCTATTAACTTTGTAGTTCATTCTGGTGCACTGTTTCGTTATGCATGGGAACTAAAACACAAATATTTCTCATTTTGTGCTTTGTGTGGCACCATAAAAGATTTATCCGGACTGTGTCATTTAGCCAGTGGTTCTCAGTCCTATAGGCGTGAAGGATAAGTTACTTACCTGTAATCCTAGTTCTCTTCCAGGGGTATACTCATCAAAGTCATAAGCACTGAATTATCCCCGCCCACGTGCGGGATCCCGGAGAGTGTATGTATATATGTATATATATATATATATATATATATATATATATATATATATATATATATATATATATATATATATATACACACATATATATACACATATATATATATATATATATATATACACACACTCGGGCCCACAAGTGTATAACACTTCCGAAACATACATATGTATATACATATAAAAATGCAGCCTAAAACTGTTCCAATAAGGCAAACCGCCAAAATTACATAGGTTTCTCTTGTCTGAAAATAATCCCCTAAATGCATTTTGTAATAGAGAACATACACTGTAATAGTATTATACAAGAATCCTTTATTTTCAGAAAAGGAAAACAGGTAATAGCAGGCAGTTGGCCCATAGGCTGCATAGATAAATAACTATCATAGTACAGTAAAAAACTGGCACCTTGTCTTTAAGGCTTCCAAGATTCTGGACACCGTGCCTTTAAGACCTCCAGGAGCCCCTCTGCTCCCATCATGCACCACAGGTGACAGTTAGGTCAGTTCTTTTTTACGGTGTACTAACTTGTATCACCCGGAGTATAAGATGCACAACACACAATATTGTACCATAATTGCTCGTCCGGGGAGGTGGGAGGGTTGCTTATGACTTTGAGGAGTATACCCCTGGAAGAGAACGAATAGTTTCTTACCTGTCGGTGTAGTTTTGCAGCTTGAAGACTTTCTGGATTCACTATGCTGTGCATTATTCCGCCATCTCGTGGTTGGGTCCGGATTCGTAGTCTTTTCTTTGTTTTTGTCTTTTTTTTTTTTTTTTTGTTGTTGGCCCAGGTGGGCGGCGACGCCCACCATTTGGTGTCTTCGGTGACGCTCGTCGCGCTTCCGGCGGAAGCTCCCACCTTTGGTAGCCATCTTCGGATTCTTTTTTTCTTTTCCTCTTACAGTTTTTTGTTGTCTATGTCTTTAACCTTTAATCCTTCAATTATTCTTTGATCCCTTTAAAACCTTGTATGTAGTTTAGTTGTACCCTTAACCTCCTATGTTATCTTCCTGGCGGAGGCGGGTGGGATCGCTAGTGAATCCAGAAAGTCTTCAAGCTGCAAAACTACACCGACAGGTAAGAAACTATTCGTTTTGCAGCGTGAATCTTTCTGGATTCACTATGCTGTGCATAGACTTAGTAGCGGTTTTGTTATTGCGGTGGTTGGGTGGAAGATGAGCATTGGTTGCTGAAAATGTGCTGTAAGACCTTCTGTCCTACTTGTGCCTCTTTGTTCATTTGGATATCAACACAGTAGTGTTTGGTGAACGTGTGCACGGAAGACCATGTTGCCGCTTGGCAAATGTCTTGTATAGGTGTGTTCGCTAGAACGCAACCGTTGCTCCCTTTTTCCTTGTTGGAGTGAGCCTGGGCGGCCCCTTGTAACTCTTGTCCTGCCTGCTTGTGGCAGAGTTGTATTGCTTGTGCAATCCACCGTGCAATGGTATTTTTGTTACTGGTCGTCCCAGGAAACTGCTTGCGAAGGAAACGAAGAGTTGTTTTGTTTTCCTGCATTCCTTCGTCCTTTCTATGTAGTGCATCACTGCCCTTCTGGCGTCTAGCGTGTGTAGCGCCTTTTCTGAGGGTGTTGAAGGTTTCTGGAAGAAACTTGGTATCTGTATTGTTTGATTGATATGGAACCGCGACACCACCTTTGGCAGGAAGTGTGGGTCCGTCCTCATGACAATTCTGTCCTTGTGTATTTGCAAGTAGGGCTCTTGTAGTGTGAGAGCCTGTAGTTCACTGACTCTTCGCAGTGACGTGATAGCCACTAAGAAAGCCGTTTTTAGTGTGAGCATGTGCAGTGTGCTCTTGTGTATGGGTTCAAATGGTGATTTCATCAACTGTGTCAGTACAGTGTTGAGGTTCCAGCTTGGGGCTGGCATCCTTTTAGGGGGCTATTCTTTTAGCCCCTTCCAGGAATCTTTTGACCACTTGGGAGGTGAAGAAGCTTTTCACCGCTTCTCCCTGGTGTAGGCCACTATGGCTGCTAGGTGAACCCTTAGTGACGAGTAGCTCAGCCCGCTTTGTAGTAGGTGTGTTAAATATCGCAGTACTGTTGATTCTTTTGTGACTTTTCGTTGCAGTCCCTCTGTAATGCACCATTGTGAGAACCTTTTCCACTTTGCAATGTAGCATTTTTCTTGTAGTGGGTCTCCTTGCTTCTCTGAGTACTGCCATGGTGCTTGGAGGTAGTTTGAGGTGTGCGAATTCTAGGTCCTCAGGAGCCATGCTGCTAGGCTGAGGCTGTCTGGTTCTGGGTGGAGCACTTTTCCGTCTTGCATTGTGAGGAGGTCTTTCCTTCTGCTGAACCTGTGTGCTGGTTCCTGCGCCATTTCCATAATCTGTGAGAACCATGTTTGTCTGGCCCACTGAGGTGCCACCAGTATGAGTGTCATGCTGCTGCTCCTGCATTTGCTGAGTACTTTGTGTAACAGTGGTATCGGGGAAAAGCGTAAGCAAATTCGCTCGACCAACTTATCCATAGGGCATTCCCTAGGGACCTTTGGTCCGGCTGTCTGGATGCGTAATGTTGGCATTTTGCATTGTGGGGTGTTGCAAAGAGGTCTATCCGTGGTGTTCCCCACTTTGGAACAGTTGCTGCACCTCCTGTTGGTTCAGTTCCCATTCGTGGGATGCAGACGTCTGCCTGCTGAGTCGGTCTGCTTCTACATTGTCTATTCCTGGGAGGTGTATTGCTAGCAGGTCTATCCTTAGAGGGATGGCCCATCTCCAGATCTGTTGTGCCAGACTTGACAGCGGTGCTGATTGTGTCCCACCTTGCTTGTTGATGTAGAACATTGCAGTTGTGTTGTCTGTTTGTATCAGCACTCGCTGGCCGTAAAGCTGCTTTTGAAAGGCTTTTAAGGCTAGGAACACAGTTTTGAGTTCTAGGTAGTTGATGTGTTTCACTGCATCTTGTTGTGACCAGAGCCCCTGACGCGGAGTCTGGTCATGTGCGCGCCCCAGCCCTGCTGTGAGGCGTCTGTTGTGATGGTCACTGTTGGAGTTGGCTGTGTGAATGGCTTCCTTGTAATATGTTCTCTTCTTTCCACCACGCTATTTCTTTCTGCACTGCGTGTGTGACAACCACTAGATCTTCCCAACTCCCTGTGGCTTGTGACCATTGCTGTTGTATCCATTCCTGGAACGGTCTCATGTGCAGTCTGATATGCGGGACAAGGTGGATGCATGATGCCATCATTCCCATTAGCCTGCTCACCGTCCTCACTGTCAGAACTTGCTCCCTTGCGGTAATGACGTGTTTCCCTCAGGAGCGCTATACTTCTCTTGTCGCTGGGGAACACCTTGGACTGTGTGCTGTCTATTTGTGCCCCCAAGAATATCTTGATTTGTTGGGGTTCTGTTGACGATTTTTCCCAATGTATTGAGAAACCTAATGTGGACAGTGTTTCTATGACTTGTTTGATGTGTTTTTTGCAGAGTCTGTATGATCCTGCTTTTACCAGCCAGTCGTCGAGGTAGGGGTATACATGTATGCTCCTCCTCCGAAGGTGCGCTGCAGCTGCTGCTAGGCATTTCGTGAACACTCTTGGTGCGGACTTTAGTCCGAAGGCTAGCACTGTGAACTGGTAGTGATTGTGGCCTATCACGAATCTTAATAGCCGTTTGTGTTTGCGGTTGACGGGTATGTGCAGGTATGCATCTTTTAGGTCTAAGGTCGCCATGTAATCCCCTTCTTGGATTTGGGGTATTACTTCCTGAAGTGAAGTCATCTTGAATTTTTGTGTTTTTACGAACTTGTTCAGGAATCTGAGGTCCAGTATAGGTCTTAGTGTATCGTCTACCTTTGGCACTAGGAAGTACGTTGAGTATATTCCCTTGTTCCTTTCGTTGTTTGGAACTGGTTCTATTGCTCTTTTTTGTAGCAGTTCCTCTGCTTCTAGGCGGAGGAGGGCTAGTTCTCTTTATGGGTATTGACCGATGTCTTGGTCTTCTCCCTGGCGGGTGTTTTTGGAGGTGTATGCAGTACCCGTGCTGTATGGTGTTTAGTATCCATTTGTCTGTGGTAATTTTCCTCCATTGTGTGAGAAATTTTCTTATTCTTCCTCCCACTGGTGTCGTATGCTCGGTGGTTATTTGCTGTGTGCTTCTGCTCTTTATATTTTCCTTTTGCGGACTTCCCCTCAACCTTGGTGTTAACGGTGGGGGGCTTGTTATGTGTGTGGAGTCACTTTGAGGCGGGCTGCTGGCCCCCTCTTCGGGCCTGTCCCCGTCCGTACCCGCGCCCTCGAAAGGACCGTCCTCTGGGTTGGTACTGCCAATTCTGCTGCTGTTGTCCCTGCAGGTTTTGGCCCTGGTTGTTCCCTTGGTACCCTTGTTGTGATTGATGTGAAGTGGTAGGTGCATTGCCTCCTCTACCACTGGCTCGCCTTGAGGGGTTCCCTCTTCTCATCCCCCTGAACTGCAGCGCTCCCATGGACCTTGCAGTTTCGTTGTCCGTCTTTAGTTGTGTTAATTTGTTGTCAACTGTTGCTCCAAACAGTTTCTCACCGTCGAACGGTGTGTTGATGATGTTGCTCTGTACTTCTGGTTTGAAGCCGGAGATCCTGAGCCATGCGTGTCTCCTCTCAGTCATCCCTATCATCATTTGCCTGCTGGAGTTCTCTGCTGCGTCCAAGGCTGACTTTAGGCAAGTGTTCGCGATGGCCTTGCCTTCTTCCGCTAGGTAATTGGCCCTTTGTTGGTGTTCTTCTGGCAGGTGCTTAATGAGCTGGCTCATTTCTGCCCAATGCTGGTATGCATGCCTGCTGATGAGGGCGTTGGAGTTGGCGATACGCCAGTGTATGGCTGCGTTCCTCTCCACCTTACGTCCTGTGAGGTCTATTCTTTTGCTCTCCTTGTCTGGAGGTGGGCCTGTGTTGGTGGGCACACCGGCCCTCTTCCTGGCTGTTGCAGCGATAATGGAGTCTGCTGGTACAGACCCCTGTATGTATGCAGGATCTTTGTGGAGTGCTTATACTTCTTTTCGCTCCTAGGGGTAACCGCCTTGCAGATTGCTGGTTCCCTGAAGGCTCTCCCTTCCCTGGTCGAGAACGCCAGGTAACATGGGTAGAAATTGACTCCTTGTCTGTTGGGGGAGCAGGGTTTCGAAGAGGAAACCTGCTTTTGTCTTTTCCTCCTGCATTTCGACCCCATAAGTCTTTGCAGCCTTCTGCACGACCTCATTGTAGACTCCGATGTCGTCTGGCGGCGAAGGTCTCGAGGGGTAAGTGTCTACCCCTTCTTCTGGTGACTCTGTGTCGAGGTCTTGCCAGTCTAGGTCTTGTACTTCAGAGGACGCCGAGTCCCTGTAAGACAGCATCTCTTCTTCGCCTTCGGCCTCGAGTAGTAGTATTCCTCGTCCTGGTCTTCGAGCTGTTCGGGTGTCCCCGGGGCCTCGTCGACTTCGACCTCGAACTCCTCGACTGCCTCGTGGACTTGCTTCGACGGAATAGCGTATTGTTTCATCTTCTCGTCGAAGTCTTTTGCGTTGCAGGATGCTCGCCATCTCTGCCTCGAGCCTCCTCTTCTTTTCGCCATCTCGTGGGCCTTTTCGGCGTCGAGTGGTGCAGTGCCTCTCTTCGCGGTCGTCGAAACAGACGCCGGGCCTTCCTTTCTCGGTGTCGAGGTTTCCTTTCGGGGACGACCTTCGACGCCTGCGTTTTCGGAGGCTTTCGCCGATTGAGAGTCCTTGTCCAAGGATCCGCTCGGCTGTTTGTCCCTTGGTGCTGTTGCTTTCGCCGAGTGTTTCGGCGGCAACGCTCCCTTGGTGGACTTTGCTACACTTCTGGCAGTGTCGCTAGGGATTCTGGCTTCACTCTTTCGAGCGTCGCTTTGGTGTTTTGGGGTCGACGACTCCCTTACCTCCTTCGACGTTTTCTTTCGATTTCGACGACAGCGCAGTCCTCTGGTCCCTCTGCGATGTTGTCCTCCTCTCCGCCGAGAGACCCAGGTCTCGGAGAGATGGTGCTGGTCCCTGGCCCTGCATGCTGTAATTCGCCCTTCTCTGTCTGTCTCTCACCCGGAGGGTCTTCGGGTGAACGCCGAGCACGCGTTGCAGTCTTCGCTGGCGTGGTCGAGCGGCAAGCAGAGGTTGCAGACTGGGTGCTGGTCTTTTTGGGCGTATTTGTGGTGGCAATTTCTGCAGAACTTGAACGGAGTCTTGTCCATAACCGCGCTTAGGGAGCCCCCTGTGAGCGCATTCTCTGTAGGCGTCGAGATTTCGGTCGTGGACCTTCTACCTCGTCGTCCTTCTTCTCCGGTACTAGTGTTGTCGTCCGGTGTCTCAGTAGTATATCTTCTGTGATGAATTTTCGACTTTTCGAGATTCTTCGTCCAACTTTCTGGAACTTCTCGGCAACGATCCAGACCCCACGGCGGAAAAAAGAATCTGAAGATGGCTACCAAAGGTGGGAGCTTCCGCCGGAAGCGCGACGACGCCACCGAAGACACCAAATGGTGGGCGTCGCCGCCCACCTGGGCCAACAACAAAAAAAAAAAAAAGACAAAACAAAGAAAAGACTACGAATCCGGACCCAACCACGAGATGGCGGAATAATGCACAGCATAGTGAATCCAGAAAGATTCACGCTGCAAAACTAGGATTACAGGTAAGTAACTTATCCTTCTCTTCCAGGGAATACTCATCATTAGTCATAAGCACTGAATAGAGTAGCAAGCCCATACCCACTACTTTGCGGACGAGCAAACCAGTACACAAAATATATCACAATGCATCTTAAAATGGAATAACCAAACAAATTTCTCAACGAGGTCTGCCCAACTTGGGCATCTGCCTGTGCATCAGAGTCCAAACAGTAATGGCGAGAGAAAGTATGAACAGAACGCCATGTTGCTGCTTTACAAATTTCTACTATAGGAACATTTCTAAGGAGAGCTGTGGTAGAGGCTTTTCCCCTGGTAGAATGTGCTTTAGGTTTTCCCTGAAGAGACTTCTTGGCTAGTTGGTAAGACAAAGATATGCAAGAGACTATCCACCTAGAGATGGATCTTTTAGAGGCTGCCAAACCGGTATTTATGGAACCATAGTTAACAAACAACCGGTCTGTTTCTCAATAACTTGGTTTTGTCTAGATAAAATTTCAGTACCCTCTTGAGGTCTAGGGAATGGAGGGACCTCTCAGGAGGAGTCGTGGGATTGGGAAAAAATGTGGGCAGAGTAATAGTCTGATTGATGTGAAAATCCGAGACAACCTTAGGTAGAAAACTTGGATGGGTTCTTAAAACTACTCTGTTTGCATGGAAAACAGTATAGGGCTCGTTACAGCACAAGGCCTGTATTTCACTAACCCTGCGGGCAGAAGTGATGGAGACTAAAAAGGCAGCTTTCCATGACAAGTGCTGCAGAGAAGCCCTGTGAATTGGCTCAAAAGGAGCACCCATTAGTTTTGTAAGGACTATGTTGAGCTCCCAAGGTGGAGAAGGAGATCTCATTGGGGGGTAAACCTTCTTTATCCCTTCAAGGAAATCTTTAACCACTGGCATCTGGAAGAAGAAACCTGTGTAGGGGACTTTCTGTATGCAGTGATTGCTGCTAGGTGAACTTTAATCGAGGAGAACTGCAGGCCAGATCTGGCCAAATGTAGTAAGTATGGCAAGATCACCTGCTCTTGACCCCTCCCCGGATCATGAGCATTGTTCATGCACCACAAGTAGAATCGCTTCCATTTGAAAGCATAGGATGCCCTGGTGGAAGGTCTCTTGGCTTCCTTGAGAATGGACATACAGTCCGCTGGTAAGTCTAAGTGCCCGTATTACAGGACCTCAGGAGCCATGCTGTCAATCTGAGGGATGAGAGATTGGGATGAAACACTCTCCCTTCGCTCTTGGATAACAAGTCTGGACGGCAAGGCAACCTCTGGTGTGGCATCTCGGATAGTTGCAGACGGTCCGGGTACCACCACTGACGCGGCCATTCCGGAGCTATCAGGATCATCCTGGAGTTGCTCCTGTAGAATTTGTTGATCACTGCTGGGATGAGAGGCAGTGGCGGAAAGACGTACAGTAATGTCTGAGACCATTTTATCAAAATTCCCCCGTGACCTGGCTGGTGAAACCTGGACGCGAAGACGGGGCATTTGGTGTTTGCCGCATCTGCGAAGAGATCGATGTCTGGCACTCCCCATTGCCGGAAGATGTCTTGCGTGACTTCGCTGTTTAGCACCCAGTCGTGAGCTTCTACGAAGTCCCTGCTTAGGGCGTCTGCCTGGACATTCAGAGACCCTGGCAGGTGAATGGCCACAATGTTGAGATTCCTTGCGAGAAGCCACTTCCAGATGGTCTGCGACTCCTGAGAGAGAGGTCTCGACCTGGTGCCTCCCTGCTTGTTCAGAGAATACATTGTCGTGGTGTTGTGTGTCTGAATCAAGAGAGAGCTGGACTGGAGAGAAGGGTACAGAGACTTGAGGGCTAGGTGCATTGCTCTCAACTCTAGAAGGTTGATGTGATATCCCCGCTCTGTCTCCGACCAGAGACCTTGTACTTGAAGATGTCCCATGTGAGCTCCCCAACCTTGTAGGGAAGCATCCGTGACTATAGTCTGGGTGGGAGTATCTTGGTGGAATGGGACTCCTTCAGGAGATGTGAACGCTTCATCCACCATGTGATGGAATCTCTGGCTGACTGAGGTAGAGTTACACGGTCTTCCCAGCTGCCTGACGTCTGCATCCACTGGTCTTCCAGAGATTGTTGTAGAGGACGCATGTTCAGTCTGGCATTGGGGACGATGAAGACACAGGAAGCCATTGACCCCAGAAGAGAAGACACTTGCCTGACCGTGGGAAGATGAGATCGGAGAAGTTCGCGACATTTCTCCCCGATTGATGATAACCTCTCCTCCGAAGGACACACGTTTGCTTTTACGCTGTCCAGTGAAGCGCCCATGTAGTGGATTTTTGGGGTCGGGTTGAAGACTGATTTTTTGTAGTTGACCCGCAGACCCAGCTTGGTCAGTAAATGAAGGCAGAAGGAAAGATGGCTCTGCAGCAGAGAAGGTGTAGCGCTCTTCAGGAGCCAATCATCCAGATAGGGATAAATGAAGATCTTGCGCTTGCGGAGAAAAGCTGCCACTACTGCCATACACTTTGAAAATGTCCGGGGGGCTGATTTGAGCCCGAATGGAAGGACTTGAAATTGGAAGTGCTGATGAGCTACTTGAAAACAAAGAAACTTGCGATGTTTTTCAGACACCGGGACGTGGAAATAAGCGTCCTGCAGATCTATAGCACACATCCAGTCTCCCTGATGTAGGTGAGGAAAGATCTGGTGCAGGGCCAGCATCCGAAACTTCTCCTTGCGGATGTATTTGTTCAGGAAGCGCAAATCGAGAATTGGTCTGTACTCTGTGGTCGGACCTCTTTTTTGAACCAGGAAATAGCGAGAGTATATTCCCTGTTTCCGCTGTTGAGCAGGAACATATTCTATGGCCTTTTTTAGTAGAAGACTGTTCACCGCTTGTTGTAACATGTGGTGACATCGAAGAAATTCTCCGAGTGGTGGAACTGGTGGAGGTGGGACTTTGAATCTCAGCAAGTATCCATTTTGCACAATATTCAGCACCCATTTGTCGTTTGTGATTGATTTCCACTCTTCCAGATAAAAAGCGATACTTCCCCCTACCGGAGTGGCTAACGGGCACGGAGGAAGCATGTGCTCATTGTTTAGCTGGTTGTTTGGCAGTTGAGACTTGCTGTCTGTTGTTCCCTCTTCCCCTACCAGGTCTCCTCTGGTGGAAGTGTGACCTCTGCTGTTGTTGACTTTGAGAGGACCACTGAGGGTTTGAACCCTCTGTTGGAAGGAACGCTTGTCGTAGGGACGAAATCGTTTGCAGAATTCCTTCCACTTTTCCAGCCCAACCGCCTTCACTGTGTCCAAATCAGTTTTCATTTTGGACATCTCATCATCCGCATGAGACCCAAACAACGAAGAACCATTAAACGGTAGATTGGCGATCTTCCATTGCACGTCAGGCTTAAGCCCACTCAGACGCAGCGAGGCCGAGCGCCTAGAGCAGACACCGTGCGAATAGCCGTGAGCGGCCAGATCAGATGAGTCCGCAGCAGCACTTATTATCTGGTTGGCCACCAAGCTCCCTTCCTGCAGTATCTCACGAAAGTCCTGTTGGTCTTCTTTCGGGAGTTTATTCGTAAACCGAGATAGAGAGTCCCATAACGACCTGTCATATCTCCCCAAGAGAGCTGAGGAGCTGGCCACCTTCATGACAGAGGCCGAGGTATTACACATCCTCTTGCCCAAAGAGTCCATAACCTAGCTGTCCTTGTCAGGAGGGACTGAAGAGGAAGATGTTGCAGGGTGTGTCTTCCTGGCCGCCGCCACAATTACAGAGTCCGGAAGAGGATCAGAACGAAGGAAAAGCGGATCCTGATCAGGGGTTTGTACTTTTTTGCAATGCGAGAAGGTACCGCTCCTATTGTTGCAGGGGTTAAGAACGTCTGCATGGCGGGTTCCAAAAGGCCTGGGACCAACGGTAGCAGAGACCTCGTAGAAGAGCGATGATGTAAAGTCTCAAAGATAACAGAAGTGGAGACCGTAGGAGCCGACATACTTCTGTTCAATTTTGTGGCCCCTCTGCAGAGAACTTCAGTGAAGGTACCTAGATCATCAATCGGGGATACTCTGGATGGAGGTGTCAATGACAAAGTTGGAGAATAGTCCCGTATTGAAGACCTGGTGGACGTGGACCAGGTTGGAGATCTTCGCCGCCTACGTTTTGGAGAGGAGGAGTGATGAGGACGTGATCTCTCCCGTGAACGTGTATGGCGGTAGGATGGGGACCTCGACCTTCTCGGATTTCTACGCGGAGACCCTCTCTGTGAAGTCATTGGAGGAGAGCTCCTTGAGAGCCTTGAAGGGGAATACGTACGAGAGAAGTCCAAGCCCGGACTTGTATGAACAGCACCCCCTGCTTCCTTGTGTCTGACACTTTCCAGCCACCTTGGCGAAAGATTAAAGGGATGTTTCTTAGGAGCCACCGGAGAGCCCTCCGGGGAAATTTGAACAATGTTAATGCCAGGAGACGATGACTGTTCTCTCTACGTCGACCGTCTTGACCTCGACGTCGATTTAGATCTCTCTGGTACCTCCTCCGAGATGGCGGCAGGACTAGTCTTTCGACGGCGAAAGGTTTGCCGTCGATCTCGGCCTCTCTGTCACCTCCTCCGAGGTGATGGCGGGAGTCCTTTTTCTCGACGTCGACTGATGTAACGACGGCGACACGGACCTTGCCGCTTTGACGTCGACCTCTCCTGTCTCCGAGATGCTCTCAACGTTGATCGACGAACTGGAGACTTCGACGCCGATCTTCCACGACGTCTTTCCGACGTCGACCTCACAACCGTGAAGCCTTCGACTGCGATCTCGACATCGACCGCCTGCAGGCTCTAGGCAGAGTCTTAGCAGGCAAAACTCTCGACGCCGACCCTCGAGAAGGTGGCGGAGTGTTCCTCGCCGTCGACGAGTGTTTTGACGTCGACGGGTGTTTCACCTGGGCATCTCGGGTCAACACACTTCGTCCCGAAGTAGTGTGCCTCGAGCGTCGATCTC
This sequence comes from Calotriton arnoldi, assembly GCA_963921515.1. Taxonomy (NCBI): domain Eukaryota; kingdom Metazoa; phylum Chordata; class Amphibia; order Caudata; family Salamandridae; genus Calotriton; species Calotriton arnoldi. Next base: position 6,844,260 of record CAWUFW010000014.1, on the reverse strand, counting down.
TCTTGGCGACGGCGATTCTCGCCGTCTCGACGTTGAAGAGTGTTTCTGCTTCTTCTTCGACGGCGATCTCGACGCCGACGGCGAACACTCTGGAATCTGCCTCTTTCTTGACCCAGGAGAGGCAGAACGAAGCTGTTTTCGGCGTACCTGGTGAGAGGAGGACTCTTGACTCCCAAGGCCACGTTTAGGTAGATTTTTTCCCCTCTCCAACACAGCATGAAGATCGAATCCTTTCCCTGTCACGCAGGGTCCTATTAGAAAACTGCTGGCAGTGGAAGCAAATTTCAGGCTTGTGGGAAGATGGAAGACACGCTATACACACTGAGTGTGGATCAGATATTGCCATCTTTTTACCACAAGACGGGCATTTCCTAAATAAAGCCGGCATTCTGACAGAAAAAAAGACGTAAATTGTCAGAAAAACAGTAGAAAACACTACCAGCTGACCAAAAAAGTCGAAATACAATGTAGAAAAACAATTCCTGACTGAAAAAGTAAAAAAACTGTCGAGCTCTAGCTCCAGGATCCTCACAGAAGGAGCCGGAAAAAAGAACTGACCTGTCACCTGTGGTGCATGATGGGAGCAGAGGGGCTCCTGGAGGTCTTAAAGGCACAGTGTCCAGATGCTTGGAAGCCTTAAAGGCAAGGTGCCAGTTTTTTTTACTGTACTATGATAGTTATTTATCTATGCAGCCTATGGGCCAACTGCCTGCTATTACCCGTTTTCCTTTTCTAAAAATAAAGGATTCTTGTATGATATTATTACAGTGTATGTTCTCTATTACAAAATGTATTTAGGGGATTATTTTCATACCTGAGAAACCTATGTAATTTTGGCGGTTTGCCTTATTGGAACAGTTTTAGGCTGCATTTTTATATGTATATACATATGTCTCGGAAGTGTTATACACTTGTGAGCCCGAGCATGCATACATACATACATATATATATATATATATATATATATACACACACATATATTTCTATATGCTCCGGGATCCCGCACGTGGGCGGGGATAATTCCGTGCTTATGACTATTGATGAGTATCCCCTGGAAGAGAATGCTATTTTATCCATGTGGCGACCGTTTACAGAATTTTTGCTTAGTGATGATACCAAAGGCAAGAAATGTGAGGATCTTCTGTCGCATATTGATAGTGATGTGAAAAGAAAAGTACACTCTACTGGATTCTAAAACTTTCACAGGGAAACATGACTGCTGTAGTGGACATAAAAAAAAAACTAGAGTCTGAAAACACCCTTGTCTACCAAGTGTTCAGCGTAATTGGTGTAGATGTGAAACATCTCCTTGAGAGTAGGCTGGACGACATTTTAAGTGACCTTGGCACTGCAACATGTTCCATGTTAGAATCCTTGCCACTTGGTAAGGAATTTGCTTTTACGCCATGAATGTGACCACATAACATTTATGTACTATTTCAAGAAACAAAGTAAAACCGATCGCTGGAAGAAATCTTCATTCTCCTTCAATTATTGTTTGAAAAATGTTTGTTCAATTAATTGTTAAAACATGCTGATGTTTATTGACATGATAATTCTATTATATCAGTCAGTATAAGGCATTGAAGAATTGTTTATTGTGTAATCTTAGAGCAGGAACGCGCGCTTAGCGTCGAGCACATTAGTTCTGGTTTTCTTTGGTATTACACAGGTCAGGGCCAGGGTGGAGCTCTGTGAGCTACGTGCGCAAGAAATTCATTTGAAACCCACTTTAGCCTCAAAGTTTACTTCCTTTAATTTGATTTACAAATTTGTGGTTGCATTACTATTAATCCCTTATTTTTAGGTCTCGCCTACGCAGCGCGCATGCGCTGCTTAGGAGGGCCTTTAGCCGCCGCTCTGCTCATTTTCAAGCACACACTCGTGCTTGTGGCGGCATCCACCTTGCGGGAGCGAGCAGCGGCGCGCCACTAGCACGAGTGCAATGCTTGAAAATGAGCAGACTGCTCTCCCAAGCGCGCGCCACTCGCGGGCTCACCTCCTGCTCCCCCTCTCTCTCACGCGCGGACCACTCGTGGGCTGTGTATTTTCAGCAAGCGCTTCCCAGGACAGAAACTTTCGTTTCTCATGCCGGTTTCACTTAACATATTCTACACACAGTCTCCTCTCCCCTCTGTTGATCTGTGTCCTGTGTTATGTGTTGTACTCTCTATGCCCCATTTCTTGTAAAGCGCTCTTCTGCCCATGTAGCTGGGTCTGTACTATCTAAATACATTCAAAAAGTAAATCAAGAAATACAATGAACGCCAGCAAGTGTCTGGACTTTGTACGCACTAAAAATAGCCTTTCAATATCACCCCATGCGTGCTTTGCAATAAGTTCTTATCTCGCGCTCAGTTCCCTGATTTAACCTCTTTTGGCAAAAATGTGCTGGCTCGCGACATTCTTCAGCAGCACAGTCTCTGCCTTCCGTGTGTACGGGGTTTTTTTTTTTATTCATCGGGTTACTGACTCGCTTTCACCCTTAATTTTCGTTTGACACTCCTAGAAAAAGATAGCAATTTCCACCCAGAATTAACTATTAACACGCGAAGTCAGTGACGTGATGGGCACGCGATAGAGGGCTCACTTTATTTATGAAGACAGGGAAGGAAGCACTCTGACGCAGGGCACGAGGAAAAATGTACCGTGAGAAAGCACCTTTTCATGTTATCTCCCGTTCATAGTACATAAATACCTCAAGCGAGGACATTTTTATTTTATTTATTCACACACAGCACCTATTTCCGTGCGTGAGGCTACTCGTGGACATCACACCCCGTCCTCCACACCTGTATAAACCTGCCTGAGGACGATGCGCTGTGGCAACTATGATTTTATGGCTTACTTTCATGTCGACCTTTATAGGCGCCATGTGCTTCACTTTGTGAGAAAAACAAATACGGTAAATAATCTGCAATGCATATACATAATATGTTTGGTTTATATTCGTCTCTGCACCGTACCACTTTAACACGAGTAGCGCTGCCTTTAACATGCTCTCTATACATAAAGAGCTAACCAGAATTGTCAAGAGTGTGGTTACACCCCTCACAGGATGCTGGCTTTACTTGACAGTAGCCGCCCCAAATCCATCGGGGATTGCACTTTATTACAGGGAATGTGCTCTCCAACTCCACTCGATTCCCTTTCATATTTACATTTCCGTGCTTTCTGGTGTTGCGTGCTGTCGCCCACCTGCCTCCCGATTTGCAGCTTGACCCGGCAGTGCCGTCACCCTCCCTGCTTATTTTGGGCACAAAGCTTCCTCTGCAAGCGGCTTCCTCTTTTTTATTTTTATTTATTCACACACAGCACCTCTTTCCGTGTGTGAGGCTACTCGTGGACATCACGCCCCATCCTCCACGCCTGTATGAACCTGTCTGAGTCCGCCGGAATACAGGACAATGCGATGTGGCAACTACGCTTTAATGGCATACTTCCATGTCGACCTTTATACGTACCATGTGCTTCACTTTGTGAGAAAAAAACCGAATGCGGTAAGTTTTGAGAAATAAGCACACTGCAATGCATATATATATAATATTTTTAGTGTATATTCGTCTCCACACAATACCACTTCAATCTGAGTAATGCTGCCTTTAACCTGCTCTCTATACATAAAGAGCTACCCAGAATTGCCAAAAGTGGGGTTACACCACTCTCAGGATGCTGGCTTTACTTGCCAGTAGCCGCCCCAAATCCATTGGGAGATTGCACTTTATTACAGGGAATGTGCACTCCGACTCCACTCGATTCTCTAAGAACGCGTCCCTGGAACGCTTTCAACAGCCTTTAGATGCATTGCTAATTTACAATCTATTGTGAAGTTCTAAAAGCGCAAAGTTCCTTTACTATGTTTCTTGCAGTTCTGACCGCGAATGGAGGGGCAGGGAAGGTTAGTTGATAGAATTAATGCATAAATACATTGTTGCGTGCATGTCCCTGCTAGGGTATCTTCTGCTCCTGTCTTTATTTTTGTTCTTACTTTAAAACCGACCCGCACACCTCACACCGTGATATTATTGCTGGCAGCTGCTAAGCATTGCCCCATATTCCTATCATTTCTTAGTTTAACTGCCCTCTTCCGCCCTGCTTTATTTCACTGTTGCTGCGTGCGTTTCCCTGTTTGCTATCTTCTTCTCCTGTATTTTTTTTCTCTCCTTGTCCTTACTTTAAAACACAACCGCACACCTCAAACCATAATATCATTGCTGGCAGCAGCTGTTATAATCGTGTTAACTGTATAGCTCATATTGAATACAACTTTTACGCAATGGGCACTTAGGGTTACAGCTGGGGTATTTCAAAGGATAAAATCGCATTACAGATCTAGTGTCACCCTAACATATGGTGATTTTGGGTAATTTATGCTGCTTAAGACCCATTCACTACCCAGACTTCAGGGGACTGTCACAAGATAAGATCTCTTCCCAGGGAAAAGGCAGCCAGCGGGTAACACTAGTTTGGTAATGCTTCCATTTTATTACTTTCTTTGCAAAGCAGAAAAGTTGCTGTATAGACTGGCTTCTGGTGCCCATTGCATCTGATGTCACACGAGCCTTCCCAGTGTTTGTTATCATAATGCCGTCCAGAAAGAGGCGCGGGGCACAGGCAAGCATGTATTCCCGAATCAGACTGCATGACTCAGTGTATAGTAATTGTATAGCTCTTCAATCCATGGCGACACAGCACCCAGTATAATGTGCTGCATGGTTAAACACTTGTAAGGTCCCAAAGGCGAGACCTATTGGCTATGCCAATGCTTGTTTAACATAGGGATGTGTGTCATGTCGACTCTTCACTTTTCTCTGCACCAAAACACGCAGCCTGCAATGGCAGTGTCTGTGTGTTAAGGTGCAGGGCCTCTAATGGTGGCACAATATGTGCTGCAGTCCTTAGGGGCCTTCCCTGGTCACAGCGCCCTTTGTACCCATGGTACCTTTTACAAGGGACTTACATGTGGCCAGAGAGTTGCCAATTAGGTTTGCGACAATACAGTTTTAGGGAAAGAACATAGGCCCTGGGTACCTGGTTGGTAGGAACCTAGGGCACTCTTAGTCAAAGAGCATCAACATCAGGCAACAAGTGGGGGGCAACCAATCAAAAAGGGGCATTTTCCTACAGCTCTTGTCACTGCACTTTGTAAATGATGGCTTTTCATTGGTCAATAGGCTTAGTAATCCCTTCTTAGTACCGCCTTTTTCTCTTCTTGTAACCTCCGATGAGGACACCCCCTGTTACATGTGTTGCTACTTCGTAAGTCTTTATTACAACCTCCAGAGTAGAGGGAGTGAAAGAGCCCGCATTTTGCGTTCTGTTGTGTTGCGAACAGGTCTATCATTGGAGTCCCCCATCTCTGGAACACCTTTTTGACCACTGTCGGAATTAGTTCCTACTCGTGCAAGACACTTGTCTGCTGAGCTTGTCTTCTTCAACATTGTCTACTCCTGCTAGGTATATTGCGGATAGGGTTATATCCCTTTGAATAGCCCACTTCCATGTTTGTGTCAGCAGTTTTGAAAGGCTGAAGGATTTTGTTCCCCCACTTGATGAGGTAGAACATTGCTTTGTTGTCCGTCTGCCTTTGTATCAATTTTCTCCATAGTTGCTTCTGAAATACTTTTAAGACCAGGAACACTCTTTAGTTCTAGGATGTTTATGTGCTGTATAGCTTACTCTGGCTTCCAGACTCCTCTGATGTAGAGTCTCCCCAAGTGTGCTCCCCATCCCTTGTGAGAGGTTTCTGTGGTAATGGTCACAGTTGGAACTGGTAGTATGAAGTGTCTTCCCACTGTTATGTTCTCTTTGCTCCACCATGCCATTTCTTCCTGTACTTTCTGCATGACAACCACTAGATCCTCCCAGCTCCCTGTTGCCTGTGACCATTGGTTCTGGATTCATTCTTGGATCGGTCTCATGTCTAGCCTCGCATATGGGATTAGTGGATTGCAGGAAGACATCATGCCCAGCACCTTTCCCACTGTCCTGCCATTAGAGACTGACTATTGCGGCAGCGGCGAGCTTGTTGCATTATTGCTAGTACTCTCTTGTCGCAGGGGAACGCTCTTGCGTACGTTTTATTGATTCTTGCTATTAGGAAGACCTTTTCCCTTTCTGATGCAAGTGGTGATTTTTAGGTGTTTATAGAGAACCCTAGTCTGTGTAGTGTTTCCATCAATGTTTTGGTTTGCACACCTGGAGAAGGATTTTGCCTTTACCAGCCAGTCATCTAGGTGGTGGTCAGGGGTATTCCCTATCTTATTAAGTGTGCCGCTATGGCCACCAAGCATTTTGTGAATACTGTAGGTGTTGATTTTATTCTGAATGTTAATACTCTGAATTGGTAGTGTGTTTTGTGCATTACGAAACATATGAACTTTTGTCTGCGGTCCATTGGGATGTGTAAGTAGGTATCCTGTAGGTCTATAGATGCCATGTAATATGCTTCCCAGAGTTGAAGAATGATTTCTTGCATCATTGTCATCTTGAATTTTTGCATCTTTATGAACTTCTTTAAGAAGCGGAAGTCTAATTGGTTGCAATTATTTGTCTGGCTTTGGAACCAGGAAGCATGTTGAGTAGTTTCTTTGGTTGACCTCCTCTGGATGTACTCTTTCTATTGCATGTTTCTGCAACAGCTCTTTCACATCGCATCATGTTTTCTCCTCTTCTGTATGTGTTATTTCTTTGTGCCAGCCTTGGGGGGTTTATTATTAGTTCTATGCAATAGCCATGTTGGATGATGCTGAGCATCTATTTGTCCAATAAGACCTCCCTCCACCCCTGGAGAAAGGTTCCTATTCTTCCCTCCAACAAGTGTTGTGTGTGGTGGGGAACTTCGGATATGTGAGACACTTGTTCTCGGGTCCCGCGCCTCTTAACGGTTGTCCGCCTACCACTCGCTAATCTGCAAAAGGAATGTCTCTGTGGCATCTGATACTGTCACTTTTGCGTTGGTTCCTGTGCCTGGGTTGTCTGTTGGATTAAGTTGGTGTGGGATGGTGGGTTAGAAACAACCCCTTCCTGCTGGTCTTCTTGTGTGGGCAGCTCTCCTCTGTTGACCCCTAAACTGTAAGGCTTCCATGAACTCTCCAGTCTCGTCTTTTTTCAGCAGCTGACATTTATCATCCGCTGCACTACCAAAATGTTGTTTCCCTTTGGAAGGCGTATTGATATTAGCCGGGAATTCATTTTTTAACTGAGACACTCGCAGCCAGGCGTGTCTCCTCAATGATTTTCTTGACACCAGCTGTCTGCTCACTGTGTCGGCAGCGTCTAGTGCCGATTTTACGCATGTGTTGGCTATATTCTTGCCTTCCTCCACGCGAGAGCTTGCCCTCTTCTGATACTGCTCTGGCAGGTGCTTAAGAAGGTCTCCCACCTCCTCCCAGTGCTGGTTGGCACATCTATTGAATAGGACATTAGAGTTTGCGAAGCTCCATTGTGTCGCAGCTCCGAGCTTGCGACCCACAATTTCCATTCTCTTACTCTCCTTATCAGAGGGGGGTCCTGATGAAGTTGGCACGTTAGCTCTTTTCTTTACAGCAGGCACAATGATGGAGTCTGCCGTTGTGTTGCCTCATATATATGCAGGGTCCTTTGATGAGTGCTTGTATTTCTATTCTACTATGGGCGTTACTGACTTGCAATTCATCGGTTCTTTGAAGACCCCTCTCCCTTGGTCCAAAATGTGAGGAAGCATTCACAGACACTTGAATTTGCTTTGTGAGGGGAGGAGCGATTTGAGTAGGAAGCATGTCTGGGAGCTTTCATCCTCCAGCTGGACCCCATATTTGTCTGCTGCTCTCTTCACGATCATGTTATACATGGCAATGTCATCCGGCAACGAAGGCTCGGCAGATGCGTGTCTATCCCCCCTTCTGGTGAGTTGTTGCCACTGTTTTTCCACATCTGTGGCTTTGTGGAACAGGCTCTGGAATTCTAGGTCCTCCTCTTTGTGGAACAGCTCCTGTTCTTCGTCATCTTGCGGCTCTGGGGTTAGTGGTGGTTCCAAGTCCACCGTCTTCCTCTCCTCCTGGGTCTTTTCCTTCGAAGGCTTTGATGGAATACGGATTTCCCTGAGGGAAGCGTCAAAATCCTTTTTCATTTGGAGGATCGGTGCCATCTTGGCCTCGAACCGCCTCTTTTTATGCTCTATCTCGAGCGTCTGCTCTTCCACGCATAGTCTACTACGCGGCCTCTTTTTCAGGGTCAGTGCTTTGGCTGCTGGTGTTTTGGCTGGCATTTTCTAGACCTCTCTCGACCCCGGTCATCCTTCAACCCTGGTGCCTTTTCGGAACACCGACCTCCAGCTGTGTCCTTGATAGGGGACTCGAGGGGGTCTTTCGCCCTCTACTTGCCTTCAGCCCACAGGTGTTTTGGCCCGAGGCAGTTTTTTGTGTTTTGGAGTCAGATGTCCTCAGCTCGCCTGTCCCTTGCTTTTGTAGTGTTGCCTGACTGTGCATTTTAGGTCTCGGCCTGCACCAGCGCTTGCGCTGGTCTGGCCGAGAGTTTTAGTAAGCGGGTTTTGGAAGTGCAAACCCACTGGCTTTCGGCTGGCGACCAGCTTGCGTTCACGATGGCGTGCACGCGCACAGCTGCCATCCATTCCTCGCATCGCTGGCGAGGCGCCATCTGCCTTTCCTCCCCCTCCCTCACCCCTCCTCCCCCTCCCTCACCAGAGAGCGCGTTTCTTGGCCGCACGTCTTGTTTAACACTTGTGCCCTGCATAGCCCCTTTTGCTTTTATAGCCCAAATGTATCGCTTCATAGCAGCACACAGGGCTGGTGTGAGGTCTGGGAAAACACTTCTCGCGTGCAGTGGCCCAAATACGAGCGGCAACATAGTGATCTGTTTATCCTTTGTCAAAGCAGCATAGCTAGGTGACGTGCCGAGTTGATTTGTTATAGTGCGGGTGCAGTTCAGTCACTCGGAGGGTGCCGTGGTAGATCAGGAACTTATCCCCTCATATGACTCATTAACACTTTCTTTTTTCCGCAGTAATTCTTACCTCCTCGCAGACGTCAGACTTGGCCTCCGTTTTTGCACCCTCCTCTTTATACAAGCAGTGCCTGCGAATGTTTTAGAAACAGACTACTCGGCCTGAAGCGCCCCGCGCAGGCTTCGTCACCATGGAAACACCCATCTCTTCCGGTCGCGATGCAGCGTTCAATGTGTCGTCCGTAAACAGGCTTTTTTTTTTTTTTTTTTATAATACTTCCGAGTGCGAGAGGGAGGTGGCGTATGACTCTGACGTTGAGGAGAGCGGGGTGTGTCTATTTCTATTCCCATTTAGAGAAACAATTTACTTGATGTTCATAGGCTAATAACGTATCTTCACTCGACTGGCTTAATTTTTGCCCGTAGCTTCTAGCAAACTGTCCCTTGCACTTAGTGGGGCGCGCACCTGCAACATGCCTCCCCGCAAACTGTGGTAGTCTCTGAGCTACTATGAGACACAGTTTTATTTAGAGCTCAGAGCAGGCGGAAGTATGCAGTTTCGTAGCAAGTGCCCCCGATCATAACACGGAATGGTGTAGCCCTGCCACAAAGTTTGGCATCACTGGGTTGCAGTAGGCCCTTTTCTCTCCCTTGTCATTTTGCCCAGGGCTTTAAGTGGGATGAAAACTGGGGAGGTGTTCTCAAAGGGCGTGGGCCAATGTAATTAAGGCGTGGCTTAAAAACACATAAGCTAAAATTCTGTGCTTTGCTTAGCATAGTGTGCCGCCCGACTTATATTTTGGCTGTTTCTGATCCAGATACATGATACAACAAGTAACATCATACTCTACAGCCGGTCAGGACTATTGGCTTTGGCAATGGTTGTTAGTTGCATAAGATAAATAAGCAGCAACAATGGCTTGTATACGATACTGAAAAAGCTTCCACTTAAAGCCCTGGTGATACCACGTACAATGTTGGTGCTCCTGAGTTTCAAAAAGAGAAGGGAAATCCAGAGAGAAAATGACTCTTTAAAGGATTTTCCTTCCCCTAGAACGCTCACCTGGCATGAAGACCTGCCGTAACTTCTCCACAAGTGAGCAGTGTGAGCACGCGCACATCATTGTGCCTGCTGTCACTGCAGTCCGGACAAAAAGGACCGCCTGTGCCAAGGCACAAAATTGGCGGTTTCTAGCATTATTTTAAATTAGATAAATATTGTGATTAGTCACAAAAACGCTTGCCTTGTGGCAGCCCAGGAACTAAGATAAATATTACACTTTTAACATGATTGGGAAAATAGAACAAGTATATTAGCCAAGATTTACCATTCTTATATCTCTTATGTATAGGATGTATTTTGTTCTATGCACTTTATACTTTTAGATCAGGAAGTTCAAATAAATGTTTTATGATAATTTTAAAATGGATTGATCTTATTGACAAAATGTTTTATTTATATGTAATTGTTATAAGGACTGTTTCATGTTTGCATGTTTTGTGGAATAACCTTCCGAAATAAACATTACTACTACTAACTGGAATGGAGTCACCAGTGCTATTACATAAGGCGTCGCTCTTATGGACATTTGTAGTGCTAAAACATGGGTCTTGGCTCATATCTTTTTGAGGGCGTACTGGTTTGGTACAGAGACTTTTGTCAAAGTAAGGCTTGGCAGTAGATACTAGTTTTGATCCTCTTAGACTGTTTCTGATGACTATTCTCCATTCCCTCATGTTACTCTGCCTCCTCTCCTCATTCCGAACTTGTTTTTCTATGTATCTATTGGAAGTGTTTTTTGTTTTGTTTTATCTTAGACTCTACTTTGATTTTAGTGGTGTGGGGAATCAAGTTGAACTGAGGTCGTAGGTCTCAGATCTATAGGGTTGGAGTGACACCCTTGTGGCTCAACTGTCTGAGATTCTCTGATGCTTGTAGATCACAGTTAAAAACAAGCATTAAAAATGCAATAGGTCTCGCCTTTCATTAAGTTAAAGCCATTTGCTTTGCTATACAATACCATTAGCAAAGCAAATAGCTTTAACTTAATCAAAGGCGAGACCTATTGCATTTTCAATGCTTGTTTTAGTGTGTTTCTTGTGCTCTTGCTTGACATCTATAGCTTTTCTTTCGACATCCGAGCCTTCTCCTTCGGCGAGGTCATCCCCTTCCTCGCTTGACAGGCTGAGGTCTCTTAAACTTTCATTCTGAGCCTGCCTCCTTTTTTCCCTGGCTCTCAGCGTCTTAGGCATGAACTCAGCACAGAATTTGCAGCCCTTGGTGTGCTTCTGAAGCAGGAGTCTTGATGTCAGGAGAAAGATAGACCAGAACCCAAATGATGGCAACAGTCTACGCTCAACAACAAAAAAAAACAAATAAAAAAAAAAAAAAGACTACAAAAGTAGAGTTCTGAACTTAATCACTAGGTGGGGTAAAAATGCACAGCATGTGAATCAAGAAAAGATTCACATTGCAAAAGTATTGTTTCTTGCACACTGGCTTAATTTGGAAGCCCCAAAATGGAGAGGAATTCAATTAATAGCAAATGTTGAACTATTCCGTGTTCCATTCTTCTTCCAATAAAAATGGAACCCTACTCCAGTGAATGGATCTATTGACCGTGACATAATAGGCCCCAAAACCCACTGGGGAGACAAAATGTTTTGCCATGAAAATTCCCCCACTTCGGCAATCTGGGTAGCTGTAGTGTTTCGCCATGGGCTCTGCTTCCACCCAGGAAAACCTACTAAACCCAGTCATTTTTTAAAATTAGACACCCAGTAGAGTCCAGGGTGGTGTAGCTTGAATGGATCTCACTATAATTTCTGAAGGAAAGTTACTGAATCTGGGGATCCACAAAGTTGCTACCTTCCAGCATTACCAAAATTTTCTGTCAAAAACTGTATCCCAATTGTGTGGCTAAGCCTATTATATGAGGCAAGAACTAATTAACTAATGGATCACAATGTCAGTGTATCATATGGTCTCAATTTGCATCTCTTCTCGTCGATGGAGGGGAGAAAAAAACCCAGCTACGGGCTTCTGGGGAAGCTTTCTCCCAGCAGTGTGAGAAGAAAAACAAAAAAGGGAATCGCTCTAGTTCCATTTCCCGCCCCCCAGTAATGAGAGCACAAAAGGAATTAATTGGTACACCTTCGTCTATTCCCACACATGTGAACAAACTACAATATATATCCATACACAAATCCTATTTACCATGAACACCAAGGACATTGATGGTTATGCAGATACACTGTTGATGCAAACTGTTAATGAACAGAGCAATAACGTTAGGGGAAAACATCAAACCTGCTAGTGCTGCTAGATCTTCTACGAGAACCAGAGCCTCTGGGAGGTGTTCGGGATCTCTTGTCTTTCCTCGTTCTGTCATCCTTCTCTCTGGACTTCTCCCTTTCTTTGGCTTTAGGTTTGATTTCTTTATCCTTGTCTCTTTTTCTGTCCCTTTAAACACAAAAAGAGATTAGGCATACTAAAAAAGCTTACAATATATCCCAAAATACATAAACCATAAATTCTTTAGTTTTGACATTTATACTTCAAAAAATATCGCCAACTTAAGGGACTGACTTTTAGTACTTGTTCAAGAAACACTTAACTGCAATGGATATAAGTGGAGTATCACATTGTAAGAAAGTGCCCTCTTTTTGCTAAACTGCTGATGTACTTTGAGTGTGCCCTGGGCTCCTGCCAAACAGGTACCCAAGGCCTATGTTCTTTTCCTAAAAACTGCATTGAAAACAAAACCTAATTGGCACTCTCTGGCCACAGGTCGGCCCCTTGTAAATGGTACCACAGGTACCAAGGGCACTGTGGCCAGGGAAGGCCCCTAAGGGCTGCAGCACTTATTGTGCCACCCTTAGAGGCCCTGTACCTTTAAACACACACTGCCTTTGCAGGCTGCGTGTTTTGGTGCAGAACAAAGTGAAGAGTCGACCTGGCACACATCCCTGTGTGCCATGCCTACAACCCACTGCCCTGGCATAGATCAGCCACCCATCTAGCTGGGTGCACTATACCAGTGGCGAGGGTACAGGTGCCAAGCCTCCTCCCCCAGGATGGGCAGGGTCCACGAAGGGGAAGCTTCACAGGCTTGCCACCTTTGTGAGCTTCCCCAGGCCTTTTGCTGCTTCCAGCAACCAGCCCCCACCGGTTCTGACCCCTACTTTGGGCGGGAGAATCGGTGGGAAAACCAAGTGAGGAAGGGAGGTGTGCCCACCTTTGCCAACCCCACCCCTCAGGCGGGGGAGACGAGGTGAAGCACAAATCTCAGTCCCCGCCATCTTGCAGATGGGGGGACCCAGCCAACCAGAGTGAGGCATATGCCCCCCTCCCACTGGAGGGTGACATAATAGGGGGGTGTACCCACCCCAAGGAAGGGACCCATTAGTCCCAACCTTTACTTACCTGTAACGTTCCTAAATCTAGTATTTAGGGACACCCCTGAACCTTGCCTCCTCAAACAAGAACCGACCCAGAAGAAAAGAAGGAGGACCGAACAGCCGTGCTGAAGCTAAGAAGAGGACGCCCACTGACTTGGTCCCAGCCCTACCGGCCTGTCCCCTATTCGAACCTGCAGAAGTGAAATCCCAGTGTGTCCTGCAGCCAGCAACCTCAAGAACCCGGAGGACCTGCCCTGCCTTCCACAGAAAAGATTTGGTCTCCCATGAACACCGGATTTTGTTCACCCACAGACTCTGGCTCCGGCCAAATCCGCGAGTTTGCACCACTCTGCACCCGTCGCCCGCGGCCCGAGTGGCCCAACACCACGAGGTGGTCTCCCCGGCAATCCTGACCTGAGATCTGGTGATCTCCGACCTGCCTCGAATCTCCAAGCAAAGCCTGCAGCCTCTTTCTGGAGGATTCCCCCGACCGCGACTGGAGCTGGTAAGAGAAACCCCACGCCTAAAGACACCCCTACACCCGAAGTCCCGCGGCCTTGGGTGGCCCAACCAACGGTGTCCCAGCATCCCCAGGCATCCCAACTTATCTCTCCAACCGGTGGTCATCTCCAGAAGATCTTCGTCCCCGAGCCTGCAGTCTTGGTTGAAACCGGAGAATCCCCATTGAAACCAACAGGGCACCGGACGCCAAAACAGCACCCTGCACCCAGCCGCCCCTGCAGGTGTACTGTGGGTGCTAACTCGGATCCCCCTTTGCCCTGAGCCTAACACCAGGAGCTTTGCTCCCACAACCTTGTGGCAAGCTCGTGTGCAGCCACCAACCGGAGGCCCCCTGTCCCCCATTGGAAATCACTGGGCCTCAGCACTCTGCACCCGGCCGCCCGAGTGCCGCTGAGGGTGCTTTGAGAGTGCATCCTTGACCCTGGGGGAACCCTTGTTCTAACACCAGAAACTCAACCCCAAAGACCGAGTACTTACCTTTTAAACGATAACTTCATTTCTCTCCATAGGAATACATTGACTGTTTTTCCTTGAAAATTGTTGTGTGTGTGGAGTTGAATTGTATGAAAACCTGAAAAACTACAACTGTACAAAATAGATTTTACTTACCTTTTCTCTAGGAAATCCCAGTGTGATATCTAGGCATATCACACTGAGTAGAAAAAGTAACTTAAAAAGTAATCTAAAAAGTAACTGAAAAGTAATCTGTATAGTAATTTCAATACCTTGACGTACCTGTATTTCAAACAACTGCATTTGAACTTGCATTCAATTGTAAACACTGCATAACATTTTGCAAAGCATTTATTTCACTTACCTGTGCCAGGCTTGGCTTGGTTCTAGAAATAAAATAACTTATATTTTTATACAAACAAAATTGGTCTGAGTTCAGACTGAGTGTGGCACATCATTTGCCGATTGAGTGTGTACAACAAATGCTTAACACTACCCTCTGCTAAAGCCTTACTGCTCGCCCACACTACCAAAAATAGAGAGTAAGGTGCTATCTACTTTTACCTCTGCCTACCTTTGGGGTTCCACTGGACTGTGCACACTATACCTCATTTTGGTATAGTATATACAGAGCCAGCTTCCTACACACATGCACAGAGATATTAAGTGCATTTTACAATTGTGTTAAAAAAAAAATCTAAGCACAATACGAAATTAGTTACTTACCTGTAACAACAATTCTGCAGCTTGACTTTTCTAGATTAACATAGCATGTATATATCCTGCCAACTAGTGTTTGGCTTCGGTAAGCACTTGTTTTGTAGTTTTTTTGTTTTGTTTTTTTATAAACTGGGCATGTGCAAGGAGATAGTCTTTTTGCAGGTCCACCCCTACTTGTTGCCCCCATTTTGACTACTAGGTACTGGTGTAATGACTCTAAAATGCTGAGAGGCCTGCTAATCAGGACTCAGTACCATTGTTCTGGCCCTTAAAATGGTGAATGGGTGATTGGCTTACACCCAATTGGCAAAGTCTAACTTATTTTTAAGTTCCCAGCATATGGTACCAGGGATACCCAGAGCCTGTAAGTTAAGAGTTTCCCCTCAGGAACTGCAGCACTTGTAGTGCCAGCCTGAGTAGGCTAAGGTAAAACATGGCTTCCAGTCTGCCACTGCAGACTAGTAGGTAGGTTTAAATTGCTAACTCGACTTTGCCATTTAAGGTAATGGCAAGACCAGTCCTCCCTTTATAATATGTATTTATAAGTCACCCCTAAGGTAGACCTGTCGAGCCCTAAGACAGAGTACTGTATATTAAAAGGTGGAACGTGTACTTTTACATGTTTTAGCAGTAAAAAAAAAACGAACTTATTGTTTTTACTGTGGAAAGGCTAGTAGCCCCATTGGCAAGTGCAGAGTTACAAGCGGACATCTCAGCCCTGCAAATTTATGAATGGGAATACTAAAGTTGGCACTGTAAAGTATCAAAAGAATCAGAGCATTAAATCCGATTTGATGGTTAAATCGAAACTAATATCACTGGTGGGCAAAGAGCAACTTAAGAAGTTGCCACTTTGGTTGCCCTATATTTCCAGTGCCCATTTATGGATGCAAACAATGACTGTCCTCACAGACATCCTTCTGCCCCCCTGGTGAGACGTGTGAAGGACTCACAGGAAAGGACACAATAGGGCCTGCTGTCAAAAGAGATGTTACCTCTCTCAGGCAGGAAACCACATGGGGCGTTAGCCGTAAAGATGAGCTTCAAAGAAGAAGGGGCCTTTGCAGTGCAAATGGTGCGCACACGCTAGTGGGGCTGCTCTATTGTTAGGATAGACAGGCTGGCAGCGGGGACAGACAGGGGTAGCCAGTTGCCAAACTGGTTTTCCCCTGGGCCTGTTGTCTACAGGTAGCCACACCCTAGGGGTGGGCTACTGAGATCTAGAGACCGAGAGAGGGCTTCTTCCATCTTGAGAGAGGGCAGAATAGGCACTTCTAGGATAGCTGGATGCAACACTTCACAGGAAGTTGTCATCAGGTGGGAGGGAACTTGGTAGCCCATTGGCTAGACACCACAACCTCCAAAAAGGCCTATATCCAGCATAAAAAAGCATGCCAGCACCCAGAACTCGGATCTCATTGGACTGGAGAAGAGGACAGAAGAAAAACTGCTCTGCTCACCAAGGACAGCAGCGAAGAGAGGCTGCACTGATGTGGACTGCAACTGCTGAACCTGATGGCTACCATAGGAGAAGGGACTGTGCCTACTTGGCCTGCTCATGGAGAAGTCAACTCCTGACCCCAGGAGAATTTAGAGACTCCAGAGGTCAGTTGGCTGACCTCCTGTTCACAGCACAGGAGTTTCACAACAGCTGAAGAAGCCTACTGGTAGCACAGAACTTTGAATCGCCTCCGTGCAGCAACAGGGGCCAGGGCCAGATACTCACAACTTGCCGTCGAGTGTACTGGATCCAGGAGAGTCGTCAGAGTGTAGCTTGGTAGCCCAGAAGGCCCAAGGAAGGATTCTGCTGTGAAGACAATAACGGGCGACTGGTAGTCCAGTGGTAACTGGAATCATGCCAGGCCAGAGAGAACTTCGAGGGACGTTGAACCCTGTGGCCAGGACCGTATCACCAAGCCAGTGACCCGAGGAGTAGCTGCAGGAATACCCCTATCAACACCACCACATCTACAGCATTCTTGAGCATCTTTAGCATCCTGACTCTGTTGCATCAGGACCACTTACTGGTCCACCCAAACGGAGGTGGTCACCTAAAGTAACTCAAAGTAACCACATGGATACTTAGAAACAGTTTTGTAGAAAGCTTTGGTGTCAAATTAATTGAATTTGCCAGTGCTTGCTTGCGGTAAAGTAAAAAGTGCCTATTTACTATACCTTGTAAATTCTGTATCTTCGGAAAGCTCCAGTGGATCTTTTCTGTTGTGGGGTCTAAAATTACATAAAAATACAATCTATCCGCTAGCCTGGGTGGGTAAACAACCTCGAGTCAAATGGGAAAATCTCACCTTACCATATTCCATGGGGATTTTAACGCCCCAGACCTAGATTTATATTATAGAGCAGCGCAGTGCTCACATGCTTATGCATGGATCCACGGCCCATAGTCCCTACCACACATACATGTAGAGAAAATAGCAGCTGATTCATACACCCTCCCACAGGTGCTGTTTAAGAGGCCAGTCAGAAGACAGCCTACTAGATTCCCTCAATTCCATGGGGCATGCCTGGCATAACCTGCTAGATAGGCAGGCAGCCGCATTATTGTACTCGCCCTCGATTCCCCTAGACTGGTGCACCTGGCTCCCAACAGGTATAGAGAGAGAAGTATCCCAGGCGTTGCGCAGGGTAAACATCACTGAAGTAGGAGACCAGTTCAAGGAGGGGGAATTCCGCACATGGGAGAATATACTAGTTGAGGGACATACCCCTTCTCCTCTAGTACGCTACCAGCACTACAGAGTACAGCATGCTTTGAAGGCACTAGTAGGAGAAAGTCTTGAGGAACCACCTGAGATGCTAGCCCTCACTCACATTATCTGAGCTCCCTCCCCCGCAAACTAGTCTCTAGGATCTATAATATAACACAATGAAGTAGCAGGTCGCTACATTCGAAAACGAGACAGGACTGGCAGAGGTACTTGGGGCGTACAATTGGGGCCAAGGAATGGAAAAATTGTTGTGAAATGACTAGGCAAATATCACAGAATGGCAGGCATGGATAAGTTACTTACCTGTAATCCTAGTTCTCTTCCAGGGGTATACTCATCAAAGTCATAAGCACTGAATTATCCCTGCCCACGTGCGGGATCCCGGAGCATATAGAAATGTGTACACGTGTGTATACACACACACACACACGTATAACACTTCCGAAACATACACATGTATATACATATAAACATGCAGCCTAAATCTGTTCCGATAAGGCAAACCGCCAAAATTACATAGGTTTCTCTTGTATGAAAATAATCCCCTAAATACATTTTGTAATAGAGAACATACACTGTAATAGTATAATACAAGAATCCTTTATTTTCAGAAAAGGAAAACAGGTAATAGCAGGCAGTTGGCCCATAGGCTGCATAGATAAATAACTATCATAGTACAGTAAAAAAACTGGCACCTTGCCTTTAAGGCTTCCAAGCATCTGGACACTGTGCCTTTAAGACCTCCAGGAGCCCCTCTGCTCCCATCATGCACCACAGGTGACAATTAGGTCAGTTCTTTTTTATGGTGTACTAACTTGTATCACCCTGAGTATAAGATGCACAATACACAGTTGTGTACCATAATTGCTCGTCCGGGGAGGCAGGAGGGTTGCTTATGACTTTAATGAGTATACCACTGGAAGAGAACTAGGATTACAGGTAAGTAACTTATCCTTCTCTTCCAGGGGATACTCATCAATAGTCATAAGCACTGAATAGAGTAGCAAGCCCATACCAACTACTTCGCGGACAAGCAAACCAGTACACAAAATATATCACAATGCATCTTAAAATGGAATCAACCAAACAAATTTCTCAACGAGGCTTGCCCAACTTGGGCATCTGCCTGTGCATCAGAGTCCAAACAGTAATGGCGAGAGAAAGTATGAACAGAACGCCATGTAGCTGCTTTACAAAATTCTACTATAGGAACATTTCTAAGGAGAGCTGTGGTAGAGGCTTTTCACCTGGTAGAATGTGCTTTAGGTTTTCCCTGAAGAGACTTCTTGGCTAGATGGTAAGCCAAAGATATGCAAGAGACTATCCACCTAGAGATGGATCTTTTAGAGGCTGCCAAACCGGTATTTATGGAACCATAGTTAACAAACAACCGGTCTGTTTCTCAATAACTTGGTTTTGTCTAGATAAAATTTCAGTACCCTCTTGAGGTCTAGGGAATGGAGGGACCTCTCAGGAGGAGTCGTGGGATTGGGAAAAAATGTGGGCAGAGTGATAGTCTGATTGATGTGAAAATCTGAGACAACCTTCGGTAGAAAACTCGGATGGGTTCTTAAAACTACCCTGTTTGCATGGAAAACAGTATAGGGCTCGTTACAGCACAAGGCCTGTATTTCACTAACCCTGCGGGCAGAAGTGATGGCGACTAAAAAGGCAGCTTTCCATGACAAGTGCTGCAGAGAAGCCCTGTGAATTGGCTCAAAAGGAACACCCATTAGTTTTGTAAGGACTATGTTGAGCTCCCAAGGTGGAGAAGGAGACATCACGGGGGGGGTAAACCTTCTTTATCCCTTCTAGGAAATCTTTGACCACTGGCATCTGGAAAAAAGAAACCTGTGTAGGGGACTTTCTGTATACAGTGATTGCTGCTAGGTGAACTTTCATCGAGGAGAACTGCAGGCCAGATTTGGCCAAATGTAGTAGGTATGGCAAGATCACCTGCTCTTGACCCCTCACCGGATCATGAGCATTGTTCATGCACCACAAGTAGAATCGCTTCCTTTTGAAAGCATAGCATGCCCTGGAGGAAGGTCTCGTGGCTTCCTTGAGGATGGACATACAGTCCGCTGGTATGTCTAAGTGTCCGTATTGCAGGACCTCAGAAGCCATGCTGTCAATCTGAGGGATGAGAGATTGGGATGAAACACTCTCCCTTCGCTCTTGGATAACAAGTCTGGACGGCAAGGCAACCTCTGGTGTGGCATCTCGGATAGTTGCAGACGGTCCGGGTACCACCACTGACGCGGCCATTCCGGAGCTATCAGGATCATCCTGGAGTAGGTCCTGTAGAATTTGTTGATCACTGCTGGGATGAGAGGAAGTGGCGGAAAGGCGTACAGTAATGTCTGAGACCATTTTATCAAAAGGGTATTCCCCCGTGACCCTGGCTGGTGAAACCTGGACGCGAAGACGGGGCATTTGGTGTTTGCCGCGTCTGCGAAGAGATCGATGTCTGGCACTCCCCATTGCCGGAAGATATCTTGCGTGACTTCGCTGTTTAGCACCCAGTCGTGAGCTTCTACGAAGTCCCTGCTTAGGGCGTCTGCCTGGACATTCAGAGACCCTGGCAGGTGAATGGCCACAATGTTGAGATTCCTTGCGAGAAGCCACTTGCAGATGGTCTGCGACTCCTGAGAGAGAGGTCTCGACCTGGTGCCTCCCTGCTTGTTCAGAGAATACATCGTCGTGGTGTTGTCTGTCTGAATCAAGAGAGAGCTGGACTGGAGAGAAGGGTACAGAGACTTGAGGGCTAGGTGCACGGCTCTCAACTCTAGAAGGTTGATGTGATATCACCGCTCTGTCTCCGACCAGAGACCTTCTACTTGAAGATGTCCCATGTGAGCTCCCCAACCTTGCAGGGAAGCATCCGTGACTATAGTCTGAGTGGGAGTATCTTGGTGGCATGGGACTCCCTTCAGGAGATGTGAACGCTTCATCCACCATGTGATGGAATCTCTGGCTGACTAAGGTAGAGTTACACGGTCTTCCCAGCGGCCTGACGTCTGCATCCACTGGTCTTCCAGAGATTGTTGTAGAGGACGCATGTTCAATCTGGCATTGGGGACGATGAAGACACAAGAAGCCATTGACCCCAGAAGAGAAGACACTTGCCTGACCGTGGGAAGATGAGATCTAAGAAGTTTGCGACATTTCTCCCTGATTGATGATATCCTCTCCTCCGAAGGACACACGTTTGCTTTTACGGTGTCCAGTGAAGAGCCCAGGTTGTGGATTGTTTGGGTCGGGTTGAAGACTGATTTCTTGTAGTTGACCCGCAGACCCAGCTTGGTCAGTAAATGAAGGCAGAAGGAAAGATGGCTCTGCAGCAGAGAAGGTGT
This sequence comes from Calotriton arnoldi, assembly GCA_963921515.1. NCBI lineage: Eukaryota > Metazoa > Chordata > Amphibia > Caudata > Salamandridae > Calotriton > Calotriton arnoldi. The sequence continues at coordinate 6,823,136 of CAWUFW010000014.1, read as the reverse complement.
AGCGCTCTTCAGGAGCCAATCATCCAGATAGGGATAAATGAAGATCTTGCGCTTGCGGAGAAAAGCTGCCACTACTGCCATACACTTTGAAAATGTCCGGGGGGCTGAATTTAGCCCGAATGGGAGGACTCGAAATTGGAAGTGCTGATGAGCTACTTGAAAACGGAGAAACGTGCGATGTTTTTCGGACACCGGGACGTGGAAATAAGCGTCCTGCAGATCTATAGCACACATCCAATCTCCCTGATGTAGGTGAGGAAAGATCTGGTGCAGGGCCAGCATCCGAAACTTCTCCTTGCGGATTAATTTGTTCAGGAAGCGCAAATCGAGAATTGGTCTGTACTCTGTGGTCGGACCTATTTTTTGAACCAGGAAATAGCGAGAGTACATTCCCTGTTTCCGCTGTTGAGCAGGAACATATTCTATGGCCTTTTTTAGTAGAAGACTGTTCACCTCTTCCTGTAACATGTGGTGACATCGACGAAATTCTCCGGGTGGTGGAACTGGTGGAGGTGGGACTTTGAATCTCAGCAAGTATCCATTTTGCACAATATTCAGCACCCATTTGTCGCTTGTGATCGATTTCCACTCTTCCAGATAAAAAGCGATACTTCCCCCTACCGGAGTGGCTAACGGACACTGAGGAAGCATGTGCTCATTGTTTAGCTGGTTGTTTGGCAGTTGAGACTTGCTGTCTGTTGTTCCCTCTTCCCCTACCAGGTCTCCTCTGGTGGAAGTGTGACCTCTGCTGTTGTTGACTTTGAGAGGACCACTGAGGAGTTTGAACCCTCTGTTGGAAGGAACACTTGTCGTAGGGACGAAATCGTTTGCGGAATTCCTTCCTTTTTTCCAGCCCAACCGCCTTCACAGTGTCCAAATCAGTTTTCATTTTGGACATCTCATCGTCCGCATGAGACCCAAACAACGAAGAACCATTAAACGGTAGATTGACTATCTTCCGTTGCACGTCAGGCTTAAGCCCAGTCAAGACGCAGCCAGGCCGAGCGCCTAGAGCAGACACCGTGCGAATAGCCGTAAGCGGCCAGATCAGATGAGTCCGCAGCAGCACTTATTATCTGGTGGGCCACCAAGCCCCCTTCCTGCAATATCTCATGAAAGTCCTGTTGGTCTTCTATCGGGAGTTTTTCCGTAAACCGAGATAGAGAGTCCCATAACGACCTGTCATATCTCCCCAAGAGAGCTGAGGCGCTGGCCACCTTCATGACAGAGGCCGAGGTATTACACATCCTCTTGCCCAAAGAGTCCATAACCTTGCTGTCCTTGTCAGGAGGGACTGAAGAGGAAGATGTTGCAGGGTGTGTCTTCCTGGCCGCCGCCACAATTACAGAGTCCGGAAGAGGATCAGAACGAAGGAAAAGCGGATCCTGATCAGGGGCTTTGTACTTTTTTGCAATGCAAGAAGGTACCGCTCCTACTGTTGCAGGAGTTAAGAACGTCTGCATGGTGGGTTCCAAAAGGCCTGGGACCAATGGTAGCAGAGACCTCGTAGAAGAACGATGATGTAAAGTCTCAAAGATAACAAAAGTGGAGACTGTAGGAGCCGACATACTTATGTTCAATTTTGTGGCCCCTCTGCAGAGAACTTCAGTGAAGGTACCTAGATCATCAATCGGGGATACTCTGGATGGAGGTGTCGACGACAAAGTTGGAGAATAGTCCCGTATTGAAGACCTGGTGGACGTGGACCAGGTTGGAGATCTTTGCCGCCTCCGTTTTGGAGAGGAGGCGTGGTGAGGACGAGATCTCTCCCGTGAACGTGTATGGCGGGAGGATGGGGACCTCGACCTTCTCGGATGTCTACGCGGAGACCCTCTCTGCGAAGTCGTTGGAGGAGAGCCCCTTGAGAGCCTTGAAGTGGAATATGTGCGAGAGAAGTCCGAGCCCGGACTTGTATGAACAGCACCCCCTGCTTCCTTGTGTCTGACACTTTCCAGCCACCTTGGCGAGAGATTAAAGGGATGCTTCTTAGGAGCCACCGGAGAGCCCTCCGGGGAAATTTGAACAATGTTAATGCCAGGAGACGATGACTGTTCTCTCGACGTCGACTGTCTTGACCTCGACGTCGATTTAGATCTCTCTGGCACCTCCTCCGAGACGACGGCAGGATTTTTGTCTTTCGACGGCGAAAGCTTCGACGTCGATCTCTGCCTCTCTGTCACCTCCTCCGAGGTGGTGGCGGGAGTCCCTTTTCTCGACGTCGACTGATGTATCAACGGCGACACGGACCTTGCCGCTTTTGACGTCGACCTCTCCTGTCTCCGAGATGGTCTCTACGTTGATCGATGAACTGGGGACTTAGTCGTCGATCTTCCACGACGTCTTTCCGACGTCGACTTCGTCAACAGTGAAAACCTCGACGGCGACCTCGACGTCGACCGTCTGTAGGCTCTAGGCAGAGTCTTAGCCGGCAAAACTCTCAACGCCGACGGGTGTTTCGCCTTAGGCCTCTCGGGGTCAACATACTTCGCTCCCGAAGTAGTGTGCCTCGACGTCGATCCCCTCTTCGGCGACGGCGATTCTCGCCGTTGAATAGTGTTTTTGCTTCTTCTTCGACGGCGATCGACGGCGAACACTCTGGAATCTGCCTCTTTCTTGACCCAGGAGAGGCAGAACGACGATGTTTTCGGTGTACCTGGTGAGAGGAGGGCTCTTGACTCCCAAGGCCACTTTTAGGAAGATTTTTTCCTCTCTCCAACACAGCATGGAGTCGAATCCTTTCCCTGTCACGCAGAGTCCTATTAGAAAACTGCTGGCAGTGGTAGCAAATTTCAGGCTTGTGGGAAGATGGAAGACACATAATACACACTGAGTGTGGGTCAGATATTGCCATCTTTTTACCACAAGACGGGCATTTCCTAAATAAAGCCGGCATTCTGACAGAAAAAAAGACGTAAATTGTCAGAAAAACATTAGAAAACACTACCAGCTTACCAAAAAAGTCGAAATACAATGTAGAAAAACAATTCCTGACCCAGATCAGTTGACTGGGGGTGAGTGCTTGCAATGTTCAACACTCCGTCCATCATCCCCCCTTTGGTTTTGCTATGTTCGCCCTAAGTTGGCAGGGTATGCCCAGACGTGGGTCCCTTGCTCACTTTGCCACTGGATTCAAGATAGCCTGGCTGATGACAGCTGTAAGCCAGAAACCAGTCCCAGGATGCTTGATTCCGGTCCAGGGAAGACATGGCTTGGCAGTTCGGGCTGGACTGTTCCCATGAGGCATAGGGTCAGACTGATTTGCATATGGCCATGTCTGAACTGGGGTGGCAGAGTGAGCTAAAGAATGATGATGGATTAAACCCAGATCAGTTGACTGGGGGTGATTGCTTGCAATGTTCAACACTCCGTCCATCATCCCCTTTGGTTTTGCTATGTTCGCCCTAAGTTGGCAGGGTATGCACAGACGTGGGTCCCTTGCTCACTTTGCCACTGGATTCAAGATAGCCTGGCTGATGACGGCTGTAAGCCAGAAACCGGTCCCAGGATGCTTGTTTCCGGTCCAGGGAAGACATGGCTTGGCAGTTCGGGCTGGACTGTTCCCATGAGGCACAGGGTCAGACTGATTTGCATATGGCCATGTCTGAACTGGGGTGGCAGAGTGAGCTAAAGAATGATGTTGGATTAAACCCAGATCAGTTGACTGGGGGTGAGTGCTTGCAATGTTCAACACTCCGTCCATCATCCCCTTTGGTTTTGCTATGTGGGTCAGATATTGCCATCTTTTTACCACAAGACAAGCATTTTCTAAATAAAGCCGGCATTCTGACAGAAAAATTTATGAAAATTGTCAGAAAAACAGTAGAAAACACTACCAGCAGACCAAAAAAGTCGAAATACAATTGAAGAAAAACAATTCCTGACAGAAAAAGTCAAAAAACTGTCGAGCTCTAGCTCCAGGATTTTCACAGAAGGAGCCGGAAAAAAGAACTGACCTAACTGTCACCTGTGGTGCATGATGGGAGCAGAGGGGCTCCTGGAGGTCTTAAAGGCAAGGTGTCCAGAATCTTGCAAGCCTTAAAGGCAAGGTGCCAGTTTTTTTTACTGTACTATGATAGTTATTTATCTATGCAGCCTATGGGCCAACTGCCTGCTATTACCTGTTTTCCTTTTATGAAAATAAAGGATTCTTGTACGATACTATTACAGTGTATGTTCTCTATTACAAAATGTATTTTGGGGATTATTTTCATACAAGAGAAACCTATGTAATTTTGGTGGTTTGCCTCATCAGAACAGTTTTAGGCTGCATGTTTATATGTATATACATATGTATGTGTATGTTTCGGAAGTGTTATACACTTGTGGGCCCGAGCATACACATAAATATATATATATATATACATATATTTCTATATGCTCCGGGATCCCGCACGTGGGCGGGGATAATTCAGTGCTTATGACTATTGATGAGTATCCCCTGGAAGAGAACGTCTTATACATTTTAAATATAATAACAGAACGTACTATACCCCAGAGCGTCTGTTCAGATACGGCCTACGAGAATCCGCCTCCTGTCACCGCTGCACTGAACCAGTCGCTGTTTTTTTGCATGCAGCCTGAGCTGCCCAGGAATATTAGAATTCTGGGGGAAAATATTCCACATGGTAAATGAAATAACTGGTCTTACACTGGTCCCGGATCAGTTTCTCGCACTCCTGGGGTACACCAAGGTAATCAATAAAGAGGTCCGACAGTTAGTAGCGATAGGGCTGCTGCTGGGTAAAAGGCGGGTGGCGATGCGTTGGGGTAAGGGCCCAATAGCAACTACCAAGGAATGGACTAGAGACATGATTTACTGCAACATTCTGTCTGAGGCCTATAGCGAACTTCTACCACCGCAAATCAGGCCAAGGGAGTTCTGGAGTATATTCCAGCAGTACCTGGTGGGTAAAGAAACCGGAGAGTCGGTGGGAGCAGGAGATGAGGAGGGGCCAACGGAACGTGCGGGAGCGGGGACAGGGTGGCAACCCTAGTATAATCACGAGCGTGTAGTTGCTGTATCCCATGCAGCCTTACGGAGTCACAAGTAGAATATGTATGGATAAGTCCTTTTCAATAGGATTTAAAAGCGGCAGAGTGGTTGCTCTTGGTAATTACAGTCTGAATTGTACCCCCGCATTGCCAATGCATAATTGTGTTTGTGTTGTGTTAACTGAAAAACCAATAAAGAAAATAAAAAATAAAAAAATACAATCTATCGGTAATTAGTATCAGATTTCTTGAGTGTCTTGTGCATTTCTTCTTCAATTGTTTTGCTGTGGGTTAAATTCTTTACACTTGACCCTTTTGTAGGATGCTGGGTCTCTGCAAAGTGCACCTCATTTTGGTAAACTATATAAAGTGTTCAGGTTTCCCCTATTTGTGTACAGGGCCTTGCTTTAACAATCCCAAGGTGCTCTATTTCTAGTAGTGTGGTCGAGCAGACTTAGGCTTATCAGAGGGGAGTGTTAGGCATGTGTTGCACACAGTCAATAAATGCGACACACTCAATAAGGAAATCCGAAACCAATTTAGAAAAATAACAGATTTTTATACTAATTTGGAGACCAAGATCTACGAAATTAGGTAAATACTTTGAGTAAGCGGTTTTTAGACACGTAGAAAATACTGCTGTCAGACTTGAGGCATGAGCCTTGAACGTGGTAATGTTATTCTATGGGAAAGACATACACTCTATAGAGGTACTTGCAATCGAGTTGCAGGGTAGTTCTTCTGGACTTAGAGTAAGTAGGGGCCAATGTCCTTAGAAGCACCAGCAGTTTTGGTTTACCTGCCTGGTGTGTTTGGGTGCAGAGGTGCTAGTTGCAAGGGTAGCCTCTAACGCTACTGCTGAAGTCTATGCAGAAATCTATAAGCAGAAAAATGCTACATGTGGGTACTTGGCGACAAGTCCGTCAGAACCCAAAGTGGTGGCTTGGTTCTTGAGTGTCTCTGGGGCAGGGATGCACAGTCGGTAGGCTCGGACTCAGACTCTGGGACTTGGGTGCAGAGGTGATTTTTCCGACTTGTTGCTTGCAATCGAGGCTCTCACTTTTGGGGTCAACCTGGAGATGGGGACAGAACAGGACAGCAGGGATACTCTCGGTGCTGGCATCAGTGATGTTGACGTCCCTCGTTGGTAGATATGTCTTGGAGGTGTTGGTGCCCGGGCTGGACATTGAACAAGCCTCGTTTGCTGCAAGGGATCCGGTAACCCAGTTATTGGTGCAGGGGGGGTTCCTGGTGTCTCCAAACTTGGTGGGGAGATGCACCTGACCTCCTGGAGCAGTGACCTCCTCCTGGGCGGCTGCTGCATTGGTGGACCCGCTAGTCAGCCGATCGGTGAACCAGATGTTGTGGTCGGTGCCTGCACGCAAGTAGCTCCTGCAATTCAAGGGAGATGCTGTCGGGTTTGCGATGTGACGGCAGACTTCTGAGGCTTCTGGAGGATGCACAGATGCAGGAAGAGTCGGGTCTTTGCAATTGTCAAAACAGAAACAGGCAGGCAGGGTTTGGCGCCAAGTCCTCAGCTAGTCCACAGTTTTTGCATTCTTCGGCTCTTCTTTGTCCTTCTGCTTTAGTCCGGTGAATCGGAATTCCTGGTGTCGGGGTGCCACCGAAATACTGAATTTAGGGGCGCTAATGGGAGAGAAGGGTAGCGGCCAATGGGCTACTTACCTTTGGGGTCACTGCACCCCCTATATGATCCCTTCCTGCGGGGAGATGGCATAACCCTGTCTCAAAGTTTCTAATTCCACCAAAAACAAGATGGTGGAAACCTTTCGTGCAGCACATCTGGCAGCTCACCCAAGGGGTGACACTAGCCCAGTGGAGCAACGTGCCTACTTGCTTAGCTAATTTCCTGCCTGTCCTGGTGCCAAATGGGGCTCAGGGCAGGGGGTGGCATCTCCCAAGTCTGGGGGATGCCGGGGTAGCATATCAAAGGCAGCAGGGACTTTGAAGCCCCTGGCCTTCATATGCTAAATCACTCGCCATCCAGCTGGAGGTGTGAAAATGAATTGTTACAGGCATTGTTTCTGGCCTCAGACAGCGTGGGCTCTCACCTGCAGGAGGTCAGAAACATGTCTGTGGTTGCAGGCTGGACAGACCAGTCAGCCAGCACACTAGACAGTGGTAGGCTTTTCGGGGGGCATCTCTAAGGTGCCCTTCTGGGTGCATGTCATAATAAATCTACTACCGGCAACAGTACAGATTTATTAAGGCAAGGTGTTTGATACCAAACACCATAGGTTTCAGTAAACCCATTGTAGGAAGCAGTCTCTATGTGATAAACCAGAAATCTGATATACTGGGTAAAGGGGTTCCCATATGAGTGGCAGGGCTTGCTATGCAATCCTAAAGTGCTCTATTAGGGGGTAGTGTGGTCGAGCAGCCTTGCACTCCTCTGTGTAAAGTCTAAGACATTTGCAAATACACACAATAATTAATTAATGACTTCACAACTCAAGAAGGAGATCCACAACAATTTATAAAAATAGCAAGTATCTTTAGATGTTTAGGTATCGGAGAAAAATCGTTCAGGTAAGTAAGTTTTAAATATTTTTTTTCACTCAAAAAGTGGACAATGTATTCCTATGGAAGGAAGAACAAGTTCTGCTAACAGGTACAGTACATCAACTTACACGACCGATCTACCGGAATTAAAATGAGTGGTGGGCAAGGCCCAAGGCAGCACCAGCAGTACAACACCCTGAGGGTGGACGGAGGAGGGGGCAAATGAGCGTCGGGAGCCCAACTGGTTTCAATGGGGCTCGGTCTCTATAAAAGAGGCTGCAGGTTCTGGCTAGGAAGCCAGTCTGGTTGAACCAACAGGAGGGGGTTCAACGCTTGCGATGCTCGGGGGACATAAGGACACCTGGGGTCCTCTTCTCCACGGCCTGGGGGCGACGGGTGCAGCAGTGTCTTTAGGCGTTGGGCTTTCTTACTGGGAGCACTTGCGGTCGAGGGGGCCTGCATGGAGAGGCTGCAGGAGACATCGGGGAGCCCACGAGGGATGAGACTAGAGGTCTGGAGGGCTGGGGAACCTTGTTGGCACCAGTGGTCCACTTCAATTCGGGCCTGAGGTGCAGTGGTGACTTCAGGTGTAGCGTTTTGGCGGTTCCGAAGGCCTCTGAGTCTTCTCTGGAGTTCTTTGGAACAGATCTGCTGTTCATAGGAGGTCTTGGTCTTTATTGAAGGCAGGCTGTCCTCTCAAGTTAGGAGGCAGACAGCTGCAGGACGTGTCGTCTTTGGCGTAGGTTCGACAGAGAACGGCTGAGAGAACAGCAGAGCTGGGTCTCAGTCAGGTGCTCTCGTCAGTCTTCTGCTTTTGCCACTCTTCATGTCCTCCTTCATAGGATCTGCATCTCTGGTGCCAGGGACTCCCATAAATACTGAATGTAGGGGCATTAAGGAAGTGTAGGGTTGTAGCCAATGGGCTACTGACCCTTGGGGTCACTATGTCCACAAAATGACCACTTCCTGTGGGAAGTGGGCATAAACCTGTCCCAGAATTCCTAAGTATGCCATCACAAAGACGGCTACTTCAGAAAAATCGTGTCCACCTCATAGTAGCCCACCTTAGGGGTGGTACTAGCCTGGAGGTGGCACGTCTACCTGACTAGCTAATTTTCCCAACTCCCCAGGTGCCAAGGGGGCCCCGGACAAAGGGGTCAGCTTCCTCCCCTGTGAGGGGGAGCCAGATTCGCATTTCAAAGGCGGAAGCCCTTTGAGGTTTGCCGAACCAGGGAAGGCTAATCAGCAGGTCATCCTGTGGGAGGGCGTGTTACACCATCTTCCCGGACAGGCTTTTGTTCTGGGTCGCCTGAGAGCAGAGGCTCTCATCCTAGGAGGTCAGGTTTTCAGGGGGCACCTCTAAGATGCTCTTTGGGTACATGTATTGGTAAAGCCATCACTGGAATCAGTGTGGGTTTACCAATGCGAGATGTTTGATACCAAACATCCCTATTTTCAATGAATCCATCATGTAGCTGGGGATCTCGTTTTCACCAGTGTCTAGTACATGTTCTAAAATGGCTTCCCTGGTCACCTGTACTGGCAGTAATGGAAAAGACCAGCACAGTGGCATATCTGCTCATGGAGGTATGCCCTCACATGTAATACTAAGCACCCTGCCTTAGGGCTGTCAGGCCTACTTTAGGGGTGACTTACAAGTATCTCATGCAGTGGTAGGAGACATGGAACACAGGCATGTGTGACATGTTGTGTTTTCACTTTTGTCTGCATCAAGACAGGCTGAGTGCAATGGCACTCATGCAAGTGCTTGGTGAGGGGTTCCTTAGGGTGGCACAATTCATGCTGCAGCCCTTAGGGACCCTCTTTAGTACCACAGGCCCTAGTTACCAGGGTACCACTACTAGGTACTTCTAGAGGGTGCTAAAGCTTTTGCCAATTGGGGGAACAATTGTACAGTTTTGGGAAAGAACACTGGTACCAGAGACCTGGTTAGCAGGAGCCCATACACTTCAGTCAAAGGTGCATAAAATACCAGGCAAAAAGTGGGGGTGTACTGCATCATGTACCCAGCTTCCTACACAAGCCCCCCCAGCCAAAAGACTAGGAAACTCAGCCCCAATCTGGGAGAATCTGCCCAGTCTGTCAGACGAGGAAGAGTAAAGCAGCAGGTTGGATTGTTGCAGGGCCTAGTCTGCCCTACATCCTCCTGTCTAGGTCATTACCATTTGGAACAGTATGAGGAACCAATTTAATATGCCCTTTGTCTGCCTCTTTAGCTTCTCTGCCCACTCATTTTGATTTGGGATCAGAGGTGTCTACCTCTGCCAACTCTAACTTAGCCGGGGTAACCCCCAGCTTATCCAAAGAGATTACCCACAACTTGAGTAACCCCATCATGAACAGGGTCAGGGGACATAGCATGCTATTTGACATGGGGTCAGACCACCTTGCGAAGAACAGTGCAGTCATAAAGGCCGACACCCAGCAGAGGCCAATGACAGCTGTCAGTGCCCAGAACCACTCCTTTAGCTCTTCACTGACAGGTGAAGGTGCCAACTTTAGAGCTGCATTAGAGTGGGGGTTACTAACTCCTGTAGTAAACACCCTTCTTCCACTCTCTTTTCTGTTAGCTGAGGAGCCACCATTTCAAGCTTAACAACTGCCTGACTAGTCAAGACTTCTTGTGGGTCAGGTGGGGCTGCACCAGTGTAAACTCTGGAGTTCTCCCTTACTGGTGTAGAATCTCCTTGGCTCACTGGAACTTTGGCCAAAAGTTGCCCACCTTTCCTACCCTTTCTCTTGTTCCTCTTCTTTGGATGCTTATTTCCACTAGCTGCAGGTTCAGCCCCTCAAGAATCCTTGGGTGAGGACTGGCACTGGATAAGTACCTCTCTTTGGCTCAGACCAACCTCTGGGTGGTCATTTCCAAGGAGTCAAGGTGAAAGTATTTACTGACTACCAGCCTTCTCCAACTAAGGGACCCAGCTATTTCTAGGAGTACTACAGCCACAGGCCTAACAGTAACCTCCACGGAGATAGCCCTTACTCATCTAGTCTTACCTGGGATATACTGGCTTGAGAGAACCAGCCTGTCATGCACAACAGTGTGACTAGAGCAGGCATCTCTCAGGGCAGTGGCTGTGATTCCATTCACCAGTAGGTGGTGGAAGTGTCTACACCTCTCTGGAATTTCCAACTCACCTTTTGATCCCACTTTCCAGTTAAAGGCTAAGACGACTTCCTCATCTGAGGAATGACCCTCAAAGGTTACACTGGCAACCCCTGGAGGTACACTAGTGGGTTTGTTTTTAGGACAGGAAGGGTCCTTGGCGAGGTTCTCTATCTGACTACAGTTAAGGAACCAAGCCTTCTCGGGGTCCCAGTTCTTACCCTGGTACCCACTTTTGTTTTGTGAGGTGTCTCGGGCCCTCCCTCCTGGTTAGATTTTTGGGGGCCTACAGAGGACTCCTTACTTTTATCTTTGTCTTCAGAGTGGTCCACCTTCTTCTATTGGGGGGGCTTTTTGACCCCTTTCTTTTGGTCACCCGACCATGTCTAGTTTTGGACACGTATTCTATCGCTCCTTTTTGGATCATGGAGACAATCTCTAACTTCCGGAGGTGCAAATGTTTGTGAACAAGAGGCTGAGGTGGGGGTGGGAGGTGGCGGCTCTATGAATTCTAGAGAATGACCGAATTGTACCACATCTAAGACCCAATGATCTGTCGTAATTTGTTTCCAATTTTGTAGATAGTGGGAAATCTTGCCTCCTACTTTGGAAGAGGGTGGAAGAGTAGCAGCCGGCAGTAGTGGGAGGTCATTGACGACGGTTAGTATCCTTCTGTCGTCCTGTTTTCCCTCGAAAGGAAGACTTGTTGTAGGCAGTTCCAGGCAGTTGCCACTGGGCAAACTGTGGTCTGTATTGTTGGCTGGAAGAGGTATAAGCTGGATACCGGTACTGTTGGTAGCCTCCCCTGTAAGATGACTGACTCTCGCCCAGAGTACCACGAAAGGGCATCTTTCTATACTGGACAGTGCCAAGAGCTTTATCAGTATCTGTATTCTTTATCCCTTGCAAAGCTTCAGCGATATGCTTCCCAAAAAGCTCCTCTCCGTCATAGGGCATATCTAAAATCTTGGTCTGAACCTCTGGTCTGAATGTTGAGTCCTTCAGCCATCCTTGGCGCCTTTAGACTGCAGCCCCGGCCAGTTGCGAGAAACCGGTTGAAGCGATGTCCATCGCACAATCGATTATCTCCAAGGCATAGCGTTCGCCCTCCAGTAGTATTTTCTTAGCCTCATCTTTGACGTCCAATGGGAGACTGTTGATATAAGAAGCAATATCCGACCACATTTGTCTGTTGTAACGACCTAATAAAGCCAGGGAATTAGAACCCCTGACCGTTAAAGCAGACATAGTTGAAAAACGTTTGCCAATGTTGTCCAGTCTTCTACCCTCCTTGTCTGGGGGTGCAAACAATGGTGCTGATGGGTTCTTCGATCTGCGCTGTCCCGTTTGAGATATCACTGAATCAGGTCTTGGATGTCCTGTGAGACAAGCAGGGGCATCGTCAGGAGCCTTATACTTTTTATCACGTCTTGGTAAGACTGGCGGCACTGTCGCTGGATTCCACTTTATTTTAACTCCTTGATCCCAGATATAGTCAATAATGGGCATTGATCTGACCGATTTCCTGAAAGGTTCCTTCAAGTCATGAGGAAACAGTCCTGTTGATGCACAGGCATCGGAAGCTTAAAACGCCTGGCTGCTCTCTCTAAGTGGTTATGGAAACCTCGAATGTCCTCTGGAGGTGAATCAGTTTGTGGCAGAGATGGAGACGCTGGTGGTGGAATAATATAATCATCCCATTCCTCATGTTGTTGCGGTCGATCCTGTATTTCCCCTTCCTCCTGTTCTCCTTCCTCTTCGTCAGAGGATGATAGTTGTTGTACAGGCACTTGTGACTGAGGAGAAGGTGGGGGTTGACATTGTACCATAGGCAGTGGCAGAGGTGCTGGCACAGTAGACTGCGGCGTTGGCGGCCTCTTTCTATAATCCGCTAGCATGGATTGTTGATCTGTAACAAGGGTGGAAGGAAGGCACACCATGTCTTCTTATGGTTGCTGCTGATGGCGTTGGTCAGAATAGTAAAATTGTTGACCATAATACTCCTGCTCATCAGAGTCCTCTTGGTACTTAAAATTGAGCTCCGACTGACTTTTCGCTGCTCCAAAGAGGCTGTCCTCTGAAGAAAAATCCTCATCATCTAAGAGGTGTGCTGGTAACAGGGGCTGGACTCTGCTTAGTTATGTCAAGGAAGGTGTTAATTTCTCCTGCTGAAATTTTGGTTGAAAAATCAATTTCTTTTTTTTGACGTTGGGGTCGTCGACGCCGGAATATTCGCCTTCAATGATGAGCCGTCGACGGAGATAAGCGGTGTCAACGATGAAAGCGACACCTCCGCTGATACAGGCGTGGAAGAAAGAATCGCCGTTGACTATACATCCCTTGCCGACGAGGCAGTCGACGAAATAATGGGGGAGACCGTCGACGAGAGGGTTGTCGATGGTAGGCTCGCCGTCGACACGGGAATCGTCGTCCACGAAAAACTCATTGTCATCTTCATCCTCAGAAACTTTGTCGACGACATAGAAGCCTTGGTGATCTTTACCGTCAACGACAAGGGAACCTGGCTTGCCGATGATGAAGTCGTCAACGAGGAGATCGCCGCCGATGACACTGATAGTGGCGACGGTGGTCGTCGACGATGTTACCCCAATAGCACCTAATGAAGATTTCTTCGTCGTCAAGGCTGCCGTTGATAAGCTGTCCATCAGCGGGCGGAGGTAGGCTTTTTGAAAGTATGTTTAACCTTCACAGGTGGAGTAGAAGGGTCTGAAGCTGGTTTCTTGGAGGATTGGGTCCTGCTTTCCAGTATTCTCTGAAGACTTTTTGTGCATCTTCTTTGGAGGTTGCTGCAAGGAGTGACCTGTAGAGTCATCCAGTGGTCTTTTTTGAGGCGTTTTAGAGGAGGATCTTGAGGAAACATTACTCTCCTCACCAGAAACAGGATCATCTCTGTCTTTAAGCCTCTGCAGCCATAGTAAAAGCCTCCCTTCACGATCTTTCAAAGTCTTTGAAGAAAACGTGTGACATACCTTACAGTCCTTAGGTTTATGCTCTAGGTATACACAATAAAGGCAGTCCTTATGGGGGTCGTCGACATGCAGTCTCTTCTTTCTGCAGGTGCCACAGGGCCTGAAGAGGCCTTTTTTAGGTGTGTCTGACATGGAGAAGTCAGTTTATTCCACCTAAGAACAGATATTAGAATCTGTAATATATGTAAATATAAGAGAAAACCTGAAGAAAAGGTGATTCCAAAGAGTTGTGCGGAAAAAACTAAGCAAAGCTCAGTGAAAACTCCCTAGCACGACGTGCGGTAGAAAATCTGAGTGACTAGAGCTTCTCTCAGGAAGGTTCTACAGGGTGGTATCATCTGATTGGTTGCTTTCTTAGTTTGGTCCTTTTTCAAATAAGCACTTGAATATGTTACTAAATAGTGAGGCCTTGGGCCTTTCAGTCCTTTGTCTATTGTGACATTACATTTTTAAATATACCGGGGATTCCCATCTCGACGATGGGGAATGATTCAAGCATGTGAATCTATGAAAGTTCCAATACTGGAGTAAGTACTCTACTTAAACATCCAGTCTTCGGGGTTCTAGACCAACACTGGGCAAGGATCAGATCAAGGTAGGGACTGGACCGCCAGCGACACTGGGGCGGCTGGGTGCAGAGGTCACTGAGCCCAATGTTAGTCAATAGAGACTGGGGGCACCCACAGAGGTGCTAGTTGCAGGTAGGTGCAGGAAGCCAGCTCTGTATATACTATACCAAAATGAGGTATAGTGTGCACAGAGTCCAGTGGAACCCCAAAGGTAGGCTGAGGTAAAAGTAGATAGCACCTTACTCTCAATTTGTGGTAGTGTGGACGAGCAGTAAGACTTTATCAAAGGGTAGTGTTAAGCGTTTGTTGTACACACTCAATCAGCAAATGATGTCACACACTCAAAGACTGAACTCAGACCAATTTGTTTTGTATAAAAATATTGTTTAGTTATTTTATTTCTAGAACCAAGCCAAACCTGGCACAGGTAAGTGAAATAAATACTTTGCAAAATCTTATGCAGTGTTTTACAATTGAATGCAGGTTCAAATGCAGTTGATTGAAATACAGGTAAGTCAAAATGTCGAAATTACTTTTCAGATTACTTTTCAGTTACTTTTCAGATTACTTTTTAAGTTACTTTTTTTAATCAGTGTGATATGACTAGATATCACACTGGGACATTTCCTAGAGAAAAGGAAAGTAAATCAGTTTTGTTAGAGCTGCAGTTTCAGGTTTTCATACAAATCCACTCCACACAGTCAATGTATTCCTATGGAGAGAAATTAAGTTATCGGTTAAAAGGTAAGTACTTTGTTGTGGGAGTTGGTATTCTGGGGTTAGAACCAGGGTTCCCCCAGGGTCAAGGATGCACCCTTGAAACACCCTCAGGGGCACTAGGGCGGCCGGGTGCAGAGTGCTGAGGCCCAAAGTTATCCAACGGAGGATAGGGGGCCTCCGGTTGGTGGCTGCTCACGAGCAGGCCACAAGGTTGTGGGAGCAAAGCTCCAAGGGTTTAGCTCACAGGGATCCAGTTTAGCACAAAAGGTGCACCCACAGCGGTGGCCGGGTGCAGGGTGCCCTGTTGTTTTCAATGGGGGTTGCCGGTTTTTGATTTTGGCTGCAGGCTCAGTCCAGGAAGACTTCCAAGAGGAACCAACAGCTGGGCAGGTAAGTTGGAGGGCTCGAGGACGTAGGAGCACCTCGGGTTCTCTTCTCCGGGGCGCAAGGCAGCTGGATGCAGGGGTGTCTTTTGAGGTCGGATTTCACCTTACCGGGCCACTCGCGGGGGGTGGGGTGGGGGGGGGGTTGTCTCCGTGCAGAGGCTGCAGGCGACGTCGGGAGTCCTGAAGGGGTCAACCCACGGTGGACTCGGGACTCTGGAGCGCTGAGTGACCTCGAACTCGGGCCGTAGGCGACGGGTGCAGTGGTGGTTCCAGGCGTCGGGTTTCTTTGTCCTCAGCAGGCTCAGAGTCTGTCTTGGGAGTTTCTTTTGAACAGAGCTGCTGTTCACAGGAGATCCGGTCTTTGTTGAAGGCAGGTAGTCCTCCCAGTTGTTGTGGAGGTCGCTGGCTGCAGGACAAGGCGACTTGGCGCAGGATCTCTAGATACTGCAGACGGGCCGGTAGGGCTGGGGCCAAGTCAGTTCTACGCTCTGCAGTCTCCTCTGCTGGGCGTCTTCTTTCGTCCTCCTTCGTAGGTTGCGGTAATCTGTCTTCTTGGTTCAGGGTTGCCCCCTAATAACTTTATTTAGGGGGCATTTTATGGGTCTCGAGGTCAGTAGCCAATGGGCTACAGACCATAGGGTGACTACACCCTTGGTGTGCTCACCCCCACGTGGGGGAGTGGGCACAATCCCTAATCCCGAGTGGAGAGTGCCTGCCATCTGCAAGATGGCGGGCACTGACGAGTGGGCTTGGCAGAGGCAAGTCACCACTCTAGCAGGCCTTCCAGCCCTAAGGCAGGGTGCAGCATAACAGGTGTGGGCATATCTGCATGAGCAGATATGCCCCTACAATATTTAAGTCCATTCTTAAAATGTAAGTGCCAGGGAATGCATAGAATGTACACGGGTTGGAAACTTGACGACTCGAGTTTCGCAGCACCAGGATGGCTTCTCTTAGTGTTTGGGACCAAACTACTCCTCTCAATAAACACACACTGACGCCAGTGTGGGATTTATTGAACCATGTACTCAGAGGGCACCTCAGATGTGCCCCTTGAAAACCTACCAACCCTGGTGCGGTCACAGACTGGCTGTAGACAACCTGCCACCATCAGACATGTTTCTGGACCCCCTGATTCAAGAGCCTCTGCTCTCTGGGACCAGAAACAATGTACATCCTAGGCGGAGGCGTCACATCTCCTCCCCCAGGATGGGCACAGTGCTCGAGAGGGATGCTTTAAAGGCCTGCTGCCTTTGTAATGCGACCCTCAGCCTCTGCTGCTAGCAGCAGGTGGAAGCCCCCAGTTTACACCCCCACTTTGGGCGGGAAAACCTAGGAAGAATAGGTGTGCCTACCTCTGCTAACTCCACCCTTAAGGTGGGGAAGGCGAGGTGAAGCACATCTTTCAGTCCCTGCCATCTTGAAGATAGGAGACCCCTCCAATCAGGGCTAAGGCTATGCCCCCTCCCACAGGAGGGTGGCATAACAGGGTGTAGTCATCCCAGGTAAGGTGCCCATTTGGCCCTACCTGCTACTCCCCTAAAACACCCCTAAGTTTAGTATTTAGGTGGCTCTCCCAGACCTGGAACTAGTCCCTGCTGTCCTATGAAGAACGCAGTGAAACCTGAAGACAACTACTTACTTGGCCCCAGCCCTACCGGCCTGCCTCCAGCTTCCAAGACCCTGCAAAAGACGAAACCTGTCCTGCAGCAAGCGACTTCCAGAACACGAGGAAGACTGCCTGCTCATCGACAAAGACCAGAGACTCCAAAGGACAGCGGATCTGTCCCCAAGAAACCTACACAAAGGACTCCGGTGTCCTCCGGATCCGTGAGTCCTGCCTGCTCTGCACCAGACCCCTCTGGTCCGTGTCCAGGTGGTCACTGACCCAGAACAGGCTCCCCAGCGATCCTGACCTCAAGTCCAGGGTTGGCTAACCCCTCCTGGACTCCACAACGACGCCTGCAGCCTGAATCCAGAGGCTCCCCCTCACTGTGACTGGCTCCGGTAAGAAGAACCCGACGTCTAGACACCCGAACCCCATGGGCCTTGGGGAGCAGAAACAACTGTGCCCCTATGACCCTCTACATCCCAACTTGCCTCTGCTGACACTGATCTCCCTCCGGAAGCCTTCAGTGCAATGCCTGCAGCCTGTTTGTGCGAAGCAAGTTCCCCACTGAAAAGCATAGGGCGCACGACGCTGTACTTGCACCCTGCACCCAGCCGCCCCTGTGCCGCTGGTGGTGTATGTTTGGGGCTGTTTTGTGACAACCCCTGTGCTAGCTCTTACCCCCAAAGCTTGGCCCCTGTAACCGATTTACCCATCTGCAAGCAGTGTGTTTTCAAGCACCCCTAGTCTCCATTGAAACACATTGGGCCGAACTCCGAATTTGATCTCTGCACCCGGCCGCCCCTGTGCAGCTGGTGGTGCAGGTTTGGTACTCACCTGACCCTTGCTGACCTTTGGCCCTGAAGACTGGAACTGTAAGCTGTGTACTTAACTGTATAACCACATTATTGTTTTTCTCCATAGGATAACATTGAACTATTTGAAAATTGCAGTGTCGAGTTTTGAAAGTCTTAAGCATTTTGTCCTGCAAAACATACTTACCTTACTTCGAAGATCTTGGTCTTAAAATAAAACTCAAACAAAGCTTATTTTTATAAAATTGGTGTGGATCTCTTTTTTGAGTCCTGTGTCCCTTATTGGTCAATTTTGTGCAATAAATGTCTTACACTCTGTGTTAGGCCTAAGGCTGCTCACCCACACTCCCACAAATAGAGCACTTTGGGTTTAGATTGGGCCCTGTGTGTAGGAAAGTGGGTTTCTGTTGCAGTAACCCCCCCACACTTTTTGCGAGACTACTGATGCACTTTGACTTGATGTGCCCTGGGTCCCTGCCAATCAGGTTCCCAGGGCAGGTGTTCTTTCCCCAAAACTAACCCAAATGGCATCCCTGGACACAGGTCAGCACCTGGTAAATGGTACCACAGGTACCCAGGGCACTGTGACCAGGGAAGACCTTTAAGGGCTGCAGCACTTATTGTGCCACCCTTAGAGGCCCTGTACCTCTACAAACACACACTGCCTTTGCAGGCTGCGTGTTTTGGTGCAGAACAAAGTGAAGAGTCGACATGGCACACACCTCTGTGTGCCATGCCTACAACCCACTGCCCTGGCATAGATCAGTCACCCCTCTAGCTGGGTGCACTATACCAGTGGTGAGGGTACTGGTGCATGAGCCCTGTACCCCTAAGAGTGTCTAAGTCCATTCTTAGACATTGTAAGTGCAGTGCTGCCATTAAGAGTATATGGTGCTGGGAGTTTGTCATTACGAACTCCACAGCACCATAATGGCTACCCTGAAAACTGAGAAGTTTGGTATCAAACTTCTCAGCACATTAAACCCACACTGATGCCAGTGTGGGATTTAATGAAAATGCACACAGAGGAGCATCTTAGAGATGCCCCCTGAAAACTAACCTACCACTAATGTCCAGGCTGAGTGGCTGCTTTCATCTGCCACCACCAGACATGTTTCTGGACCCCTGGGTCGAGAGCCTGCTGCTCTCTGGGGCCTGAAACAATGCACATCCTGGGACGAGGTGCCAAGCCTCCTCCCCCAGGATGGGCAGGGTTCACGAAGGAGAAGCTTCAAAGGCTTGCCGCCTTTGTGAGCTTCCCCAGGCCACTTCTGCTTTCAGCAACTGGTCCACACTGGTTCTGACCCCCACTTTGGGCGGGAGAACTGGCGGGAAAAACAAGTAAGGAAGAGAGGTGTGCCCACCTCTGCCAACTCCACACCTCTGGTGGGGGAGGAGAGGTGAAGCACAACTCTTAGTCCCTGCCATCTTGCAGATGGGGGGAGTCAGCCAACCAGGGACAGGCTCATGCCCCCCTCCCACTGGCGGGTGGCATAATAGGGGGGTACCCACCCCAGGCAAGGGACCCATTGGTCCCTGCCTTTTACCTACCTGTAACGCCCCTAAATCTAGTACTTAGGGGCACTCCTGAACCTTGCTTCCTCAGACAAGAAGAAACTACAAGAAGGACCTAACAGCCGTGCAGCAGCTAACAAGAGGAAGACGCCCACTGACTTGGCCCCAGCCCTACCGGCCTGTCTCCCCCTCGAACCTGCTCCTGCGATATCCCGGTGTGTCCTGCAGCCAGCAACCTCGAAAACCCCGGAGGACCTGCCTGCCTTCAAGAACAAAGACTTTGTCTCCCGTGAACACCGGATTTGTTCATCTGCAACTTCTGGCTCCGGCCGGATCCGCCCCACTCAGCACTCGCCGTCCACGGCCCGTGCTCGAGTGGGCAAACACCACGAGGTCACCCCGGCGATCCCGACCTAAGATCCGGCGACCCCTGACCTACCTCAAGCCGACGCCTGCAGCTTAAATCCAGAAGGTCCCCCCAACCGCGACCAGGAGCTGGTAAGAAGATCCGACCCCAAAAGGCACCCCTACACACGACGCCCCACGGCCTTGAGTGCCCAAACCGACGGTGCCTAACCAACCCCTAACTTCCCAACTTACCTCTCGAAGTGGTGGTCGCACCCAGAAGACCTTCGTTTCCAAGCCTGCAGTGCATTTGCAAACCGGAGGTTCCCCATTGAAACCAACAGGGCGTCAGACGTCGAAACAGCACCCTGCACCCGGCCGCCCTAGTGCCGCTGAGGGTGCACCTTTGGTGCTACTTTGTTTCCCCATTTGCCCTCAGCTAGAGTCCAGGAGCTTTGCTCCCACACCCAAGTGGCCTGCTCATCAGCAGCCACCAACCGGAGGCCCCCTATCCCCCATTGGATAACATTGGGCCTCAGCACTCTGCACCCGGCCGCCCTAGTGCCGCTGAGGGTGTAACTATAGTGCATCCTTCACCATGGGGGACCCCTGAGTCTACCCCCAAAACCTCAAATCCCACTACCTCAAAACCGATAACACTATTTTCCTCCATAGGATAACATTGACTGCTTTTCTGTGAAAAGTTTCGAAGTGTGGAGTTTGAGAAACTAAAGAAATTCTTTAAAATTGCATAATCTAACAAAAACGATTTTACTTACCTGTTTTCAGGAAATGTCCCAGAGTAGTATCTAGGTATGCTACTCTGTGTAAGCCTAGTAATCTCAAAAGTTACTTACCTGCTATTTTACTAAAAAGCCTATTCAAGTCTATGTACTGCATTTACTAAGTATTGCATTTCTCTGCATCCATACTGTAAATTAAACCAAAGTGTATATACAATTATCATTCAAACTGTATTTCAATTGCATTACTACTGTAAAGTACTTATTGCTTACCTGTGCCAGGCTTGCTTGGTTCTAGAAAATAAAATAACTAAAAGAATATTTTTATACAAAAACAATTGGTCTGAAGTTCAGTCTTTGAGTGTTTGAATTAATTTTCTGACTGAATGTGTTCAACAAATGCTTAACACTGTCCTCTGATACTGCCTTACTGCTCGACCACACTACCACAAATAGAGAGTGAGGTGCTATCTAACTTTACCTCTGCCTACCTTTGGGGTTCCACTGGACTCTGTGCACACTATACCTCTCTTTGGTATAGTATATACATAGCCAGTTTCCTACACTGTACACTTCTGGGGGAATCGCTGGATTCTGTATACGGTGTACGGTATAACCACCTAGTGGTATACAGAGCCAGCTTCCTACATATGTGCTCTACAAAATCCTAGACGTAGACAGACTCAGGGACCCAGTGAATATCACCAATCAGTACCAGCGGCAAAAAGTGGCGGTGAGCATGACAAAAACGGGCACCTTCCTACAGCATATGTATTAACAAGCATTGGCATAGCCAATAGGTCTCGCCTTTGGGACCTTATAAGTGTTTAGTTATCCAGCACAATATCCTTGGTGCAACAACATTAACTGTTGCATGGCTAAACACTTATAAGGTCCCAAAGCAAGACTATCTTGCATTCACGTTATTGTTTTCATACTAAACTACAAGTCCCAGAGTGCTAAGCGGTTTGGTGAGCAACGCATGCTTCTCGAGCTACAAATCATGCTTCTAAATGTTCTAATGATTATATGAGTGTTAAAGATGTTTTTCGGGCAGTACCTTGACCCGGTGTTGCCCTTTCTGTTTTTAGATTGGTGGCCGCAGGGCGGATCACAGGCAAAGCACACGGTAGCACAACTGCACTGCTCCTGAAAGCCAGAATTATCACCAATATCGGAAACAAAACTGGAGAAGATGAGGCATTACGATAGAGCTATTGAGAACTGTGGAGCCAGGCTTGAGTCTCGGCGCCGGGTCTACAGACTGTGATTCTGGTCACCTCATATAATTTTCCCGTTACAGCTAAGACAGGCGCATGAACAACTGGGATAGGTGCATACATTTCACGCGCAGGTAGGAAGGGGGCGCACACCTCGTGAACAGCTAAAGTGGAACCACATAGTGCATGAGTAGCAGCAGTAAACAAGTGTCCCATAGTGCCTGCCAGTGGGGCATGAAGGTGTTCATAATCCGCGCTCGGGCAGTCCTGGGCCTCCTTGCAGTGGCACTGAGCGGTGGTCCCAAGTGGCAGTGATGATTGTTATTTTAGCAGAAGTGTGTGAAAAGCAGCGCTGCAGCCCTACAAGGTAACGAGCAGCACAGACCGCCTGTGACTGGTGGGGGGGGGAGCCTGAGGGAGGGGTGGGGGTGGTGGGAACCTGGCGGGGGGAGGAGGGCTGGCGGGGGTGTGAGCCTGGCTGGTTGCGCTCAGAAGAACAGGGAAGGCTGCAAGAGGGTGGGGGCGAGAGGGGTGGTGTAGGAGAAAGATATGAAGAGAAGATGGCGGATGAGAGTGAAATGAAACTGAGGGATGGAGGAAAGAAATGAACAAGGAAGAGATAGGCAAGAGAGAGAGAGGAGAAACCACAGGACACCGTTAAACAGAAAGGAAGAGCACAGAAAGCAAGGGCCTGGGCAGAGCATGGTAACGGGGCACACATGTTCTTGGGAGGGTATACCGGCGACCTGGTGCAGTCTGTAGTGAGGACCATTTGCAGCCAGAACGGGAATGCCAGGTTCCATACCAAAACCACACGGGTGAATGCCAGGACGGGAGAGAATAGCAGCTGGCTGTAGAGCAGAGTCGGCCTTTGCCAAGGTAGTTCCCTGTGCGGAAAGAAAGTTGGCGCCCTCGCTGCTGGTGCATAAAACGAGGCAGCAGAGAGCAGCTTTGTGCTCAGAAGTCAGCCCATGGCTGCCTGCATCAGAGTAGTGACTGGCCTCGGAACACCCCCTGTACCTCCACCCACCCACCCACCTGATTATGCAGATTAGTAACTCACGCTGCTGCCAAGATGTTTGTTGGAGGAGGGTTAATAGTGTGTGGCAGCAGGGGGTGAGAGGGGATGGAGGGGCAAGAAAGCAGGCTGATGGGGTGTTAAAACAGCGCCCAGAGGACCACTGGAGCCAGGTGACAGGGACTCTGCTGTCTGCGTGACCTGAATGCATACAGCTCCCTAACGCCCTCTGAAAATTGGCGCCCTGAGCATGGGCCCAGTTCAGCAACAGCCAGCCCTGCTGTCGAGCAATGGTTTATGGGGTGAAAGAAGAAGAGAAAGAGTGTGGTCGTACAGTTAGATTTTTGGGGCAAAAGAGGAAGAGGGGATAGCAGTTCAGCAAGGGTTTCTCTATGAAAGAGGAGAGGTCAGCGGAACAGCAAGGAATTATGGGACGAAAGAAGATAGGATGAGTGGCCAGCGGTGCAGTAAGGGTTTCTGGGATGAAAGAAAAATGGAGGGCGGCACAAAAAAGGCTATCTGAGATGCAACAAGGGAAAAGAGACGGTGGCCCAGCAAGTGATCCTGGAATGAAAGAAGTGGAGCATAGAGGCCGAAATATAAGAAGGGTTTTGGAGATGAAAAAAGAAAAGTTGAGGTTACTGGTGATACAGCACGGTTTTCAGAGTGGGTGATGGTTCAGAAAATGATTCTGTGATAGAAGGAGAAAGGGAGAGGGGCTGGCAGGACAACAAGGGTTTCTGGCTGGGATGAAAGTTTGGGATAGGAAAGGAGGTTAAGAGAGAACGACGGCTGCAGATGACCAAATGGCCCCTGCGCGCGCCGCTGTTTAAAACAAGCCCGGCAGTGGTGCGTGCGCGCGCAAGTCTGCTCTTTTTGGAAGCACATACTCGTGCTTGTGGCGCGCCCCTGCTCGCTCCCGCAAGGTGGATGTCGCCACAAGCACGAGTATGTGCTTCCAAAAAGAGCAGAGCGACGGCTAAAGGTCGTCCTACGCAGCACGCTGCGTAGGCAAGACCTAAAAAGGGAGGTTTGGGCCTAGCAAAATGTTTATGTTGCCAGGTGGAAATGGCAGTTCAAAACTGCACTGCAGGCTGTAGTGGCAGGCCTGAGACATTTTTTACAAGGCTACTTTAGTGGGTGGCACAATGAGTGCTGCAATCCGCTAGTAATATTTAATTGTACAGGCCCTGGGTACATGTAATAACGTTTACTAGGAACTTATTAGTAAATTAAGTGTACCAATCAGGTGTAGGCCAATTGTCCGATGTTTAAAAGGGAGAGCACAAGCACTTGACCACCGATAAGCAGGGTAAAAGTGCACAGAGTCCTAAAAAAACAAAAAGAAAAGTTCAGCAAAGGATGGCAAAAACCTGGAGTGACCCTGCAGACGGGGCCAGGTCTAACAGTAAGCAAGATAACTTTCAAAAGTACAAGGGCATGACGGCACAGATTCAAAACACCATGTAAAGGACTTGTGTCTGTACAGTGGAGTCACTGGCTTTGATTGGACAAAGTCATCACTGTGCTGATGGCTGTCTCCCATTAACAGATAAACCCAGTCCTGGGCGAGGTGGCCTGTGCTCCCTTGGAGGTTTAGGTGGGCTGCCAAAACAACAGTATATCTTCTGGGTATTTGAAATCTGAAAGAATTCTCCAATCTAAGAGGAGCATTTTTTTCTCTTGCCACTGGGCAGTTTTCACAGGCTCCCAGCCCAGAGTTGGCTCTGGTGTGTTTTGGGGTAGGGCCTGATTTAGAGTTTGGTGAACAAACATTGCAGATATGCCTTCTGCCTTATTAAAAGTGCATTTGGCTACAATGAATTTGTGACAGAGTACCCGTCTGCTAAACTATAAATCAGGACTTTCGTCTCAAGGGCCATTACTAAGGCAGAGGACCACAAAACTGGAAAACGTGGATGGTGACTTTCATGCAACTATAACATTCTTTTCCTATTAAAAACATATGGACCCTGTAGGAAGCTGGCTCTGTATATGTGTAGGAACCTGGCTCTGTATATACTATACCAAAGTAAGGTATAATGTGCACAGAGTCCAGTGGAACCCCAAAGGTAGGCAGAGGTAAAAGTAGATAGCACCTCCCTCTCCATTTGTGGTAGTATGGTCGAGCAGTAAGGCTGTATCAGAGGGTAGTGTTAAGCATTTGTTGTGCACACTCAATCAGCAAATGATTGCACACACTCAAAGACTGAACTTCAGACCAATTGGTTTTGTATAAAAATATTCTTTTAGTTATTTTATTTTCTAGAACCAAAGCAAGCCTGGTACAGGTAAGCAATAAATACTTTACAGTAGTAATGCAGTTTGTAAACAGTTTGAATTGCAATTGTATATGCACTTTGATTTGATTACAGTAGAGCTACTAGTAATGCAATGCTTTTGATATACTGTACATATACTTTGTATTGGCTTTTTAGTAGAATGTCAAGTAGATTACTTTACAGATTACTTTTCTTACACAGTGCAGTATACCTAGATACTGCACTGGGAGATTTCCTGTAAACAGGTAAGTAAAAGCGTTTTTGTTATTTAGTTAGTTTTAAAAGGTTTCTTAGATTTTCCAACTCCACACTTAGAAACTTTTCACAGAAAAAACAGACAATGGTATCCTATGGAGGAAAGGAAAATGCTACTTACCACAGTATGCATCTGTTCTTGGCATGTAGAGCTGTAGAATCTCATGCTATGCATAGATCGTCATCTAGTGTTGGGTCCGGATGTTTGCACTTTGTTTTTGGTCGAAGAAGTTTCCAATCACGAGGTAGGTGACTCCTCCTTTCGGTGATAGTGCGCATGGGCATCGACTCCATCCTTAGATTGTTTTGCCGTAAAGGGTGATGATGGAGTTAGTAAGAGTAGTAAAGAAAAGAGATGTCCATGTATATTGTATCTAAGTAAGATAGTACTGCAACAGGTATAGGTCCCCGGGGAGGCGGGTCGGCGCATGAGATTCTACAGCTCTACGTGCCAAGAACAGATGCATACTGTGGTAAGTAGCATTTTCCGTTCGAGGCATGTGAGCTGTTGATCACATGCTATGCATAGACTATATAGCAGTTATGTCCCAAAGCGGTGGCTAACCTGTAGCTGTTGCAACTGTTTGAAATAGTGTACGTAAAACTGCCTGGCCCACACTAGCCTGTTGTCTAGCTAACACATCTATGCAATAGTGTTTTGTAAAGGAGTGTGGTGTAGACCATGTTGCAGCTTTGCAGATGTCATCTATGGGAATATTTCCTAAAAATGCCATAGAGGCCCCTAGTTTGCGAGTGGAATGCGCTCTAGGAGGAATTGTTAATGTGCGTTTAGCTTTAATGTAGCATATTTGAATGCACTTAACTATCCACCTTGCAATACCCGAGTTTGATATTGGATTGCCATTATGAGGTGGAGCAAAGGCATCAAAAAGTTGCTTTCTTTTCCTGAAAGGTTTTCTTCTTTCAATGTAGTATAGTAATGCTCTTTTGACATCCTATGTGTGAAGAGCACGTTCTGCCACTGAATCTGGTTGAGGGAAGAACACAGGTAACTCAACAGATTGGTTGATATGAAAGGCAAAAATGACTTTAGGTAAAAATTTGGGGTTAGTCCTAAGAACCACTTTGTTTTGATGCATTTGTAAAATGGCTCTTCTATGGTTAGTGCCTGAAGCTCACCTACTCTTCTCAGAGATGTGATGGCTATGAGGAAGGCTACCTTCCAAGTGAGAAATTGTAGTTCACATTTGTGCAATGGCTCAAAAGGTGGGCCCATGAGCCTTGTAAGAACTATGTTGAGATTCCAGTCTGGGGGGAATGATTCTTTTAAGTCCTTCCATAAATGTTTTGATAGCAGGCACTCTGAAAAGAGACAAATGCTGTCTGTTTTGTAGATCTGCAGCTATTGCAGCTAGATGTAAGCGTATGGATGTGTACGCTAAATTTGAACGTTGTAGATGTAATAGATAGCAAATAATGTTTTGTATGGAAGGGTCTAACGGATTGACTTGATTGTTGTTACAGTAAACGACAAACCGCTTCCACTTTGCTGCATAGCAAGCTCTTGTGGTAGGGCGCCTAGCCTCTTTGATAATATTCATGCAGTCTGGCGGAAGATTAAGATAACCAAACTCTAGGACTTCAGGTGCCAGATCGCAAGGTTGAGATGACTGGGATCTGGATGTCTTATCTCTACATAGTTCTGAGTGAGAAGATTGAGAGTAAGGTGTAGTTTTTGGTGAGGAACTACTGATAACTCCAATAGGGTTGTGAACCAGGGTTGACGGGCCCATGTGGGAGCAACTAGGATTAGTGTCAGGGACTGCTGTCTGAGCTTCCGAACCACTAATGGAATGAGTGGGAGAGGCGGAAAAGCGTAAGCAAATATACCTGACCAATTCATCCATAGCGCATTGCCTTTGGACAATGGGTGCGGATACCTGGATGCGAAGTTTGGGCATTTTGCATTTAGGTGGGTGGCGAACAGATCTATCTGTGGGAAGCCCCACATTTGGAAGAATGGGAGAAGAACTTGAGAGTGGAGTTCCCATTCGTGGATCTGCGGTCGTTGACGACTGAGCAGATCTGCAATCTGGTTGTTTACTCCTGGAAGGTGTTCTGCAAGGAGATATATTTTTTGAGGTATGGCCCATTTCCAGATGCTCTGGGCTAGCTGTGAGAGCTGGAGAGAGTGTGTGTCCCCCTGTTTTTGTATGTAGTACATTGCTGTCATGTTGTCTGTGCGAATCAGGACAGCTTTGCCTAGCAGATGAAGTTGAAAGGCTTTCAATGCTAGAAAGATTGCTAGCAGTTCTAGATGGTTTATGTGGAGTCGTTTTTGCTGCAGAGTCCACATGCCCTGAATGGTATGTTTTTGAAGATGAGCTCCCCAACCAGTGAGCGATGCGTCTGCTGTTATTACTATCTGTGGAACCGGGTCGACGAATGGCCGCCCCTTGGAAAGGCTTTGTATGTTCCACCACTGCAGAGAGCGATGGGTGCGGCCATCCACCAACACTAGATCTGATAACTGACCTTGAGCCTGGTTCCACTGACGTGCTAAGCATTCCTGAAGGGGATGCATTTGGAGTCTAGCGTAAGGAACGATTAAAATGCAAGATGCCATCATTCCTAGCAATTGCATGAACACTCGAGCTGGTAATGAGTGTTGAGGCTGAAACTGTGCTATTAGAGTTTGCATGTTGCGTATCCTGACTGGGTTGGGATATGCTAGAGCTTTTTGAGTGTTTATTGTGGCTGGCAGATACACTTGTGTGTTGGATGGTTGGAGATGAGATTTGGAGAGGTTTACTGTGAACCCCCGGTCGTGAAGCAGTTGGACTGTTTTCAGAGTGTGTCTTATGCAGCTCTGTTGCGAGCTGGCATTTATTAGCCAGTCGTCTAGGTAGGGGAAGACGTGAATGCGCTGTCTTCTTAGATGAGCCGCGACTACTGCCAGACACTAGGTGAAAACCCTGGGTGCTGTAGTTACTCCGAATGGGAGAACTTTGAATTGATAATGTTATCCGTCCACCACAAACCTGAGGTATTTCCGGTGAGCAGGGTGAATGGGAATATGGAAATATGCGTCCTTTAAGTCCAAGGTGGACAAAAAGTCGCCTTGCTGAAGGAGTGGAAGCAATTGTTGGAGTGTGACCATGTGAAAGTGGTCCGACTGAATGTACAGATTTAGTTCTCTGAGGTCTAGTATAGGCCTGAGAGAGCCGTCCTTTTTGGGAATTAAAAAATACAGGGAGAATACTCTGGTCCCCTGGCATTGTAATGGGACTGGTTCTATAGCGTGTCTTCCCAGGAGAGAACTTCCTGCTTTAGGAGGGTGAGATGCTCTGGTGACCATTGCAAGTGATCTTGGAAGGATATTTGGGGGGAGTGTCTGTAAGCTCCAGGCAGTAACTATACTGGATAATTTGTAGTACCCACTTGTATGAGGTGATTGAATTCCAGACAGGCAGGAATTGGGAGAGTCGTCCCCCGACAGGAGTGGAATGATCGGGGGATAACGGAAGGAAGTCACTGTTTGTTTGCAGGGGAAGTGCGGGTAGAGTTACCTCCGCCTCTTCCCTTACCATGGTTTCCTCTAAAACCTCCTCTGAAATAGCCTCTTGAAGAGGGGGATTGGTTATTGCCCTTGTAAGAGGAGGAGGGATTTTCGGTGGACACCCTTTTTGAACCACCCCTGAAAAAGGAGCGGCGAAAGGAGCCCCTAGTGGCAGGTAACTGCAAAGCCCCCATGGGCTTTGCAACCTCAGTGTCTTTATTCATCTTTTCCAGCGAGGTATCAACAGCTGGACCAAAGAGATGCTCCTTATCGAACGGTTGGTTAAGGATGAAGGTTTGCACCTCCGGCTTGAAGCCTGATATTCTCAGCCAAGTATGTCTGCGTAATATTATACTGGTGTTGACTGCATGAGCTGCTGTGTCTGCTGCGTCTAGGGCACACCTAATGGATGTATTGGTAATAAGTTTACCTTCCTGAATGAGGTCATCAGCCTTAGATTTGTATTCATCAGGTAAATGTTGTATGAGTTTTTCTAACTCATCGTAATGAGCCCCATCATAGCGAGCCAACAAAGCTCGAGCGTTGGCAATGCGCCAGTGATTTGCTGCCTGTGAAGCCACTCTTTTGCCCGAGGCATCATCATTAGCTTAGACTCCTTATCAGGAGGAAGCGCCTCACCTGTGGTTTGTGAATTAGCTCTTTTGCGAGCGTTGGAGACTACAAGAGAGTCTAAGGGAAGCTGGCCTCTAATGTAAACGGGGTCGGTAGGAGCGGGTTTGTATTTTTTGTCCACTCTAGGTGTAATTATCCTGGATCTTACAGGGTCTTTAAATACCTCATCCATGTGCTTTAACCTGCCTTTGAGCATTGGTAAGGTGTGAGTAGCTCTTTGGGAAGAAGTAAGTGTTTCAACGAGGAAATCCTCTTCTAAAGGCTCTTTATGGAGCTCCACCCCATGATATTGAGCGGCCCTATTAAGGAGCTCAATGTACCCAATGTTGTCGTCAGGTGGGGAGGGTCTGGAGGGATACAAATCAGGGTCATTACATGTCATTGGGTCTGTCTAATAATCGTCCCAAGGGTCAGTGTCCTATAACCTATCCTGATCCCCATCTCCATCTCCATCCCTTTCATCCTGTGGGTCAGGTGAAAGTGGTGGCGGTGGTAGTGAATTTGCTGGTGAAATGAGCAAGTTAGGATCAATGGAAGAAGGAAGTGGAATATAAGGGGGAGAAGGGTTAGTGCCCACACTTTTCCTTTTGAGAGGAATGTGGTAGTCCTCTGATAGGTCAATTTTCCGTTTTTTTGGAAGAGTGGCATGAATATGCCCTGTTTGAGGGTTGATTACCAGTTTTTTCTGCTTCGGATCCGAAGGCGGCCAATCGGACCGAGGCTCTTTAGTGGGAGAGTCTTTTTCTTTATGAGCCGGTTTCGAAGGTTTCGGCTCCGAGCCTTTGGGCGTCGAAGGTTTCGTCTCCGAGCCTTTCGGTGTCGAAGACTTGGACTGGTGTTTCGGCACCGAAGGTGTCGGTTCGGCGCCAGAGTGGGGCCGGTTCGAGCCGGAAGGCTTGTCTTTCTGTTTCGGAGCCGGGCCCGAGGTCGGGGCGTCGGAAACTTTTTGTCGGTGCCGACCTTGGCCCGAGGGCAGAGGAGGGACCGGAGCCTGTGTCTTATGTTGAGGGGGCAATGGGGTATCTTTACTCACGGTACGCTGACCCGGAGTAATCTGCTCCTCTTCTTCCATGTCGGAGTCGGCTTCAGAGATTTCTTCTTCTTCCTATGCTCCTTGAGGTTGATGTTCAGTGTCGGAATCTTCCCGAAGATGTCCGGTGCAGCTCTGGTGTTGCATTTCGTGTCGTCGAGCCCGACGGTCACGAAGTGTCTTTTTCGATCGACACGCGTCACAGTCATTCTCGTTGTGTTCCGGGGACAAGCAGAGGTTGCACACTTCGTGCAAGTCGGTGCGTGGAAACTTAGCACGACACCCGGGACAGAGCTTGAATGGAGTCCATTCCATCGACTGCTAGTGCGGTCGGTGCGGGTAGGCCCGACAGCCTGCCACGAGTTTTCCGATTGAAGGTTGTCCTGAAGTGAGACGATGCGCGTCGAATGGGGAACCGCGATCGATAACAATACCGTTGAGGGTAGTGGATTGCGCGTCGAAGGGGTCTGAAAAGGGTACCGAACCGGAGCGCAGCAATACACATCCGAACCTGATGGCGGAAAAAACAATCTAAGGATGGAGTCGATGCCCATGCGCACTATCACCGAAAGGAGGAGTCACCTACCTCGTGACTGGAAAGACTTCTTCGAACAAAAACAAAGTGCAAACATCCGGACCCAACACTAGATGGCGATCTATGCATAGCATGTGATCTACAGCTCACATGCCTCGAACATAGGGTTATCGGTTGCGGGAGTTGGTATTCTGGGGGTAGACTCAGGAGTCCCCCAGGGTCAAGGATGCACTCTTGTTACACCCTCAGCGGCACTAGGGCGGCTGGGTGCAGAGTGCTGAGGCCCAATGTTATCCAATGTGGGATAGGGGGCCTCCGGTTGGTGGCTGCTGATGAGCAGGCCACTGGGTTGTGGGAGCAAAGCTCCTGGACTTAAGCTCAGAGCAAATGGGGATTCAAGCCAGCACAAAAGGTGCACCCTCAGCGGCACTGGGGCGGCCGGGTGCAGAGTGCTGTTTTGGCATTGGGTGCCCTATACCTTTCAATGGGGAGTCTCCGGTTTGCAAACACACTGCAGGCTCAGGGACAAAGGTCTTCTGGGTGCGACCCCCACTTGGAGAGGTAAGTTGGGATGCTGGGGGTTGGTTGGGCACCGTCGGTTGGGCCACCCAAGGCCGGGGGCGTCAGGTGCAGGGGTGCCTTTTAGGGTCGGATCTTCTTATATGCTCCTGGTCGCGGTTGGGTGGACCTTCCGGTTTGAGGCTGCAGGTATCGGCTGGAGGCTTGAGGCAGGTCAGGGGCCACCAGATCTCGGGTCAGGATTGCCGGGGAGACCTCCTCTTGGTGTTGGCCACTCGAACTTGGGCCGTGGGCGTCGGGTGCAGAGTGGTGCAGACTCGCGGACTTTGCCGGACCTGGAGTCTACGGGTGAACAAACCCGGTGTTCACGGGAGACAATCTTTTCTTTTGAAGGCAGGTCCTCTGGGTTCTTGAGGCTGCTGGCTGCAGGACACACCGGAGTTTCTCTTCTGCAGGTTTGAGGTGGGGACAGGCCGGAGGGCTGGGGCCAAGTCAGTGGACGTCCTCCTCTCGTTAGCTTCGGTACGGCTGTTCGGTTCTTCTGGTTTATTGTCTGAATTCTTTGGTTCAGGGCTGCCCCCTAAATACTGTCTTTAGGGGGCGTTTTAGGGGTCTCGAGGTCAGTAGCCAATGGGCTACTGACCTTAGGGTGACCACATCCTTGGTGTGCTCAACCCACGTGGGGGAGTGAGCACAATCCCTAATCCTGATTGGGGAGTGTCTGCCATCTGCAAGATGGCGGGCACTGAAGAGTGGGCTTCACCTCGCCTCCCCCACCTGAGGGGTGGGGTTGGCAGAGGTGGGCACACCTTTTGGGCTGGCTAATTTTTCCCGCCCGTCTTTCCCGCTGAAAAGGAGGGGAGACAGGAAGGGGGCCTGCTCCTGATAGCAGGAGAGGCTGGGGGTCGCATTACAAAGGCTGCAAGACCTTTGAAGCTCCCCTGCCACAGATGGCTCTTCCTGGCCTGGGGGAGGTGTGAACACTTCGCCCAGGAAAGGCTTTGTTTCTGGGCTCAGGGAGCGAAGGCTCCCACCCTAGGGGTCCAGAAACATGTCTCGTGGTAGCAGGCTGGTGTGTACCAGTCAGGGAACCTACCAGAGGCTGGTCGTTTTTCAGGGGGCATCTCTAAGATGTCCTCTGAGTGCATTTTTCATTAAATCCCACACTGGCATCAGTGTGGGTTTAATGTGATGAGAAGTTTAATATCAGTTTTCAGTGCAGCCATTATGGTACTGCGGAGTTCGTAATGACAAGCTCCCAGCACCATATACTCTTAATGAAAGCACTGCACTTACAATGTCTACAAATGGACTTAGACACTGTAGGGGTACAGGGCTCATGCACCTGTACCCTCACCATTGGTATAGTGCACCCAGCTAGAGGGGTGACTGATCTATGCTAGGGCATTGGGTTGTAGGCATGGCACACAGGGATGTGTGCCAGGTCGACTCTTCACTTTGTTCTGCACCAAAACACGCAGCCTGCAAGGGCAGTATGTGTGTGTAAAGGTACAGGGCCTTTGAGCGTGGCACAATAAGTGCTGAAGCCCTTAGAGGCTTTCCCTGGCCACAGTGCCCTTGGTACCCATGGTACCTTTTACAAGGGACTGACATGTGGCCAGAGAGGTGCCAATTGGGAGTACAAGGTACAGTTTTGGGGAAAGAACACAGGCCCTGGGAACCTGATTGGCAGGGACCCAGGGCACATCAAGTCAAAGTGCATCAGTAGTCTGGCAAAAAGTGGGGGGGTTACTGCAACAGAAACCCAGCTTCCTACAATATGATATTGGCACTAGGTGGTAATACCGTGCACAGAGTCCAGGGGATCCCCAAAAGTGTACAAGACTCAATGTAAAACCCAAAGTGCTCTATTAATGGTAGTGTGGGCGAGCAGCCTTAGGCCTAACACAGAGGAGCGTAAGACATTTATTGCACAACAGTGATCAATAATGGACAACCAACTCAAAAAGGAGATCCAGGCCAATTTTAGAAAAATATACTTTGTTTGTATTTTACTTTAAGACCAAGGTCTTCGTAATAGGGTAAGTTTTAATTAAAAATACTTTCCACTTTGAAAAATCGACACTTAGAAACTTTTCAAGACAGTCCAATGTTATCCTATGGGGAAAACTATATTATGGTTAAACAGTTAAGTATTTAAACTTAGAATCCCAGTCTTCGGAGCCAAAAGTCAGCAAGGGCCAGGGGTTAGTTAAGTACCAACACTGCACCACCAGTGGGACAGGGGCGGCCGGGTGCAGAGGTGAAAATCGGAGTTCAACCCAATGCTTTCCAAAGGAGACAGTGGGTGCCTGGAGCCACACTGCTTGCAGGTAAGTAAATCGGTTGCAGGAGCCAAGCTTTAGGGTTAGGTTAAGCACGGGGGGGCTAAGCAGCACCAAACATACACCACCAGCGGATCAGGGGCGTCTGGGTGCAGGGTCCAAATTCGGCGTTAGGTGCCCAATGCTTTTCAATAGGGATTCTCCTTTCGGCAAAGAGGCTGCAGGCTTGGCACCAGAGGTTGCAGAAGGAAGACCAACGACAGCAAAGGTAAGTAGAGATGTAGGAGGTCGTAGGGGCACAGTCGGTTCAGCTCACCAAGCCCCAGGGGGTTTGGGTGCAGGGGTGACTTTCGACAGAGTCTTCTTACCGGAGCCGGTCGTGGCCGGAGGGAGCCTCTGGATTCACATTGCTGGCGCCGTCCTGAAGGACAGGAGAGGTCAGCCAACGCTGAACACGAGGTGAGGATCGCCGGGGAGACTTCACTGCACAGGTGAGCCACTCTGACTCGGGCCGTGGGCGTCGGGTGCTGAGTGGGCAGGATACACGGATCCGGAGTCCTTGGAGTAGGTCTCTTCTAGACAGGTCCGCACTCCACGGGAGACAGGCCGGTAGGGCTGCGGCCAAGGCACTCGTCTTCATTCTTCAGTGAAGGATTGTCTTCTTTCTTCTTAGGTTGTCGCAGATCTAGTTTCTAGGTCTGGGGGAGCCACCAAAATACTAAATGTAGGAGACGTTTTAGGGGAGTAGCAGTTAGGGCCAATGGGCACCTTACCTGGGGTGACTACACCCTCTATTATGCCACCCTCTTGTGGGAGGGGGGCACAGACCTAGCCCTGATTGGAGGGGTCTCCTCATCTTCAAGATGGCAGAGACTGAAAGTTGTGTTTCACCTCGCCTCCCCCACCTTAGGTGTGGAGTTGGCAGTGGTGGGCACACCTAATCTTTTGAATTTTTCCTGCCGGTTTTCCCACCCAAAGTGGGGGAGTAAACCAGGGGCTGCCATCTGCTGCTAGCAGCAGGGCTGGGGAGTCGCATTACAAAGACGGCAGGCCTTTGAAGCTTCCCTCTTTGAGAACTGGCCCACCCTAGTAGGACACCTCTGCCCAGGATGTGCATTGTCTCTGGTCCCAGAGAGCAAGGGCTCTCTACCCAGGGCTCCAGAAACATGTCTGGTGGTGTCTGGCTGCCTACAGCCGATCAGAGACCACACCAGGGTTGGTAGGTTTTCAGGGGGCACCTCTAAGGTGCTCTTGGAGTACATGGTACAATAAATCCCATACTGGCAGCAGTGGGGATTTATTGTAAGGAGTAGTGTGGTACCAAACACTCCTGAGTTCAGTGGAGCCATCATGGTGCTGTGGAACTCGTTGTCGAATTCCCAGTCCATGTACTCTCTATGGTTTCCCTGGCACTTAAACAATGTTAGGAAAATCGTCCCCAATATTGTAGGGCCATATCTGCCCATGCAGATATTCCCTCACCTGTGGTACAGTGCACCCGGCCTTAGGGCTGTGAGGCCTGCCATAGAGGTGACCTACCTATGCCGACAGGCAGTGCTGTTTGGCATCGCACCCAGACAGGTTGCCATGTCAACTTTTTCTTTTTCTCCCTCACAGGGGCATGCAAGCTGCAAGGTAGTAGCATGGTCCCAGTGAGGGGGGAAGGGGGTCACAGGGGATCCTCTTCAGCTCCCAGGCTCTAGGTTCCCAGGGTACCATTTACCAGGGACTTAAAGGAGGTAGAAGTACCAATTGGGGGTTGTTTTTAGGGAAGAAGCACTGGCACAGGGGACCCGATTGGCAGGAACCCTGTGCACTACATTTGAAACCACATCAAAACCAGGCAAAAAGCAGGGGCTAAGCATGCAAAAGAGGCACTTTCTCACAGACCCCTTCAAGTTCCCCAAAAAATCTTACCGTGAGCGACTTCTTGATCTACGCCTTTCCTTTGATCTAGAACGTTTCCTGGGCGGACTTCTTGATCGGCGCCTGTCTTTGTGTCTTGAGTGAGATCGGTTGCGCGATCTGTTGCGCGATGTGTTGCGCGATGTGTTGCGTGATCCGTTACGTGATCTGTTGCGAGAACTGTTTTGAGAACGGTTATGAGATCTACTCCTGCAACAACAAAATATATATTAACTACATTTCATCTAGCATTTTTTTTAAATGTAATAACAATTTAAAACTCACTGGAACAAACAATAATCCAAGTGAACGATTCCAATATCAGGTAGGTCACATTAAGCCACTGTAAGGAGAGACAGCCAATCGTCTGGCATCCTTGTGCTATATTTTTGAAAGGTGTGTGGGATTATACTAAATAGAGACTCAAGAAAAGAAGCCATTTGCGTGTAACAGATTTGCAGGTTGCTGGTACTCTAAATTCACATGCTGTGCCTTAATTCGCCACGGAATGGCTAGCTATGGAAATGTTCCTTGTAGAAATAAAGGTGTGAGACAATGGCTTTTTACAGGTTCACCCCACTTTTTGCCACTAATTTGTGACTATTAGGTACTGGTATAATGACACTGAAATGCACAGGGGCCTGTCGTCTGGGCCCAGTGCATGTGCTCTAACCTTTAAAATGGTATTTGTGATTTGCTAATGCTCAACTTAACTACAAGCCCCTAGAATATGGTACTGTATGTACCCAGGGCCTGTAGGTTACATGTCACCAGTGGACTGCAGCAACATTTGTGCCACCACTGTTGTGACAGTAAAACCGGTCTCGAAGTCTGCCATTTGCAGATAAGACGAGTAGTTTTTAAAAAGAAAGACATGTATGTGTTCAGTGAAACAGGTCTCTGCAGTAAAAACATACAATTGTCATTTCTACTGTGGAAATGTTTGTAGCCCAATTAACTAGTAGGGAGTGGCATGCACTTACACTTAAGAGGTGCCAACTTCCATATGGAACCACCAAACTGGATACTCCAAGGTATCGAAACAATTGCTACATAAGACCAGACTTATAGCTCAAGTCTAATTTAATGCAACTAATTTCTAAAGGGCTACTTTAGAAAGTTTCTTCTTTGTTACCAATGTTTTCCAGTACCCGTTTCTGTTGAAAGTAGCTGCTGTACCCAGATGCAGCCTGCTCCCTTTCTGCAGACAAGGTTTGAATGACATTCTGGAAGGAGAACAAATGACCTGCCGTGGGAGGAGCTGTGACCTTCTCCTGACAGAATGGCCAGCGCAGGGTGAGCCACAGATGGCGGGCTTCAAAGAGTTAGCTGCCTTTGTTGAGCACATGTGGTTACCACTAGTTAGGGTGCCGTCTTTTGTTTAGGCAGACCGGCTGGCATCTCGGTGAGGACAGGAAAACATGGTCAAATTTGTTTTCCCAGGGGAGTGTAGAACCCATATAACCACACCCCTGGATTGGGCTCATGAGCTCTGTAGGAAGCTGGCTTCTTTATGTAGTGTACCAAAATGAGATACACTATGTAGAAAGTCCAGACGACCCTTACTGGCTTACAGGGCTTAAATTAATAATCCCAAATGCTCTCTTCTGTGGTAGTATGGCTGAGTAGTTAAGACTTATCAGAGGGTAGAGTTAAGCATTTGTTGTACACACAGAGTCAATAAATGAGACACTCAAGAAGAAACTCAAGACCAATTTAGAAAAATAACGTATCTTTTTTATATAATAATAGACACCAAGATTATCGGAATCGAGTCAATACTTTAGGCGTTATCAAATTTCACAGTAAAAACTGTAGAAAATGACAGCTGTCAAATATGAGGCATGAGCCTCGAACGCAGGAAAGTTATCCTATGAGAGAAACATTCACTGCATAAGTACACTTGCAATCAAGTTGCAGAGTTGTTCTTCTGGACTTAAGGTAAGTAGGGGTCAGGGTCCTTAGAACGACCATCAGTTTCGGTTTACCTGCACTGGTGTATCAAGGTGCAGAGGTGCTGGTCGCAAGGGTAGTCTCGAACGCTACCACTGAAGTCTATAGAGAAACCTGTAACAAGAAAAATGCTGCAAGTGGGGACTTGGGGACAAGTTCATTGGAGCCAAAAGGGGGCTCGGTTCCTGAGGATCTCTGGGGCAAGGGTTGGCTTGGACTCAGGCTGGGGGCTCGGAAGCAGAGGTGTTTTGGCCAGTGGGTCACCTGCGTTGGAGGCTCTCACCTTTAGAGTCGACCTGGAGATAGGGAAAAAAACAGGATAGCTGGGCCACTCTCAACGCTGGCATCGGTGATGCCGATGTCCCTCGTCAGCTGGTCGGTCTTGGCAACGTTGGAGTCCAGATTGGACCACCATCAAGGCTTGGTTGCTGCAAGGGCTATGGTATCCAGGATATTAGTGCAGGGACACTTCTGGGGGTCTTGGCATCTCCAAACTTGGGAGATGGATCTGACCTCCTGGCGCATGGATACCTTTTCCTGGGGTGCTGCTTCCTCTGTGGACCTGGGGGTCAGCAGAACGGTGTACTGGGTCGATGCGTTCGGTGGCTGAAGGAAAGTGGCTCCTCCACTACAATAGAGATGCTGCAGGGTTGAGGATGTGCTGGGCAGTCCTCCAAGTGTTTGGGGAGTCTATTCCGATTCTGGATGAGCCAGTGTTTGTAATTGTCGGGAGAGCGAGCAGCATTCAGGCAGGGTTTTCCGCCAAGATAGATGGTCAACAGTTCTCACGTCTTCGGCTCTTCTTTGTCCTTCAGGCAGACAAATCAGAGGTCCTGGTGTCAGGGGGCCACCTAAATACTACATTTAGGGGCGTTAAGGGGAGTGCAGGGTAGTAGACAATGGGCAACTTAGCCCAGGGGTCACTAAACCCCCTATATGACCACTTCCTGTGGGGAGTGGGCATAACCCGGTCCCAGATTTCTCAATTCCACCAAAAACAAGATGGCGGAACCCTTCTTTCATGGAGCACATCAGGTAGCCCACCTTAGGGGTCTGACTAGCCTGGTGTTGCAACATGTATACGTGCATAGCTAATTTCCCGCCTGCACTGGTGCCAAATGAGCCTCAGGGCAGGGGTGGCATCTCCCAGGTCTGGGGCAAGACGGGGTTGTATGCCAAAGGTGGCAGGGCTTTGAAGTCCATGGCCTTTATATGCTAAATCCCTACCCATCCTGCTGGATGGGGTGTGAACACCTTCCAGAACAGGCATTGTTTCTGGCCTCAGAGAGCGTGGGTTCTTACCTGCAGGCGGTCAGAAACTGGTCTGTGGTGGCAGGCTGGACGATAAGCCTGCCACAAGATAGTGGTAGGTTTTTCAGGGAGCACCTCTAAGGTGCCCCCTGGGTGCATGCCATAATAAACATAGTACTGGCAATAGTACAGATTTATTAAGACAAGGTGTTTGATACCAAACACCATAAGTTTCAGTAAAGCCATCATGTAGCTGGGGAACTCGTAATGACCAGTTCCCAGTACATGTACTTAAGATGGCTTCCCTGTTCACTTGTACCATCAAGTAATTGAACTAGACAGCACAGAGGCATATCGGCTCATGTAGATATGTTCTCACATGTAATAATGCACCCGGCCTTAGGGCTGTAAGGACTGCTGTAGGGGGTGACTTACATATATGTAGTGACCTTGGCATGGCACACAGTGATTTTGCCGTGTCATGGTTTCACACATGGTTTGCACAATGTCACGCAGCCTGCAATGGCAGTCTGCATGCAATTTGTATGGGAGCGCCTTAGGGTGGTATAATATATACTGCAACCCTTAGAGGCCCTCTTTGGTACCCATGCCTTAGGTACCAGGGGTACCATTTACTAGGGACTTGTAGGTGTGCTAAAGTGTGTGCCAATTTGTAGGACGCTGGTTCTTTATATGGCGGACCAAACTGAGGTACACTTTGCAAAAAGTCCAGACAACCCCCAAATGAATTACAGAGGCACAAATGACACCCCAAATGCTCTCTTTTGTGGTAGCGTGGGCGAGAGGTTAGGCATATCAGAGGCTAGTGCTAAGCATTTATTGCAAACACATAGGCAGTAAGATAGACACTCAAAGAATTTCGAAACCAATTTATAAAAATAACACACTTTTATATGAATTTAGATACCAAGATCATCGGAACCAGGTCAGTACTTTGAGTTATGAATTTTTACAGTTTTCATTAGTGACACTTAGTGCAATTTTTGGGAGCACTAATGTTATCCTATGGGGAAACATGTACTGCATTCGGACACTCCGTGACTTACAAGACTGTTCTCTGGGACTTAAAGCGAGTATGGGGTAAGGTCCAAGGCCACACCAACATTTCACCTCTGGAGGCTCTGGGCGTCCAGGTACAGAGGTGTGTTACGGCATCAGGTGTCCCATTCACTTCAATTGGGAACGGTCTGGTCAGAAAGAGGCTGCAGGCTGGGGTGCCAGTTCAGGGAACCCACAGGGGTGCTCGACCCTTGAGGTCCTCGGGCACGTGGGGAACACAGTTGATCCACTTCTCTTTGCGAGGTGGGGCTCGGTGCAGTGATATCTTTTGACGTCAGGTTCTGTGCAGGAGTCACTCACGGCTGGAAGGAGCCTGCAGAAAGAGACTGCAGGCGGCGACTGCAAGTCCAGTCTGGGAAAACCCAAGGGTGGGCTTAGCTCGTCTGGGTCTGGGGGCCGACACCGCCCTTAGACTTCGGCTGTAGAGCGCGGGTGGAGGGGTACTTTGAGGCATCGGTGGTGGTCGCAGACTCACTTCTTTGTCTTGGTTTCTGCTGCAGAGGGGCAAACAGTGCAGCTGGGACATTCACAATGTGAGTCTGTGTTCTTAAAGTCCCTCGACGTGCAGGTTGGTTTTTACTCAGCGTTGGTGTCTGGTCGCATCAAGCCTGGCTGCTGCAAGGGGTCGGTACCACAGGTACTGGTGTTGTGCGGCTCCGGTCGGTCCGGCGTCCCCACACTTGGAGGGAGGACAGCTCTGGCCTGTAGGAGCACAGCTACCTCTTTCTGAGGAGCTGCTGCTGAGACGGTAGTCTTTGTAGGCGGCAGGTCTGTGTACCAGGTGTTGCTTCTTTGGTGCTTGCAGCTGCAGGGGAGTAGCTCCTCTACTCCAAGGGAGTTTCTTTGGCAATTGGCGAAGCAATGGCAGCCCTTTGGGTTTCTTTCAATCTGCACAGCAGCAGGACAAGTCAGTTGCTCCACGAGGTTCGGGTGCAGCAGGCAGGCTGGTAGGGTTGGCGCCAAGTCAGTTGTGCTTCTCGAGTCAGCAGTCTTTTGTCCACTCCTTTTGTGTCTGTCGAAATCTGAAGTCCTGGTATCAGGGGGTCACCTAAATACTCAATTTAGGGGCGTTAACTGGAGTGAGGGGTAGTAGCCAATGGGCTACCTA
Source organism: Calotriton arnoldi (assembly GCA_963921515.1). Taxonomy (NCBI): domain Eukaryota; kingdom Metazoa; phylum Chordata; class Amphibia; order Caudata; family Salamandridae; genus Calotriton; species Calotriton arnoldi. The sequence goes on along the minus strand of CAWUFW010000014.1, from coordinate 6,782,205 downwards.
TCTCTTGGGTCACTACACCCCCTAGATGACCACTTCCTTTAGGGAGTGGGAATCACCCTGTCCCAGAGTTCCTAATTCCACCACACACAAAATAGTGGACTTTCTAAATTTGTGTTCACTTCAGGCTTGTCCACCCTAGGTGTGTCCAGCCTGGCAGTGCAACACACCTCCTGCATAACTCATTTTCCCGCCTGTCCTTGGGCCAGATGGGCCCAGGGCAGGGGGTGGAATCTCCTGAGAGAAAATGGGGTTCTGTTGCAGTCCCCCCCTCCCTGCCCGTCCCACGCAACCACCCCCCCACCACCACATGCACTTTCTGCCTGGCTTCTGACGCAACTCTGATTGAAGAAAACTGGGTCCCTGCTGTCCAAGTTCCCAGTACCAGTGTTCTTTCCCTAAAACTGATCCTCAATTGGCCCTTCAAGCCCCCTGTAAGTCCCTAGTAAAAGGAGCATGGGTACCTAGGGCATTGGGACTGAATAGGGTCCCTTAGGTACCCTCACCTAGGCCATGCAGACTGCCACTGTAGCATGCATGGCCTGGTGCAAACAAAACAAAGTCGACATGACACACTGCCTGTGTGCCATGCAAACTAGCACTGCTCAAGATATAGGTGGGTCACCCCTCTAGCAGGCCTTACCAGCCCTAAAGCAGGGTGCACTATATCACAGGTGTGGGCATATCTGCCTACGCAGATATGCCCCTACCGTATTAGGGTCTATTCCTTAATATTGTAAGTGCCAGTGAAGCCATAAAAAAGTACATGGGCTGAGAACTTGGCAACTCGAGTTCTACAGCACCATGATGGTTTCACTGAACCCAGGAGTGTTTGGTACCAAACAAGTCCGTTTAATGAATCCACACTGATGCCAGTGTGAGATTTATTAAACCATGTACTCATAGGGCACTTCAGAGGTGCCCCCCTAAAGACCTACCGACCCTGGTGTGGGCACTGACTGGCTTTGGGCAGCCTGTCACACACAGACATGTTTCTGGACCCCTGGGCGGAGAGCCCCTGCTCTCTGGGACTAATAAAAATGCACTTCCGTGGCAGAGGTGCATTTTTCCACCAGGCCCATCTCAATTCTTTCTTTTTCTTTAGCTAGGCATTTCATCTCAAGGGTTAGTCTTTTAGCTAATTTTTGAAGATCTTCATCATCTATTTCTTCAGGGGTACTGTTTGAGGTACTCCCACTAGAGGTACAGTCAGTAGGGGAATTGAAGACTTGCTCATCATACTCACGGACATTTCCCTCCTCTATATCATCTGTATTGGTTTCCATTGCCATGGTCCTATCGGACAAGTTACTTATCTTCAGTAACGCCTTATCTAGTAGAGACATGATCTAGCCGCATATTACTTCCCTTTGAACTTCCAGGAGTCAGGCTAGATCCGGAAGACTTTTCTTAGCAGTACTCCGGCGCGCCGGTAGGTGGCGTCGGTCGACTCAGCTTGACATCGTATGGTGTCGAGTTCGACGTCGTGAAGTCCGTGTCATCTACATAAGCGCCACCTTGGCACGCGGATATCAGTACATTTCAAGACTTTCAACGCCAGAAGCGCAGAGCCATTAAGTTAACTGACAGTGGTGTGTTAAAACAACTAGGGCCCTAAAGGGGAACGGCCTTGATGAAGAACTGATACGCAGGAAGGGAGGTAGGAGGGGGACGGTAAGGAATCTGCGGCTAGATCATGTCTCTACCATTTAAGGCATTACCAAAGGTAAGTAACTTGTCCATCTGATAGAGACATCTAGCCACAGATTTCTTACCTTTGAACAGATACCCAAGCAATACCATCCCTGAAGGAGGGACTGCGGAAAAGTTTAAATCATAAAGTCCAGTAGGACTGAACAGCCAAAGAGGTCTTCCCTATGGACCAGATTGTCCAGGCAATAATGCTAGGCAAACGTGTGCAGGGATGCCCATGTAGCCGCCTGGCAGATGTCAAGAATGGGGACACCACGCTGAAGCGCCGTGGTGGCTGCCTTAGCTCTGGTAGAATGAGCTCAGGGGCCTTCCGAAGGCAGTTTCTTTGCCTAAGCGTAACAAATCTCAATGCAGAGGATAATCCATGGTGAGATGGTCCTCTTCTGTACAGCACGTCCCTTCTTTGCTCCAACGTACCGCACAAAGAGCTGGTCGTCCACCCGGAACTCTTTAGTACGCTCAAGGTAGAACGATAATACTCTTTTTGGGTCCAGACTGTGGAGACGTTGTGGGAAGCTGGCTCTGCATATACTATACTAAAGTAAGGTATAGTGTCCACAGAGTCCAGTGGATCCCCAAAGGCTTATAGAGGTAAAAGTAGATAATACCATACTCTCTATTTGTGGTAGTGTGGGCGAGCAGTAAAGCTTTATCAGAGAAGTGTTAAGCATTTATTGTACACACTCAATCATGAAATGATGTCACACACTCAAAAGACTGAACTCAGACCAATTATTTGTATCAAAAGGAAAATGCTACTAACACAGTATGCATCTGTTCTTGGCATATAGAGCTGTAGAGTATGCTGTGCATAGATCGCCATCTAGCGTTGGGTCCGGATGTTTGCACTTTGTTTTTCTTTGAAGAAGTCTTTCCAGTCACGAGGTAGGTGACTCCTCCTTTCGGTGATAGTGCGCATGGGCATCAACTCCATTGTTAGATTGTTTTCCCGCAGAGGGTGATTATGGAGTTAGTAAGAGTAGTAAAAGGAGATGTCCATGAAGGATAAGTTACTTACCTGTAATCCTAGTTCTCTTCGAGGGGTATCCTCATCAATAGTCATAAGCACATGAATATTCCCGCCCATGCGCGGGGACCCCGGAAACAATATATACACATATATGTGAAAAACATATGAAGCTCTCTCATATATATATATATATATATATATATATCAACAAATGCAGCCTTCCATACAGAAAAAGAGCTGGGTAATGCTACAAGAATTCCCTTTGCACACATATACACATTCAACACGAAGCAGTGAAGAAAACAAAGAGCATTTGAACTGCTTTAATGTGCAGCAGAAAACATAATCCTGCAAAGAGGAATGACAGCATTGCCAGCTCACAGGCTGCATTGCAATAACACTTAGTGTAAAAAGCTGAAAAGCTAACCTCATAGAAACACATAGGCAAAAACTGGCACCATGCCTTTAAGGCAGCCATGACCCCTAGCTTCCCATCATGCCTCAGGGGTGACAGTTAGGTCAGTTGTTCTTTGCGGAGACCCGAAGGCCAGGGCACAAAGAAATGACATTTACCTTGATCATTTGCCCGGTGAGGCGGGTGGGTTGCTTATGACTATTGATGAGGATACCCCTGGAAGAGAACTAGGATTACAGGTAAGTAACTTATCCTTCTCTTCCAGGGGATCCTCATCAATAGTCATAAGCACATGAATAGACTAGCAAGCCCATCCCCTCAACCTGCGGGCAAACGATAAGCATAAACTCAAACAGATATTGAAGAAAAATCATGACTAATTAAATCAGCATTGGAACAAATTCCTCAAGGAGGCTTGGCCTACTTGGGTATCTGCTCTGGAGTCAGAATCAAGACAGTAGTGCCTAGTAAACGTGTGTACCGATTTACAAGTTGCCGCCTTGCAAATCTCGGCCATTGGTACATTATGCAAGAAAGCTACTGTCGCTGCTTTTCCCCTAGTGGAGTGAGCCTTAGGGGAAACCAATAGAGGCTTGTTCGCCAATTGATAAGCCAGCTAAATGCAGGACACTGTCCACCTCGAGATGGATCGTTTGGAGGCTGGAAACCCTGTCCTGACGACACCATAGTTTAAAAACAATTGGTCAGACTTTCTAATGGATTTCGTTCCCTCCAAATAGAATTTGAGAACCCTCTTGAGGTCAAGTGAGTGAAGAGACCTTTCTGCTGGTGTAGCAGGATTGGGAAAGAAAGGGGGAAGAGAAATTGTCTGGTTAACATGGAAGTCAGACACCACTTTTGGTAAGAAAGAAGGGTGAGTCCTCAGAACCACCCGATTGTGATGGAAAACCGTGTATGGTTCCTTTGCGCAGAGTGCTTGGATTTCACTTACTCTGCGTGCTGACGTGATAGCTACTAAAAAAGAAACTTTCCACGTTAGGTGCTGTAAAGAGGCCTTATGAATGGGCTCTAAAGGAGGGCCCATTAATTTGGAAAGAACAATATTCAACTCCCAAGGAGAAGGATGTCGGACAGGAGGAAAAACTTTCTTCAACCCCTGAAGGAAATCCTTGACCACCTGGAGCTGAAAAAAGGAGGGTTGGTTAGGTGATTTTCTGTAGGCCGTAATGGCCGCCAAGTGAACTTTTATAGAAGTGTACTTCAAACCAGACTTGGCTAAATAAAGAAGATAAGGCAAGATTACCTCCTCCTGCCCACTAGTTGGACTAAAACCATTACACATACAGCACAAGAAAAACCTCTTCCATTTAAAAGAATAAGAACTCCTTGTGGATGGTCTCCTTGACTCCCTCAAAATGTTCATGCAGTCCTGAGGGAGATTCAAGTGTCCGTATTGTAGGACCTCAGGAGCAAGGCTGCCAAGCTCAGCGATGGAAGGCTGGGGTGCAGAATCTTCCCGCCCATTTTGGCCAGACGGTCCGGTCTGCACGGAAGCCTCCTGTGTGGACATATTGAGAGTTGTAATAGGTCCGGATATCACCATTGGCGAGGCCAGTCCGGTGCCATGAGGATCATCTTCATCCTGGATCGGATGAGCTTGGTCACCACCTTCGGGATGAGAGGAAGGGGAGGAAAAGCGTATGCAAATGTTCCGGACCAGTCTATCAAAAGAGCATTCCCTCTCGTTCCTGGCCGGTAAAATCTGGACGCGAAGGCGTGGCATTTTTTGTTTAGCTCGTCTGCAAAAAGGTCGATGGATGGTCGACCCCATTGACGGAAGATGTCTGCCACTACGTCGTCGTTGAGCACCCAGTCTTCTTGTTCTTCGAAGTGCCGACTGAGAGCGTCTGCCTGCACGTTCTGTTCTCCTGGCAGATGCACCGCTGTGATCGAGAGATTCCTGGCCAGAAGCCAGTGCCAGATCGCTTGGGATTCCAGTGATAGCGGGCGAGAATGTGTTCCACCTTGTTTGTTCAAGTAATACATGGTGGTTGTGTTGTCTGTTTGAATTAGTATAGACTCTGACTGAATCAATGGAAGGAATGCCTTGAGGGCTAGATGAACTGCCCGCAGCTCTAACATGTTTATGTGGTAGGTCTGCTCCCTGCTCGACCATCTGCCCTGAGTTTGAAGACAACCCAAGTGTGCCCCCCATCCCTGAAGAGATGCATCCGTGATCAGGGATTGTTTTGGGAGGGGTTGGTGGAAAGGCACTCCCACTAGCAGATTTTTCGGTTGAGTCCACCAAACCATGGATGACTTCGCAGCGTGGGAAAGGAGAATCCGATCCTCCCAATGTCCTGAGGATTGGTCCCATTTGTCTTCTAGATCCTGCTGTAGCGGTCTCATCCTCAACCTGGAGTTGGGGATGAGAAATATGCAAGAGGCCATCGACCCTAGAAGAGATGCCACTTGTCGTACTGATGGTTGGCGCGCATGAAGTAGGGAGTTGCACTTCTGTTTCATTGATAACAGTCGCTCCTCCGAAGGAAACACTTTTCCTATACCGGAGTCTATGGTGGAGCCCAGATAATGGAGAGTTTGAGTGGGCTGTTGGACAGATTTTTCCATGTTCACGCTAAGGCCTAAACGGTGAAGTAGGCTTAGGCAAACTCGAAAATGATCCTTCACCATTTGTGGGGATGAACCTTTCAACAGCCAATCGTCCAGGTACGGATACACAAATAGGCCTTGACGATGTAAAGCTGCGGCCACCACTGCCATGCACTTTGTGAAGACCCTCGGCGCGGATTTTTGGCCGAACGGTAAGACTCGGAACTGGTAATGCTTGGCGCCCACCATGAATCTCAGGAACTTGCGGTGACGTGGAGCAATCGGTATGTGGAAGTACGCATCTAGGAGGTCTATCGAACACATCCAATCCCCCTTTTGCAGGTGCGGATATATTTGATGTAGCGCCAATATGCGAAATTTCTCCTTCTGAATGACCTTGTTCAGAGATCGCAGATCCAGGATAGGTCTGAATTTGTGCGCTTGGTCTTTCTTTGGCACCAGAAAGTACCTGGAATAGACTCCTTTTCCTCTTTGAGCAGGAGGAACTTCTTCTATGGCCAACTTCTTGAGGAGGACAGACACCTCCTGACGTAGCAATTTCAGTTGGTGGGGGTGTGACTTTACTGGAGGAATGTTCTTTGGGGGTGCGCTGAAACGAAGTGTATAACCATTTTTCAGTATATTTAGCACCCACCGATCTTTTGTTATTTTGCACCACTCTGCCACGTGATTCGAAATACTTCCTCCCACTGGAGTGGGCAACGGCGCTTGAGGAAGCAGAAGATCACTGTTTCCCTGAAGTCTTGGCTGCGCCGGAGGATTGTTGATGTTGTCCTCCTCTGTCTCTGGAGCATCTACGGCCTTGGAACTGAGACCTGGATTGCTGGTTCTGCCTCTGCTGCCATTGAGGGGTTTGAACCCTCTGATGGTAGTTTTTGCGATTGTAAGGCCTGTATCTTCGTCTGAATTCTTTTTTCTTTTCCAGGCCTACCGCCTTCAGCGTATCCAGCTCAGCCTTCATCCTGGCCATTTCTTCATCGGTGTGGGAACCAAAGAGAGAGGTTCCGGAGAATGGGAGATTTAAAATCTGATGCCCAGACTCCGGCTTTAAAGCTGTTAAGAGCAGCCACGAAGACCTTCGTGCACAAATGCCGTGTGCATATGAATGGGCAGCCAGAGAAGCCCCATCCGCTGCAGTACTAATCACCTGATTAGAAACCAGCGCCCCTTCTTGAAGAATTTCCGCAAAATCTTGTCTGTCCTCCTTTGGCAGCTTTTCCTTAAAACGCTCCAAAGAGTCCCATAAAGACATGTCGTAACGGCCCAACAGGGCTGCAGAGCTTGATACTTTCAAGGAGGATGCTGCGGATCCGCATACCTTTCTCCCCAAGAATCCTGAGCTCGACTCTCCTTGTCTGGAGGGACAGAGGACGAAGAAGCGACGGCATGAGTTTTCTTTGCTGCCGCGATGATTACAGAGTCCGGCGGAGGATCTGATTTTAAAAATAAAGGATCCGATGCCGCCAGCTTGTATTTTTTCTGAACCCTCGCTGGGGCTGCTTTAATTGAGGATGGGGTGAGAAAAACGTCCATCACTGGCTGAAGAAGACCAGGAACCAGTGGGAGCAAAGGCCTAGACATAGACCGTTGATGGAGAGTCTCGAAGATGATAGAGGTGGAAGTTTGTGGCGCTGACATATCTATGTTCAGCTTCTGTGCTCCTCTAGTGAGGACATCATGAAATGTATTGATGTCATCGATAGGTGACACTCTAGAGGGTGGGCTATCCGTAAGGGTAGGCGAATAGTCCCTTTTTGAAGAGTGAGTTGAAGAGGAAGACCAAGACGGTGTTCTCATTCTCTTCCGATGAGCATGAGTTGGTCTATGCTCCGGAGATTTTTCCTGGCGATCCCTGGTCCGAGTAACAGGTGATCTGTCCACCTCTTGCACTAACCGTTCCAACGGGGATCTGTGCAGTGGACTGGAATAGTCCATAGGTCGCCGAGCTTGGCCAGAAGTATCTTTCTGCCAATGGCTGACAGGAAGGAGCCATCTTGGTGACAGATGGACTGAAGGCGACCTCTGCCTTCATGGAGACGTTGGTCTAGGAGATTGTCGTGCCTCCGGAGACGGAGAAGAGCTTCCCATTGAAATCACTTGAGGAGAGCTCGCAACTGAAGCCGATGACTCCATGCGGTCTCTGGAGGCTGAACGGCGTCTGGAGGAGCGATGCGACGTCGATGGCGAGTGCCTCGACGTCGAGCGACTATATGTGACCAGCACCGGTGAGTCTTTCGAGAGGGATCGTCTCCTCGACGTCGACCTCTCTTTGTGCTTCGACGTCGAAGTACAAGTTACTTACCTTCGGTAACAATGTATCTGGTAGAGACGATTCTAGCCGCAGATTCCTTAACGTAGAATTATCCCCAGGCGTGAGACTGGATCCGGAAAATTTTGCCACAGCATCCCTGTGCGCCGGAGGGGGCGTGCCACCACACGACTCCGCCCTGACGCTGTCCGCGGACGTGACGTCAGCGAGGTCACAAGTCCCACCCCGGCGCGCTGTCAGTTTTCCTCGGAGAACTTTTCCGCGCCACAACGCGGAGCCATCACAAACAAAACTGGGAAAGCATGGGAACAGTGTGCGAAAAGCAGTGAAACAAAGGGAAGAAGCGAATGGTGAAGGACAGCACCATGAGGGACAGTGCCAGGCACTGTGTCACTGAAAGGCATGGAAGGGAAAGAGCAGAGTACCGCCTCTGAGAAGCAACCCTGCAAAGCCAAAGCGATATCCACCCTAGAGACAGAAAAAACAGGTGAAAAATGCCATAACAGACGACAGAAAGTCTGCAACCACAAGCTATAACAGTGAAAGGCAACAAGCCGGAACAGAGGAGGAACGACAAATGACCCCAAGACAACACCACCAAGGAGAGTCACATCCCCTGCAAAGAGCCAAGGGCTGAGGCACAGCCAAGAGACCCTAACCCAGAGGACTGCAGAGGAGTCAGAAACCCCAAGCAATGAGAAAGGGAGAAGAGCATGAGTAGACCCCACACTGGAATACCAGGGTGGAGGGACGCAGAAAGACATGTAAACCCACCATCCAAGTACCAGAAAGGAAGGGGTGAAACAAGAAACGGAACGAAGCATCCCGCCAGGGAGGAAGTGAAAGAGGAGACCTGCAGAAGACAAGCCACCCTGAGGGAGGCGATTGCAGAAGACCAAACTGAAGGTCCTCGCAGAACGGGGAGGAAGGGCGGGCCGTGAAGGAATCTGCGGCTAGAATCGTCTCTACCAGATACATCGTTACCGAAGGTAAGTAACTTGTACATCTGATAGAGACTACTAGCTGCAGATTCCTTAACGTAGAATAGATACCCTAGCCATACCCAGAGGGGAGGAGGGTCTGCGAGAGAATCTCACCAGCTTGGAAGAACACAGGACCCCAACAGGGGATGTGTCATGGGGACAGGAAGGACGGCCCAGCCCCCACCAAGCAGCGGAAGAACAAGGAGAAGGGAAGGCCAGGATACCACAAGCCTACCCGAGAGGCCAAGGGTGTCCGCCAGAGAACCCGGAGGGACAGGCGGCACCAAGAGAGTATCAAAGAAGAAAAGAACCACCCGCGAATCCAAGGAGAAGAGGTGGAAACACAAGGTAGAGGACCAGGCCGAACGAAGGGATAACAAGGCGGAAACACCAAGACACGACGCCGTAGACGGCATGACAAAAGTCGGTCTGGCGATCCAGAGGCTGAGAGGGAAGGCAAAACGCACAGAGGCAGACATCCCGCGGGAACAAGGGCAAACGTACGCCAGGCAAGCCCTGCAGAAAAGGGTCGAAACACCAGCGGATACTGAGCAGGACGGAACCTGGAGCAGCGGAAGCCGCGCGAAGGTGGAGGAAAAAAGACCTCACCAAGCAGAATACAGTGAAGCCAGGAAACACGAGGAACCCAAGAAGGGATCCACGCCCGCCCAGCTTAGGACAAGGCTATACAATAGCCAACAAGTACCCCACCTAGGGTATGACACACCCAAAACAAAACAGGGGAACACCTCTCAGGGAAAACCCGCAGCAGAGGTCAAGAACAGAAAGACCTGTGGGTATCACCACAGACGGCTTACCAATCAGCCAAAAAGGGAACACAGATGGTCCAACCGGAGGACCCATACGGCTTCACTAACCGCCAAAAAACACACACCGCAAGCGAAAAGGCCGTACCCGCAGCCAAAAGGACAGAGGGGCCAACTGAAGGACCCGAAAGGCAGTCCCAGCCCCACACAGCACACAGAGGGGCCAACCTAAACACTAGGCCCAAGGAGAAAGGCGGGACAAACGCCTCCCAGAAGACACCTGAGGACCGACAACCCGAAGGTTACGTAGGGGGAGGACGACGGAGCCCCACAAGGAGTCGCTGAATAGCGGAGTCCGCGTGGGTGTTAAATAACAGAATCCCATCAAAGGGCAGGTCAACAAGACGCTCCCGAATATTCTCGGGAAAGACGCTATCCCGCAACCAAGCATGGCGGCGGAGGGCCACGGAACTCGCCATAGCGCGGGCGAGAGAATCAGAGACATCCAAGGGCGAACGGAGAAGAAAAGCAGCTAACTCCCGACCATCCAGCACATGGTGCCGCAGATCAGCACGGACACCTTCGTGGGAGGCGCGAGACAGAAGGGACTCCGCGGAATCCCATAGGTCAGAGGTAGCCCTGGCCAACACACAAAGGGTGTTGAGCGCGCGCAGAGCAGCACTAGTGGAAGCGAAAATGTTACGCCCCCAGGAGTCCAACCACCGGGCCTCCCGTGACGGAGGGAGCAACACCGAAGGCAAGGAGGGGAAAGCAGTCTGCAGGACAGGACCCTGGGCAGATGGGTGGGAAAAAAGGCAGACTGGATCGTGCGGGGCAGGGCGGTGGAGCAGCGGCTGAGGCACCGGATCCCCCGTAGCAGGATGCCCCCAGGCCCCCAGAAGAGAGTTGTGGAGTGAAGCTTCAAACGGAAGAAGCGGATCCCCTCCACCAGAGCCCTGGTGGAGAACCTCCAACAAGTGATCAGTGTGAGCGGAGCGACCGGATTGCCCATCTGCAAAATGCCAGTGGCCGTGGAGATGGCCCGGACAAAGGCTACACTCGCCTCCGTAGGGCGACGTGGGGGAGAGAGCAACTCTTCCGTGGGCGAAGGCTGCAAACTAAGCCGCCCGTCCCCATGCCCTGCCGGAGGAAGAAACGGCCAGCCCCTGTAGGATGGAGGACCCACGGACGAGTGGGGAGCCTGAGGGGTGTCCGAAGAAGGCGGAGAAGCCTGCGGGGCCACCAACTGCAAGGTGCGGAAGAGCGGGTCCAGGGACTGTGGAGGCAGAGACGGCATAGAACCCGCCCCGGAAGCCGCCGGGGAAAAAGCAACGATGCGGCGTCCAGTCTCCGGTGAAGAGGAGACAAGGAGATGACAACCCTCCGGAGAGGAGGAGTCGCCGCTCCGACGCCGGGACGGCGCCGGAGAGTCCGCCATGGGTACCGGTGTGTCCTCGCACAGCGCCGAAGTGTCCACCAGGGGCGCCGAGTCGACCTCCACCACCACACGCAGTCTAGGAGAAAGGGGCGGGGGCGGGGTCGGAGCCGAAGCGGCCAATGAACGGCGCCGAAAAGGCGCCGGCTTGACCCCCGACGAGGCAGCTGCCTTTGCAGGGGTCCGAGAGGGACTCGGGGAGGCACCCCGGGTCCCGGCCTCCACCCGTGGCGCCGCCAGGGAGGAAAGCCGTTGGCGCCGTAAAGGCGCCAGTTCGGCCTCCGGTAAGACAGCCGCCTACCCAGAGGACCGAGGGGGACTCGGGGACAAGCCATGAGTCCCGGCGACCACCTGCGACACCACAGGGAACCCCGCGGGGTTTTGCGGCGAGGCAGGGACGCCGTGGGCCGAAGAGGGAAACCCCGGAGGGCCGCACCTCGACAACAATACACCTCCAAAACCTGAAGCCGAACACGTCGGCGCCGGGGGCGAATCCGCCGGCGAGTCCGCGGAAGGCCCGGCGCATGGCGAGGGATCCGCAGACGTCTCAGGAAGAGGAGGGGGGCCCAAAGAAGCCCGCAGAGCCGAAGCGTAGGCCTTCATTTGGGCCCTTGTCGCCCTAACGCCAGGAAACGGCGGATAGGTTGGCGACGGGAGAGGGCGCACGTCCCGAGAGGAACCCGCGCCCTCATCAGAACGAGGACAGTGCCTCGGTGACAAACTGCAAGACATACCGGCGGGCGGGCGAGCGACGCCCGGTGGGCCTCGGTGAAGGACGATGCCGCAACCGGAATCGGCGGCTCCTGGACCCTTCCGAGGCAGGGGACGGACGCGGTGACAAGACCGATCTGGACAAGCGGGCCGAAAGCAACTTCATCCGGCGCTCCCGCCGGGACTTCGGCTTGAGATGCTGACAGGCGTCGCAGTCCGTAGAGTCATGGTGCTCGCCCAAACACCACATACAAATAGGGTGAGGGTCCGTCGCCGACATCTGACGCATACAAGCACACGTTTTGAAACCCGAAGGCATTGCACACTGTTCCCAACGCAAAGCGTTAAGAGGCCTGAAAACAGGCCAAGGGAACTCACTCCGGATCCGCGTTGCACGCGGAAAAGAAGGAAACTGACGTCAGCGCGCCGGGGTGGGACTTGTGACCTCGCTGACGTCACGTCCGCGGACAGCGTCAGGGCGGAGTCGTGTGGTGCCACGCCCCCCCCTCCCCCCCGGGCACGCAGGGATGCTGTGGCAAAATTTTCCGGATCCAGTCTCACGCCTGGGGATAATTTTACGTTAAGGAATCTGCGGCTAGTAGTCTCCATCAGATTGTCCTGACGTTGAAGCCATTGACCTCACCGACCTAGTCCTTGACGCGGAGCTTCTAGGAGAACCCAAAGTGTGAACAGACGGAGAACCCCTTCTCGACGCCGTGCTCTTCCTCGACGTTGACGGAGACCGCCGCCTCGACGTCGAACGTCATCTCGAATACTTTACTTTGGGTCCCGACGACGAATCCTTCTTCGCCGACGATGGAGATTTGGCCCTCGACGTTGAACGTCTTCTGGTTGACGACAACGGAGGAGTCCGCTTGGACGTCGAATGTCTCGCACCTGGCGACGACGAGGCATGTCTCGACTTTGACCGCCGCCTGGTTGACGGCAACGGAGACGCCCGCTTCGACGCCGATCGCCGCTCTGCTGGCGACGCCGAAGCATGTCTCGCCGTCGAACGCCGTATTGACGGAGATCCAACTCTCGATGTTGTGCGAGCCCGCACCAACGGAAAACGACTCCTCGACGCCGATCGTCGCCGGGTTGACGACGGCGGAGGACGTGACGTACCTGCAGTCTTCCTCGACGACCGGTGTTCTCTCGACGGCGAGCCCGCCGTCGATGGTCTTCTCGTCGACGTTTTAGCTGACGGTGAAGGTATTTTCAGCGCCGATCCAGACGCTGAAGGAGAGCAAACTGGAACTTTACTTCTGGATGAAGATCTTGCTCTCCTTCACCGGAGACCTGCCTCTAGAAGGAGCTTTTCACTTCTCTGCCATCCCATAAAGGCGAATCCTTTCTCTTTCTTTCAGAGTACGCCTGGACAGGGACTGACGATGCTGGCAAGTCTTAGGATCATGATCCTCAGGAAGGCACAGGATACAGACAGAATGGGAGTCTGATCTAGCCTTCTTTTTGCCACAGGAAGGGCAAGAGTCAAAGAGATGGCATTTCTGAGAGAAAAAATATGTTTAACTCTCTCAAAAACAGTAGGAATCTACTTTAAAAGCCAAAAGACGTCGAAGTAAGTAGGTTTTGACAAAAATTAGTAGATATTTTCTGACAGAAATCAGAAAACCAAGAGCTGAAGTAACCAGGGCCCTGACTAAAGGAGCCGGAAAGAACAACTGACCTAACTGTCACCCCTGAGGCATGATGGGAAGCTGGGGGTCATGGCTGCCTTAAAGGCACGGTGCCAGTTTTTGCCTATGTGTTTCTATGAGGTTAGCTTTTCAGCTTTTTACACTAAGTGTTTCTGCAATGCAGCCTGTGAGCTGGCAATGCTGTCATTCCTCTTTGCAAGATTATGTTTTCTGCTGCACATTAATCAGTTCAAATGCTCTTTGTTTTCTTCACTGCTTCGTGTTGAATGTGTATATGTGTGCAAAGGGAATTCTTGTAGCATTACCCAGCTCTTTTTCTGTATGGAAGGCTGCATTTGTTGATATATATATATATATATATATACACATTTATATAGAGCTTCATATATTTTTTCATATATATTTGTATATATTGTTTCCGGGGTCCCCGCGCATGGGCGGGAATATTCATGTGCTTATGACTATTGATGAGGATCCCCTGGTAGAGAATGCATGTATCCAAGTAAGATGTTACTGCAACAGTTATAGGTACCTGGGGAGGCGGGTGGGCGCATACGACTCTACAGGTCTATATGCCAAGAACAGATGCATACTGGGCAAGTAGCATTTTCCGTTCGAGGCATATGAGCTGTAGATCATATGCTGTGCATAGACTACAGAGTAGTTATCTCCCAAAGCGGTGGCTAACCTGTAGCTGTTGCAGTTGTCTGAAATAGTGTACGTAAAACTGCTTGGCCCACACTAGCTTGCTGTCTTGCTAACACATCTACACAATAGTGTTTTGTGAATGTGTGCGGTGTAGACCATGTTGTAAGTTTGCATATGTCATCTATGGGTATATTTCCTAAGAATGCCAAAGAAGCCCCCAGTTTGCGTGTAGAGTGTGCTCTAGGGGGTAACTGATAATGTTCGTTTTGCTTAGCATATTTGAATGCACTTGACTATCCACCTTGCAATACCTGATTTTGATATGGGATTGCCTTTATGTGGTGGAGCAAAGCGCGAAAAGTTGGTTTGTCTTACAGAAAGGTTTTGTCCTTTCTATGTAATAAAGTAATGCTCTCTTCACATCTAAAGTGTGTAGGGCACGTTCTGCCACAGAATCTGGTTGAGGGAAGAACACAGGTAACTCAACAGACTGATTGATATGAAAGGCAGAAATGACTTTAGGGAGGAATTTCGAATTGGTCAGAAGAACTACTTTATTTTGGTGCATCTGTAAAAAGGGTTCTTCTATAGTTATTGCCTGAAACAAACCAACTCTTCTCAGTGATGTAATAGCTATGAGGAAAGCTACTTTCCACATGAGAAATTGCAGTTCACATCTGTGCAATGGTTCGAAGGGTGGACCCATGAGCCTGGTGAGAACAATGTTGAGATTCCACACTGGAGCAGGTGGATGTCTTGGGGAATGACTCTAGAGTCCCTCCATAAAAGCTTTGATGACAGGCACTCTAAAGAGAGATAGATGTTGTCTATTCTGGAGGTATGCAGCTATCGCAGCCAAATGTAAGCGTATGGATGTGTACGCTAAATTGGAACGTTGTAGATGTAACAAATAACATATGTTTTGAACAGAAGCATCAAGCGGGTTGATGTGGTTGTTATTACAGTATATTACAAACCGCTTCCACTTTGCTGCATAGCAGGCTCTTGCGGTAGAACATCTAGCCTCTTTGATAATATTCATGCAGTCTAGCGGTAGATTAAGGTAGCCAAACTCTAGGACCTCAGGTGCCAGATCGCCAGGTTGAGTTGTCTGGGGTCTGGATGTCTTATGTCTCCATGGTTCTGTGTGAGGAGATTGGGTGTAAGACGTAGTTGTTGATGAGGAACTACTGACAGTTCCAACAAGGTTGTGAACCAGGGTTGACGTGCCCACGTGGGCGCAACTAGAATTAGTGTCAGGACGCTTGAGTTTCCGAACCACTAATGGAATGAGTGGGAGAGACGGAAAAGCGTAAGCAAATATCCCTGACCAATTCATCCATAGTGCATTGCCCTTGGACAATGGGTGTGGATACCTGCTAGACCTTCGACTCAGAGGACGAGTCTCCTTGAACTTACTAGGCGCACACCCAGCCAGTCCGATCCTATCTGTTCCTCGACCGGAGAGACCCCAGTGTGACGGATTAACACTAACTCCATTGCCTGATCCCCGTCCCTCAGCCTTCTCCCTACGACTCATACTAGGCTGGAACCCGGACAAACACCCACCACCGATCATGCTCGTTCATCACCACCCTCTCCAGCTCGATCGGTACCTAACCCCCAGCTAATCGTTCACACCCCTCTTACTAATGCTCCAACATCACTAGTAAAAGGACATGGAACTCCGCCAGTCCCAAATGATCAACTTCCTCCCCAGGAACCATTCACCACCTCTGCGGAACCCACAGTCCCACTCCAAGACCCCCCTTCCTCACTCGCTTTCCCTACACCCCCTCCAGTCCAACACCCTGACTTGGTAGCGCGCCTAGATGACATATCTCTCCAGCTGCACCTTCTCACCTCTGAGCTACATGACCTGAAAGCCCTCTATAATGATTTTTTCCCCGTGATCAGCTCTCTCCTCACATCTACGAATTTGCCCAGTGATTCCTCAAGCGTTATTGATCGCCGGAACCAGCCTCTAGCCCCCGCCATCCTGAAATCCATTCCTCTACCTGATGATCCCTCCCGGCCCAGAAGATGTGTGACCCACCCGCTGTCCATTTGTCAGCCCTTAGCTCCCTCCATCATGAAATCCATTCCCCCAACGATCCCCCCCGGCCCAGAAGAGGTGTGACCCACCCGACGTTCATTGATCTCCAGGACCCTCACAACTCTTACCCTACCTGGTCCAACCCGAACATGACCTCGCCGAGACAAATACAATCCATGCATTCAAACCCATACAGAGAACCTCCACGCATTCTTAGAGGCAGTAATACAGACAACCTCACTCATGTGAAAGTCACCCAGACGCCTTCCTCCCCAAATCTGTTGCGTATTAAATGTGCATTACTCAATTGCAGATCAGCAAGTAAACATGCCTCAGATATCTTCGACCTCATCCAACACAAGGACTTAGACATTATCATCCTCACTGAAACTTGGCTAAACCCCTCTTCCACTCCTATCTTAGACCTCCTAGTTCCTCCCACTCACGACATAATTAGGCTCGACAGACCTTGGAAGTTGGGCGGTGGCCTAGCTTGTATTCACAGAAACACACTCTCGATCTCTCAAGTAGAGTCCTCTACTCCTTCCTCCTTTGAATACCTTTGTCTCAGCATCTCAAGCAAGAACCTACCGGTCTGTAAACTTCACTCCTTTTACCATCCCCCGGGAGACAAGCTCCCCTTCATCGAGCAATTAATGGAAATCATCTCTGCTAATGTTGATTTAACCATGGCCCAAACCTTCCTCTGTGATTTCAACCTTCACTGGTCTAACCCCAACGACCTCGCTGTATCCTGCCTTAAGTCTTTCTTAAATGATCAAGATCTGACTCAGCACTGTGACCAACCAACTCATATTAAAGAAGAAACTTTAGACCTCATTATCTCCAAAGAGCAGACCATCACCTTGGATTCCATTACCCCGTGTGACTGGTCCGACCACCACTGCATCCTCTTTTATATCAACAGGGAGATGTCGATGAGGTTGGCTCAACCAACGAAATTAAAGATATGGAAAAGGGACCTCAGATCAATAGACTCCGTTGAAATAGCGGCCCACTGTAATTTGGCCCTCGCCTCCCTAGCCGACCTGGTTGAGGTGCAGTCACTCACCGACTCCTACAATTCGACCATCTCCAACATCATGGATGACATTGCTCCACTCCAACAAAAAAATGCCTCAATAAAAATATCCAAACCCTGGTATAATGACAAATTAAACACGGAACGCCACAACCTTAGAGCACTCAAACGTTCCCGGCGAATTCCTTCGAATTGGTCAAACAGCAATTAGTAGTAGGTCCCAACCACTCTGACCCTGGTGGCACCCCTCCCTCTTGAGACGAACTTGCTGCTTTCTACTCGGAGAAAGCAAGACTCATCTCCATTGACCTCGCCTCTAAGAAGGCTCTATTGTCTTCCTCCAGGGACATACCATCCCATGACCTCTCAGGAAAGCACAGATCCACCAGCCTGATCACCAAGAACAATGCATCATGGTGCACCTTTACTCCACTTAGTGAAAAAGACATCTACAAGATCCTTCTGAATATCAACCCATCCAACCACTTCAGTGACCCGTTACCCCCGGCCATCTTCAAAGATATCAAGAATGTACTCATCCCCACCTCGACAAGGATTGTAAATGCCTCGCGTTCACAAGGTACGATCCCCGACAGCCTAAAAGCAGCTCAGGTATCACCTATACTAAAAAAACGAACGCTGACAAAGCAGATCTCAATAACATCCGGCCTATCTCCAACATCCCCACCCTAGCGAAACTCATAGAAAAATGCGTACAATCCCAACTCTGTGCGCATATAGAGAATTTCCAACTCATTGACCAGCATCAATCAGGCTTTCGGAAGGGGCACAGCACCGAGTCGGCGCTTACACATGTCATGGATGACTTGTTAAAAATGCTTGACCAAAACGAATCCTGCCTCCTGATCCTCCTTGACCTTTCTTCCGCATTCGACACGGTTAATCATGACAACCTCCTCGCCACTCTGAAATATAGGATGGGTTTTCTGGTCAGGTGCTACAATGGTTCCAGTCTTTCCTCCACCACAGATCTCAAAGGATCAAGGAAAACCACTCTCTCTGCCAGCCCTCTCCAGTTCTCATGGGGGTTCCCCAAGGATCCGCTGTAAGAAACTGGCTCTATATATACTGCACCAAAGTGAGGTACAGTGTGTATAGAGTCCAAGAGTCCCCAAAGGTAGGCAGAGGTTAAAGTTAGATAGAACCTTACTCTCTAATAGTGGTAGCTTGGTCGAGCAGTAAGGCAGTATCAGAGGACAGTGTTAAGCATTTGATGTACACACTCAGTCAGCAAATGAATTCACACACTCAAGAACTCAACTCTAGGCCAATTGTTTTTGTATAAAAAATATACTGTTATTTTATTTTAGAACCAAGCAAGCCTGATACAGGTAAGCATTCAATTCTTTTCAGTAATAAGTTACTTGTTGTACATAGTTTTAAAAAGCAATGAAGATTGTACTTGATTTGATTTACAGGGGATGCAGTAGGTTGCAATACTTAGTAAATGCAGTACATTGAAATGAATGGCTTTTTAAGGTAAATGCAGGTAAAATTACTTTTGCGTTACCTTTGTAAACCAGTGCTGGACTCCTAGATTCAGCACTGGGACATTTACTTAAAACAGGTAAGTAATTACGTTTTTGTAGTTTGTACAATTTTTAGAGAATATTTTCAGATTTCAAAAGTCCACACTTAGAAACTTTTTGGACCAGTACATTGAAATACATAGGCTTTTCCTGTAAATTGCAGGCAAGTTACTTTTCGGATTACTTTTTCTAACACAGTGCTGGATCCTAGATTCAGCACTGGGACATTTCCTGAAAACAGTTGAGAAAATGCGTTTTAGTTAGATGTACGATTTTTAAAGAATATTCTTGTATTTCAAAAGTTGACACTTCAAAACTTTTTCACATAGAACCACCAATGTTATCCTATGGAAGGAATTTCAATTCACAGGTAAGTTACTTTTACGTTACTTTTCCTACTCCGTGCTGGATACCTAGATTCAGCACTGGGACATTTCCTGAAAACAGTTGAGAAAATGCGTTTTAGTTAGATGTACGATTTTTAAAGAATATTCTTGTATTTCAAAAGTTGACACTTCAAAACTTTTTCACATAGAACCACCAATGTTATCCTATGGAAGGAATTTCAATTCACAGGTAAGTTACTTTTACGTTACTTTTCCTACTCCGTGCTGGATACCTAGATTCAGCACTGGGACCTTTCCTGCAAATAGTTGAGAAAATTTGTTTAGGTTATTTGTGCGATTTTTAAGGAATATTCTTAGTTTTCAAAAGTCGACACTTAGAAACTTTTTGGGAGAAAAAGTGTCAATGTTATCCTATGAGGAAAAACAGGTCATCGGTTTCGAGGTAAGTATTCGGTCTTTGGAGTTAGGGTTCTGGGGTTAGACTCAGGGGTCTCCCAGGGTCAGTGATGCACTGTTGTTGCACCCTCAGCGGCACTAGGGTGGCCGGGTGCAGAGTGTTGAGGCCCAATGTTATCCTATGGAGGATAGGGGGACTCCGGTTGATGGCTGCTGGCAAGCAGGCCACGGGGTTGTGGGAGCAAAGCTCCTAGGGTTAAGCTCAGGGCAAGTTGGGGACCAAGTTAGCACAAAAGGGGCACCCTCAGCGGCACTAGGGCGGCCGGGTGCAGGGTGCTGTTTTGAGGTCGGGTGCCCTGTTGATTTCAATGGAGATTCTCCGGGACAAAGAAACACTGCAGGCTCAGAGACGAGGATCTTCCAGGAGTGACCACCACTTCGAGGGGTAAGTTGGGATGTTGAGGGTTGGTTAGGCACCGCTGGGTTGGGCACACAAGGCCGTGGGGCGTCGGGTGCAGGGGTGCCTTGGGACGTCGGATTTTCTTACCCACTCCGGTCGCGGTAGGGTGGGTCCTCTGGATTGAGGCTGCAGGCGTCATCAGGAGGCTTGAGGCAGGTAAGGGGTCGCGGGTCAGGATCGCCGGGGGGACCTCCTCGTGGTATTTTTCCACTCTAGCTCGGGCCGGGTTCGGCGGGTGCAGAGTGGGCTGGATTCGCGGTTCCTGGCTGGCACCAGAAGCTGCAATTCAAACACGTCCGGTGTTCACGGGAGAAACAGCTTGGAAAGTGAAGGCAGGCAGGTCCTCCGGGGTTTTTGAGGTTGCTGGCCGCTGGACACGCCGGGGTTTTGCAGGAGCAGGTTCGAGGGGAGACAGGCCTGTAGGGCTAGGGCCAAGTCAGTGGGCATCGTCCTCTTGTTAGCTCTGCACAGCTCTTCGTCCTTCTTTTCTTCTTGTAGGTAGGCTGGATCTGCCTTCCTGGTTCAGGGGCTGCCCCTAAATACTGTATTTAGGGGCGTTTTAGGGGTCTTGAGGTCAGTAGCCAATGGGCTACTGACCTTAGGGTGACTACACCCTTGGTGTGCTCACCCCACGTGGGGGAGTGAGCACAATCCCTAGTCCTGATTGGGGAGTGCCTGCCATCTGCAAGATGGCGAGCACTGGAGAGTGGGCTTCACCTCGCCTCCCCCACCTGAGGGGTGGAGTTGGCAGAGGTGGGCACAGCTCCTAGTTTTTCCCGCCTGTCTTCCCGCCGAAAGGGAGGGGAGACAGGAAGGGGGCCTGCTCCCGATAGCAGGAGAGGCTGGGGGGTCGCATTACAAAGGCTGCCAGGCCTTTGAAGCTCCCCTGCCACAGATGGCTCTTCCTGGCCTGGGGGAGGTGTGTACACCTCCGCCCAGGAAAGGCTTTGTTTCTGGGCTCAGGGAGCGTAGGCTCCCACCCTAGGGGTCCAGAAACATGTCTCGTGGTGGCAGACTGGTGTGTACCAGTCAGGGAACCCACCAGAGGCTGGTCGTTTTTCAGGGGGCATCTCAAAGATGCCCTCTGTGTGCATTTTTCATTAAATCCCACACTGGCATCAGTGTGGGTTTAATGTGCTGAGAAGTTTTCAGTGCAGCCATTATGGTGCTGTGGAGTTCGTAATGACAAACTCCCAGCACCATATACTCTTAATGGCAGCACTGCACTTACAATGTCTAAGAATGGACTTAGACACTGTAGGGGTACAGGGCTCATGCACCTGTACCCTCACCACTGGTATAGTGCACCCAGCTAGAGGGGTGACTGACCTATGCCAGGGCAGTGGGTTGTAGGCATGGCCCACAGAGGTGTGTGCCATGTCGACTCTTCACTTTGTTCTGCACCAAAACACGCAGCCTGCAAAGGCAGTGTGTGTGTAAAGGTACAGGTCCTCTAAGGGTGGCACAATAAGTGCTGCAGCCCTTAGAGGTCTTCCCTGGTCACAGTGCCCTGGGTACCTGTGGTACCATTTACCAGGGGCTGACCTGTGGCCAGAGATGCCAATTGGGTACAGTTTTGGGAAAGAACACAGGCCCTGGGAACCTGATTGGCAGGGACCCAGGGCACACCAAGTCAAAGTGCATCAGTGGTCTGGCAAAAAGTGGGGGGGTTACTGCAACAGAAACCCACTTCCTTACATCCGCCCTATCTCCGATCCTCTTCAACCTGTTCCTGGAACCATTAGCTAACTCTTTAAACTCCTCAAACACGCTCTTCCATATGTATGCGGACGATACGCAACTCTATTTGAAAATCTCTGCCCCCGAAAACATCATCTCTCTCAACTCGACCCTAACGTCTACTCAAAATTGATTAACTGAGAACCATCTTCTGCTCAACACCTCTAAAACGGAATTCCTGGTCATCTCCCCTCCGAACCACACCCCCAAGTTTGACCTCTGGTTGAATCACCTCACTGCCTTCAACTGCACTCCTCTCATCACAGACTCAGCCAAATCGCTCGGAGTCACCTTGGATAAGCACCTGAATATGAAAAATCACATCAGTAAGGTATGCAAGGGAGCAAACCACTTGATGAGGACACTCAGAAATATCAAACCTTTCCTTCCACAAAACGATTTCAAGCAGGTGGTGCAAGCGCTTGTCCTGCCTAGGCTGGACTACGGCAGCGGGACCCTCTGTGGCCTTCCCAAATACTCCCTGGCTCCACTAAGAGCATCACTGAATACAGCGGCTAGACTGGTTACAGGTACGAAGCGAAACGAGCACATATCCCCAGTCCTAAAATCTCTCAAATGGTTGCCTTATGAAGCTAGTATTCAGTTAAAGATCGTCGTTCTGGCGCACAATGCCCTTCACTTCAATACTCCCAGATACCTGGCGCAAAAACTGGAGCTTTCTTGTGGTGCATGAGCCTCAAGAAGCGCCAAGACTTTCCTCTTGAAACCACTCATCTGTAGGATAAAAGAGAACTTGTCACAGAGCCTTTTCTGGCGCTGCCCCAAAGCTATGGAACTCTCTTCCACCGGAAGTACGCCGAATCTCTTCAACGACGGCTTTCAAATTGGAAGCCAAAAAATTCTTTATGAATAAATTCTTACCCTAATTGGGCTAGGCGCACCTGCTCGAAGACATTGTTCTTACTTCCATTGGACTATCATTTGTTATGGTTCTTTTTTGTGCAACTGTCCCTGAATATGCGATCATTCTTGTTTTCTACTCCTACTTGATGTCGTTTTTGCATCTATGTCCTTCCTCCCATCCTATTGTAAAGCGCTCTGATATCCCTCGGGATCTTGTTCGCGCTATATAAAACTTTATAAATAAAATAAATAAATAAATACCTGGACGCGTAGTTTGGGCATTTTGCGTTTAGGTGTGTGGCGAACAGATCTATGTCTGGGAAGCCCCACATTTGGAATAATGGGAGGAGAACTTGAGGGTGTAGTTCCCATTCGTCGATTTGCTGTGTCTGACGGCTGAGCAGATCTGCCATCTGATTGTTTACTCCAGGAAGGTGTTCCACTAGGAGATACATTTTGTGATGTATGGCCCATTTCCAGATGGTCTGTGCTAGCTGTGACAGCTGGAGAGAGAGTGTCCCCCCTGTTTATGTATGTAATACATCGCTGTCATGTTGTCTGTACGAATCAAGACAGTCTTGCATACTAGATGAACTTGAAACGCTTTCAGCGCCAGAAATATTGCTAGCATCTCTAGGGGATTTATATGAAGTTGTTTCTCCTGCAAGCTCCATATGCCCTGAATTGTGTGGGTTTGCAGATGTGCTCCCCAATCGGTCAGTGATGCGTCTGCTGTTAGTACTATCTGTGGAACCGGGTCGCTGAAGGGCAGCCCTTTTTAAAGGTTGTGTGTGTTCCACCACTGCAGAGAGCGATGAGTGCGGCCGTCTACCAACAGTAGATCTGATAACAGACCCTGAGCCTGGTTCCACTGACGTGCTAAGCATTCCTGTATGGGACGCATTTGAAGTCTTGCGTAAGGGACAATTAGAATGCAAGACGCCATCATTCCTAGTAACTGCATGAACACACGAGCTGGTAAAGTGTTGAGGCTGAAACTGAGACAGCAGGACTTGTATATTCCGGACCCTGGCCGGAGTTGGGTATGCTAGAGCTTTTTGTGTGTCTATAGTAGATACTAGATATGCTTGAGTGTTGGACGGTTGGAGATGGTATTTGGACAGATTTACTGTGAATCCTAGCTCGTGGAGCAATTGCAGTTTGTTGTGTGTGGCGTAGACAGCTGTCATGCGAGCTGGCCTTTATGAGCCAGTCGTCCAAGTATGGGAAGACGTGAACATGTTGTCTTCGTAGATGGGCTGCGACCACTGCCAAGCATTTTGTGAAAACCCTGGGTGCGGTTGATTCTCCGAATGGGAGCACCTTGAATTGATAATGCTGGAATGCTACCACGAACCTGAGGTATTTGCGGCGTGCAGGATGCATTGGGATATGAAAGTAAGCGTCCTTTAAATCCAGAGTGGAGAGAAAGTCGCCTTGCTGAAGGAGCGGAAGCACTCGGAGTGTTACCATATGAAAGTGGTCCGACTGAATGTACAGATTTAGTTCTCTGAGGTCTAATATAGGCCTGAGAGAGCCGTCCTTTTTGGGAATTAGAAAGTAGAGGGAGTACACACCTGCCCCTTGGTATTGTAAAGGGACCGGTTCTATTGCACCTTTCTGCAACAACGAGAGAACCTCTTGCTTTAGAAGGGTAAGATGTTCTCGTGACATGACGTGTGATCTTGGAGGAATGTTTGGTGGAGTGTTTGTAAGCTCCAGGCAGTAACCAGATTGGATAATTTGTAGAACCCATTTGTCTGATGTAATCGTATTCCAAATGGGTAGAAACTGGGAAAGACGTCCCCCGACAGGAGTGGAATGAACGGGAGGTATGGAAAGGAAGTCACCGTTTGGTGTTTGCTGGGGAAGTGCATGTTGAATTACCTCTGCCTCTTCCCTTTCCATTGTTTCCTCTATATACACCTCTAAAGTAACCTCTTGAAGAGGGCAACTGATTGTTGCCTTTGTAAGAGGAGGAGGGATTTTCTGTAGATATATTTTTGGAGCCACCCCTGTAAAATGAGCGACGAAAGGATCCTCTGTTGGAAGGTGATTGTAAGGCCCCCATGGACTTTGCAACCTCAGTATCCTTCTTCATTTTTTCCAGTGATGTGTCAACAGCTGGACCAAAGAGGTGTTCTTTGTCAAATGGTTGGTTAAGAATAGAGGCTTGCACCTCAGGTTTAAATCCAGAGATTCTTAACCAAGCATGCCTCCGCAGCAGTACGCTAGTATTTACTGCCCGGGTTGCTGTGTCTGCCGCATCTAGTGCACATCTGATAGAGGTATTAGTTATTAGTTTACCCTCTTGAATAAGGTCACTAGCTCTAGCCATATGCTCATCAGGAAGAAATTCCATGAGCTTCTCGAGCTCATCATAATGAGCTCTGTCATATCTCGCTAATAATGCTTGAGCATTGGCAATGCGCCAATGATTAGCTGCTTGTGACGCTACCCTTTTGCCTGAAGCATCAATTAATTTGGACTCTTTATCAGGAGGAGGGGCTTCACCTGTGGTTTGTGAATTTGCTCTCTTACGAGCGTTAGGAACTACAAGAGAGTCCAAGGGCAACTGGCCTTTAATATATACAGGGTCAGTAGGCGCAGATTTGTACTTTTTCTCTACCCTGGGAGTGATGATTTTTGCTCTTACAGGTTCTTTAAAGATGTCATCAGCATGTTTAAGCATACCTTTTAGCATTGGGAATGTTTGGGTAGCCCTCTGAGATTAACTTAGGGTTTCAAACAAAACATCTTCTTCTAAAGCCTCTTTATGTAGCTCTACCCCATGATACTGTGCAGCTCTGTTTAGGAGCTCAATATATCCAATATTATCATCTGGAGGAGAAGGTCTGGATGGATATAAGTCTGGGTCATTATCTGGTTGAGGGTCAGTGTCATAATGATCCCATGGGTCAGTATCTTGTGGTGCGTAGTTATCTGCATCCCCATCCCCTGTGGGTCAGGTGATGGTGGTGGTGGTGGTGAATGTGTGGGTGTGATTAGCAAATTTGGATCAATGGGTGAAGATGGTGGAATATAAGGTGGAGAAGGGTTAGTACCCACATTTTTCCTTTTAAGAGGCATGTGGTAATCTTCTTGTAAGCCCATTTTCCTTTTCTCAGGTAGTTTGGCAAGAATATGTCCAGTTTGTGGATTAATCACAATTTCCTTTTGTTTTGGATTCGAAGGTGGAACATTGGTCCGAGGCTCTTTTGTTGAACTTCTTTCTTTAGATGCCTGTTTCGGCGTCGAAAGTTTTGGCTCCGAGGTTTTCGGCTCCGAAGATTTAGCCTTAGTTAACGCTGGCACTGACACCAGAACGTGTTTAGATTTCGACGCCAAAGGTTTTGGTTCGGCACCGACGTGGGGACGGGTAGAGCCCGAGCCGGAAGGCTGTTTGTGTCTCGGCGCCGAGCCCGAAGGCGGGGCACTCAAAACATTATCTCGGTGCCGACCTTGGCCCGAAGGCAGAGGAGGGACCGGAGACTTTTTATGGAGGAGATGGTAGGGGAGGGAAGTCTCTGTACTCACGATCCATTGGCCCGGTGTGAGGTCTTCGGCATCGGAGTCTGCTTCAGACACGTAGATGTGCTCCTCCTCACATTCGGCTTCCTGCGCTTGGGATTTTTCATGTTCAGAGTCGTCTCCGACGAGGTCCGGTGCGGAGCAGCTTTGTTGGTGCATTTCGTGACGTCGAGCCGACAGTCACGGAGCGTCGTCTTTGATCGAAACGACCGACACGCAACGCAGTGTTTTTCGTCGTGTTTCGGGGACAGGCAAAGGTTGCACACTTCGTGCAAGTCGGAGCGTGGAAACGTAGCGCGACACCCAGGACAGAACTTGAATGGAGTCCGTTCCATCGACTGCTACCGACCCCGGCGCGGGTAGGCCCAACAGCCTTCCATGAATCTTCCGATTGCAGGCTTTCGAGTGTAGACGATACGCGGAGAATGGGAAACGCGATTGATAAACAATACCGTCGAGGGTAGTGGATTGCGCGAAGGGAGCCCGAAGAACGGTGCCGAACCGGAGCGCAACAGTTCACATCCGAACCCGATGGCGGAAAAAAACAATCTAACAATGGAGTCGATGCCCATGCGCACCATCACCGAAAGGAGAAGTCACCTACCTCGTGACTGGAAAGACATCGAAGAAAAACAAAGTGCAAACATCCGGACCCAACACTAGATGGCGATCTATGCACAGCATATGATCTACAGCTCATATGCCTCTAACATTCTTTTAGTTGTACTTTACTTTTAGAACCAAGCAGGACTTGCACTTTTCAAGACAGAATTGATCAAAACAAGCAAGCTGGATGAAAAGGACTTTTGTTACAGGTTTGTAAAATAATTCTAAAGCAGTAAGTATTTGTAATTTTATTGTGATTATTTTTCAGATTACTTTTTGGATTACTTTTTCTATTCAGTGTGGTATGCCTAGATATCACACTGGGAAATTTCCTATATAAAGGTAAGTAAAACAGTCTTTCATTTAAACACAGTTGCTTAGGTTTCCATACAAATTCAACTCCACACTAGGTAGTTTTTCAGAGGAAAAAAGTCAATGCAATCCTATGGAGAAAAGGAAAATGCTACTTACCCAGTATGAATCTGTTCTTGGCATATAGAGCTGTAGAGTCATAATCAGGGCTCGCAAAATTCACTCGACCGCTCGCATTTGCGAGTCAGATTAATTCAGGGCGAGCTATTTTTAGGTCCTACTCGCCCTTTCTGGCGAGTAGGAAGACAAACTGACACTTGACCTCTGCCTCTGAAAGCAGAGGAAATGTGACAAGATAGCAAGATTTAAAGGCATCTTTATTGCTCACAAAGTAAATAAGCAATAAAAATTCTTTTACATCTTGTTAACTTGTCACATTTGCTCAGCTTTCAGAGTCAGAGGTCAAGTGCATTTCAGTTAGGTCGAGGAGATTTTGTAGGTTACTAGACCTGCAGGTCTAGTGCATTTTTTATGATTTTTCGAGCCCTGCATATGCTTGTGCATAGATCGCCATCTAGTGTTGGGTCCGGATGTTTGCACTTTGTTTTTCTTCGAAGAAGTCTTTCCAGTCACGAGGTAGGAGACTCCACCTTTCGGTGATAGTGCGCATGGGCATCGACTCCATTGTTAGATTGTTTTCCCGCAGAGGGTGATAATGGAGTTAGTAAGAGTAGTAAAAGGAGATGTCCATGTATGCATGTATCTAAGTAAGCTATTATTGCAACAGGTATAGGTACCCGGGGAGGCGGGTGGGCGCATATGACTCTACAGCTCTATATGCCAAGAACAGATGCATGCTGGGTAAGTAACATTTTCCGTTCGAGGCATATGAGCTGTAGATCATATGCTTGTGCATAGACTACATGGCAGTTATCTCCCAAAGCGGTGGCTAACCTGTAGCTGTTGCAGTGGTCTGAATTAGTGTACGTAAAACTGCCTGGCCCACACTAGCTTGATGTCTTGCTAACACATTTCACAATAGTGTTTTGTGAATGTGTGTGGTGTAGACCATGTTGCAGCTCTGCAGATGTCACCTATGGGTACATTTCCTAAGAATGCCATAGAAGCCCCTATTTTGCGTGTAGAATGCGCCCTAGGGGGAATTGTTAATGTGCGTTTAACTTTAATGTAGCATATTTGAATGCACTCAACTATCCACCATGCAATACTTGATTTTGATATTGGATTGCCTTTAGGTGGTGGAGCAAAAGCAACAAAAAGTTGCCTGGTTTTTCCTGAAAGGTTTTGTTCTTTCTATATAGTATAGTAATGCTCTTTTGACATCTTAGGTGTGAAGAGCACGTTCTGCCACTGAATCTGGTTAAGGGAAGAACACAGGCAACTCAACAGATTGGTTGATATGAAAGGCAGAAATGACTTTAGGTAAAAATTTGGGGTTAGTCCTTAGAACCACTTTGTTTTGATGCATTTGTAAAAATGGCTCTTATATGGTTAGTGCCTTAAGCTCACCCACTCTCCTCTGAGATGTGATGGCTATGAGGAAGGCTACCTTCCAAGTGAGGAATTGTAGTTCACATTTGTGCAATGGTTCAAAAGGTGGACCCATGAGTCTCGTAAGAACTATGTTGCGATTCCACACTGGAGCAGGTGGAGGTCTGGGTGGAATGACTTAAGTCCTTCCATAAATGCTTTAATAGGAGGCACTCTAAAAAGAGACAAATGCTGTCTGTTTTGAAGATATGCAGCTATTGCAGCAAGATGTAAGCGTACAGATGTGTACGCTAAATTGGAACGCTGTAGATGTAGTAGATAGCAAATTATGTTTTGAATTGAAGCATCTAGCGGATTGATTTTATTGTTGTTACAGTAAATGACAAACCGCTTCCACTTTGCTGCATAGCATGCACTTGTGGTATGGCGTCTAGCCTCTTTGATAATGTTCCTGCAGTCTGGCGGAAGATTGAGATAACCAAACTCTAGGATTTCAGGTGCCAGATCGCAAGGTTGAGATGACTGGGATCTGGATGCCTTATCTCTCCACGGTTCTGAGTGAGAAGACTGGGAGTAAGGCGTCGTTTTTGGTGAGGAACTACTGATAGCTCCAATAGGGTTGTGAACCAGGGTTGACGGGCCCATGTGGGAGCAACTAGGATTAGTGTCGGGGACTGCTGTCTGAGCTTACGAACCACTAATGGAATGAGTGGGAGAGGCGGAAAAGCGTAAGCAAATATCCCTGACCAATTCATCCATATCGCATTGCCTTTGGACAATGGGTGTGGATACCTGGATGCGAAGTTTGTGCATTTTGCGTTTAGGTGGGTGGCGAACAGATCTATCTCTGGGAAGCCCCACATTTGAAAGAATGGGAGGAGAACTTGAGGGTGGAGTTTCCATTCGTGTATCTGCTGTCGTTGACGACTGAGCAGATCTGCAATCTGGTGGTTTACTCCTGGGAGGTGTTCTGCAAGGAGATATATTTTTTGAGGTATGGCCCATCTCCAGATGCTCTGGGCTAGCTGTGAGAGCTGGAGAGAGTGTGCCCCCCCTGTTTTTGTAAGTAGTACATTGCTGTCATGTTGTCTGTGCGAATCAGGACAGCTTTGCCTACTAGATGAAGTTGAAATGCTTTCAACGCTAGAAAAATTGCTAGCAGTTCTAGATGGTTTATGTGGAGTCGCTTTTGACGTGGAGTCCACATGCCCTGAATGGTATGTTTTTGAAGATGAGCTCCCCAACCAGTGAGCGATGCGTCTGCTGTCAGCACTATCTGTGGAACCGGGTCGACGAATGGCCGCCCCTTGGAAAGGTTTTGTATGTTCCACCACTGCAGAGAGCGATGGGTGTGGCCATCCACCAACACTAGATCTGATAACTGACCTGGAGCCTGGTTCCACTGACGTGCTAAGCATTCTTGTAGGGGACGCATTTGGAGTCTTGCGTAAGGAACTATTAAAATGCAAGATGCCATCATTCCTAGCAATTGCATGAACACTCGAGCTGGTAGTGAGAATGAGGATGAAACTGCGATATTAGAGTCTGCATGTTGCAGATCCTGACTGGGTTGGGACACACCAGAGCTTTTTGAGTGTCTATTGTGGCTCCTAGATACACTAGTGTGTTGGATGGCTGGAGATGAGACTTGGTGAGGTTTACAGTGAACCCGAGGTCGTGAAGCAGTTGGACTGTTTTCCGAGTGTGGCGTAGTCAGCTCTGTTGCGAGCTGGCTTTTATTAGCCAGTCGTCTAGGTAGGGGAAGACGTGAATGTGCTGTCTTCTTAGATGAGCCGCGACTACTGCTAGACACTTTGTGAAAACCCTGGGTGCTGTTGTTACTCCGAATGGGAGAACGTTGAATTGATAATGTTGGCCGTCTACCACAAATCTGAGGTATTTGCGGTGAGCAGGGTGAATGGGAATATGGAAATAGGCGTCCTTTAGATGCAGAATGGACAGGAAGTCGCCTTGTTGAAGGAGTGGGAGAACCTGTTGAAGTGTGCCCATGTGAAAGTGGTGTGATTGGATGTAGAGATTTAGTTGTCTGTCTAATATGGGTCTTAACGAGCCATCCTTTTTGGGAATTAAGAAGTATAGGGAGTATACCCCGGTCCCATGGTATTGTAATGGGAATGGTTCTATAGCTTGTTTTCCTAGGAGAGAGAGAACCTCTTGCTTTAAGAGTGAGAGATGTTCCGGTGACATTGCATGTGGTCGTGGATGGATATTTGGGGGATTGGCTGTAAGTTCCAGGCAGTAACCATATTGGATAATTTGCAGTACCCATTTGTCTGAAGTGATGGAGTTCCAGACAGGGAGAAATTGGGAGAGACGTCCCCCGACAGGAGTGGAATGATCGGGGGTACAGGAAGGAAGTCACTGTTTGTTGTTGGAGGGGGAAGAGCGTGTGGAGTTGCCTCTGCCTCTTCACTTGCCATTGTTACCTCTAAAACCTCCTCTGAAATAACCCTTTGGTGCGGGGTATTGAGTATTACCCTTGTAAGAGGAGGAGGTAGTGTCGGTGGATATGTTTTTAGAGCCACCCCTGTAAAAGGAGCGGCGAAAGGAACCACTATTGGAGGGTGACTGCAAAGCCCCCATGGACTTTGCGACCTCTATCTTTTTTCATTTTTTCCAGCGAGGTGTCAACTGCTGGTCCAAAGAGATGTTCCTTATCAAAGGGTTGGTTGAGGATGGAGGTTTGCACCTCAGGTTTCAAACCTGAAATTCTCAACCAAGCATGCCTTCGTAAGAGTACACTGGTGTTAATTGTACGGGCTGCTGTGTCTGCGGCATTTAGGGCACAACGGATAGAGGTATTTGTAATGAGCTTACCATCTTGAATAAGGTCATTAGCCTTAGTCTTGTGTTCGTCAGGTAAGAACTGCATGACTTTCTCTAACTCATCACAGTGAGCCCTGTCATAACGAGCTAACAAAGCTTGAGTATTAGCAATACGCCAATGGTTAGCTGCTTGTGAAGCTACTCTTTTGCCTGAGGCGTCAATGAGCTTGGACTCTTTATCTGGAGGAGGAGCTTCACCTGATGTTTGGGAATTGGCTCTCTTGCGAGCATTAGAAACTACAAGAGAGTCTAAAGGTAATTGACCTTTGATGTATGTAGGGTCGGGGAGTGCGGGCTTATATTTTTTCTTCACCCTAGGAGTAATAATTCTTGCCCTGACAGGGTCGTTGAAAATTTCCTCAGTGTGCTTTAACATGCCTTTGAGCATAGGTAATGTATGAGTGACTCTGTGAGAGGAACTAAGAGTCTCAAAGAGGAAATCCTGCTCTAATGGTTCTGAATGTAACTCCACCCCATGATATTGAGCAGCTCTATTAAGGAGCTCAGCGTATCCAATGTTATCATCTGGTGGGGAGGGCCTGGAGGGGTACAAATCTGGATTATCTGGATCAGTGTGATAATCCTGCCAAGGATCAGTGTCTTGTGGGGGATCTTGGTTGTCATCCCCATCATCTTGTGGGTTAGGTGAAGTTGTTGGTGGTGGTGAATTTTCAGGTGAAATAAGTAAATTGGGATTAGTAGGAGAAGTAGGTGGGATGTAAGGAGGGGAAGGGTTAGTACCCACACTCTTCTTCTTTAGAGGAATGTGGTAGTCCTCTGGTAAGTCCAACTTCTTTTTTGGTGAAGTAGCCTGAAAATGGCCTGTATCAGGGTGAATCACCAACTTTTTCTGTTTCGGATCCGAAATGGAGTGATCGGACCAAGGCTCTTTCGACGGAGTCTTTTTTTCCTTGGTTGCCTGTTTCGGCGTCAAAGGTTTCGGCTCCGAGCCTTTCGGCACCGGCGGTGTCGGCTTGGACTTGTGTTTCGTGCCGAAGGTGTTGGGTCGGCACCGAGATGAGGCCGGTTCGAGCCCGAACCGGAAATCTTTTCTTTATGTTTCGGAGCCGGGCCCGAGGGCGGGGTGTCGGAAACTATTTGTAGGTGCCGACCTTGGCCCGAAGGCAGAGGAGGGACCGGAGCCTTTGTTTTAGGTTGTTGGGGGAGGGGGGGCAAGGGGTTGTTTTTACTCACGGTACGCTGACCAGGAGTAACTTGCTCCTCTTCTTCGACGTCTGCGTCGGCCTCGGAGAAGGGTTCTTCTTCTTCGGCTCCTTGGGCATGATGTTCGGAGTCGGAATCTTCGCCGAAGATGTCCAGTGCGGAGCCGCTTTGCTGTTGCATCTCGTGACGTCGAGCCCGACGATCACGAAGAGTCTTTTTCGATCGGAAGGATCGGCACGCGTCGTAGCATTTCTAGTCGTGTTCCGGGGACAGACAGAGGTTGCACACTTCGTGCAAGTCGGTGGGTGGAAATTTAGCACGACACCCGGGACATAACTTGAAGGGAGTCCGTTCCATCGACTGCTAGAGCGGTCGGCGCGGGTAGGCCAGACGGCCTTCCATGAGTTTTCGGATCGAAGATGTCAAAATTGAAGCGATACGTGACGAATAGGGAACCGCGATCGATAACAATACCGTCGAGGGTATGAATTGCGCGTCGAAGGGGTCCAAGAAACGGTGCCGAACCGGAGCGCAGCAAAACACATCCGAAACCGATGGTGGAAAAAAACAATCTAACAATGGAGTCGATTCCCATGCGCACTATCACCGAAAGGAGGAGTCACCTACCTCGTGACTGGAAAGACTTCTTCTCAGAAAAAGAAAGTGCAAACATCCGGACCCAACACTAGATGGCGATCTATGCACAAGCATATGATCTACAGCTCATATGCCTCGAACATGAGGTTATCAGTTTGCGGTTAAGCAATCTGTCTTTGGGGTTGAGTTTCTAGAGTTAGAACAAGGGTTCCCTCAGGGTCAAGGATACACTCAAAAAGCACCCTCAGTGGCACTAGGGCGGCCAGGTACAGAGTGCTGAGGCCCAACATTAGCCTATGTGGCAAGGGGGCGGTCGCTTGGTGGCTGCTCTCGGGCAAGTCACAGGGTTGAGGGAGCAAAGCGCCTAGGGGTAAGCTCAAGGCAAAGGGGGATCCAAGTTAGCACACAAGGTGCACCCACAGGGGGTGCTGGACCGGCGTCTGGAGCCCTGTTTTCAAAGGGAGATCTCTGGACAGTACAAACACAGCAGGTTCGGGCAAGGAGGCTTCCTGGAGGCGACCACCGGTTGGAGAGGTTAGTTGGGATGCAGGGGATTGCTAGGACAGTCAGTTGGGCCACCCAAGGCTGTGGGGCGTCGGGTGCAGGGGTGTCTTGAGGCGTCGGGTTTCCTTCCCAGCTCCAGTCGCGGTCTGGGGGACCCTCCAGATAGAGGCTGCAGGTGTCGTTGGGAGGCTTGAGGTAGGTCAGGGATCACCAGATCCCAGGTCAGGATCGCTGGGGAGACCTCCTTGTGCTGTTGGGCCACCAACTTGGGACGTGGGCGTCTGGTGCAGAGTGGCTTCGGCCAGAGTCTGGTTCTTGAGCAAGTCCGGGAGACAAAGACTTTGTAGGGAAGGCAAGGCAGGTCCTCCGGGTTCTGGGGGGCTGCTGGCTGCAGGACACGCTGGGATTCCGCTGGAGCAGGTCGAGGTCAGAACAGGCCAGGAGGGCTGGGGCCAAGGAAGTTGGTGTCCTCCTCTCCTTCCTCCAGCACAGCTCTTCGGTCCTTCTTCTTGCTTGTCTGAGGAGGCAAGGTTCGGGGTTGCCGCTAAATACTAAATTTAGGGGCATTTCAGGTAGGTACAGGTCAGGACCAATGGGTCCCTTCCTCGGAGTGGGTACACTCCCTATTATGCCACCCTCCAGTGGGAGGACGGCATAAGCCTCTCTCTGGTTGGCTGAGTCCCCCCATCTTCAAGATGGCCGGGACTGAGAGTTGTGCCTTGCCTCCCTCACCCGAGGGGTGGAGTTGGCAAAGGTGGGCACACATTTCCTCCTATCATGGTTCTCCCGCCGATTCTCCCTCCCAAAGTGGGGTTGCAGAACAGTTGGGGGCCAGTTGCTGGGAGCAGCAATGGCTGGGTCAGCTCACAACGGCGGCAAGCCTTTGAAGCTTCCCCTTCGTGGACCCTGCCCATCCTGCAGGAGAACGCTTGGCACCTCATCCCAGGATGTGCATTGTTTCAGACCCCCGAGAGCAGCAGGCTCTCGACCCAGGGGTCCAGAAACATGTCTGGTGGTGGCAGCTGGCGAGCAGCCACTCAGCCTGGACACTAGTATTAGGTCGCTATTCAGGGGGCATCTCTAAGATGCCCTCTGCGTGCATTTTTCATTAAATCCCAAACTGGCATCAGTGTGGGTTTAATGTGCTGAGAAGTTTGATACCAAATTTCCCAGTTTTCAGTAAAGCCATTATGATGCTGTGGAGTTCGTAATGACAAACTGCCAGCACCATACACTCTTAATGGCATCACTGCACTTACAATGTCTAAGAATTGGCTTAGACACTGTAGGAGTACAGGGCTCATGCACCTGTACCCTCACAACTGGTATAGTGCACCCAGCTAGAGGGGTGGCTGACATATGCCAGGGCAGTGGGTTGTAGGCATGGCACACAGGGATGTGTGCCATGTCGAATCTACACTTTGTTCTACACCAAAACACGCACCCTGCAATGGCAGGATGTGTGTGTGTGTGTAAAGGTACAGGGCCTCTAAGGGTGGCACAATAACTGCTGCAGCTCTTAGAGGCCTCCCCTGGCCACACTGCACTTTGTACCTGTGGTACCATTTACAAGGGACTGACCTGTGGCCAGAGAGTGCCAATTGGGTTTCGTTTTTAATGCAGTTTACGGAAAGAACATAGGCCCTGGTTACATGTTTGGCAGGAACCCAGGGCACACTCAGTCAAGTACATCAGCAGTTTAGCAAAAAGTGGGGACAACCATGCAAAAAGAGGGCACTTTCTTGCATGGGATCCTTCGCTTCCTGAGCCCAGAAACAAAGCCTTTCCTGGGCGGAGGTGGTCATACCTCCCCCAGGTCAGGAAAAGCCATCTGTGGCAGGGGAGCTTCAAAGGCCTTGTCGCCTTTGTAACGTGGACCCCCCCCCCCCGCCTCTCCTGCTATCAGGAGAAGGCCCCCTTCCTGTCTCCCCTCTTTTTCGGGGGGAAGACAGGCGGGAAAAATTACAACAGCCTAGAAGGTGTGCCCACCTCTGCCAACCCCACCCCTCAGGTGGGGGTGACAAGGTGAAGCCCACTCTTCAGTGCCCTCCATCTTGCAGATGGCAGGCACTCTCCAATCAGGATTAGGGATTGTGCCTGCTCCCCCACTTGGGGTGAGCACACCAAGGGTGTAGTCACCCTAAGGTCAGTAGCCCATTGGCTACTAAGGATTAGTTACTTACCTGTAATCCTAGTTCTCTTCCAGGGGTATACTCATCAAAGTCATAAGCACTGAATTATCCCCGCCCATCTGCGGGATCCCGGAGCATATAGAAATATACATATATATATGAGTATGTTGGGGGATCACAAGTGCATAGCACTTCCGCGACATACATATATACATGTATATAAATACATAAATATGCAGCCTAACAAATTCCAATAAGGCAAAATGCCAAAATTACAAAGGTTTTCCCTGTACAGACAATCTCCTATATACACTCTGTAATAGAGAACATACACTGTAATAGTGTTATGCAAGAAAACCTTTATTTTCAGAAAAGAAAACATGTAATAGCAGGCAGTTGGCCCATAGGCTGCATAGCTGAATAAATATCACCGTACAGTAAAATACTGGCACCTTGCCTTTAAGGCTTCCAAGAACTTGGACACTTTGCCTTTAAGGCCTCCAGGAGACCCTCTGCTCCCATCATGCACCACAGGTGACAGTTAGGTCAGTTCTTTTTGCACGGTGTACTAACTTTTAACAATTACTAAAAATGCTCGTCCGGGAGGCGGGAGGGTTGCTTATGACTTTGATGAGTATACCCCTGGAAGAGAACTAGGATTACAGGTAAGTAACTAATCCTTCTCTTCCAGGGGATACTCATCAATAGTCATAAGCACTGAATAGAGTAGCAAGCCCATACCCACTACCTCGCGGACGAGCAAATAGTATTAAAAACAGATCATCTTAACATGACATTAAGCAAATAAATTCCTCAGTGAGGCTTGTCCCACTTGGGCATCCTCCTGAGCATCTGAATCTAAACAGTAATGGCGAGAGAAAGTATGAACAGACCGCCATGTAGCTGCTTTGCAGATTTCTGCTATAGGGACGTTCCTGAGGACGGCCGTAGTAGAGGCCTTTCCTCTGGTTGAATGCGCTTTAGGCCTTCCCTGAAGAGACTTATTAGCTAATTGATAGGCTAGAGATATGCAGGAGACTATCCATCTTGAAATAGACCTTTTAGAGGATGCCAATCCTGTATTAATGGGGCCGTAGTTGACAAACAAGCGGTCCGTCTTTCTTATTACCTTGGTCTTATCCAGATAAAACTTCAACACCCTCTTAAGGTCTAACGAGTGTAAGGCCCTTTCAGGAGGTGTAGAAGGATTAGAGAAGAAGGTAGGCAAAGTGATAACCTGATTAATGTGGAAATCTGAAACCACTTTTGGCAGAAAACTTGGATGAGTTCTGAGAACTACCCTATTTGAGTGAAAAACAGTGTAGGGTTCCTTACAACATAATGCTTGTATCTCGCTGACTCTACGAGCCGACGTGATAGCAACCAAAAAAGCCACTTTCCAAGACAAGTGCTGCAAAGAGGACTTGTGTATTGGTTCAAAAGGTGCGCCCATCAGTTTGGTAAGGACCACATTGAGCTCCCAAGGAGGAGAAGGGGCTCGTACTGGTGGGTATACCTTTTTAACCCTTCAAGAAAATCTTTCACCACTGGCATTTTGAAAAAGAAACCTGTGAAGGTGATTTTCTATATGCCGTTATTGCTGCTAAGTGTACCTTGATAGATGTAAACTGCAGGCCCGACTTAGCCAGGTGTAAGAGATACGGCAAAATGACCTGTTCCTGCCCTCTAACTGGGTCATGACCATTATTCAAACACCATAAGTAAAAACGTTTCCACTTGAAAGCGTAGGAAACCCTGGTAGAAGGTCTTTTAGCTTCCTTAAGTATGTTCATACAGTCCGCTGGCAAGTCTAAGTGACCATACTGCAAGACTTCAGGAGCCATGCTGTCAGCCTGAGGGAAGGAAGGTTGGGGTGAAACACTCTCCCTGGCTCTTGGATAGTAGGTCCGGACGACAAGGCAATCTCTGCTGCGGAACTCGGAAAGTTGTAGAAGATCCGGATACCACCACTGGCGTGGCCACTCCGGAGCGATCAGAATCATCCTGGTGTTGGACTTGTAGAACTTCGTGATCACTGCTGGAATGAGAGGCAGTGGAGGAAAAGCGTAGAGTAAGCTCTGAGACCATTTTATCAACAGAGCATTCCCGCTTGAACCTGGTTGGTGATACCTGGACGCGTAGACGGGGCATTTGGCGTTTGTTGCATCTGCGAACAAGTCTATGTCCGGCACACCCCATCTTTGAAAGATATCCTGAGCCACTTCGGTGTTTAGCACCCAGTCGTGCGCTTCTACGAACTCTCTGCTTAGGAAGTCCGCCTGTACATTTAGGACGCCCGGCACATGGACAGCCGTGATGGTGAGATGCCGTGCCAGAAGCCACTTCCAAATGGCTTGTGCCTCCTGAGACAGAATTCTGGACCTGGTGCCTCCCTGCTTGTTCAGATAAAACATCGTCGTGGTGTTGTCTGTCTGAATCAAGAGGGAGTTGGACTGAAGAGAAGGAAAGAAGGATTTTAGGGCTAGTTGGACAGCCCTCAACTCCAGAAAATTGATATGGTATCCCTTTTCTTTGTCCGACCATAGCCCTTGCACTTGAAGGTGATTCATATGAGAGCCCCAACCTTGCAGGGAGGCGTCTGTCACTATAGTTTGAGTCGGAGTCTCTTGATGGAAGGGAACACCTTTCATTAGATGTGATCGCCTTGTCCACCACACAATGGAGTCCCTGGCAGACTGGGGCAGAGTGATCCGATCCTCCCAGCTGCCCGAAGCTTGCACCCACTGGTCCTCCAGAGCTTGCTGCAGGGGACGCATGTGCAATCTGGCATTGGGAACTATGAAGATGCAGGAAGCCATCGAACCCAGGAGAGAGGACACTTGTCGGACTGTTGGGTGGCGAATCCGCAGGAGTTCTCTGCATTTGATCCTGATTGATGAAAACCTCTCCGCCGAAGGACACACGCTTGCTTCCGCGGTGTCCAGCGACGACCCTAGGTAGTGAATGTTCTGGGTCGGATTGAGAATCGATTTTTTGAAATTGACTCGTAGACCCAACTTGTTCATTAACTGGAGACTGTAGGAGAGATGAGACTGAAGCAGGGAAGGAGTTGCACTCTTCAGAAGCCAGTCGTCCAGATACGGGTAAACAAATATTTTGTGTCTGCGGAGAAAAGCTGCCACCACTGCCATGCACTTTGAAAAAGTCCGTGGGGCTGACTTCAGTCCGAAAGGTAGGACTCGGAACTGGAAGTGACGTAGAGCAACCTGAAAACGGAGAAATTTTCGATGTTTTCTGGACACTGGAATGTGGAAATAAGCGTCCTGCAGATCTATGGAGCACATCCAGTCTCCTTGATGTAGATGGGGAAAGATCTGGTGAAGGGCAAGCATTCGAAATTTCTCTTTGCGGATGTATTTGTTCAAGATGCGCAAGTCCAGAATTGGTCTGAATTCTACTGTCGGACCTTTTTTTCTGACCAGGAAATATCGAGAGTATATTCCCTGGCGCCTCTGATGAACAGGGACGTATTCTATGGCTTTTTTCTGTAGAAGACCGTTTACCTCCTCGTGTAAAATGTGATGACACAAGCGGACTCGTCCTTCTGGAGGAACCGAAGGAGGTGGGATCTTGAACCGTAGCAAGTATCCATCTTGAACAATGTTCAACACCCATTTGTCGATGGTTATGTTTCTCCACTCCTCCAGATGTAATGCGATACTTCTCCTACCGGAGTGGAACACGTGTCTAGAGGAAGCACTCCTCATTGTTTTGATGGTTGCTTTGAGGTAGAGGCCTGCTGTCTATTGGTCCCTCTTCCTCTTCCTGGTCTCCGTTGGTGGAAGTGAGACCTCTGCTGCTGCTGACCCTGAGCCGACCATTGAGGGGTTTGAACCCTCTGTTGGAACGGGCGTTTATCATAGGGACGGGAGCGCCTACGGAATTCCTTCCGCTTTTCGAGACCCACAGCTTTCACCGTGTCCAGCTCTGCTTTCATCTTTGCCATTTCTTCGTCCGCATGTGGCCCGAAGAGAGAAGACCCGTTGAAAGGCAGGTTGGTTATCTTCCGCTGGACATCGGGTTTGAGGCCAGTCAATCGTAACCAAGCAGAACGCCTCGAACAGATACCATGGGAGTATCCGTGGGCAGCCAGATCAGATGAGTCAGCGGAAGCACTAATCACCTGATTAGCCACTAGACCTCCCTCTTGTAGAATTTCTCTAAAGTCTTGCTGGTCCTCTTTGGGAGTTTGTCTGCAAAACGTCCCAGTGAATCCCACAAGGATCTATCATACCTCCCCAGCAGAGCGGAGGAACTGGAGACCTTCATGATAGAAGCTGAAGTGTTGCACATCCTTCTACCTAAAGAATCCATCAGTTTACTATCCTTATCCGGAGGCGCTGAGGAGGAAGACATAGCTGAGTGCGTCTTTCTAGCCGCCGCCACAATGATGGAATCCGAGGAGGATCCGATCTAAGGAACAACGGATCTTGGTCCGGAGCCTTGTACTTTTTGGCTATTCGGGAAGGAACAGCTCCCACCGTTGCCGGTGTCAAAAAGTTTGCATAGCAGGTTCGAGAAGGCCTGGGACAAGAGGAAGCAAAGGCCGAGTCGAGGAGCGATGATGAAGAGTCTCAAAAATCACTGAGGAGGTAACAGTCGGGACATACATAGAAATGTTCAGCTTATTCGCTCCTCTACAGAGAACTTCACTAAAAGTGCTGATGTCATCGATTGGAGAAACTCTTGACGGAGGTGTAGCTGTCAAAGTTGGAGAATAGTCTCTGATAGAGGACCTGGTGGAAGAAGACCGGGTGGGAGACCTATGCCGCCTCCTCTTCGGAGAAGAATGATAAGAGCGAGATCTGTCCCTTGATCTAGCATGCAGAGCATGTGAAGATCGTGATCTGCTTGGAGTCCTCCTTCTGGAAGAAAACACAGTCGGTGATCTTGATCTTCTAGGCGTTTTAGGGGATGACAAGCGTGAAGGAGAATAGGTACGGGAAAAATCAGACCCCGGGCTACTGAGGGCCCTAGGCTTCCTGCGCCGTGCATCTTCACCAACCACCGGAGAGCCTTCCGGGGAGATCTGGACAATATGCAGTCCTGGAGAAGATCCCGATTTTGATGATAGAGATGCAGCTCTAACCTCATCCGAGGCAACAGCAGGCTCTTTAGCTCTCGACGTCGAGCGCCTCGACGCCGACCTTTGGTTTTCCCTCGACGCCGACTTCTCCCTTGACGTGGGATGATGTCTAGGAGGAGTTAAGGACTTCGCTGCCCTCGACGGCGACCTCACCTCCCTCAAAGGTGTCCTCGACGTCGACCGTCTACTCAGGGACTTCGACGTCGAACGTACTCGCCTCCTCGACGTCAATAGCTTCGCCGTCTTCGACGCCGACTGGTCTCGCGGCACCCTTGCCGCCGGCAAACTTCTCGACGTCGACCTACGGGGAGGTGACGGAGAGTGCCTTGACGCCGACGGATGTCTCGACGTCGATGGATGTTTTGACGTCGATCGGTCTTTGCCATGGCTATACCTCGAGCCCGAGGTAGCATGCTTCGACGTCAATACCTTTCTCGACGACGGAGACTCACGCCGTCTCGACGTCGGAGATTGTGTCGTTCGCTTCTTCGACGGCGGCAACGACGTCGACGGTGAACAGTCCGGAATCTGCCGTTTCCTCGATGTTGAAGAGGCAGAATGATGTTGGCGTCGATGTTCTTGAAGAGAGGAGGGCTCTTGACACGCAAGGCCACTTCCCAGCCGGGTTTTTCCTCTCTCGATCACAGCCTGAAGGCGAATCCTCTCCCTGTCGCGAAGAGTCCTCGTAGAAAACTTACTACAATGGTAACAAGTGTCAGGCTTGTGACTGGAAGGAAGACAAGCGATACACACAGAGTGTGGATCAGAGATGGCCATCTTCTTTCCACAGGATGGACATTTTCGAAAAAGAGCTGGCATTCTGACAGAAAAAGTTTGTTAAATTTTGTCAGAGAATGATAATAAAACACTGCCAGCACAGGAAAATCGCAAAAAACTAAAGAAAACAATTCCTGACAGAAAAGTCAGAAAAACTGTCGAGCTCAAGCTCCAGGATCCTCATAGAAGGAGCCGGAAAAAGAACTGACCTAACTGTCACCTGTGGTGCATGATGGGAGCAGAGGGTCTCCTGGAGGCCTTAAAGGCAAAGTGTCCAAGTTCTTGGAAGCCTTAAAGGCAAGGTGCCAGTGTTTTACTGTACGGTGATATTTATTCAGCTATGCAGCCTATGGGCCAACTGCCTGCTATTACATGTTTTCTTTTCTGAAAATAAAGGTTTTTCTTGCATAACACTATTACAGTGTATGTTCTCTATTACAGAGTGTATATAGGAGATTGTCTGTACAGGGAAAACCTTTGTAATTTTGGCATTTTGCCTTATTGGAATTTGTTAGGCTGCATATTTATGTATTTATATACATGTATATATGTATGTCGCGGAAGTGCTATGCACTTGTGATCCCCCAACATACTCATATATATATGTATATTTCTATATGCTCCGGGATCCCGCAGATGGGCGGGGATAATTCAGTGCTTATGACTATTGATGAGTATCCCCTGGAAGAGAACCTCGAGACACCTAAAACGCCCCTATAGGAAGCTGGCTCTGTATATACTATACCAAAATGAGGTATAGTGTGCACAGAGTCCAGTGGAACCCCAAAGGTAGGCAGAGGTAAAACTAGATAGCACCTTACTCTCTATTTGTCGTAGTGTGGGCGAGCAGTTAGGCCTTATCAGAGGGTAGTTTTAAGTATTTATTGTACACACTCAGGCAAGAAATTATGTCACACTCAAAGACTGAACTCAGACCAAATTGTTTTTATAAAAATATTATTTAGTAATTTTATTTCTAGAACCAAGCCAGGCCTGGTGAAGGTAAGTGAAATAATACTTTGCAGGTATATTGTAGTTGAAATACAATTGAAATGCAGTTGGATGCAATTGGTTGTTTACAGTTAAGTCAACAGTTAAAATTACTTTGCAGTTACTTTTGAGATTACTTTGTACATTACTTTTCAGATTATTTTTTAAGTTACTTTTTCTACTCAGTGTGACATGCCTAGATATCACACAGGGACATTTCCTAGAGTAAAAGTAAGTAATTCAGTTTTTGTACAATTACAGTTTTTCAAGGTTTCTTACAAACCAACTCCATCCACACTTGGAAGAATTTTCAAAGAAAAGCAGTCAATGCAATCCTATGGGAGGAAATTAAGTTATAGGTTTACAGGTAAGTACTTGGTTTTCGGAGTTGGTTTCCTGGGGCTGGAAGCAGGCTTCCCCCAGGGTCAAGGATGCATTCTCA
This sequence comes from Calotriton arnoldi, assembly GCA_963921515.1. Classification (NCBI taxonomy): domain Eukaryota; kingdom Metazoa; phylum Chordata; class Amphibia; order Caudata; family Salamandridae; genus Calotriton; species Calotriton arnoldi. The sequence goes on along the minus strand of CAWUFW010000014.1, from coordinate 6,739,065 downwards.
AAGCACCCTCAGCTGCACTAGGGCGGCCGGGTGCAGAGTGCTGGGGCCCACTGTTATCCAATGGGAGATAGGGGACCTCCGGTTGGTAGCTGCTCACGAGCAGGCCACATGGCTGTGGGAGCAAAGCTCCGGGGGTTTCGCTCATGACAAAGGGGGATCAGAGTTAGCACACAAGGTGCACCCACAGCGGCACAGGGGCGGCCGGGTGCAGGGTGCTGTTTTGGCGACTGGTGCCCTGTTTTCAATAGGGATTGCTGGTTTTGGTTTTTAGCTGCAGGATCGGTCCAGGAAGTCTTCCAGGAGGAACCAACAGCTGGGCAGGTAAGTTGGAGGGCTCGGGGAAGTAGGTACACCTCGGGTTCTCTTCTCCAGGGCAACTGGATGCAGGGGTGTCTTTTGAGGTCGGATTTCACCTTACCGGACAACTCGCAGTTGGGGGTGGGGTCTCCCTGCAGAGGCTGCAGGTGACGTTGGGGAGTCCATGGGGCGTCAACCCATAGTGGGCTCGAACTCTGGAGTGCTGGGGGACCTCGCTGGGACAGGTGGGCCACTCAAACTCTGGCAGTAGGCGTCGGGTGCAGTGATGGTTCCAGGTGTCGGGTTTCTTTGTCCTCAGCAGGCTCGGAGTCTTTCTTGGCTTTTTCTTTTGAACAGAGCTGGTGTTCACAGGAGATTCGGTCTTTGTTGAAGGCAGTCAGTCCTCCCAGGGGTTCTGGAGGTCGCTGCCTGCAGGACAAGGCGACTTTTGGCACAGGATCTCTGGAAACTGCAGATGTGCAGGTAGGGCTGGGACCAAGTTAGTTCTTCTCTGCAGTCTCTTCTGCTAGGTGTCTTTTTTCGTCCTTCTTTGTAGGTTGCGGGAATCTGTCTTCTTGGTTCAGGGCTGCCCCAAAATACTGTATTTAGAGGATGTTTTAGGGGTCTCGTGATCAGTTGCCAATGGGCTACTGACCTTAGGGTGACTACACCCTTGGTGTGCTCACCCCACAATTGGGGGAGTGGGCACAATCCCTAATCCTGATTGGAGAGTGCCTGCCATCTGCAAGATGGCAGGCACTGAAGAGTGGGCTTCACCTCGCCTCCCCCACTTGAGGGGTGGGGTTGGTTGAGATGGTCACACCTTCTGGGCTGTGCTAATTTTTCCCGACGAGAAGGAGGGGAGACAGGATCGGGGCCTGCTCCTGATAGCAGCAGAGGCTGGGGATCGCATTACAAAGGCTGCAAGGCCTTTGAAGCTCACCTGCCACAGATGGCTCTTCCTGGCCTGGGGGAGGTGTGAACTCCTCTGCCCAGGAAAGGATTTGTTTCTGGGCTCAGGGAGCAAAGGCTCCCACCCCAGGGGTCCAGAAACATGTCTTGTGGTGGCAAGCTGGTGTGTACCAGTCAGGGAACCGCCAGAGGCTGGTCGTTTTTCAGGGGGCATCTCTAAGATGTCCTCCGAGTGCATGTTTCCTTAAATCCCACACTGGCATCAGTGTGGGTTTAATGTGCCGAGACGTTTTATACCAAACTTCCCAGTTTTCAGTAAAGCTATTATGGTGCTGTGGAGTTCGTAATGACAAACTCCCAGCACCATATACTCTTAATGGCACTACTGCACTTACAATGTCTAAGAATTAGTCTAGACACTGTAGGGGTACAGGGTTCATGCACCTGTACCCTCACCACCGGTATAGTGCACCCAGCTAGGGGGTGGGGCTGACCTATGCCAGGGCAGTGGGTTGTAGGCATGGCGCACAGGGATGTGTTCTATGTCGACTCTTCACATTGTTCTGCACCAAAACACGCAGCCTGCAATGGCAGTGTGTGTGTGTAAAGGTACAAGGCCTCTAAGGGTGGCACAATAAGTGCTGCAGGGCTTAGAGGCCTACCCTGGCCTCAGTGCCCTTAGTACCCATGGTACCTTTTACAAGGGACTGACATGTGGCAGAGAGGTGCCAATTGGCGGTACAAGGTAGTTTTGGGAAAGAACACAGGCCCTGGGAACCGGATTGGCAGGGACCCAGGGCACATCAAGTCAAAGTGCATCAGTAGTCTGGCAAAAAGTGTAGGGGAGTTACTGTAACAGAAACCCAGCTTCCTACAGCCCCCTAAATACAATATTTAGGGGGCAGCCTTGAACCAAGAAGACAGATTCCCGCAACCGACGAAGGAGGACGAAAGAAGTCGCCCAGCAGAGGAGACTGCAGAGAAGAACTGACTTGTCCCCAGCCCTACCGGCCCGTCTGCAGTTTCCAGAGATCCTGTGCCAAAAGTCGCCTTGTCCTGCATTCAGCGGCCTCCAGAACCCCTGGGAGGACCGACTGCCTTCCACAAAGACCGGATCTCCAGTGAACAGCAGCTCTGTTCAAAAGAAACTCCCAAGACAGACTCTGAGCATGCTGAGGACAAAGAAACCCGACGCCTGGAACCACCACTGCACCGGATGCCTACGGCCCGAATCAGAGTGGCCCACCGATCCCAGCGAGGTCCCCCAGCACTCCAGAGTCCAAGTCCACCGTTGGTTGACCCCTCCAGGACTCCCCATCGTCGCCTGCAGCGTCTGCACAGAGACCCCCTCAACCGCGAGTGGCCTGGTAAGGTGAAATCCGACCTCAAAAGACACCCCTGCATCCAGGCGCCCTGCACCCTGGAGAAGAGAACCTGAGGTGCACCTACGTCCCCGAGCCCTCCAACTTACCTGCCCAGCTGTTGGTTCCTCATGGAAGACTTCCTGGACCGATCCTGCAGCTAAAAACTAAAACCAGCAATCCGCATTGAAAACAACAGGGCACCCGACGCCAAAACAGCACCCGGCCGCCCCTGTGGGTACACCTTGTGTACTAACTCGGACCCCCCTTTTCCCTGAGCCTAACACCAGGAGCTTTGCTCCCACAGTCATGTGGCCTGCTTGTGAGCAGCCACCAACCGGAGGCCCCCTATCTCCCATTGGATAACATTGGGCCTCAGCACCCAGCACCCTGCACCCAGCCGCCCCAGTACTGCGGAGGGTGTTTCAAGAGTGCATCCTTGACCCTGGGGGAACCCTGGCTCTAACCCCAGAATACCAACTCCCACAACCAAGTACTTACCTGTTAACCGATATTTTCTCCATAGGAATACATGGAACAATTTTCAAAGTCAAACAGTCAAAGTGTGGAGTTGGTTTTGTATGAGAACTTGAAAAACTGCTTTACTTACCTTTTCTCTAGAAATGTCCCAGTGTGATATCTAGGCATATCACACTGAAAAGAAAAAGTGATCCATAAAGTAATCTGTAAAGTAATCAAAAGTCATCTAACATTTATTTCAACTGTATTCAAAGTGTTTACAAACCTGTAACGAAGCCATTTTCATTCAGCTTGCTTGTATTGTTCAACTTGCCTTGAGAAGTACCATTTACACTTACCTGTGCCAGGCTTGTTTGGTTATAGAAAATAAATATAACTTAATATTTTTATACAAATCAAAGTGGTCTGAGTTCAGTCTTTGAGTGTGTGACATCATTTGCTGCTTGAGTGTGTACAACAAATGCTTAACACTACCCTCTGATAAAGCCTTACTGCTCACACACACTGCGACAAATAGGGAGTAAGGTGCTATCTACTTTTACCTCTGCCTACCTTTTGGGTTCCACTGGACACTGTGCATACTACAACTCATTTTGGTATAGTATATACAGAGCTAGATTCCTACAACCGCTGTGCCACCAGGTATTCTGAAGCCAGTCCCCTAAGGGCCACCACTGCTCCAGTGGTGGCAAAAGCCCCCCTTGGTGTCTTTACCAGGGTTGGTTGTGCGAAGGAGGTAGTATCAGACAGAGTCACAAACTTCATGCCTGAATACTTAAAACACATGTGGGAAGAGTGGGAAGTGAACTACAGGTTCACCACACCTTACCACCCACAAACCAATGGCTTGGTGGAGAGATTCAACAAGACATTGAAAGGCATGATTGGTGGGCTCCCTGAAAAACTCAGAAGGAGATGAGATATCCTACTCCCATGCCTGCATTTTTCCTACAGGGAAGTGCCACAAAAGGGAGTGGGTTTTTAATCCTTTTGAACTTTTGTTTGGGCACCCTGTTAGAGGGTTCTCTGAGTCTTGTTAGAGAAGGTTGGGAGAAATCGCTCAAAGAACCAAAACAATACAAAGCAGACTATGTGCTTGGCCTTCGTTCCAGGATGGCTGAGTACATGGAGAAAGCAAGCCAAAACCTTCAGGACAGTCAAGAGCTTCAAAAGCAGTGGTATGACCAAAATGCTGCTCTGGTAGAATTGAAACCAGGGCAAAAGGTATGGGCATTGGAGCCTGTGCCCCTAGGGCCCACCAAGACAAGTGGAGTGGGTCCTACCGTGTTCTTGAAAGAAAAGGGGAGGTCACCTATCTGGTGGACCTTGGCAGTTGCAAACAACCCAAAAGGGTGATACATGTCAACCGCCTGAAGCAAGCCCTATTATGACAGAGGTGAAATGACCATGCTCATGTCAAAGATGAGGGACAGGAAACAGAGTGAACCTCTCCCTGATCTCCTCTCCAGCAATCTCCAAGATGGGTCAGTTGATAGTGTTTTTTTCAGACACCCTCGATGACCAACAGCAAGCTGACTGCAGGCTAGTCATAAGTCAGTATGCTGAGCTCTTCTCCCCGATACCTGGTCAGACTAGCTGGTGTAACCATGATCTGGACACTGGTGACAGCCTACCTGTCAAAAACAAAATGTACGGGGGCGTGGCCAAGATGGCGAGCGGGTAAGACGTGTCCCGTTCGTCTCCCCGCTCCCGTCGGCCCGCCGAGTGGCTTCCCGGCATCACCGCGAGTTGTAAACCCCGGATAGTGAAGGGGATAGGCGCGGGACCTCCGGAGAGTGCCTTGAGACGCCCGACGGCGACGGGCGCTGCCCGAAGCGGCCGGAGTTGTGTGAGGGCCTTGCGGCACAAAATGGCGGCCCGGACCGAGCCGGAGGACTGAGGGGAGGAGCCCGGACCTGGGTGCTGTCTGCTCCCGGGAGTTTGTGCGCATTGGCTTTGACTCCGGCGGGGGCCGGGAGCGGCATCGGCTGGTTGGTGCAGAAAGCTCCTCCGGGAAGGCGGAAGAGCGGAGACCCGGGCCCCGGAAGAGAACGGAGCGAGGACTGGAGCGCTAGCATCCCCCAGCTGCGGGCAGCGCGGGAAGCCTGGTTTGCGCACTGGAGGCGCCGCGCCTAGAGGACCCTGGGACCAGCGCGAATGGAGGTGAGGGGCCCGGCGGCCCGCTGAGGGTCTGAGGAGCGTGGGGGGCCCCTTGAGCCTGACGACTAGAGTTACATCGCGCTGAAGACCGCGCCCGCTGTGTGGGGACCAGACGCTGCCCGGGGAGCGGTGGGGGGCCCGGATTAGGGGCTCACCCGGTAACTGAGCTGCACAGTGGTATCCCCAAGCGGGGTTACATGAAGACTACGCCGGGGGCCCGGAGATCGCCCAGGTACAGGTGAAAGTCAGGTGAAAGTCGAGGAGCCTACAGGGAAGTGCCACAAAAGGGAGTGGGTTTTTAATCCTTTTGAACTTTTGTTTGGGCACCCTGTTAGAGGGTTCTCTGAGTCTTGTTAGAGAAGGTTGGGAGAAATCGCTCAAAGAACCAAAACAATACAAAGCAGACTATGTGCTTGGCCTTCGTTCCAGGATGGCTGAGTACATGGAGAAAGCAAGCCAAAACCTTCAGGACAGTCAAGAGCTTCAAAAGCAGTGGTATGACCAAAATGCTGCTCTGGTAGAATTGAAACCAGGGCAAAAGGTATGGGCATTGGAGCCTGTGCCCCCTAGGGCCCACCAAGACAAGTGGAGTGGGTCCTACCGTGTTCTTGAAAGAAAAGGGGAGGTCACCTATCTGGTGGACCTTGGCAGTTGCAAACAACCCAAAAGGGTGATACATGTCAACCGCCTGAAGCAAGCCCTATTATGACAGAGGTGAAATGACCATGCTCATGTCAAAGATGAGGGACAGGAAACAGAGTGAACCTCTCCCTGATCTCCTCTCCAGCAATCTCCAAGATGGGTCAGTTGATAGTGTTTTTTTCAGACACCCTCGATGACCAACAGCAAGCTGACTGCAGGCTAGTCATAAGTCAGTATGCTGAGCTCTTCTCCCCGATACCTGGTCAGACTAGCTGGTGTAACCATGATCTGGACACTGGTGACAGCCTACCTGTCAAAAACAAAATGTACGGGGGCGTGGCCAAGATGGCGAGCGGGTAAGACGTGTCCCGTTCGTCTCCCCGCTCCCGTCGGCCCGCCGAGTGGCTTCCCGGCATCACCGCGAGTTGTAAACCCCGGATAGTGAAGGGGATAGGCGCGGGACCTCCGGAGAGTGCCTTGAGACGCCCGACGGCGACGGGCGCTGCCCGAAGCGGCCGGAGTTGTGTGAGGGCCTTGCGGCACAAAATGGCGGCCCGGACCGAGCCGGAGGACTGAGGGAGGAGCCCGGACCTGGGTGCTGTCTGCTCCCGGGAGTTTGTGCGCATTGGCTTTGACTCCGGCGGGGGCCGGAGCGGCATCGGCTGGTTGGTGCAGAAAGCTCCTCCGGGAAGGCGGAAGAGCGGAGACCCGGGCCCCGGAAGAGAACGGAGCGAGGACTGGAGCGCTAGCATCCCCCAGCTGCGGGCAGCGCGGGAAGCCTGGTTTGCGCACTGGAGGCGCCGCGCCTAGAGGACCCTGGGACCAGCGCGAATGGAGGTGAGGGGCCCGGCGGCCCGCTGAGGGTCTGAGGAGCGTGGGGGGCCCCTTGAGCCTGACGACTAGAGTTACATCGCGCTGAAGACCGCGCCCGCTGTGTGGGGACCAGACGCTGCCCGGGGAGCGGTGGGGGGCCCGGATTAGGGGCTCACCCGGTAACTGAGCTGCACAGTGGTATCCCCAAGCGGGGTTACATGAAGACTACGCCGGGGGCCCGGAGATCGCCCAGGTACAGGTGAAAGTCGAGGAGCCCACCCCAAGCCTGCAGCTAAACAATCGGCCACGTCTGGCGCTTGAGAGTGGAGGCGAGTTGCAGATCCGGTCCTTGGCTGGGGACGCTTGGACGGCGCGCTGCCCCGCTTTGCTTAGGCCTTGGCAGGGGTCCTCATAGGACTGGGGACCCCAGCTCAGCCCCTCCACGGACTCGATTCGCAAGGGCTACAAGGGGGAGGAGAGCAGCTCGCAGCGGCCTGCTCCACTTAAGGAGCACTCGCCCGGTCCCCCTCTGGACACCAGCGAGTGGCTCATCTGTCCTGGGCTTGCTCGCCCTCAAGTTGGGGGCCCCGAAATGTCCACCACACGGGGCAGAAAGGAGAAAGACAAGGAGAAGGGGAGAGATGACCGGACAGTGAAGGACTTGTTTGCCAAGATGTCGAGTTCGGCGGGCGGCAGGGGTCGCATCTCGCCGGCCCAGTCTGAGAGACACGAGACAGAACAGGCAGACGAACCGGTCACGCGTGCCTTCCTCACCCAGCTGTTTTCAACCTTGAGAGACGACCTTCACGCCCTTAAAAAAAGAGTTCGCCGACGAAATGAAGGAGGTGCGCAGAGACCTGGATGCAGTGGGCGAAAGGGTGTCGACCATGGAGGATCACGAACACTCTCGGGATGAGGAAGTCGAACGCCTACAACAGGAGGTGATCCGTCTGAATGACCGACAGCTCAATCTCCAGGCCCATGCGGAGGACCTGGAAAACCGTTCCCGCAGGCACCAACATTCGAGTGCGGGGCGTACCGCCCAAGGAAGAGGATACTGACATCAATGGGTAACGTCAGGAGCTGTTTCGCCACGTGCCACAGGAATCCCAGGACTTTGTTATTAAAATTGATAGGGCCCACAGAGTCGGTTTGCAGCGCAAGGCCCCTGCGCCCCCCCTGGATATTCTGACTTTCTTGCCGGATTACCAACTCAAAGAACTAATCCTGCGCAAGGCGTGCGAGGCTCAGCCCCTGGTCTTCCGAGGCCACTCCATCGCATTGTATCAGGATCTGGCGGCTTCAACTCTCCATAAACGCAGGGACTTCCGACCGGTCACGACCTTTCTTCGCAACCAGGGTGTCTCCTACTCATGGGGGCACCCATTCCGCATAATCTTCAAGTGGGAAGGCAGGCTGAGGCAATTGCGTTCCCTCCAAGAGGCATGCCGGCTTCTAGACATTGAACGCGACACGACGGACGAAGCTCCCCGCCAGCACAAGAAGGACCGACGAGATCGATGGCAGAGAGCAGGGGGCGGGCGCAGGTCTGGGACTCCCCCTCGGCCGAGCCCCGAGACAATAGCGCAGGAGCGTCGAGCAGTGTTAGCTTCCCTGACGGTGGAATCCGGCCTTGGGGCCGACGCTTGATCAGCCATGGGGTCAGATAAGTGTACTTGAGCAATGCCGGGGGGCGGCGGGTGGGACTTTGCTGGCCACAGATGCACCCCACTGACTATTTCACCGAGGAGACGCGGTTCCGAACTGCGGCTTCTGGACATTATGTATGGTTTCTTTTGTTGGGTTTGTTGGGGTTGGGGTAGGACGTCCGATATCCAGGTTCATGGGAGGCATGACATACTGGAGACCCCTGAAGTGGCAGTGCTCTTACCATTACACCACTCTTGGGATTCCCCGCGCATCCACTATAGCCCTCTCGGCTTGGGAGGAGGTCCCCTCAGGGGCTCCAACTAGAATGCGCAGCTTTTTATCCCCCTGACATGAAGCCTGTGAAAATCCTTACACTTAATGTAAAGGGGCTTAATAACCCAGTGAAGAGGCGCGCAGTATTATCATACTTGGAGAATATGGAGGCGGATGTGTGTCTTCTTCAGGAGACGCATCTCCTGGCCAGGGACGTCCACCGCATGCGCTCTAAGGCTTTCCCCTTCCAATATTTTTCATCCTTAGGGGAGAAGAAAGCTGGTGTGGCCATACTTGTTTCTAAGAGATGTAATGGGGCGGTGCAGGGTAAGGTGGCGGAGCTACGGGGAAGATTATTGGCCTACACTTTTCAATTTGGGACTCAATCTCTGGTCCTTGGTTCCATTTACGCCCCTAACTCAGGGCAGGAGCCCTTTCTTCGGGCTGCTCTAGCTGATGTACTGGCTCCACAGGGACGCATGACACTAGTGGGGGGGGACCTCAACATAGTTATGGACTCCGGTATGGATAGGTCCCACGCTACCTATTCGCAGGGGGGGGAACTATCAAGTGAAGGGAGGAGGTGGCTGCGGAAAATGGGCTTGATGGACATTTGGAGGGTGGCACATCCTACATCCCGGCAATACACGTTCTACTCCCATGCCCATAAGTCCCATGCCCGGTTGGACTACTTCCTAGGGACGGGGTAGGTTAATGCAGCAGTGCGGGAGGTAGGTATAGAACCTATGGCCCTCTCGGATCATGATGTCCTCTTAGTCCAGGTTATGTTGAACTCGAACACACACCGGGCTGGTAGCTGGCGCCTCAAGGAAAACATGCTTTACAACACAGAGGTGGAGCAGCAACTCCTTACATGCATTAAAGACTACCTCACTGTAAATGATACACCTGACATTGCTACTACGACGCTGTGGGAGGCCTTGAAAGCGGTGGTACGGTGGGAGCTTATTGGGATAGCGGCGGCACACAACAGGGAGCGCAGAGAGGTGAGAGCCACATTAACATCACAGGTGACGGAGTTAGAACGGATACACAGCAGGACTGGGGCTCCTCGGATTTGGCGACGGCTAAAAGCGGCAAGGGCCCAGCTGGCTGCCCTCGACCTGCACAGGGCGGAATACGCGGCGGTCCGCCTGAAACATTCCTACTATGTAGGGGCGACCGTACGGGCCGGCTCCTTGCACACCGGTTGAGGGCTCAAAGGCAGAAGGCGCATGTTTCCTCACTCCGGAGCGAGAAAGGGGGGGGAGAAATTAGTGGCGACGCGGAGATTACGCAGGAATTCTGGGACTTTTATCAATCTCTCTATTCCGCGGAGCCTCGACCCAGCTCTGCCGCAACGACATACTTGCAGTCGATGTCTATGTCTGAACTGTCCCCCACTCAGGTGGAATCCCTTGACGCCCCGTTTCGGGTAGAAGAGGTCATTACGGCGATCTCGCGCCTGAAACTGCTCAAATCCCCGGGCCCGGATGGATTCTCCTCTCTATTTTATAAGAAGTTCTGCCATACCTTAGCACCGATATTGACCAGGCTTTTTAACTCATTCGGGAGCTCAAACCGGATCCCAGACACCATGCTAGCGGCAGCAATTGTGGTGCTACCCAAACCCGGCAAGGATAGGCAACAATGCGGCGCCTACCGCCCGATCTCCCTACTGAATGTAGACCTTAAGATCTTCACGGGCATTCTTGCGTCGCGCCTGGGTCCCTGTATGCCGTCCTTGATTGAACCTGATCAGGCGGGGTTTATTCAGTCCCGCCAATGTGGCGATAATACGAAACGAATGCTCCACTTGGTGGATAAGGCTCACCAGACGCGAATGGACGCACTTCTGCTTACGATCGACGCAGAAAAAGCGTTCGACCGAGTGGATTGTTTTTTTTTGGGGCAAACCATGGAGAAATTCGGCCTTGGGAAACGGTTCCGGGAATGGGTGGGCTGCTGCTATACCGGCCCTACGGCTTGCATTAGGGTGAATGGTATTTCTTCGCCACCATTTACTATTGAGCGGGGCACCAGACAGGGCTGCCCGCTGTCGCCGCTCTTATTCGCTTTATACATTGAGCCCTTGGCGCAGCGGGTAAGGGATAATCAGACTATCAAAGGGATCCCGTTTGGAGGGGAACATACCCAATCAGCCTATATGCTGATGATGTGCTGGCGGCCCTGGCGGTGCCTCGAACTTCCCTCCCGGCTTTCATGGCGGAGCTAGACGATTTTAGTCAAGTTTCTGGCTTCCGGGTCAACGTAGGCAAGTCGCAGGCCCTACTCCTCGGCTCGGCCGCGCCTTCGGCACAGACTCCGCGGATGGCTGCGGATGCCTGGTTGACGGACATCAGAGTGACAGAGACAATCCCATACCTTGGCCTCGAAGTGGCGGCGACGGTCCAACGGACGGTCCAGCTGAACTACGACAGGTTACTGCGTCAAGCAGTAAAGGATCTGGGGGCTTGGAGTAAACACCAATTATCTCTCCTTGGCCGGGTGGTCGCAGTTAAAATGTCACTGTTACCCCGGGCGCTTTATCTGTTTCAAACTCTACCAGCCCAACCCCCTGCGGGTATGCTCACTTCGCTACAGCGACACGTCAATCGATTTGTTTGGGCCGGGAAGAGACCGCGGATGCGCAAGGCCCTTAGTTATATGTAGCCCGAACATGGGGGCCTCGGGATACCTGACCTTCTCACTTACTACAAAGCGGCCCAACTGCGCTATCTGGTGGAATGGGCGAGGCCGGAGTCCGAGAAAAGGTGGCTCTTCCAGGACCCCTGGCGGGTATTCCCTTGTGGAAGGTCCCCTTCCTTCGGAGGGCGCAGCGGCCGCGTGAATTGCTGGGCTCCCCGATCACCAAATCGGTGTTGGCGGCCTGGGATGGGGTGGCGACCTCCAGGCACCTCACAACCTTTCCTTCCCCATTGACCCCCTTATTTGGTAACAGCGATTTTACTCCCGGGCTACCCGACAGTGCGTTTCAGGCCTGGCGAGACGCCTCATGTCGCTCGGTGGGTCATCTATTTGACCTTACGGGGGTGATCCCGTTCCACCAACTGAAGCAAGAATACGGGATTCCGGACACTGATAGATTGGGGTATATGCAGGTGAGACACTGGGTCCTTCAGCCTGGAGTGCGTGAACAGGGCAGTCGCAAATTGACCAAGTATGAGAAATGGTTGATCACAAAAACGGGAGATAAGGGATTAATCTCCGACCTGTATGGTATGTTTCGAGGTAGCCCGAGCTCGCAGGCAACCCCAAGCCAACGGAGGTGGGGACTGGAATTGGGTGGTGATTTGTCTGCAAAAGACTGGGAGGGCATTTACTACCGAGCGAAGCACACAGCCCGAAATGTCGCCAGCATCAAGACCGCTATGAAGATAGCGACCTATTGGTATCTCACCCCGGTGCGCCTCCACAGGGGTAACCCCCAGCGGAGCCCCACATGCTGGCGGGGATGCGATGAGGGTACCTTACTACATATCCTATGGGAATGCCCTATGGTGTCCGCTTACTTTTCAAGAGTCTTGGACGAGGTAGACGACCTGTTCGATACTGAAATCCCGAGGCTCCCGGTGTATGTGGTCCTGGGTCTCCCCAACCCCGTTACATTCCCTCTGAAAAGCAGGAAGGGGAAACAGATGGGGTTGGCATTGGGGGCAGCCCTACAGAACATCCTGACGCATTGGGGGACGGCTACTCCCCCCTCTTATGTGGGTTGGCTCCACCGCATTTGGCATATCATTGGGATGAAACGCATATCAGCCACATTGAGTGGCTCGGCGGCATCGTTTCAAAAGCTGTGGAAACCTTTCCTGACGCACAAGTTACTAACTTGTGTAACGATATATCTATAAGAGACAGTAGTTAGTGACAGATTCCTTACCTTAGACTATCCCCAGGCGTCAGGCTGGATCCGGAAAGTTTTGCGTAGCAGTTCCCTTGCGCGTCGGTAGGCGGCGTCGTGCGGCTCCGCGTCCGTCGTCGTGATCGCCGGGATGACGTCGCGGGCAGTACTTAGACGCCGCCCCTGCGCGCTGACGTCAGTTCTGTACACGACGTTCCGCGCCAGGAACGCAGAGCCATGCAAGAAGCTGACATAGGTGTCTGAAAAATACTAGGGCCCTGAAAGGGATGTCCTTAACCCTAGAAATCAGTTCGCAGAACGGGGAGGATGGGTGGGCGGTAGGAATCTGTCACTAACTACTGTCTCTTACAGATATATCGTTACACAAGTTAGTAACTTGTGCATCTGAAAGAGACACGTTAGTGACAGATTCCTTACCTTAGAATAGATACCCCAGCAATACCAACCCCGGTGGTGGGTCTGCGAACAAAGATCAGACAAGGAAGTCCCGGAGGACAGAACGGCCAAAGAAGCCGTCCCTCCGGACCTGACTGTCAAGGCAGTAATGCTTGGTAAACGTGTGCAGCGAGGCCCACGTAGCTGCCTGACAGATATCCTGCAGCGGAACACCGCGGCCTAAGGCCGTGGTAGCAGCCGTTGCCCTGGTGGAATGGGCACGCAGCCCAACAGGAGGCTCCTTCTTAGCCAAAGAATAGCAGGCTTTGATACACAAGGTTACCCAGCGGGAAATGGTTCTCTTGTGCACCGCCCGACCTTTTGGCGCCCACGTAGCCAACAAAGAGCTGGTCATCCACCCGGAAGTGTTGTGTGCGGTTAATATAGAAGGAAAGCGCACGTTTTGGGTCCAGACGGTGGAGCCTCTCTTCCTCTCTGGAAGGATGCGGAGGCGGAAAGAAGGTGGGCAAAGTGATGGTCTGCCCAATGTGGAAGGCAGTAACCACCTTTGGCAAGAAGGACGGACGCGTCCGAAGAACAACCTTGTCTGGATGGACAGACAGAAAGGGAGGTTTGCATGATAGAGCCTGGAGCTCACTCACCCGCCGAGCGGAGGTGATGGTGACCAGAAAAGCTGTCTTCAGAGTCAGAAGACGAAGAGGACAGTTATGTAGAGGCTCAAAGGGAGCGCACATGAGAAAAGTAAGAACCAAGTTCAAGTCCCACTGAGGCATTACAAACGGAACAGGAGGGAAGAGGTGTGTAATGCCTTTTAGGAACCTGTTAACAACAGGGGACTTGAAAAGGGAGGGCTGATCGGGAAGCCTGAGGAAGGCCGAGATAGCACAAAGATAGCCCTTGATGGTACCCAGGGCAGAACCCTGTTGGGCCAGAGAAAGAAGGAACAGAAGAACCTCAGAAAGAGGGAGCAGAGAGGGGATTCACAGCCTTTGCTGTGCACCATGCCACAAACTTGTTCCACCTGCAGGCGTATACCACCTTAGTGGAGGGACGCCTGGCTGCCAGAATCACATCACAAACTTCGGGAGGCAAGTCGAAAGGAATCAACTGCCGCCGCTCAATCTCCACGCAAGCAGGTGGAGACTGGACAGGTTCGGGTGGAGGACCGTCCCCTGCTGCTGCGACAGAAGATCCTCCTGAAGAGGCAGACGGATCGGGGATCGACGCTCATACTGAGTAGCTCGGGATACCAAACTCTTCGATCCCAGTCCGGAGCCACAAGGATGACTTGGGCCCGGTCGCGCCGAATCTTCTTCAACACTCTGGGTAGAAGTGGTATAGGCGGAAAGGCGTACAACAGACCGCAACTCCACTCGCGACGAAAAGCGTCTCCGAGCGAGTGCCGCCTTGAAATTCCAACGCGCAGAACTGCTGACATTGCGCGTTCTCTTCGGTGGCGAACAGATCTAACCAAGGCTCTCCCCACTGCTGAAAGAGACCTTGCGCCACCTCCGAGTGAAGATGCCATTCGTGATCCATCATGCACCTGCGGCTGAGGTTCGTCCGCCCTGGCGTTCAGGGAACCTGCCAGGTGTTGAACCATCAGGAATATGCCCTGATGTTCCAGCCATGTCCAAAGGCGCAGAGCCTCCTGACATAGGGTCCACGACCCCACCCCGCCCTGTTTGTTGCAATACCACATGGCGGTGGTGTTGTCTGTGAACACCTGCACTACCGTCCCTTTGACAGAGGGAAGGAATGCCTTGAGTGCAAGTCGGATCGCCCGGAGCTCCAGAAGGTTGATATGGAGCCGGGACTCCGCCGGAGACCAGAGGCCTCTGATCTCCGCCTCTCCCATGTGACCGCCCCATCCCAGAAGGGACGCGTCCGTCACAACTGTGTGCTCTGGCTGGGGAAGGGAGAGGGATCTGCCCATGACCCATTGCCGGTTCGAGAGCCACCACGGCAACGGTTTTGCAGTCCCCTCCGAGATCTGGACGTGATCGGACAGGTTGCCCTGGTGCTGCGCCCACTGGAACTTCAGGTCCCACCGCAGAGCGCGCATATACCATCTGGCATGATCGACCAGCAGGATGCAGGAGGCCATGAGGCCCAGCAGCCTCAGGGTGATCTGTACCGAAACCCAGGATAAAGGCTGAAAGATCGGAATCATAGCCTGAATATCCCGGACTCGCCGTTCGGGAGGATAGGCCCGAAACTGCGTCGTGTCCAGAACTGCTCCGATGAAAAGGAGCTGTGGAGAAGGAATCAGATGCGACTTCGGCACATTGATGGAGAACCCCAGCGAGTGCAGGAGTTCGGCCGTAGTCTGGAGGTGGGAGACGACTGCCTGGGACGAGCCCGCCTTCAGCAGCCAATCGTCGAGCTACGGGAAGACTGGAACCCCTGCCCGGCGCAGATGAGCTGCGACCACCGCCATCACTTTCGTGAACACCCGAGGGGCACTTGTAAGGCCAAGGGGAGCACGGTGAACTGAAAATGCTCGAGGCCTACCGTGAACCGCAGGTAACGCCGGTGGGCCGGCAGGACGGGGATGTGAAAATAAGCGTCCTGCAAGGCCAACGCTACCAACCAGTCTCCAGGGTCGAGGGCAGTCAAGACCTGAGCTAGGGTGAGCATCTTGAACTTCTCCTTCCGGAGGAAGCGATTGACGTTCCGGAGGTCCAAGATAGGACGCATGTCCTCCTTGTCCTTTTTGGGCACCAGAAAGTAGTGGGAGTAGCAACCACGTCCTACTTCTGGGGTCGGAACATGCTCGATGGCCCTCTTGGCCAAGAGGGCCGTGACTTCCTTTTGCAGAAGCACCAAGTGATCCCCTGACATGCGGTGGAATTGAGGTGGCATGGCTGGGGGGGAGGGGGTCTCGAAGGGGAGGGAGTAGCCCCTTCGGACAATGTCCAAGACCCACCTGTCCGAGGTGATCACACGCCAGTGGTGAAGGTGATGGCGGACCCTGCCCCCTACTGGCGTGCTGTGCACCTGAAAGGAAGGACTAGGAGGGCTTGGAGGCCGCGGACGGGGCGGAGTTGGTGGCCTGACCCGCACGCTGGTTGCCCGAACCGCCACGGCGGTAGCCACGTCCTCGGCCACGCGAAGACGCTTGCTGCGCAGGCCGGTGGCTGGGCAGTGGACGTGACTGGGCGCCCCTTCCGTGGCCACGAAAGGGGCGAAAAGCAGAGGTTAGCGGAGGGCGCACAACAGAAAGGCCCAGGGACTTGGCAGTAGCCCGTGAGTCCTTAAAACGCTCCAGCATGGTCTGCTTTGGAACCAAAAAGACCGACTCCATCAAAGGGCATGTCCATGAGTGTATTCTGGACATCACCCGAGAAACCAGTTGTTCTCAGCCAGGCGTGGCGACGCAGCGCCACCGTCGTTGCAAGCGATCTGCCCAGCGAGTCGGCGGTATCAAGGCCACAACGTATGGTGTATTTAGCCGCATCCCTACCTTCCGCAATGGTGCGGGTAAGCAGTGTCTGGACCTCCTCAGAACACTGGGGCAAAACAGTCGCCACCGAATCCCACAGGGAGTGGGTATATCGGCCCAAAAGGCAAGCGGTGTTGACAGACCGCAAGCCAGCACTGGAGGAAGAAAAAGCCTTCTTCCCAAACTGGTCCAGGCGTTTGGATTCCCTATCCGGAGGGGCGGTAGGGAAGGCGGGTTGGGAGGCAGAGGCTTGGACAACCAAGCTCTCGGGGTGGGATGTTGAGAGAGAAACAAGGGGTCGCCCGGAGCAGGGCGATGGCGTCGGGCCACGTTCCTATCCACAGGAGCCCCTGTGGTGGGCTTGGACCAGGTGCCCAAAAGAACGTCAGACAGTGCATCATTAAACGGCAGCACAGTCTACGTGGAGGAAGCTGCCGGCTGAAGCACTTCCGTCAGGAGATTAGTCCTGACAGCCACAGTAGGCAATTGGAGGTGCAAGGCTCCAGCTGCTCTACGCAACACCGTTGCGAAATTTGCTCCCTCCTCCGTAGCCACGGGAGGAGACAGCATGCCAGTGTCAGGGGAAGTGTCTAGACCACTGGCATCCCCAAGTTCCTCTGCCCAGTCCTCATCATACTCACACTGCTGTGTGAGAGGGTCTTCCGACCCCTCCCAGCTCTCCTGGTCCTCCTCTGGTGTAAAATATGGAGGAGGAGGGACATCTGGGACCCAAGGTCTCATCGGCGCCGGAGCCGGCGTCGAGCGACGTCGGTCCGGCTCCATGTCCGGAACCGGAGAGACCCGGGGAACGACGCCGCCCGGAGCCCCGGGCGGCGTCGGGAACGGCACCGGGGACATCGGCGCCGGCGTGGTTAGGTCAACCGGCGTCGATCGGGGTTGCGGTACCACCGGAGCCGGGATCGAGGCCGGGATCAAGGCTGGCGGGACAGGCGACGCCGGGACCGGAGTCGTCGGCGACGCCGGAGCAACCCCATCAGGGCCCGCGGGGCCCGAAGGCGCACCGGAGGGACCTTGAGGCCCGAAGAGGCGGGCCATGGCCGACAGGAATTCCTGTATCTCGGCCGGAGTCGCCCCCGAACCCGGGAAGGACGGGTAATGCGGGGGCGGCGCCACAGGCACATCCGGAGCCGCGGGGACGGTGCCGACAGGGGCCTCAGCCGAGTCGCGAGACCGGCGAGGCGAAGTCTTAGAGCGATGGTGCTTTTTAGACTTCTTGTGCTTCGACTTACCCGAGGAGTGCGAAGACTTGGACTCCGACGACCGGCGGGGGCTCCGCGACCGGCCCCTCGATCTCTCACGGGACCGGGGCTTGGTGCGGCGCAGAGCCGACTGCCGGACCTCGAGGAGCTTTCGAGACCGCTCTCGCAAAGCCTTCGGGTGTAAGGCCCGGCAGTCAGGGCACGACTTCGTGTCGTGGTCTCGGCCGAGACAGTAGAGACACTCTAAGTGCGGGTCTGTGATCGACATCATTCGACCACAGGCGTCGCATGGCTTGAAGCCGGGCATCCCTACCGACACCTAGGAGTCGAGAAGACTCGAAAAGAAACAGTGAAAAATCACCAAAAATGTAGTCAAAAATTGACTAGGGCACTGCTCTTCCCGGATCTGCGCTTACTGGCGCGGAAAAAGAAGAACTGACGTCAGCGCGCAGGGGCGGCGTCTAAGTACTGCCCGCGACGTCATCCCGGCGATCACGACGCCGACGACGGACGCGGAGCCGCACGACGCCGCCTACCGACGCGCAAGGGTACTGCTACGCAAAACTTTCCGGATCCAGCCTGACGCCTGGGGATATTCTAAGGTAAGGAATCTGTCACTAACGTGTCTCTTTCAGATACTACTCTTCGCAGAATTTAATGAAATCACACAACCCAAATACCTCAGGGTGCTACGATTACCCGACTTTGGGGTGGATCAGACGCAGGCCTCCAGCGGATGAAGGGGCTTCATGGAGCGGGGGGACATGTATGGGTCACTTAGGGGTAGACTGATATCGGACGGGGTTCCTGGGGGTTTTCCTGGGGGGGTGGGGAGGGTTTCAGTTCTTGGTTGCCACACAAACGCTTTTTCTTGCAATGTTTACCTTCCTGGCCTCGGCAGGGACCACAATGTATGACTCTCTTTTTAAGCATTATATCCCTGTCATGTCACTGAAATGGTATTGCACACTATTGCTTTGGTTAATGGCATGTTTTTTGTTTCTTTTGAAACTGCTAATAAAAACATTTAAACATAAAAACAAAATGTACAGGCAGTCTGATAATGTCAGAGAGAGCATCCAAGTTGAAGTCAGCAGGATGCTGGCATTGGGTGTCATTGAACCCTCAAAGAGCCCCTGGGCCAGCCCCGTTGTCTTAGTCCCCAAACCTCACTCCAAGGGTGAAAAGAAAGAAATTAGGTTTTGTGTAGACTATAGGGCCCTCGTGCGGAGACAAAAAACAGATGCACACCCAATTCCCAGGGTAGATGAACGGATTGACAGGTTAGGGGCAGCCAACTATCGCAGTACCTTTGATCTCGCATCTGGGTACTGGCAGATAGGTCTGACCCCTAGAGCCAAAGAAAAATTAGCATTCTCCACCCCAAATGGACACTTCCAGTTTATTGTGATGCCCTTTGGATTAAAGAATGCCCCTGCCACCATCCAACGGTTGGTGAACAAAGTCCTTGCTGTGCTGGAACCCTTTAGTGTAGCTTATCTTGATGAGATTGTTGTCTACAGCTCCATCTGGCAACATCACGTGATTCACCTTGGCAAGCTCCTTAAGGCTCTGAGAAGTGCAGGCCTCGCTATCAAGGCAAGTAAGTGTCAGATAGGGCAGGGAAAGGTTGTATACTTGGGTCTCCTGGTAAATGAAGGCCAAGTTCAACCACTCCAAGCCAAGATCCAGACAATTCTGGACTGGGTAGCTCCAACGACCCAGACCCAAGTAAGGGCATTCCTTGAGTTGACTGGGTACTATAGCAAGTTTGTGAAGGACTATGGGTCTATAGTGACTCCCCTCACAGAACTTACCTCCAAAAGGATGGCAAAGAAAGTAAACTGGACAGGGAGCTGTCAAAAGGCTTTTGACACTCAGAAAGATGCAATGTCCTCTTCCCCAGTCCTAAAAACTCCAGACTACTCCAGCAGTTCATTGTGCAGACGGACGCCTCTGAGCATGCAATAGGTGCAGTCCTAGCCCAAAAAACAAAGACGAACATGACCAACATGTTGCTTTTATAAGCAGAAGTCTACTCCCTAGAGAACAGCGTTGGAGTGCCATAGAGAGGAAAGCCTTTGCTGTGGTCTGGGCCCTGAAGAAGTTTGGCCACACCTTTTTGGCTCTCACTTCCTAGTTCAGACAGACCACAGGCCTCTCAGGTGGCTACAACAGATGAAAGGTGAAAATCCCAAACTGCTACGGTTGTCCATATCCCTACAGGGAAAGGACTTTACAGTGGAACACAGACCTAGGACTGCCCATGCCAATGCAGATGGCCTTTCTAGGTTCTTCCACATAGAAGATGAAGAATCTCCAGGGGAAGGTTAGTTTCATCCTCTTTCATTTGGGGGGCAGGGGGCGCAAGAGAGCAAGTGCCTCTTTTTGCATGGTTAGTCCCCACTTTTTGTCTGGGTTTGACTGTAGTGCACAGGGTCTCTGCCAAACAGGTCCCCAGTGCCTCTTCCCTAAAAACATATCCCCCCCATTTGGTAATTCTGACCCCTGTAAGTCCTTAGTAGGGGATACCCTGGGTACCTAGGGATTGTGAGCTGAAGAGGGTTCCCTGGGACCTCCCCTCACTGGCACCATGCCACTGTCTTTCCAGCTTGCAGGCCCCTGTGAGAGGAAAAATGGTAAAGTCGACATGGCACCTTGCCTGGGTGCCATGACAGCTAGCACTGTTCGATGGTATAGGCAAATCACCCCTCTAGCAGGCCTCACAGCTCTATGGCAGGATACACTATACCATGGGTGAGGGCATATCTGCATGAGCAGATATGCCCCTACAATATTAGAATCTATTCCTTAATATTGTAAGTGCCAGTGAAGCCATAGAGTACATGGGATGGAAAGTGGACAGCTCAAGTTCCACAGCACCAGGATGGCTTCACTGAACAAAGGGGTGTTTGACACCCAACTACTCAACGATATATCCACACTGATGCCAGTGTGTGATTTATTGCACCATGTACTCAGAGGGCACCTCAAAGGTACACCGTGAAAATCTACCAACTCTGGTGTAGGAAGCTAACTCTGTATATGTTAGTACCACAAGGTGGTTATACCGTGCACAGAGTCAAGAGATTTCCCTAGAAGTGTACAGGGCTCAATGTAAACCTAAAGTGCTCTATTGGGGGTAGTGTGGGCGAGCAGCCTTAGGAGTGTAAGTCATTTGTTATGCACAAAGCGACTAATAAATTACGCACAGCTCAACAAGGAGATCCTGTGAGAAAGTGCCCTCTTTCTGCATGGTTGCACCCACTTTTTGCTGAATTGCTAATGTGCTTTGACTGAGTGTGCCCTGGGCTCCAGCTAATCAGGTACCCAGGGCCTATGTTCTTTCCCTAAAACTGCATTGAAGCCTAAACCCAATTGACATCTCTGGTCACAGGTCAGCCCCTGGTAAATGGTACCACAGGTACCCAGGGCACTGTGACCAGAGAAGGCCTCCAAGGGCTGCAGCACTTATTGTGCCACCCTTAGAGGTCCTGTACCCTTACACACACACACACACACACACACACACGCACACGCACACACGCACACACACAGCCTTTGCAGGCTGCGTGTTTTGGTGCAGAGCAAAGTGAAGAGTAGATATGGCACACATCCCTGTGTGCCATGCCTACAACCCACTGCCCTGGCATCGATCAGTCACCCCTCTAGCTGGGTGCACTATACCAGTGGTGAGAGTACAGGTGCATGAGCCCTGTACCCCTACAGTGTCTAAGTCCTTTCTTAGACTTGTAAGTGCAGTGCTGCCATTAAGAGTATATGGTGCTGGGAGTTTGTCATTACGAACTCCACAGCACCATAAAGGCTACACTGAGAAGTTTGGTATCAAACTTCTCAGCACATTAAACCCACACTGATGCCAGTGTGGGATTTAATGAAAAATGCACACAGGGGGCATCTTAGAGATGTCCCCTGAAAACTAACCCACCTCTAGTGTCCAGGCTGAGTGGCTGCTTTCAGCTGCCACCACCAGACATGTTTCTGGACCCCTGGGTCGAGAGCCTGCTGCTCTCTGGGGCCTGAAACAATGCACATCCTGGGACGAGGTGCCAAGACTCCTCCCCCAGGATGGGCTGGGTTCACGAAGGGGAAGCTTCAAAGGCTTGCCGCCTTTGTGAGCTTTCCCAGGCCACTTGCTGCTCTCAGCAACTGGTCCCCACTGGTTCTGACCCCCACTTTGGGCGGGAGAACCGGCGGGAAAAACAAGTGAGGTAGAGATGTGTGCCCACCTCTGCCAACTCCACCCCTCAGGTGGGGGAGGCGAGGTGAAGCACAACTCTGTCCACGCCATCTTGAAGATGGGGGGGCTCAGTCAACCGGGGACAGGCTCATGCCCCCCTCCCAATGGAGGGTGGCCTAATAGGGGGTGTACCCACCCCAGGGAAGGGACCCATTGGTCCCAGCCTTTTACCTACCTGTAACGCCCCTAAATCCAGTATTTAGGGGCACCCCTGAACCTTGCTTCCTCAGACAAGAACCTGCAACAAGAAAAGAAGAAAGACCGAACAGCCGTGCCGCAGCTAAGAAGAGGAAGACGCCCACTGACTTGGCCCCAGCCCTACCGGCCTGTCTCCACCTCGAACCTGCTCCTGCGAAATCCCGGTGTGTCCTGCAGCCAGCAACCTCAAAAACCCCGGAGGACCTGCCTGCCTTCAAACACAAAGACTTTGTCTCCCGTGAACACCGGACTTGTTCATCTCCAACCTCTGGCTCTGGCCGGACACCGCGAATCCGCCCCACTCTGCACCCGCCGTCCCACGGCCCGAGCGGGCAAACACCACGAGGAGGTCACCCCGGCGATCCTGACCCGAGATCCGGCAACCCCTGACCTGCCTCAAGCCTCCAGCCGACACCTGCAGTCTAAATCCAGAAGGCCCCCCTAACCGCGACCAGGAGCTGGTAAGAAGATCCTACCCCAAAAGGCACCCCTTCACCCGGCGCCCCACGGCCTTGTGTGCCCAAACAGACGGTGCCCAACCAACCCCTAACTTCCAAACTTACCTCTCGAAGTGGTCGCCGCACCCAGAAGACCTTCGTACCCAAGCCTGCAGTGTCCTTCCAAACTGGAGGCTCTCCATTGAAAACAACAGGGCGTCCGACGTCAAAACAGCACTCTGCACCCGGCCACCCTAGTACCGCTGAGGGTGTAACTAGAGTGCATCCTTGACCCTGGGGGACCCGAGCCTACCCCCAGTACCTAAACTCCCACTACCAAATACTTACTTCAAAACCGATAACACTATTTTCCTCCATAGGATAACATTGACTGTTTTTCTGTGAAAAGTTTCTAAGTGTGGAGTAATTCTTTAAAATTGCATAATCTAACAAAAACGATTTTACTTACCTGTTTTCAGGAAATGTCCCAGAGTAGTATCTAGGTATACTTCTCTGAGTAAGCCTAGTAATCTCAAGAGTTACTTACCTGCTATTTTACCAAAAAGCCTATTCAAGTCTATGTACTGTATTTACTAAGTATTGCATTTCTCTGCATCCATACTGTAAATCAAATCAAAGTGCATATACAAATATCATTCAAACTGTATTTCAATTGCATTACTACTGTAAAGTACTTATTGCTTACCTGTGCCAGGCTTGCTTGGTTCTAGAAAATAAAATAACTAAAAGAATATTTTTATACAAAAACAATTGGTCTGAAGTTCAGTCTTTGAGTGTGTGAAATCATTTGCTGATTGAGTGTGTACAACAAATGCTTAACACTGTCCTCTGATACTGCCTTACTGCTCGACCACACTACCACAAATAGAGTAAGGTTCTATCTAACTTTACCTCTGCCTACCTTTGGGGTTCCACTGGACTCTGTGCACACTATACCTCACTTTGGTATAATATATACAGAGCCAGCTTCCTACAGATCCAGACCAATTTTAGAACAAGCATTGGCATAGCCAATAGGTCTCGCCTTTGGGACCTTATAACTGTTTAGCTGTGCAACATTTGATGTTGTTGACGAAAGGATATTGTGCTGCAGAAGTAAATACTTATAAGGTCATAAAGGGGAGATATATTGGATATGGTAATGATTGGTTTTTTTTAAGGACAAGAAGTGATTTTAGGCTGCGGCTGCCACTTAGTGTACCGTATTATACGTAGACGTTGTAGCTATATTTGAGAGAGGTAGCGAGAGGTAGAGAGGTGGACAGAGGTAGCGAGAGGTAGAGAGGTGTATAGAGGTAGAGAGAGCTAGACAGATGTAGAGATGTAGAGAGAGGTGGACAGAGGTAGAGAGAGGTAGAGAGGTGGACAGAGGTAGAGAGGTGGACAGAGGTAGAGAGGTGGACAGAGGTAGAGAGGTGGACAGAGGTAGAGAGAGGTAGAGAGAGGTAGAGAGATGGACAGAGGTAGAGAGAGGTAGAGAGAGGTAGAGAGGTGGACAGAGGTAGAGAGAGAGAGAGGTAGAGAGAGAGGTAGAGAGAGAGAGGCAGAGAGAGAGGTAGAGAGAGAGGTGTAGAGAGAGATAGAGGGAGAGGTAGAGAGAGAGAGAGGTAGAG